>OZ007598.1:6661781-7861781 GCA_963931845.1 Maratus michaelseni
TAAATAAAATAAAGACAGAAAGAAAAATAAAATAAAATAAAGACAGAAAGAAAAATAAAATAAAATAAAGACAGAAAGAAAAATAAAATAAAATAAAAATATATTATAATTTAACTAATTACAATAACAATTAAGAAAATGTTCCGAAAGCTTAAAAAAAAATTGCCGTACTTTCGTGTTATAGCGGCCTCCACAATTATGATTACGCCAGGGTTGCAGTTATGATTTCGCTAAGATCATCGCAAAGCTTACATATGCATCCTATATACGCATATATATATATTCCAAGCATTCCTATATGTGATATATACGTCCTTACATACACATATTATTTACGTCTTATATGTCGTATATACATCATATACACATGTCATATATATACATCAGATATGACTATAATTTGGCCACATACGTCATGAAATGTTATATATATATATATATATATATATCATATATTATTATGATGTCATACATGGGGCCGCTATAATACGAAAGTACCACATTTCTACTTTATTTTTCATATCTGATAATTTGCATCTATCCTTTTTGTAACTTTAACATTTTTGTAACGATTTTATGCATTTCTATTGCCTATTCAAAGAAAAATTCTTCTAAAATTACAGAATTTCGTTAAAAACGCTTAACCCTTTCCGGCGCGGAGTAAATATGTTTATAAAAGGATGAAATAATGGACTGACACCAGAATTTACCAACGAATTCATTATAAAATAAAAACTTGCTTATTTTCCGGTACTTAATAAAAGGAAAATTTAATTAAATATTCTTGGTGCCGTTTGTCAGTTTTGGAATTAAAATTAGGTGTCCTTTTTTGTGGACACTGCCCGTTAAAGGGTTAGAAGAGTAATGTGCGTACATCATTTGGTCTATTCTCAACCGAAAGCAACAACCATTTTTCCAATGGTTAAAAAAAAAATCATGTTAGCAGGAAAATTATATTTATGTTTTATTTTTGGTTTTAACGTTTGTAACGTATACGTTAAAATCATGATTGAATCCATTTTTTTTTTCAGTTATTGTTTTAGTCGGTCCTAGAAAAACACAATGAATTAAACTTAATCTAAATATGCGATAAAATACACTACTTTTAACATATAAGCGAATGATCTAAAGTTCATTTAGACATTTAGATGTGTAAATAGGTTCGGTTCCTTCAACATTATGGAAATCACGTTTAATACGCGATCCCACTAAATACGTGACATTTGTCCAATCCCTTGAAACGCGTCTTAACCGGGTTCGACTATATATATAGGCGTTTTCAGGTAAAATCGATTTTTAGGGTTTTCTTTATCTCACGAAATCCTATTCGTCCCGCTCAGTTGTCTGTCTGTCACAGACCCGGTTCTCAGAAACTAAATAACTTACAGACATGCAATTTTGTGTACTTATAGCTGAATGCCTACTCTGAAGCTCAAAATCATAAAATTTGAAAAAATCGTATTATTTTAATATAGAAAGATAAAAAAACAAAAATATAACAGCCTTTTTCTATTAAATTTAAACATTCTTCGTTATAGCAGTTGCCAACAATTAAAAATCCACAACAAAATTCTTTCTACAATAATTAATTTTTTACTGAAAGATTTCCACATGAAAAATGAAAATGAAATAAAAAGTTTCACCAGTTGAAAATAAGATTAATATGACGTCATTTTGGTAATAAAACGGAAATTTTCAAACAATACAAGAAGTATGAATGTGTGTAAGTACAGAAAGCAGGTTAATATGATGTCATTAGAGAATTAAAAAGAAAATTAATCTGACGTCATATTGAAAGTTTAACGGACTTTTTCAAATGTTTGAGAATAATACAAAGAGAGTATCAATATGAGTAATAGAGAAAACAAGTAGATAGGACGTCAGCTTGTCATTATAACATCATATGAGTTTGAGGAAGTATTGAATCATGATAAAAACCCGATTATGGAAATATTGGCATATTTTAACATTTTGAAGGTCTCTGTACAACAAGTTTCATTTTGAAATTGATTTTTTTTTAATATGGCATTTAGTTCGACATGACAGATATTCCAGGGCTTGACAAATACGGTCGCCAGGTCGCCACTGGCGACCTAATATTTTTATCTTGCGACCAAGTTATTTAATCCAATGGTTTTTTTTTTTTTTTTTTTTTTTTTTTTGTACAAAAATTGACCTAAGCTTTCTTGAAATGAGCACAAATGCCACCCCCCCCCCCTTTCTCAATATTAAAAAATAAACTTTGAAACTATATTAACACAAAAAATATTTTTAACTTTTGTTTTTAATTTGGCAAAAATAGGTTCATCAAATGTAAATTTTAAAATAATCAAATCAGAATTATTTGAGACTTCGGCAGAAAAATAGGCGAAAACTTGTTTTTCTGCTTCACTATTTCGTCGATGCGCTCATCAGCAGAGATAGATTTTGTAGCATTCAACTATCCGGACATTGGAAGCATTCGGCAATCAGCATTTTTCGAGTTAATTATCTCTTTACAGTATTTATTTATTTTATTTTATTTACTTTTTTTTTTTGGAAAGATATATGATTTTGATAAGTTTCATTAGAAAACTTCGTTTATATTATCTTTCTAAACTATGTAACTAATAATTCTAAGCAATATCTGTTACTTTTTTTTCCTCAATTAATTCATAAAAACTTTTGTGCTCTTTGAAAATTAATAACGAGAAAGGACGGGGTGGTAAATATTTTTTTACTGGCTAGTAGAATTTTTTTCTGCCTACCAGATTTAAACAAATTTGTAAAGCCCTGATTATGACAGAGTATAATAGCGGGCTTCGCCAGCTATTGGATCGGTTCAGATTTTCGAAAAAACGAGAAAAATAGACCGGTAAATTTTTACTTTACAAAAACATGACTTTTTTTTTTTGTTAAAAGAAATTTATTTGGATTTATTAAAGAAAGGATAAAGTGTTTTGAAAGGAATATTAAACGAAACCCTTTGTGTGATCTTCGATCACACTTACCCATTTGTTATTTATGATCTGTACACTGGGCAATATGATCTGATTTGGTGAATATTTTATAAACCAATGTCGCACGAATGTATAGATTTTCGTAGCCGACGCTTATGCACCGACTTTACAGTGGCGAAATTGGCAATCAGGCATACTTCTACCATTAATTTAAAAAATGTGCTATTTAATCACTGTGATTAATTAAGCAAAAATAACATTTTAAAATTAGTAGTGGAAGTTTCCTTGATTTGCCCCCGTGAACACCTTTAAATCGAAGCCTACGAGCCGACGCGACGGCTAGATATTTAATCCATTTTAAAACCCTTTTAAAACCATATTTCACATAACTCTTTTTTTTTTTTTGTAGTTTAAATTACAATCTTCGCTTTATTCAATGACAGAAATCTTCTGATTAAACAATGCAAGTATTGCAGTTTAGAAAAAGTGGTGATTTGCCCATATTTTTAGTTTATTGTGTGAAAAAAAAAAAGAAAAATATTATTAAGGAGTTAAAAATATTATTCACTACTTTGACAGAAACAATCATTTAAAAATATAAGCACATAGTCATTAATTAATTAATTATCTGTCATCTGGATTAAACATTTCGGCGCAATATTTCAGTAGAAATAGAATTACAGAAATCAGAAATTTGTTATCCAAAAGAGCAAAAATGTGTCAAAATTTTCATTTTTTGGACTTTTTCAAAACTTTTTAAAAAAACTACCCGGGTTTATACCGGATTTTTTTTCCTCACGTCTTGCAATTCTGTGTCGTCGATTAATGGGCTATAAAGTAGAAAACAAATAAAAATTAATTCAGGACATAAATAATCTGCTAAAAATAGGATAACGAGACTCTTTCAAGGCCCCTACAGACATTATAACCTGTTATTAACTAGAGTAAAAGAATGTCGCTTTCAATAAGCAGGTCGAAGATCACAAATACCTAAGTAAGAGCTCCGTAACTGATGCCGTTTTTATTATAAAAAAAATAAATAAACAATTACAAGCTGTGTACACTCTAGCAGCACTTTTTCTAATGACAAATTTAATTGCAGAATCCGCCGTTGGCTTGTTTGAAAGTAGAATTTGTAACATTTTTCCGCTATTAAATAGGGCGAAAATTTCTATGAAAAATTTATGGTAAACTTGTACGCACCTTGGATTTTTTTTCCCCTCTCTCTTTACTCGGTATGCATTTGTGAGAATTTTTTTTTTCCTCGAATTTTGTCTTACCTACTTTCAATAAAATTAAAATTTTCCGGTAGTTACTGAAATAAATCTAGAAATTTGTCTTACCTACTTTCAATAAAATAAAAAATCACAGTAGTTATTGAAATAAATCTCGAAATTTGTCTTACCTACTTTCAATAAATTAAAATTTTCCGGTAGTTACTGAAATAAATCTGGAAATTTACCTTACCTACTTTCACTAAAATTAATTTTTTCCGGTACTTATTGAAATAAATCTCGAGATTTGTCTTATCTACTTTCAATAAAATTAAAAATTTCCGGTAGTTACTGAAATAAATCTCGAAATTTGTCTTACCTACTTTCAATAAATTAAAATTTTCCGGTAGTTACTGAAATAAATCTGGAAATTTACCTTACCTACTTTCACTAAAATTAATTTTTTCCGGTACTTATTGAAATAAATCTCGAAATTTGTCTTATCTACTTTCAATAAAATTAAAAATTTCCGGTAGTTACTGAAATAAATCTCGAAATTTGTCTTACCTACTTTCAATAAAATAAAAAATGTCCGATAATTATTGAAATTAATCTCGAAATTTGTCTTACCTACTTTCAATTAATTTAAAATTTTCCGGTAATTCCTGAAACAAAGCTCGAAATTTGTCTTACCTTCTTTCAATAAAATAAAAAATTTCCGGTAGTTATTGAAATAAATCTCGAAATTTGTCTTACCTACTTTCAATAAAATTAAAATTTTCCGGTAGTTACTGAAATAAATCTTGAAATTTATCTCATCTACTTTTAATAAAATTAACAATTGCAAAAATTTTAAATGAAAAACAGGGGTATAGATTTGTGATAATTTTTTATAGAGAATTTGGTTTCTTTGGCGAAAAACGGCAAATTAGCATAGAATGAAAGAAATAAAGCAATATTTACCAAACTGTTTGATAAAGTAGAAATAACAATTATTTTGAATGTTATTAATTTCATTTTTTAAGATTATATTAATAATAAATATTTTAAATAATATTTTGTTATTAATAATTGATTTTATAACAATAACATTTATATTTTTTTCTTCAAATGCATGTTTATATGTGCAATTTTTCATATGTAAAATCCTTAAGAAAAAATTAAAAATATATTTTTTAATTAAAATTTTTAATTAAGATGTAATTATTTTTGCAATTTTTTTTTAATTTTTTTAATACAGAAAAGAAATAATATTAATTTTTTCTGCATGTATAAAATTATATATATACTTAAAACGTAACTATTTTTGAACGAAGAAAAAGGCTTATTATTAGCATTAATTAAATTAGCGTTATCTTCATAATTTTCACCCTAGACAAATAAAATCTGAAGACAGTTTAAAGAACGAACATATGACTGACAAACACTATAGAAAGCTTTATATCTGTATCTTTAGCTTCATAAAAAAATGGATATAAATCAATTAAAAAAATGTTTTAAAAAAGATACTTGGGATAAATAGATTAAAATCATATGAAAAGGCGCGTTTCTATAAATCTTTTACGCTAACCTCCCAAGCTATGTGAATTTTTTCGTATGCACATGACAATTTATTACGTTAAATACTCGTCCATATATTCTTTTAATATTATGATTGTATATATTGATCGTGTATATTTAAGCTAAAAATATTATGAATTACATATTGAATTTACATATTGAATTTACATATTGACAAACTAAATATTTATTCTACAGTCACACCAACTCACACTTGACATTGAAATGATATAAAAATGTAGGGGATGCTTGTTAGTCAGAATTGCCCTCGTTTATTCCCTGGTTTTATTCAAATTAGAGCAATTGCGTGACGATGAATATACAAAACGTGATGACCAACTGAAAGCATGTTTTAACTTTTAAAAAACTGTAAATGTACTCTTTTGCATCACGTGGAATTGATTTTTGTTATTATTGTTATTATATGAAATCGTCTGTTTTTAAAAAGAAAAACAATAGATTAATTCAATTTTAATTTGTTAGAGAAATAAAATTTTAAATTTAAAATAAGCTAAGGAAATTGTATTAAATAATATGTTTTTATTATTCTCATTATTATTTATTGTATAATCGATTCTGAATAACAAACCTATAAAACACTCTGTACTAATTCAGACGATAATTACCTATCAATAATGAGAAATAATTAATTACTTCACTACTTTTTATTTCATTGATGCCATCATAAGTAATTGATCATGGTAATTTCATAAATAAATAATCGTCTTCATTCACCTCATAGGGCTATATGATACTGTTCAGGTACACAAGATAATTTATAATCCACTCATTTAGTCTATTGTTTTTAAGCAAAATAGAACAATTACGTCATGCTGAATAACAAAACCCTGATATCCAGCTGAAAGCATGCTTCATCTCAAAAAAAATTTATATTATATAAATTTACTGTTTTACGTCACGTGGAATTGATTATTATTATTATTATTATATGAAATCGTCTGTTTTTAAAAAGAAAAACAATAGATTAATTCAATTTTAACTTTTTAGAGAAATAAAATTTAAAAGTAAAAATAAACTAATAAAATTGTATTAAATAATACACGTTTATTATTATTATTATTTTACAATCGATTCTGAATAACAAACCTATAAAACACTCTGTACTAATTCAGACGATAATTGTTTATCAACAAAGTGAAATAATTAATAACTTTCCTACTTTTTATTTCATTTTTGCCTTCATAAGTAATTAATCATGATAATTCTATAAATAAACAATCGTCTACAATCACCTTATAAGACTATATCATCCTGTTCAGGTACACAAGATAATTTATATTTCGCTTATTTAGTCTGTGGTTTCAAGCAAAATACAACAATTACGTGACACTGAATAACAAAACCTTGATATCCATCTGAAAACTAGCTTCATCTTATAAAAAAGTTTATATAAATTTACCCTTTTGCATCCGAATGAATAATTTTTTTATTACTATAATAATTAAAAGTTAAAATAATTAGTTAAAATCGTCTGTTTTTAATAAAAGGAAAACACACTAGCTCAAGTTTAATTTGTTACAAACATGTAATCAAAAATTAAAAATAATCTAATAATTTTTTTATTAAATAATTATTTTTTTCAATATCTTACAATCGATTCTGAACATTAAACCTATTAACACAGAAGGTAATTAATTACCTGTCAACAACGAAAAAGATTAATTACTCCTCTACTTTTCATTTCACTTCTGGCATCGTAAGTAATTGGTCATGATAATTCTATAAATAAACAATCGTCTGCACTCACCTCCTAGGGCTATATGAACCTGTTCAGGTATAACATTTGGTTCCGCGTTGCAAAGGTCAGGACACCAAAAAGAGAACAACAACCCTAAAAAGCAAGCACTTCTCAGTTTACTCTTCATATCGTCGGAGAGTTAATTCCTTATTTGTTTTTTTTCTTTTTCTTTTTCTTTTAATCCAAAGTTAGATGCCGGCTCATGGAGAAAAATACGAAACAAAAATCCTCCGAACGGCTTAGCTTGTTACACACTCACTTATGTTCTGAAAGCGTTTGGGATATTCTCTTCTAGTGGCCTGGTTTTTATTTACTAATCACGTCACGTGGTGGGACCGGTTTTTGCAAAGGATGTTCATTTTTTTCTTAATTGATCAATTACTTTTCTTTCTTCGCATAAAAGTGAGATTATGCATGTGTTTACTTACCTATATAATTATAGCTATTTCTACATAGTTTTCTGTATGTGTTTGTTCAAGCTGACCCAGACCTAATCCATTTTTCCCCTTTCTATAATTCGAAATATGGCAGGTGAAAACTCACTTTCGAAAATAGAATGTCAACATGGATTCTGACATCGACCAATTAAATAATTTGAAAGGATCTAGCGTTTATGTCATCACTGTCACCTCTTATGGTATAATGATACGGGATGGCTTGCTTTTTTTAAGGACAAAATGTTATTTTGTTTTGTTTGCTTATTATGGCGGTTTAAATCATAGAAAATGATACTGAAAATAGGAAAGTAGGGCGTGATGTACTAATATTTTTTTTTAATTTATTGAATTAGCCTAATTATACGATACTAATAAATTAACCCCTTTTAATAAAGTAGAATCTCGTAGTGCACAAGATACAGGGTGTTTCAAAAGTCACCGGTATATTTGAAATATTAATAAAAACTAAAAGGGCAGCGATAGAAATACACCGTTTGTTGCAATATGCTTGGGACAACAGTAAATTTTCAGGCAGACAAACTTTTGAAATTAGTTACAATTTTCAACAACAGATGGCGCTGAAGTCTGGAAAAATCTAGATATCCTACATACGAGAGAGACTGGACATTGACGAAATGACCGCCATCTTAGTTCCAAAGTCAATGGATCGCCATTGAAGTAATACAATTTCACCAGCGTTTGACAGTTTTCGATCGATTAATGTCATGGGACAATCGTTTTATACAGCCTCAGAAATACATGCAGAACATAGATACACATGTACTTCTTTTACTTTAGTGAATAAGAATTCTATTAAATGCATTATTTTTATTTGGATGAACTAGAGAGTTATGTTATTTCGAATCTGATCGGAAGTAGATGAATGTCTTGAAAGAGGATGATAAATTTTGATACATTTAAATAGTAATAGAAAAATACAAAAATGTACTTTGTAGAATTTGTGGTTCTTTATTGAACTTTCTATCCTGTCTTACCAATAGATATTACATTATTAATCGAATAGTAATTTAAATTGAATTATCGATTTTTTATGTATATAAAACACTCGATTTTTTTATTTATTAAACAAAATGAATAAAAATAATAATGTTTTGAATAAATAAATGAATTAACGAATTTTTAACTATCAGATATTCATTTATGTATAAAATTCATGTTTTTCAGCTGTCATATTTCTGACTTAATTTTATTAACAACAGTCTCTATTTAATTATCATACTTTTAAAAATTTATTTCAACGTCAATAGCACTACTCATTCTAATATTATATTTATCGAATCTGTATATTTAGATTTTATAAAGCAATAGCAGTAGCTAGAAGTTAATTTAGAAGGTAAAATAGGAATCTCTTCAGTGAAAGTTTTAAGCTTTTCTTAAATAATGTATGTTTTTGGAGGAGAGTTATATCGTATGCTCAATCGTTATTTTTTAAATCTTCAATGCAGTCTTCAATTATTAGTTTTTAATATTTAGTTTTTAATAATTACTGTTGTTTAGGTCAGTATAATAAACTAAGGATAGTAACGAAAAATTAATATTGTTTATTTTCAGGCTGAAATTCCTTTCACATGAAAATCTTAGAAAAACTACATTTATTTTTTTCAAAACAGTGTGAAATTAAAATGAAGTTCAAATACGCTGAATGTATCGCACTACGATGAAATTTTTTTTAAAGTTCTATGCACAATTATCCAAAAATCCTTTACAGCGTAATGGTGACGAATGCTGAAGTTGTACCTAAAATGGCGGATTTCCCAAATCTCCCGGCGCGCCAATGTCCAGTCTCTCTACATTCAGGGTCACTAGAAAAATCTAAACCAGGATATTTTCCACATATCCACCATGCGCAGCAATAATATGGCGTAGTCTCTGAACGAAATTACCAGAAACCTTTGTAAACGTGTCAGGAGGGATGGCTTCACATGCAGAAGCGATGTACTGCTTCAGTTGTTCAATTGTTTCTGGATTGTGGCGGTACGCACCTGGTCTTTCAAGTGTCCCCACAGAAAGAAGTCACAGGTTTACAAAGGTTTCTGGAAATTTCGTTCAAAGACTACGCCATATTATTGCTGCGCATGGTGGATATGTGGAAAATATCGTGGTTTAGATTTTTCCAGACTTCAGCGCCATCTGTTGTTGAAAATTGTAACTAATTTCGAAAGTTTGTCTGCCTGAAAATTTACTGTTGTCCCAAGCATATTGCAACAAACGGTGTATTTCTATCGCTGCCCGTTTAGTTTTTATTGATTTTTCAAATATACCGGTCATTTTTTAAACACCCTGTAGATCAGTCATACTGAACCTGCGGCCCGCGGGCCGCATGTGGCCCGGCGACCTCTTATGTGCGGCCCGATACACATAATCATTAATCCATATATAAAATTGAGATGTGCATAAAAGGTATTTAAGTCTTGTTATATATATTTTCATGGGAAAACAAAATCTGTCCTGTTATTTATAATTCATTTAAAACTGTGTTAAAACATCTTAAATGCTGTTTTTTTCATCAAAATTTATTTTTACATGTAGTCTTATTTGTGCTATAGTGGTGTATACATTTCTAAAGCTTCAACACTAATCAAACATTATTCCAAATAATTTAGATTTTCTATATTAGATCTATATATTTCTACAACTAGCCGCATCTCGCGACCAGTTTGGTCTCCCTTAAATGTATGTTAAAAGCACTATAACACGTTACTTTTATTCATAATTTATTTTTTTCCGTAATCCTTCGCCAAACCGGAATATTCTAATAGACAAATCAAAAACTTTTGCGATCATGGTAGCATTTCGCATATTTTTTGTTGTTATGTATTTCATCTTTCTTGACAAAAACCGCTTAGCCAACTTAAGCGTTTATGCTTCATATCCGTTTGCTTATCAGTTGCAATATGTTTGCTAATGAGGAGATTCTTAAACATATTAAGTAGTTTTCCGTAATTGGATCCATTGCCAAATGGCGTATTTTAGTTAATACGATTTGGTGCATTGAAGTCTATTTTGTGAAAGTCTTTAATGATATCCACATTTACACTGAACCATATTGTTGCCAATATTTTTTTGTTTGTTTGTTTGTTTCTCGCTACCTTTGGCTGTAGACTTGATTACGGGAATCAGAAAATCTATCATTATTCTCATTTAAAACGTCTTGAATAATGTGACATAATCGGGGTGCATATTATAACACGTAATTTTCGAGTATGGTTTGGTGAAACATTGAACTTTTGGAAGCCAGTTTTGATAATCATATTCCTTTTAAACCATATTTGCTGTCAGCACTTTTGACCCGTGGCGTAGAATCTCATTAAAATTCACGAACTTCCTTCTAGATGCCGATCTCTGTTCGACTCTGTTTTTCTCTGCTCTCCTATTTTGATATAGTTCAGGAGTTTTCATAACTACATAATTCCCTTACTTTGGCATTTCTGCTTAATGTCTACTGACTATTAAGATCTGTAACTTGTAAATACGCCACGCCAACATTACCGCCTATAATTCTAATTACAGCAATCCGTTTTTTCTCTCTATATTGCAACTCTATAGTTAATATAGTGCCCCGGTGCGTCTACGACAGCTGTTCCATCAGAACATTTGATTTCAAAATCAATGTATCGTTTCTAATTTGCGCACGGGAAAAATAAAAGCTGGTATTGGCGATTTTAAATATGCTATTGGCGAGATTTGCGCACAAATAACACAAAAGTACTTAATGATGTTATGTATTTTGTAAATGTATATTAAATTACTGTTTTGAAAGCGATTGGTCATTAATAATGGTAAATATGATTGGTGATTAACAATCATTTTCAGTGGTCTCTCTTCCTTGCACGTATAATACATAAATACCAAATTAACTGACAATTTGTTTCGAAATTTGATTCATTAAATATCATTACAGGAGTTGTATTTGTTTACATTCAGCTAAGAAAAGATAAAGAATGAAGGTGAGTTGTATAGCACATAATTATGGTAAACTTTGATTGTGTCACTGGTACGAATTATGTTTTTGACACCAGGCAGTGCTCCAAAAAATCTTTCACGGAAAACTTACTTTACGAACGATTATCTCCGTGGTTTAATGGTTTAATATTTTAAACCTTCACGACGAATGAATCTTTTTTTTTTGTTTACTTTCATGGATAGAGAATTTGAATTGCGAGGCTAATTTCAACTGAAGTTATTGAAGAATATATACATAATTGAACGTAAGTCATCTCTCAAATATTAATTTATTTTGAACGATCTTTCTAAAAATGTAACATTTATTAAGTTTTATTCGAAAATATAATTTTTAATAAAAATGGCCGCCTGGCATATGAAAACGTGAAGCGGGCATTCCGGAATTGTTGATGACAGTCACATGACTTACGGTTTTATTATAGAGATTAAAAGAAAATAAAGTTTTTGAATTGAGCAAAATATTGGTTTATTAGAAGAAATCTCATGATTTTTTTTTTTTAGAACTTAACAATTTTGCTTTCATATATTGTAACCTTTTTATACTTATTATACAGCTATTACTGCGTTTTAGTGTTGAACGTTTGTCTCATAAAAAATTGGCACCAAACATTTTTTACACTACTATTTCCAAACAACGAATTTTTCGGCCTATTTCCATAAAATTTATAATAGAAATCTACCTCGAAGTTTATTGTTTGAACATGGTACTGTTAAAATTTTTGGTAACATTTTTTCCGCGACATACTTTTAACCCTACTGATGTAATATTGCTTTGTTATACTAGTTTTGTTAGATATTATTTTAATTACCCCTATTTTACCATTTGTTAAGAGTGTTGCGGCCCGCCTAACGTCACAAACATGTGTCTGCGGCCCGCGAGAAAAAAAGGTTGAGTAAGACTGCTGTAGATGCACAATGCTATAAAAATGTTTTAATTAATCCAGGCACTGGGTGCTCAAAAAAGGCAAATAAAAGAAAGTTTCGGTGTAGTTTTGATATTTGGTATCTTTATATTCTTCAGGTCGCTGAACACAAATCTGATGTTTTTCAAGAAACATTTTTCCGGGAAATACCTTTTTTTTGTTTTATTTTTACAAGAAACGTATTAAAAAGACGGACTTTTCTCTGTTTTTTCAAAATAACTCCAAAATTGTGCATTTTACGTGAAAGTCGACAGTATATAATTTAAAGAGGATACAGTTTTCTACATTTTATTTCTTAAAAGTTTTTTCTCTGATCAATGGTTTACCGTGAGAGTGCCGAAAAAATGGATGTTAAAAGCAAAAAACTCTGATAAAACGGAAATTGTGGCACTGTAACATGAAAACTTAGTTTCGTATTTCAAAGTAATTGAAACTTATTTAAGTATCATGCATTTATTGAGTGATGGTTGCTTATGGAGTGATTCTTGCTTATTTAAAATAAATTCGTAGGTTTATGTTTCTAATGTCATTTTTGCGAGATGGTGTACCGTGTGTATTCTAAAACTAAACAGGTACCGAGTTTTAATAATTGTGACTGGTGATAATTTTTTTTCGTTCAAATGGGCTGCCAGTTTACCCTCCTTTTTTACTCAGAAATTCCAACCAGTAAATTTTGGTTTATTTAATGACAGACATTTCGTGATTGCATAAGGTAAATGTTTTTCTTTCGTCATTTCCGCTATGAGCTCGGAATTTCTGAATAAAAAAGTAGGTCAAACTCGCAACCCTGGTACAAATATGTCGTAAGAAATTGAATCAAAGCTTTCATTGCTTCTTCACTCACCAAATATTTACTTTTTTATAGAGAGCCCGAGCAAAAATTGCATGTTTTGCCAATAAATAACGAAAAACTAGTGATGGGCATATTGAGTTATTTTGATATTCGAATGAATCATTCGAGCCCGTGCAAAAGCATAGCTGCTAACCTTCGTATTCTTTTTAATCATACATTTTATCAAATAAAATATATAATAATTTATTAAGAGTGGCTTTTAACTTAATTTAATTTTTTCTTTAAAAAATTTCTTCTTTAAGCAGATTAACCCTTTCCGGCACAGACAAGTTCTTTTCGTAAAATGAGAAATTATTTACTGACACCGGAATTTACAAACGACTTATTTAGTAAATAAGAACTCCTTATTTTACTTCTTCATGGTAGAAACAAATTTTAGTAAAATATTCCTGGTGCCGTATGCAAGTTTGGAATTAAACTTCAGTGTGCCCGGAGTGGGACCACGGTGCCGGAAAGGGTTAAAATGAATACGAAGGTTGACAGCCATGTTTTTGCGCATGTCCTAATGATTCCATTCAGATATCAAAATTACTCATGATGCCCATCACTACAAAAAACATCTATTAACATAATTACCAACACCTGTTGGAATTTAAATTTAAAACTACACATCTACAAATTAAAAACGCTATAACACGTGTAAAAACGGAACCTCGCGGAATTCAGTCGTAACCCCTTCAGGAGGTTTTTTTTTAACCACATTGAAATTTTTAATACCAGTAATTCCTCGTAGTATTCTTCGCCTTGTTTAAACTAGAAATTCTACACTTGGACAAGGCAAAGATTACGAATAAAATATTCTTTTACTACAAAATAAAAACCATACTAACCCTAAATGGAACATATACATGATACTCGTGCTGACGGAGTTAAATGGGAATATTTCATTGTCTTCTCGAAAGGAATGCGATACAGTGATATCTGCTAAGAGGGAAACTTGTCAAAAACGAATTTTTTCCTATCTCTCGCAATTCTGTTTTGACAGGTTTACCTGTATAAAAAATTCTTAGGTTATTATTTTTGTCTTATTTTTAATGAAACATAAAAAATGCAAATATATCGAGATTTTTCTGTAGAAAACAAAGGTATCTCATATCTAGGGGGAAATAGTGTAACACCGGGTACCTAATGGATTTCCTTTGTTAATAAAAGTCTAGCTGGGCAGAAAAATCTGAACACCCCACAAAAGTGTTTGGGGACATCTGGGTTATTGAAAAACAACACCTGTTGCCGCAGAAAAACTCTTCTCTACTTGGGAAAAGGCGTTTTCCAGGATCATCTGAAACAGATCCGAATTTTGGTGGTAGGATAAAACCACCAAAGTAGTAATTACTAATAAAATATTACTATAAAATTAGTATAAAATATTAGTTAAGTTTAAAATATTAGTAGGTTACTAATCAGAAATTAACCCATTATGACCACAATTATTTTTCTCTTAAAATGAAAAAAAAATGCATTTCATGCCACTTTTTAACACTTTCCAACCTAGTTGAAAAGTGTTTATGACTTCGGTTGTCTGGCCGTATGGCCGTCTGCCGGCTGTCCGTGCTCTAACTCCCGTAAATATGCTCGGATTGCTCTGCAATTTTTATATGTTATTGTCGTTATCTATAGCATGTTCCCCATTTTAACGGAAGTGTGTAGCACTTATAGTTTTTTTACAGGGACACTCAAAAGAATTCCGTTACATTGCGGTCTATGGGGAAAATTCATTTGCGGTTTATTTAAATAATGTTTATATAATATATATAGGTTTTGTAGGTAATATATAATGTTTATATAATATATATAAATGTTTATATAATATATAATAGGTGCATTATTAGAAGAAGCTTAATATGGAATAGGGTGTGCATAGCACTTATAGTTACTTTACAGGAACAGTCAAAAGAATTGCGTTACATTACGTCTATGGAGAAAAATCGTCTGCGGTTTAATTAAATAATGTTTCACTATTTTAAACGCATTGAAATTTATATATATCACTAAGGTGCATGACAAGAGGCTTACTACAGAATAGTGTGTGTATGCAGTCATCGTTCATTTACAGGGACACACAAAAGAATTCTCTACTGTCTGTTAACAATAATTCCTGGACGTGCGTTTTAAGTTGATGAACGCGATTTTAAATTGAACTCACTTTCTGCCTATTACTGGGTGTGTATAAATTCTGTATTTCACATACAGGGCAGCACAAAAGTTCGCGAACACATTTCCGTTTATTGACAGAAACTCCAGAAGGAGAATTTTAAACTGTGCTACGCGTTTCCTAACTAAACTAAAATTTATCATCCTATGTAGTATATATGCAAATCTATAGATCCTATACAGGGCTGAATAAAAGTATTCCGATATTTTTCCGAATATTGTATATGTTGGTAATTCCTGAAATTACGTTTTTTTAAATATGTTATGCGTTTTCGAAATTGGTTACTTAGATGTTATCTTTCAGCTTATGAAACGGTAATGATTTGTAAAATTATTTTGGAAGCGTTGGAAAGTGTTACAGAATCTATGCTTGACGCATGATTTTTCGTTTTAGAATAGAAATTTGATGTCTTATTTTTTCGAGAAATTTTTGTCATCACAGAAATAAAGTATTTCGCTTTAGAATTACTGGTGTGAAAACAACAAAAGTGATTTTAGCTACGGTGTTGCTTTAATGCAACCCTGGGCTAATATAGGTTAAGTTTTTATACTTCCAGTAACAAAAAGCTTTATTGTAATAAATTTTGAATCAAACTTTAAAACATAGATTCATTTTTTAAGGTCAGTAGCTTTTTTTACAGGTTTTCAAGCGATTTTTAATGTTGTTATGGAATGGCTTTCTCAGCTTTTACTTCTCGTATCCGCTGCACTCTTCATGTTATCAATCTTTGCAGACTGAACATTCTATCCATCCTTCACCATCTGTTAAGTGAAGAAACAATTAATTGTAGAGTTCAATGCAAAATCATGGGTACCCGTCTTTGCCCTAACAGACGATCAAAAATCAATATGGTCGTTCTCTTGGATACCTGGAAGTACACACTTCTACTTGGAACCAAAATATCGTTTGAAAGCTATAGAAAACAGTGGTTTACTTATTTAATCGATCCTGGATTTATTTAAAGAGCAGAAGAGCCGGCGAAAAATTATAACTTTTGATGTGAATTTCTGTCCAATAGCACTGCACGATCACAGAGATTAAAACACTTCAAAAACCACTGGCACACTACTGGGGGACGCTAAAGGATATAGTTAATACGGGTGCTGTCCCCAGGGCAGCCCCCATCGGCGAGAAAACAGGGTACCCATTTTGATCCACCTACCCGGTTTTACCCTACTCTTCCGTATGGCGACTGCTGGCTTAAATAATGTACACTGGTGTGCAAAACTTAAGTAACAGACACAAAATGCTAATTTCTGAACACGTGAGTACTCAAAAGGAAATTCTATAAAGAGCAAGTGTAGAAAAGGTGTACTACCCTAACAACACGGCCAGTCCATGTGAAGTTCCCTTGACGTCACACATGGTTAGAAGTGTCACAATCGCTACCGTGAATCAAAATATGGGATATTTCACTGTCTCATTATTACTCTCAAATAGTTGTTAACACTGAAAAATCACTGCGACTGTCGCTTTGTGATGGGTCACCAGGTGAGATTACAATGAAGTCACCTTGTGATTCTCAAGTCACTGTCAGTTGAAGACAGAACTTTGAAGTCGTTGTGAGCATTGCATTGTGTTGAGTCGCCAAATAATGTCACAATGAAGTCGCATGGTGACTTTCCGGTGACCGACACTCTATTGTAACGTCATCATTGCACTCTTTTGTGAAAAGTCACCAGATGATTTCATTTTCTGTCACTTGAAAACTCGTCACAGAACAGCTACCATGATGACTTTACAATGGAGTGTCAAAATGACAGTCACATGAGAGTCACAAGATGACTTCATTGTAAAGTCACCTGGTGACTCGTCAAAAAGCAGCAGTCATTCAGCAGTCAGCAGTGACCGTTCAGTGGAGTGACCAAATGAGAGTAAAAATGAGACGAATGAAAGATATCACATTTCTGTTCATTGTAGTGACTGTGGCAATTGTGACCATTTGTGATGCCAAGAAGACTTCACATCAACTGTCTGTGCTGTTAGGGTAGTACCTATTTTCTACACTTGCTCTTTATAGAATTTCCTTTTGAGCACTCACGTGTTCAGAAATCAGCATTTTGTGTTTGTTGCTTAAGTTTTGCACACTAGTGTAGAGTATCGTAATGGACAACTGAAGGTTTAACAACAAACAAGCGCTTTCATCCAAAATTTACAATTTTCAGAAAGATAAAAAAATCTATGGACAAGCTTTTATTTGACAACCAAAATTTTTTCTCCACTTAACGAAGACACTTTTTTTAATATGATAAAGGTTTTATAGTGCTATGAGTATCGTTTAATAGTGCTCTGTTAGTTTATTGTCTCGATTTTTTAAAAATGTTCTATATTTTTTGGAAATCCCTCATTTTGTTAAAGAACTGTGCACAAATTACATGAAAATGTTACCCTGGGTGGGATTGGCTGAAATTTTGATATGTTCATGCGGTGCTCATCAAATGTCTCAATGGGCATGTCATAGTACTCAAAAATGGATGGATTCGAAACCATGAAATCGGAAGATCTTTATTCATATTAAAAAACTCTCAAACGCCCCAGGTTTTTTTTTTCTACAAGTCAAAGAAAACATGATTTGAACCAGAAGAATTATTTAAAGAAGTGTTTACTGTTTTTACGTGGTTTTTACTTGCTTTTTTTCTATTTATTAAAATTTTTCCTCTTATATGATTTGAAAAAATATCATATTTGCATTATGATATTACAACTTTCGGATTCTTTGCTTTTGGATTTTTCAAATCAAATAAAACCAGTATTTTCTTTTTTAATAATAAAAACTATTTAGTCATTATTTAATCATTAAGGAATCATTTTGCTGGTTAGACTCTAATTTCGGATTGGCTGATGAAAGTGATCGTCCAATCCTTCGCTTCTCAGCTCCTCCTACCTTGCTTCTTTTCCGAACTAAATGTTTAACGTTATGCTTAAAGCTATCTAAAATCCTAGTATGCACTAGACTGTCCAGTACCGCATTTTTTATGCTTTATTTAACCTAATTTTGTTATTTTTATTAACTTAATATAAACTTTCTTCACATGGCTCTCTTAAGTTGCGTTATACTATTACTCATATACAGGGAGTGGAGTTATCTTTAACTAGTCATCCCCTTGAAGCGATAAACTGTTTCGCTGTTTCGGAATCATTTTGTTAAACTTTTTTCTGGTTCATATCAGGGTTACCAGTTTGGCATTTTATTATTATTATTATTATTATTTAGAAATCCTGTAGCCATACCGGAAATTCCGAAAGAAGAATTTTCACTTTATATAATCACGAAATGTCTCTTGCTGGATAAAGTAGACATTACTGCTCAGAATTTCTGGTATGAATTCGGATATTCTAAATAAAAAAAAGGAGGTCGTACTGGCAAGCTGGATTCAAATTATAGGATTCCCACTGTCCCGTTTTCTAAATACTAGTATTTTCTCAGAAAACTTTTTGTGGTATTAAAACCATACCCCGAAATTTTGTTTTAATTTTCGCGGTATGTTTTTTAATACCATTAAGTTTCATTTGCTTACAAATTCAACATTTATAACAAAAATCACTTTCGGGATAGGTTACTGCAAATTGTATAAGAAAAATCTAAAAAGAAGATTTTCTTTTTAAAAAGTGGTATTCTAAAAACGAACCTCCTGGGATGCCTGAAATTATGTTTGTTTTTTTCTACTTAGGAAGGCTAGTAGCTATGTAATATGAAATAACATTATTCGATGGTCATAGCATCAAAAATAGCCATTTTACGGAATTGTGCAAACTGAGACAATGGCCAGCATCACATAAATCAAAATTTCATATCAGCATATCAAAATTTTGGCCAATTCCATCGGAAGGGCACATTTTGGTATTTTTTCGTTATACCAACACCTTTATCGCCAAGCGTATGAGAATTTATTCTAAAGTCACGGGTTTACAACCAAAGAGAAGAATTTGAGATCTGACTGTTAATGTGCCTTTTCTAACATGACTTTCTCCAAAGTGGGGAATTGGATTAATACAATTCTCCTTTTTAAAAAAATCTATCTCTTTTATCCGTTGGTGTTTATTAATTTTAAGCCATTTGGAAAAAATAAATTTTACTGGTTTTTAATTTCTAAATCAGTAGATAAAAAGGAAATTTAGTCAGTGTCCCGGGTCCACTTTTTCCGAAGGGCCCCAAAATGCATTTTATTCACTCTCTGAAGATAAAAATTAATCCAAATTTCCATTTATTGTTCATAGAAAAAATGAATTATCAAATTCATGTACACTAAATTATCTCAGTGTTCTTCACTGACGACAATGAAATGTAAGGTAAATTTCGAAATTCCAAGTACAACAGATATTACATCGAACATATTTCATTAAATCTTTTATGTTTAGAAATTTACTCTCTCTAAACAGCATATAGTGCAGAAAACTTTTACATGTATACATACATCCCATAATTAATGCATTTTTACATGTGTCTATAGTATTGTTTTTTCATAAAGTTGTGGTTTAAATTTTAACCCTTTGCCTGTGGAATACATTTGAGAAAAACGTGCCAAAAATGGAATTTTTTTTTCTCTCTAACCCCCTGCCTGTGACGCCCGAACTCAATTTGGGTAACGCAAATGCGCCAATTTTGAAATACCTGAGTTCGGGCAAGAGAAAAATCGGTGTTTCAATTCCGTGAAGCCCGAACTCAGGTCGTCCAGTACATAATATGTAATTTATCATTTTCCCAATAGATGGCGATATTTTCCCGCGAAAAGTTCGGCAGTTTCGCGCCATTTGTTGGATTTTTGCAGTTCTTCCCAAATTTCATTCAAAACACATTATATTGGACAGGCAGGTATATAAATTTTTCGGAAGTTAAAAGTTTCTTTGCATCGGACGAACTAAATTCGTGCCTCACAGAACTGAAACACCGATTTTTCTCTTGCCCGAACTCAGGTCGGGCATTCCAAAATTGTCGCATTTGCGTTCCCCGAATTGAGTTCGGGCGTCACAAGCAAGGGGTTTAAACTGCGCATAAAGCTGTTTATCATGTTTATAATGTAATTTTCTTAAGGAAGGGGGCCCCGAAATGGCCTTTGTGCTCCAGGTCCCACATAGACTTGATCAGGTCTTGAATTTAGTTAATTAAATTCCGAAATCAAGGGAGCAGTCATGGACCTCTAATTCTTCCTGACACCGTTGTCTGCACGGCATATTAGATTTATAGCAATTGTTCCACTTTTAGCAGTGAGGCATTTTAAGGTTTGGTGACTTTAAATTCCCTTTATGGCCCCCGATTGGTCCTCACAGCACTTCTGGGACCAGTTCTGCAACCTAATATTTTTCTTTCTGTAAAATTTGTATTGGAGGAGCCAGTGTTGTGCAGACTCAAAAAAAAAATCGAACTACCGTAATTTCCGGCCTATAATCCGCGGATCAAACAATTATGCTTCGACCCAGAAATTTTATTTAACAATTGAAGTGAAATATTAACAGCGATCTAATAAGTTACAGTAATGCCTTCAAACCACATCACCGTAAAAGACCAAAATATTTAAGCATTATGGACTGTGAGAATTGGTGCTCACCACAACTGTAAATTTCTCTCTTTTTATTTTTTACTTTGTAATTTTTTCCACATTATAAACACCTAATTCTTAATTAAAACTTAACATTTAAGCTATACCAAAACAAAACAAAAAATAAATATATATATATATATGGCTCGTAAGTTAGAATTTTTGAAAATTTTTTGCAGATTTACGTAGATCATGACTCCCAGAACACAAAACCACCCCCAATTCAAAACTTTATATATGTATATATATATATATATATATATATGTTATATAAAAATTTATTTCCTTCGTATCTTTCCATTTTATTCGCATTAATATTTTAAAATTAATCTAACTTCTGTCATAGTCAGTATTTCCTTAATTCTTAATAATATCTATTCCTATTTAAAGTCCTTTTAAAAGTAAATATCCGTATATTAATAATTATTTTATTCCAAATCTTAATCTAAAATTTAAGATCATTCGTAGCTTTTATCAGTTCCCCAATCTATAAAATTCTGAGACGCGTTCTCATTTCGAATGTTTTTAAAAGCCATTTTCTTTTTATTATTATTATTATTATTATTGCTCTGATTTTTTCGCGCGCTTGGGATTTTAACTTCAAAATTTCTCCGCACCCAAGTACGGGATTCTTTACTGTTTTAGCCTCGCCCTCTAGCCTCATTCGCTGGGCTGGAGCTAGCTTCTCACTCAGTGGGTTGTGCGCTCGTGACGTAATTTCTGTATATCTCCGCGGAGAGAACAAAACTCGCCCGCACCGGTCGGAGCACGAGATTTTTGCCGTTTTTGGAAGTCTAAACAAATATGTGTCGGTGTTTTTATGTCCGTAGAATATTCAACTGGCCCAGTAACATCTTAATTCAATGAAGTGAAGCAACGTTAGCCCGAGGGCTATAAGTTTTAGACCTTTGGGAATTGTTTCTGTGTTGTTCGTCTTCTAATAAAATTATTTGTCTGGAGATTGGCTGGATTTATTGGAAAACTTTGGTGGACTCATTTCATTGCCTTCTACTTCGCCATACTCGCTAATATCGACTGCAACTTGCTATATCGTTGAAGGACTGCCATCTTTTCATCGAATATTATTCATCGTAATATCTCAACCTCGTCAAAATGCTACAAAAAGCCCGTTAGGATTCCATGAACTTGCGCTGAGCTATGCCAATGTTCTGATGGACGGATGAGCTGCGAATGTATTACCGGCTACTGTTGTACATCTTCATAGCGAAGAGTGTGCGTCTAGTTCTCGTGAAGAGTATGTCGATTAGTTGTTCTTCTGATCGTCTGATAAACGGAGAAGCTGTGATATGTTGCTGAATGCGGATGCTGTACATTTTCCATTGTGGTGTGTGCAACTGATTCTCACCAAAATATGCATCGAATTTTTCAAAAAGGTGTTGGAATAATTTATCCCTGGAAACACCAGATGCAGACCAGTGTGAATGTTCTACGAAACAACATCTCAATAATGACGGAATGATCTAAATAATATTTTCTTTTACAGAAAAAAAAATGAAAAAGTATCATTATACAAAAAAATAAATAAATTGATCGGTCTCAAAAATTTCAAAAAGTAAACAGGCAGACAACTTGTGAACGGAATTACGTAAGTTTGAAAAAAGTTATTATTGTATGTATTATTTATTATTTTATTTATTTTTATGTTATTTAAGTTTCGCTCAGATTTTCTTATTTGTTGTATTATTATTATTACTATCATTATTTATTAGAGATGGAGGTATTTACATTTGTTATTTAATTTAAATTTTATTTTACATCTGTTGTGTTAATTCTCTTTAATTTTTATATTAATGTTATTGCGATCTGGACTTGTAAAAGTCCTTGGTGATCACAAAATGAGTGAAAACGAAATAAACATCATTCCTTTTGATTTCGAATCTGGAATGAACATTCAATCTTGGTTAAACCATTTTGACAAAACATGCCTTTCTGAAAAGAAAGATGAAAATTGGAAGATTAAAAATATTTCAAAATATTTGAAAGGAGAGGCTATGAAGGTATTTATCAATGAATGTTTAGAATGTAAAGCTTTTGACAAAATAACTGATATTCTTACTGAAAAATTCATAACTGTTCATGTTCCTCGATTTTCAGAATTTGCTTCTATGAAATTAAATGATCTCAATGATTTGGATAAGTACTTTCGAAAAAAGGTTGAAATAGGTAGACAACTTTGTTTATGTGAAACTATAATAGTACAGGGATTAACAGACGGTCTCAAACCTGAGTACCAGAATTATATGATTAGTAATCCTCCAAAAAATACAATAGACTGGTACCTAATGGCTAAACAGCTAGTAGTAATTCCTACTTCCCAGGTCAACAATAGTAATTCTAGGAGTAATTTTCAGAATTATAGATCATTGCCACAATATGATCAGGCACCTAGACATTGGGCTCGCCCAAGTCGAAATTTTCATATGCCAAATTCCAATTTTCATTCACAGAACAATTTTAATGCTCCAAATTCTAGATTTATCAATCCTAGGTTGCCTACTACACATTTTCAGAGCAAATACCCAAGTAGACCATGTCGAATGTGTTTAAATAGAGGTATCCAAAATGCTTATCACTGGGAGAGGAATTGTGTATTCAATGTGAGCCCTTTGCAATCTTCTGCACCCCCTCTTAGTCAACCACAACCATCTACTGATAATATATGACAGTTAATTGTATCAAGATATGTAAATAACAGGGAACTACCTTGTGTGATTGACTCTGGCTCAACCATAAGTATTTTACCTTTTAAAATTGTTAAATTGTTAAATGCTAAAGTTATAAATATTCCACCTGTTATTATTGGCCAAGCCAAAGGAACTGTTGTAATAGATAAAGCTTGTAAATTATTGTTTAAATTAGGTAATGTGCAACAAAATATTAGATTTTTGATATGTAATACAAATTTAGATTATGCTATATTAGGTTTAAAAGAATGCTGTAAGTTTAATTTAATTATTGACTGTGCTACATGTCGAGTATTACAAGGAGACCTTGTTTTAAATGAATCCAAGAGCATATACAGTGATAAATTAAGATTACTTCATTTTAATGTTAACTGTGATTATCAGAGAGTGCAACCCGATTATGGAAATATCATATCTCCTCAATCCTTTGTTCCATCTAATGTTGATAATTCTAAATTAATTGGGGAAATAAATTCTATAGAAAATGAAACTTTAAGGGAAAAGTAAAAAATATTATGATAGAAATTATGTGGAGCCAAAATTTGAGATAGGAGATCTTGTTATCTATGAAGAATTCCATTATCCCAATACCAGAAAGCTCTCACAAGTTTTTAGTGGTCCCTATCAAATCCTTAAAAAATTATCTGATGTAAATGTTGAAATTAATAGACAGACTCAAAATAAATTTACTGAAATAGTCCATGTATCAAAATTACGCCCTTATTACCCTCCTGACAAATTAAAGTTATCCCATGAGCAACAACAAACTAATGTTAAATCAATAGCTTAATATTAAACTTAGTAAAGCAAAAATTAACTAAATTTAATGAAATCAAATTATAATTGACTAATCAATTTTCTTCTGTATAACAGTATGTTCTTGAATATAGGAATTCCTAAGAATATTACTGCCAATATTTTTGCTTGAGTTAACTTTTTATGCAGGCGTAAATTAGTTGATTTGAGTTAAAAGGTTCTTATATTGGATTGAATTGAATTAGAACAATAAAGTAAATTGGAATAGCAAATTAGATTAGAATAATACATTAAATTAAAATAAATTGAATAAAAATTCACTGGATTAAATTAAATTATAATAATAGAATAAAATTCTCTACTAATTGTAATAGTTAAACTTATTATCCACCGTTCACTTCAAGGTCTTATTTTCATTGAGCAGCTTATGTTTCTCTTGTTTGACTGAAAACAGAGAGCACATTATCTTACTGAATTGTTGATAATTTTTCACAGATATTTCTTAGTTTACTATTTATTATTTTTGTTTCCTTTTATTAAGTATATTTTCATTCCTCACTGATATTGAAAAAGAATGAGGAATTAAAATTATATACAGATGAATTACTGATTTAGTATTATTTTGAAGTTGTTTGTTATTGTTGATATTATTATGTTGTTATTATAATTGTTGTTGTTATTTATTATGTGATAAGATTATAAAAGACAATATTCTTGAGAATTGTGATAAAAGAGAACCACTGATAGTATATTAGTTGATGATAAACAGTCACATCTTACTAGCAAAACATCTAATACTCATATCTAATTGATGGAACATTATTAACTGACTGGACTTCACTTAATAAGTGCACTTATCAAGCTATACCTACTTATCAAGGCACAAAACTTATCAAGCATCACAAACCAGTACTTTAATTGTTTATTGAACTTAGTGGGGATGAAACTTTATTATGTTTTTGAACTTTATGATTAACTGGAATTATCCTACTACAGAATCAATACACTAAATTGCCGTAAACTGTATTACTGGCTAATACTTGACATATCTGTGCCTTCATATCCATACCAAGAAACTTTTTTTTTGGAAATGAGATGTCTATAACTCAGACTGTTACTGATTAAGAGGACTATTAGACATTTATACTTTTCACTGCTTAGACAAAAATGCTTTGTTTACTTCATTTTCATCCTTTTCACTATTTATGTTTGAAGAGTGAAAAAAAAAAATATTTGTTACTAACTTATTTATATTGTAATTGTATGTATTTCTGTATTTAAACAATTCCCACAGGTTCGCGTTTACAAAAATAACTATTGAATTAACTTTAATAAAATCAAAGAATTTTTGGCATTAACTAGAATACCAGATAAATATTTTGTAATCCAAATTCTTGCTTGCTTTAATGAACTTGTAGATCATCGGATCTACCCGTCATTCGGATTTTTAGGGGGGGGGGGGATAATGTTATATAAAAATTTATTTCCTTCGTATCCTTCCATTTTATTCGCATTAATATTTTAAAATTAATCTAACTTCTGTCATAGTCAGTATTTCCTTAATTCTTAATAATATCTATTCCTATTTAAAGTCCTTTTAAAAGTAAATATCCGTATATTAATAATTATTTTATTCCAAATCTTAATCTAAAATTTAAGATCATTCGTAGCTTTTATCAGTTCCCCAATCTATAAAATTCTGAGACGCGTTCTCATTTCGAATGTTTTTTAAAAGCCATTTTCTTTTTATTATTATTATTATTATTGCTCTGATTTTTTCGCGCGCTTGGGATTTTAACTTCAAAATTTCTCCGCACCCAAGTACGGGATTCTTTACTGTTTTAGCCTCGCCCTCTAGCCTCATTCGCTGGGCTGGAGCTAGCTTCTCACTCATTGGGTTGTGCGCTCGTGACGTAATTTCTGTATATCTCCGCGGAGAGAACAAAACTCGCCCGCACCGGTCGGAGCACGAGATTTTTGACGTTTTTGGAAGTCTAAACAAATATGTGTCGGTGTTTTTATGTCCGTAGAATATTCAACTGGCCCAGTAACATCTTAATTCAATGAAGTGAAGCAACGTTAGCCCGAGGGCTATAAGTTTTAGACCTTTGGGAATTGTTTCTGTGTTGTTCGTCTTCTAATAAAATTATTTGTCTGGAGATTGGCTGGATTTATTAGAAAACTTTGGTGGACTCATTTCATTGCCTTCTACTTCGCCATACTCGCTAATATCGACTGCAACTTGCTATATCGTTGAAGGACTGCCATCTTTTCATCGAATATTATTCATCGTAATATCTCAACCTCGTCAAAATGCTACATATATATGTCACTATTTTATGGACATGATAACTTCAATAAATCTGCACAAATCTCTTCCAAACAGATACATTAAATCTAGGGGCATAAAATCTCGGTAAGTTCGTTAATGGGCAAAATCGAACGAAGTGGGGGGGAGGAAGGGCTTTTGTGAAAACAGAAAAAACCCATAACTTCTTATTTATGATACGTATCGAATCGGTTTAAAGTTATTATTACTTCTAGGAAAAGGGCCAAAAATTTATGTATGACAGATTCTTGATATTATTAAAAATGGCCCCAGGGGGGGGGGTGTTAAAAGAAAAAATTCATAACTTCGTCAATTCACAAGATATCAAATCCACATAAATTTATTATAAATCCTCTTAATATTATCTAAAACTTTTATATTGACAAGTTTTTTTATAGGACCAACTGTTATAGCAAAAAAATAAATAAATAAAATCCCTGCCAGCTTCGCCTGCAAACAAGTTAGATTTCGAAGTGTGTGGTCCCAACTGCCGCATCAGGGCAAAAAGGTAATTTCTTCCCAACAAACAGGCGCCCCGCGGTCTGCGTCTTCTTCGAAATCTACCTGTGCCTGTAGGCCGAACCGTCAGGGATTTTTTTGTTTTGTTTATGTTTTGCCCGCCTTTTCACCACCTGGCATTTATGTGCTGTTTCACGAACATATTCCGAACCCTATTTTTTACTTTTTCGACTTCCTTACTAGTAGTTAGTTATAACTACAGCTATACCATCTCACTTTCTTCCCAATATTTAGACTCTATAATTAATCTCTTTTGCTTTACTTTATTATTCCAAATTTATTATCATATCTTTTCTTAACTTTACATCTATCCTTTTTATTGTAATTGTTCCTTTATCTTGTAGCTAATACTACATCTTAATTTTGCCAATTAAGACACTCTACTCACAATAGACTGGGTCTTAAGTTGTTTGTAACTCGGAAGCCCCTTTAACCGACATCAACTGTTCAGCAACTGTTAAGTTACATTATATAAAATAAAATTTCTAGGTCGACTCAAAATTGTTATGATCACAACTTTAAGAGATGATTGAATACACTTATTTTTAGATCACAAGCTATCAAAGCCTGAGAGCTAATAATGTGCCCCCCAGGTTCTGTATCTATGTATGTATGTACGTAACGCGATAACTCTTGATAAGAATAATCAATTTGCTTCAAATTGTGTTTATAGGTTCATTCTGATAAGGCTCTTCCCTGATTAGTTTTGGGGGTTCATTGGTTAAGTATAAAGAGGGGGGACGGGGGGGATAATCCCCCCTTAATTTAGATAAATGGTTTTTTCCATGCAGAATTATCCGATTTGCTTCAAATTTTGTATATAGGTTCATACTGATAAGGCGCTTTCCTGATTAGTTTTAATAGCTATAATGCACAAAATAAAAACTTTATAAACAGTAAAATAAGTTTTATTAGACTGTTGACTTGTTTCGTCCCCATCGGAGCCATTATCAAAACAAATAAGAATATTCTACAAATGCACGGTCTATGAAGTTATTACTTGAAACTCCATCACTTAATTTTTCACCTATTTATTTCAAATTACGCACAAATTAGTTAAAAAGTACGTAAAATATTAAATGATGGCGTTTCAACTAATAACTTCACAGACCGTGCAATTGCGGAATATTCTTATTTGTTTTGATAATGGCTCCAATGAAGACGAAACATGTCAACTGTCTAATAAAACTTATTTTACTGTTTATCAAGTTTTTATTTTACGCCTTTTAGCAATTTAAAGAAGTACTAGATGGTACCCGTCAAAACTTGACGGAAAAAATTACAATAGCAATATTAGTAAAATAAGCTTCTTTATTACATAACTAGGGGTGCTTATGAAACAATCTTTCAAATATTTTATTTTAAAAAAAAAATTCCCCCAGTGAATTACGTTATTATTTCCGATGCAAACTCCAAACAAACAATCCGTAAACAAAATGGAAATCAGTTTGACATTACCGCCCTATTCCCCACGGCAAGAAAGAAAATTTCCTGAACCTATGAAGTATCATACAAATAGCATATCCCTACGTTCATCTCATATTCAGTCAATAAAAGAACATATTAAATAAGGCACACATTCCCCCCCCCCTGTGATAATGCAACCGAATGAGCTCCTATGCGCATGTGCATTGCTTCTCCCCAAACGCACCGTCGAAATTCGACGTTAAAAAAAGTTTTAAAATGTTTTGATCAAAATTTTTAAAATGTCTTCTTTAATCATTGTTCGTTTTAAATCCATATCTTCTGAAACGCATCTATTGTTTTAAGCTAATCAATTTTTATGTAAAGATGAAGAATTTTTTTTACAATAATAAATCAATCTGCAGATAAAGGAGATTTTTAATGTTTTTAAGTGTAATTTATTTGTATGGTTTCTTCATTCCTTTACATAATCAGGATGATTATTCCTTTTCCATAATTAAGAGAAATAATGTAAATAAATAAATATCCAAGATTATTTTTTATTCTGTTTTCATTAATATATTGTAAATTAATATTGTTAAAAGTTACTGATAAATGATGCTTTAGTAAATGGGGCTTTTCTTAATTATTATTATTATTATTATTATTATTATTATTCTTTTTTTGAGATTTAATGGCAACATTCTTCCGTTTGTTTATTGGGCGCTACAGTTTGGCGAATTATTTGAGGTACTTTTCGGTTATCAGGGCGCCAATGACGTATATATATATATATATATATATATATATATATATATATATGTATATGTATATATTTATCTACACTTTATTGGCGCCAGCTAACCGAAAAGTACCTAATTTGCATATAGTTTTTTTTTCTTAATCGGACGACGGGATAATGAATATTTTTTATGGTACCAGAATATTTTTCTGTATTTTATAGTTATATTACGAAATACATATTTTTATGATTTGCTGAATCACTTAGTTGTTTACTTTTTCATGCATTATATTATTGAATGTTGTTAGTCCTCTTATTCGTTTAAATATACCCTACTTATATAAAAATAGCGTGTGTTCTCTGTGGTGTTTCGCATAAACGTTGTAAAATTAAGGTTATTAGATTTTATCTAACTTTGCTGTCATAACAGCTGATGAAGCAGCCATTTTCGGCGATTTTTTTGTTACCTGTAAAATGTTTGTTTTTGGTATAGCCCGAACTAAGAAAAAATTGAGTACATTTCCATTATACGGACACCATTGTCGCCAAGCATATATTTACATGTATGGCATGGTGTCGGTATAACGGAAAATAACCAAAATTTGCGATCGATCAAATAATTGAATTTCGTTAAACATTAAATTTTCTGGTACTTTTCTATTATCCGGTCGACCACTTTTCATAACGAAAAATTATCGCCAAACTGTAAAATTAAACGCCAAAAATATAGTCCGATTTACTTGATGTCAGAAGCATTATACGTGTTTGTTACGTCATCAAGTGGTTTTTAATTCGAGATTTGCGTCTATTTTTCATTATGTTTTACTGATTTATTAGTTATTTCATTAATTAAAATAACAATTGTGTCCTTAAATTCATGTATTTTATTTATTTATTTATTTTGATATTCCAATGGCAACGTTCTCCCGTTTATTTGGCGTTACAGTTTGGCGATAGTTTTTTGTTATGAAAAGTGGTCGACGGGATAATAGAGAAGTACCAATTTTCTTATTTTTAATCTGAGAAAGAAACAATAATCATGGATTTAATTAATTTTGCAATATGCGGTGCAACAAAAATAATTTTGATTAAATCAGTACAGATATCGCAGACGCACCTGGGTTATTTTTTGGCGCCTAAATGACGATTTTTGCTTTGTATGGCAACCTGGTGTTTTATAATAAATTTGAATATGTGTGTAAATAAATAAAATAAAATAGGTACTTTTATGTTAGCTGGGCGTCAAGGATAACTCTCCAAATCTTGTTTCAATTGGAATCATTTAAATTGCAACATTTTACGTGAGATTTGTTATTCATATTGATATGTTTACGTTTAGATATTTTATTATGATTATATTCTAGCTAATTAAGTTTTTTTTTTTTTTTTTTTAGATTTTATACTACAATGTTAACATATTACCTAGTTGATATTAGTTAATGTCAAAAGATTGGCGAACCACAGAGTTCAAGGAAAAAACTCTATGCCCTCAAAAGTGGGAGTTGTCAACTTTATGACGTCATAAGCAGAAGTAAATGTTTAATTGAAAATTACAGCTAATTAATTAAATTTTCGAACAAACGAATGCACGATAACAAATATGTGTCCTAATATCTTTCATTTAAAAAAAGAATGGTGCAATTTGATGCAGTAGTTTGTTCTAACGGATTGTCGAAAGAAATCGCTTAGCGTTTTAAATATATAGCTATTATTTCAAGGTATTACAATTTGTAATATTTGGTGAAGGCTTATGTACACTATTGTGAATTTGTTGGAAAGGGATTCATAAGTCATGCTTGGCGCATGATGTTTCTTTCCTGTTTTACCTAAAATACGATTTCTCATTTAATTAGATCATTCCTTCATATAACTGCCCAAAGTAGTTGTATTTGCTACCTAATGAAGAACTGACTTTCTTGAAAATAGAATATGCATTACTCTTCGCACAACATAGTAAACATGTTGCGTAGAAAGGGAAATCGTGGACCGATAAATCCTATTTTCCGTTCGCTTTTCTCTGATCGCTGGAGGACAAAAATGTATATAACGGCTGTTGCAAGTTCATCTCCTTAGGCTTGCGTATGTTATTAAATGTCTCCAATTTGTTCCTTTAATGTAAGCTAATCTTTTATTCATGAAGTCAGAAAGCAATCAATTCTAAATGTTCAAGTTGAATAACAAACCTTTTTATGTGCCAAAATCGAAGTTTTTCAAGTACGAAATGATCGTTAAATATATTGGGAGGTTGAATAAGTTCTCGCTATTTTCCAACAAATGGGCATTACCAGAACTGCATTTGTGTAGTTTTAGATGGCAGCGCATCTGTAAAAAAGTACTACAAGCAAGCTTGAAATTCAGTGTATGCCCTTTCGCCGAAGTGTAAACAACATTTTTTTACATAGTGTTAAACATGACCAATTTCGTGCCAAAAAAAAGAGTATTTGCGGGGAATTTTACTGCACTTACGTTATTTAAAAAAATCTGCATCTGAAATGCGCAGAATTCTTGTTGGGACTTACGGCGACCATACTCTACCGGAAACAACATGCAGAGATTGGCTTATACGCTTCAAAAATAACGATTTTGATGTTGAAGATAAAGAACTCTCTGGCGTACCGAAAAAGTTTGAAGATGAAGAAGTGGAGGCATTACTTCATGACACCCTAAGATTTGATTTTGCAAACCTTGTTCTGTCGAAAATCAGTGAAGATGACACTTGGATACAGAGAATATTGTGAACAGACGAGGCGCATTTTACACTATCAGGTAGTGTAAATGCGCATAACTGCAGGATGTGGGGAACGAACAAACAATACGCTAAACGTGAAGAACCCCTCCATTCCGATTATGTAACTGTATGGTGTGGAATGACTTGTGATTTTCTTGTGGGCCCATATTTCTTTGAGACCCCAACTCCAAGTGGTCCCAAACGCTGTAGTGTTACAGGTACTAGCTACGGTGCGATGTTGAGACAACAATTGATTCCAGCATTGCAAGAGAGACATTGTTTAGAAACCACGGTATTTATGCAGGACGGAGCACCCCCTCACATCGCTAAAGATGTTAAAAAATTGCTGCATGCTACCTTTGGTGCGGACCAAGTCATAAGCAGAGGTTTCGACAGCGCTTGGCCCCCACGTTTACCGGACCTTAATCCTTGCGATTTTTATCTGTGGGGACATCTGAAAGATATGGTTTATAGAGAACGACATGCTTCTGTTGCTGAACTGAAATCTAGCATAACGAGACACGTGAGGTGTGTTACACCACAGATTTTAAATGCGACGGTGGACCATGCTGTTTTACGTTTTCAGCATGTGGTTGCATCTGGTGGTTCACATATTGAGCACATCATGTAATAATTTCATTGAATAAATAATGGCTTGTTTTCCAAAGCGTCTTTATGGATTGTTTAATTTGTGATCTTATTTACGCTAATTTTTATTACATGATACTGTAAAAAATTAATTACTGAAGCGAATTGTATAGAATTTTGATAGACTGTAAATGATACTTTATATTGTTTATATGCCTCTTAGAATGTCATTATGCTCTGTCTATCGATTTTGGAGGTTGTATATGCCACCGGTGAACGTTTAAATACGGTACAGCGCCATCTATCGGGTGAAAATGGCGATTTTTTTTTTTTTTTTTTTTTTTTTTTTTGCATATTTGACTTGCGCATGTCCTCAAACGTGTAGATACCAAATTTCACTGGAATGTACCCGGTAGTTTTCTCTCCAGCACCCCTTGAGCACTTGCAGTTTAATTATGGCCACCCTGTACATTAGTGAGGTGCACTACAAGATACTGACTATAGAGTAGGGTGTGCATAGCATTTATCGTTCATTTACAGGGATACGCAAAAGAATTTGGTTACAGTACTGTCTATGAGCAACAGTTGCTGGATGTACGATTACAATTGTCATATGGCGTTTTTTAATTTAAATAAAATTTGCATATTACTTGTTCTGTATAAATTATATAAATTATATACAGTTCTGCACAAAATAATCTGAGTACATTTTTGTTTATTGACAAAAATTGCCGAAAGGGAAATTTTCAATTGTATTATGTACTTCCTAACTGAATTAAGTTTTAGCGTACTACAGTGGTGGACATAATTATAAGACACCTACCTAATTTGACATACAGTGAAAGAAAAGATTCAGAGCTTAAAAATGTTTTATCAAATACGACAAAAACATAAATGTATTCTGTTATCACGCGTAATTGTTTTACAAAAATGATATTTTTATACAGTTTAATAAAAATAATAAAAAATACCATGGACAAAATTATAAGACACCCTAACATTTTAATTAAAACACCTGCTTTTTTTTTCGAAATATGCAAATTTTCTGCACGCTGTTATGACGTCAGCAGTTAATAAAGCAGACGATAACCGATTTCTCGCATTTAAAAACAAGCCACGAGGTACAGAGTGCGCCAGCACATTTTATAGCATTCTTTAGGTCTTGGACACATGTAAACTGCCCCCCATTTCGGTAAACCTCACGAGCTAAGATCCCCTACAAGTTTTCGATAGGATTTATATCTGGGAAGCAAGAAGGCCACGGAAGAACATTGATACTTTGCTCTGAAAGCCACTTTTTTGTTACGTGTCATGTATGAATCCACGCGTTATCGTGCTGGAAAGTGTAGTTTTCGCCACAAAGAAGTTCACAGTATATGGCTAGTTGATCTTTAAGAAGATTCTTATACTTTTCGGAATTCATTCTTCAATGCACGAAAACGATATCCGTTTTCCCTTGAGCCGAAAAACCAGCTCAAACCATTACTAAGCCTCCACCCATTTGGCGGCTCATTTGTACATCAGGAAACTTCCGTAAATCATGCCAATAATAGTGAAACTCACCAGGACCATCCAGGTTAAACTTTTTTTTCATCAGAAAATAACACAGAGTACCATTTGGAAGTCCAGGCCATAGTTTGTTTAGCGAAGTTTAAACGGTCCATTTTGTGCCGCCTTAGAAGCGATGGTTTTTTTTTCACATAGGAAGCATTTTTTTTTTATACCGCTAACCAGGCCCCTACCGGAATGCCTAGCTTAACGGGTTAGTACCTGGGTGCGGGGCGGAAATCGCCTGATCACAGCATGGCTGTGATCCACCTGACTATTGATTTGTTCACATCGCTGCTGTGCTTGCTCTCTTGTGATTTGCTACCGTTATCTTTGTTTGCCGGTTCAAGGTTTCTGTTTAACTTTGTTGAATTGACAGATTTAATAGGTCTCGTAATTTAGAACCTTGATCAGGTGACGAGACCCTCACCTGACTAGGCACCCCCAAAGGTATTATTCACAGGTAATTTGGAGGGCTTTGCACCCACGACGGATTTTACATGCACCAGGTGCCATTAGCGTACATAGATTTACATATTTACCATGTCTGTTGGCTTGTCACGTTCATGGTGGGTTGTCGCTGTAGTGTTTATCGCCTCTTTTATGGGCTGTTTTCCCTTCTTGTTGTATTTGTCTCTGTCAAGGCTTTTTGGCGTTTTTATAGTCTCGCCCCTGTTGTGGGTTGTTTTTTGTCTATCATTCATTGGTTTTTTGTCTCTTTCTTGATATATTTTTACCTCTAGCTTGTGCTAGAGCTGGTTTTCACATTTTGAATCTTGGTCTTCTTTCGAGAGCTTCACTGGTTATTATGTCACTATCGTGGGTTTTGTCACGTTGTAACTTTTGTTACTGGTGGTTGACACATTGTAACTTTTGTTACTGGTGGTTGTCACATTGTAACTTTTGTTACTGGTGGTTGTCACATTGTAACTTTTGTTATTGGTGGTTGTCACATTGTAACTTCTGTTACTGGTGGTTGTCACATTTCTGGATGTTGCACGCTTATTTTTGTTGTCTTTGTCACTTTATCTCACCCAAGCATTGGGGATTTGATTTTTTTTTCCTTCGTGAATACGCTTTTTGCGATCAGTCCATTGAATCCTAATGGCTGTTATCACTGCTTTTGAATTTTGCGCAACTTGTTGATTTGTTGTTTGAGAAACTTGTCGCACTAATGGAGTGGGGCTTGTTCCGTGGCCGTTAGTCCGTCATGTATCTATGAGGCTGTATTCACTTGATTTGACACTGTTTTTTTCCCATTAACTTTCTTTGGCAGGTATGCTTTGTGCATTCACCATTTAATTATTTTGTTCACTTTTTGTTGGCTATTTGCCTTCATCAGTTGGTGAAATTCAGTCCGTCACAGATGACTTCCACTTCTCACTAGTGCTGAAAAAATCGATTTTTTTGGCGTAGCAAAGAGGTTCCATTGCTACTTTTTTTTTTTTTTTTTTTTTTTTTTTTAAAGATATATTAGAAAATATACTTACCAAAGGGATGGCTTTTGAGGGTGGGAAATGCTTTTGAGGAATCTCGCTGCTGGGAAGGTGTATTTATTGTGATATGAGATCGATGTTTTCTACTAACCATCTCATCACTGCTCTTCCTTTTGTTTGTACTTGTTTGTTGTTCGCTAACTGGTTGTGCCATATTTTTTCGTTGTTCGGTGTGATGTGGATCAGATGTAGTGTTTGGGTTAGTGGGCAGTCTGTTAGATAATGTTTGGGGGTTCCCAACTCCCCGCATGAGCAGTTTGGTGCGTCTTTGCGCTTAAACCTGTGTAAGTAGTCCAACATCCCGCGAATGTTTCTTCTTGAAAAATTCAGTCTCAAAGAATTTTTAATGCCTGTAGTGATCATCTTATTCTGTGTAGCGAGCGAAAGCACATGGCGTCTGTCGCTCGAGGACAAGCAAGGAGTACATCCAGATCTTTTAATCACTGATCCATTACTTCCTCTTTTGAAAACATTTGAAATTGCACATCTAGAGCGTTTAATAACTTTTGAAATATTATTAACTGAAGCACCAGTTCCATTTAATCTCCAAATTTCGCGAATTTCACTTTCTTTTAATTCTGTACCTCGTGGCCTATTTGTAAATGCGTGAAATCTGTTATCGTCTGGTTTAGTTAACTGCTGACGTCATAACAGCGTGCAGAAAATTTGCATATTTCGGGGAAAAAAAGCAGGTGTTTTAATTAAATTGTTAGGGTGTCTTATAATTTTGGCCATGGTATTTTTATTTTTTTAAATTAAACTCTATAAAAATATCATTTCTGTAAAACAATTACGTGTGATAACAGAATAAATTTATGTTTTTGTCGTATTTGATAAAGCATTTTTAAGCTCTGAATCTTTTCTTTCACTGTATGCCAAATTAGGTAGGTGTCTTATAATTATGTCCACCACTGTATGTAGTACATACACGAATGTATAAATCATATACAGGACTTCACAAAAGAATTCGAGTACTTTTCCGACAATGGAAGGCAATTGCTGAAATTGAGTTTACAGATGTGTTTTCTAAACTGTTTATTTAAGATATTTTTTTCACCTTATTAAACGGTGAAATTTCGTTACAGTATTTTGAAAAAGCTGGAACGTGTTTCATAATCTATGCTTGACGCATAATCAGGCCTTTATAAATTTCATAAAATCTGGTAGCCAGCAAAAAGTTCTAGTCGCCAGTAAAACATATCTACAAAAACAACTTTTCAAAAGTAAAAAAAGCCAAGCGTAAAAAAAAAAAAAGTTGTGGCTAAAAAATGGTGTGATATCAAATTTCCAAGCTATTATATTGCTTATTTAACTTTTTTACATTAAATAAGTTATCATATATATAAGTCGAGTGACTACGTATATGTTTATAGAAATCGTTTTCTCCTGTACTAAATACATCCTAACGAGTTTCTGAAAATTCAATTATTTTCAAATTATGCATGATGGGCTTGGCGGCCATCTTTGCATATTATTCACAAAATTCTAACCACCCAAATCAGTAGTTAAAATCCGAAGTTCAAAATTGTTATTTAAGCAAATATTTAAGAGTTTCATTTATAAACTTGTATGCTCTGAAAATTGTGTCTTAAGATAATGATGACTTAGCTTAAAGATTCATCTTATGATTTATTTTTTAGAGTAATTATTAATTTCAAACTAGTAAAAATCAATTTATCAAAATATCAGTCTTATCTAATTTATCTGTACGTAGTTAGAATCTGAAGTTTGAAATTTTTATAAACATATTACATTGCAAACATATTACGCTTTTACTTTAGAAATTTGGGTGCTTAGAAATATGGAAAGATGGCCGCCAAGCCAATCATGCATAATTTGAAAAAAATTGAATTTTCAGAAACTCGTTAGGATGTATTTAGTACAGGAGAAAACGATTTCTATAAACATATACGTAGGCACTCGACTTATATATATGATAACTTATTTAATGGAAAAAAGTTAAATAAGCAATATAATAGCTTGAAAATTTGATATCACACCATTTTTTAGCCACAACTTTTTTTTTTTTTTTTTTTTTTTTTTTACGCTTGGCTTTTTTTACTTTTGAAAAGTTGTTTTTGTAGATATCATTTCTTTTTTTTTTTATATATTGAACATAATTTAAATAATCTAAACATGAGAAATAATTTAAAATTACATTTTATTTTCAGTCATTGTTTAAAGGGTTAACTAGAAATACCAGTAGATTTTTCAATTAAACTAATTACACTCTTAAAAACAACATACTAAATGTGGCTTGTTATAATACTTGTTATCCTCCGTTAAAAAATATCACTGACTAATCCATTAAATGAATAAAAAATGGAATACGTACATAGCGTGCCAGCGCTGCATTTGAAATCAAACGTGATATCACGCTCTTTTATTATTAGCACTAGCTGGCTTCGCCCGCTGGCGGGCCCCTAATTTACACCGGGGCCTCAAATCTTGTAAAACCTCGAATAAGATAAACCACGATCCTCCGACCTGGTTGCCCGCTGCCTTCGGCACCGGATAATCCCTTAATTCGCACATCGAATTGTATAAACCTCTAAACAAACGAACTTCCGACACGGGTTCCCGCTGCCTTCGACACCGTATAGCAGTTGTGCTGCGCACGCTCAAGTTCTATCTTCCACCACCAGGTAGCGCAATCTGTTCTATATGAACCTCGGGCACTGAAATAGTTCAGGCTATAGATGTCAGGTCGAATGAGCTATACCCCGTCGTGATCTAGCCCATAGAACCAGAGATAGGAAAGTGCCCCCTGGTGGTGAAAGCTAATCGCGTTTGGGGGGCAAAGTGGGGGAATGAACACCGGAGATGCATAATACGATTAGGCGGTCACAGACTTTTCCAACGATGTATCACATGAGGGATATGTTCAAAATTCAGAAACTACCCTCCCCCTGCATAATTTGATTAAGCGTTCACAGACCTTTCCAACAATATATCACATGAGAGGTGTCGGCAAAATTTAGAAAAGTGCCCTTTGGGAGGGGGGTGAAAGTGGGAGGATGGACCCCGAAAATACATAATATAAATAAGCGGTCACAGGCCTTTCGAACAATATATCACATGAGTAGTGTCGGGGGGGGGGCGCAAAATGTGGGGGTTTCACCTGTGGTGCATAACATGAATAAGTGGTCACAGCCCTTTGTAACGATATGTGACATGACGGATATCGTTAAAATTTAGAAAAGTGTCCCCCCCCTTGTGTAGGCAAAACACGCTCCGCCCCTCCCTATAATTTTTGACGCAGCTTTATTTTTAAAATTTATGTTATGTGTTATAAAATATCGTAAAGTTTCAAACAGATAGCCTTATTATACTTCCTAATTTTGTTCACGCTCCTCCCCATCCCCTCCCCGAACTGTGACACGCCATTCTTTTTTATAAATTTTTTATCATGTGTTATAAACTATCTTAAAGTTTAAAACAGATCGCATTGGAATTTAATATATTTGCTGAAATTACTATTATATATGTAGAATAATATAGAAATAAACCCTCCTTTAGATTGTAATTAAGAAATATGAACAATTTTTAGAATTTCTGAAAGCTGATTTTTATTTATTTATTTATTCATTTATCTATTTATTTATTTTTTGTTTGTTTATTTATTTATTTTATTTTATTTATTATTATTATTTTTTTTTTTTTGCATTGCCCTGTGCATGTTTGGAATTTCTTAGCAATTTCTTAGATTTACAATATTTTATCCAATTAAACATTGTACTGTTACAATAAATTTAAATGGAAACTTCACTTCTAAAACAAAAATAATTTAACAACTGGATTTCATTAATTTATAGAAAAATGACGTGAAAGGTATTCCTGCGAACGAAATGCCTGTCCTTTACAGTGTTCTTTTATTTTATTTTTTTTTTTTTTTTTTAGAAATAAATGAATCACATTTAATTCATTTCAAAAATTTTGTTTACGTTTGGAAAGAAACCTTAAATGCCGATAACTCTTAATGTATACATTTTAGAAGGTACATCTTCCCTCAAAAACTAATTTATTTTTAAAGATCTTTCAAAAACGTAAATAATATATTTAAAATATTTTTTAAAGCATAAACACTACGTCTGATTACTTTATTTTACAATATTATAAGAACACGCATTTTATCAGACAATTAAATGCACTAAACAAACACGAGTGAAAAATCGACCTGGGGCAGTACTCGAACCTGGGACCTTACGCATACTGTGCCGACGCTCTGTGACTGAGCCACTCAGATCGATACACTTGACGGGAATTTCTCATACTTATTCTTGTTGGAAACAGTCATCTGCCGCAGTTTGCAGTCATATTTAATTGTTTGATAAAATGTGTGTTCTTATAATTATGAAGTTTTATTTTTTTTTTTAAATCTTCAGAAGAAAAATGGCTGACTTGCAGATGAAATTTGATGTTTTTATAACTTGTAACTGATTTGTGCTATTATAATACAGATGGTACATGGTCGTTGGCATGTTTTATCTCTGTTTTTGGCATGATTTATTAATCGCCAAGTTAATTAACAGTTTTTTGCTAATTAAGGATAGAAAATAATATTTTTTACACTGAATTTTATAAAAGCACATAGATTACGTAATTACTTGTCCAAAAATGCAATCCTTCTTTCATTCTGCCGAATATTAAGGTCTGTAGGTTGTTTGAAAAAAAAAAAAAAGTTTGACGAAGAAAAAAGTGATCATTTTAAGTAACTCGACGTTTTTTAAAAAAATCTATATCTCTGTTTATAAATCACTTATGAAGATGAGTTTGGTCTTAAATTGAAGAAATTCTTCATTAGATTCTTCTAGTATTCGTTTTTTTTTTCTGCGACGCTTGGTTTATTTGATATCTGATATTTTAATCTGGCATGTTTTGTCGATTTAACATTGCAAAATTGATTTCTGTAAGTAAGCAGTAGCGGTCAAGTTCAGTTCTTGGCGTTGTTTGTGTGGCGTTTTTTTTAAGCTTGGCTTGGCAGAGCGACCGCCCTGCTTGATTTATACCCTTCCCCCGTTATCGATTTTCGAAAACCACATATGTTTTTTTAGGAATTAATTGAGAAAAAATAATAACTAGCATAGTTTTAAATTATTAGTTATATAATTTATAATAGTACATAATTTAGAATGATAATATAAATTAAGTTTTCTCATGAAACTTATCAAAGTTATATATATACTATATATATATATATATATATATATATATATATATATATATATATATATATATATATATATATATGAAAAAAAAAGAAAGAATGTAAAAGTTGAATTAACCGGCATGTTCGAAATATGCTGATTGTTAAATGCTTCAAATGCCCGGGTAGTTGAATGCAAAAAATCTACATATCTGATATATCTCCATCTGTATATCTGATGAGGAGAACATTGATGATGCAGAAAAACAAGTTTTTGCCGATTTTTTTGTCAAAGTCCCGAATAATTCTGATTTTATTATTTTGAAATTTGCATTTGATGAATTTGATTAATTTAATAAAAGTTAAAAATATTTTTTTTGTTTGAATATAGGTTCTAAGTTTATTTTTTATTATTGGGGTGGGGAGAAATATGACCGTTTGAGCTCTTTTCTTAGGTCATTTTCTGTGAAAATAAAGCCGTATTAAATAACTCTGTAGCCAGATAAAAAAAAAAATGTTTTCGCCAGTGACGACTTATTTGTCAAGTGCTGCACGTGATTTTATTTCTTGTTTTATACATTTATTTGCATAAAATACGATTTCTATTAGAACATTCATCTATTTACCACCACCCCCATTTGTCACAGGCTACTTTACAAACAACTGGATTTCTTGAAAATAGAATGTGAATTACTTTTCGTACAACATAGCAAACATGTGTTGTAAAAAAGGAACTCGTGGGACCGCTAAATCTTCTCTTCTCATCGTTTTTCTTTGATCGCTGCAGGACAAAAATAAACAACAGTTGTTGCAAGTTCATCTCTTTATGCATGCATAGGTTATTAAATATGTTTAACTAGCAAAACTCGAGACTTTGCACACGTAGTTGTTTAAATATGCCAAGTGATGTTTGTGTGCTTGTTTTTATTAGAGAAAATTATACTGTTACGGATAAATAAACAAGTTGGAAATTGTGCGTTAAACTTGACAAAAGAGGTTCGTTCGTACTATAACTAGTTTTACAATGTAAATAAATCATCGTTATTATTTCAGTGAAATGAATTATATCGTCTGCTATGAGCGAAATGAGCATGCCTTTTTTTCTTTTTTTTTTTTCATATTACCTATGCCACGTTTACAGTTGCGAATTTTTTTTTCGACATAACCACACGGCTCTGCAAAATTCACCATGGAGATCTTGCTTTGCGAAGGATTACCTCCATGGCTTAATATTTTTATGACTCACGATGAACGAATCTCTTCTGTTTATTTACTTTAAATGATTGAGATATTGGACTGTCAACCTGATTTCAATTGAAGTTATCTCAGAATCTATACATATTTGAATGTAACTCATCTCTCAAACAAACAATATTTTTTGAACGATCTTTCAAAATTGTAACTTTTATATAAATTTTAATAGAAAAAAATAATTTTGAAATAAAATGGCCGTCTGGCATATGAAAAAAGAAGTGGTCAGCCCGTACTTGCTTTCCTCAGTCACATAATTTGCGTTTTTATTATTATATAGATTACGTATGATAGGATTTAATAAAATGAAGAAATCTTTTTTTAATACCTTTTTAAGTTTTGATTCGATTTCCATAAAATTTGAAATGTCTCGACAAAATTCTGCAACGATTATATGCATGAAATTTCAAATCATTCGGCTGCGTAGTTTTTGCGCTGTTATATGCGGACAGACGGACCAGACGACGACTATAAGTGCAACGCATTTATATAATTACGAACGCACCTGAAAATTAAGTAAACGTCATTCTTGTACTGTGTTAAGCGAACATGAGACTTAAATTAATGAGAAAATCTAAAATTAATTTCAAATGAATCGCAATTTAGAATGCATTTTGAAGGTTTTCCGCTCATTTCATTTTTAACACTTTCCAACCTAGTTGAAAAGTGTTCATGACTTCGGTTTGTCTGGCCGTATGGCCGTCTGGCCGTGCTCTAACTCCCGTAAATATGCTCGGATTGCTCTGCAATTTTTATATGTTATTGTAGTACTCTATAGCATGTTCCCTATTTCAACGGAAGTGTGTAGCACTTATAGTTTTTTTACAGGGACACTCAAAAGAATTCCGTTACATTGCGGTCTATGGGGAAAAATCATTTGCGGTTTATTTTAATGATGTTACTCAATTTCAAACACATTGTAATTTATATATATATCACTAAGGTGCATTACAAGAGGCTTAATATGGAATAGGGTGTGCATAGCACTTATACTTACTTTACAGGAACAGTCAAAAGAATTCCGTTACATGACATCTATGGAGAAAAATCGTCTGCGGTTTATTTAAATAATGTTTCATTATTTTAAACACATTGAAATTTATATATATCACTAAGGTGAATTACAAGAGGCTTACTACAGAATAGTGTGTGTATAGCAGTCATCGTTCATTGACAGGGAGACACAAAATAATTCTCTACTGTCTGTTTACAATAATTCCTGGAAGTGCGTTTTAAGTTACTGAACGCGATTTTAAATTTAACTCACTTTTTGTGTATTTACGTGGTGTGTATAAATTCTGTAGATCCTATACAGGGAAGCACAAGGGCTGAATAAAAGTATTCGGATATTTTTCCGAATACTGTATAGGTTGCAAATTCCTGAAATTATGTTTTTAAATATGTTATGCGTTTTCCAAATTATTTACTTAGATGCTATCTTTCAGCTTATTAAAAGGTATGATTTGTAAAATTATTTTGGAAGCGTTGGAAAGTGTTACATAATCTATGCTTGAAGCATGATTTTTCGTTCTTGTTTATTTGAAATTTCGAATTTTTTAGAAATCATTCTTAGCGGGCATTTACATAAAAAGCAACCGCTATGCGAAATTCCAAGCTTCTAGTTATCCAAGCTTCTATAGCAACTAATATATCACAGGAATCTCAATTTTAGAACGTTTCCTGCTACTGTGCACTTTTAAATTTCGAAATTAAAAAAAAAAAAAAAAAAAAAAAAAAATCTGTGGGGGCATTTACGTCTCTAAAGGAACATCCATGATTAATTTCAAGTTTCTATCCCTAACAATTTCAGATAAATTATAGTTTAGAACGTTTTTAAAATATTTTCCGCTCATTTCAACCTTTAAAATCTCGAATATATTTTAAACAGTTTTTAGCGAGCACTAACATCTGAGAAATAACCACCATGCCAAATTTCAAGTCTCTAGCCCAAGCAGCATACCAAATGTCACAATTTTAGAATTTTTTATTTTCTGCATCCTTTTAAGTTTCGAAATTTTAAAAAACTGTTCTGGGCAAGCATTTATGTCTCTAAAGTAATAGCAATGTCAAATTTAAAGTTTCTAGGACTAACACTTCCAAATAAATCGTACTTTAGACTGTTTTTAGAACGTTTACCGCTGATTTCAAGTTTCAAACTTTTTAGCAGCCGTTCATAGCAAGTATTTACACTTTAAAATTAAACATTACCTCAAATTTTTAATTTCTAGCTCCAACAATATCATGGAAATCGCTATTTTAGAACGTTTTTGATACTGCACCACCTTTGGAGCTGTTTGTACGGACATAAAATATAGGCTATATTAGAGAAGAGATGACCACTAGCATTTTGCCACCATTATTATTTAAATCGGTTTCGTAGTTCCAGAGAATCCCCCCCTACGAACAAACAAGCGTTACTTTTTTATAATATTGTATAGATTTATTTCTTACATGTGTGTTAATGTTTTATGAAATCAAAAAGCAATAATTTCCAGATATCAGAGTGCGGTTTAATGGGCGACAAAGTTTTAGCGACAAAATCCAAGTTTCAATTTCCATTGTCTTCAAAATATATGTCTTATTTTTATTAATATTTAAATATTAGGCAATTAAAATTTTTAATCTGGCAAACGTTGGAGAGAAAACGAAAGAAAATCGTACACAACTTAAATCTATTTTCTGTTCGTTTTCTGATCTTTTGCTGGAGAGGGGGGGGGGGGGGATATTATTGTAGCAAGTTCGTAAATACTAGTAAATCTACAGATCAGAGGCCTCAACGTTAGCTCTACAAATCATTGTTCAATAATCTCACTAATTTTTAACATTATCTGCATAATATTTGATATCCTAAAATTCAAAATTTTTAAGTTATTTATACATTTATAAAAATATACAATTTATCGAAAGTTCCGGAAATTTTAGAAGTATCGCATTCAGCACAATATTATGCAATGATAGGATAAACTACTTATTACTGTATTTTTACAGAATATCAATACATTACTTCAAGATTCTCACCACTAAATTTTACTAGTATTCTTCGTCAAATTTTATTAGTATACTTCGTCTAAATTTTATCAGTATTCTTATTAGGCGAAGAATACTAAAAATGTAGTGGTGGGAATCGGCCCATTGGCGCCTAGATTTTTGCACCCCTGCGATAATGTGTAAAAATTTCATGACAATCCGAGTATATTTACGAGAGTTAGAGCACGGACAAACCGAATTTATAAGCGCTTTTCAACAATGTTGGAAAGTGCTTAAATCTACTTTTTTATTTAAATCTATTTTCTTTCGTTTTTCTGACCGCTTGCATGAGGAAAAAATATCAGAGGTAGTACGTCTTTTGGAGTAAAAATTAATATAAGACCTGGTCGTATTTTTTAGGAAACGCGGTAATTCAAGAAATTGAAAAATTTTGAACAGCTGAAACATCTGATAACAAAGAAATTTAAAGTTAAAATTTAAAAAATAGAAAAGTTTATATTTTCCCCTTTCCCTTTCATTTAGTAAGGTACGTATTTATTACTCTCTTTTTCTATTGATTTATTCACATAGCAGACGATTATATTTTCTCACTCTTTAATTTAATTCCCAAAAATAGTTACAGGCTTTCCTTTGGTAGAGCAAGTTTTCTTCAAAATCAAATAATTATTTTTTTGCACAACATGGAAAAGGTGTACAGAAAAGGAAATCATAGACCATTTAAATCTATTTTCTGTCGTTTTTCTGACCGCTTGAAGGAGGAAAAAAATATCAGACCTAGTGCGTCTTTTGGAGTAAAAAATAATATAAGACTTAGTCTTATTTTTTAGGAAACACTGTAATTCAAGAAATTGAAAAATTCTGAGCACCTGAAACATCTGATAAAAAAGAAATTTAAAGCTAAAATTAAAAAATAAACAGGTGGATTTTCTCCTTTACCTTTCATTTAGTGGGTTACTTAGTTATTGATCTCATTTTTCATTCATTTATTTATATAGCAGATGATTCTATTTTCTCATTATTTAATTTAATTCCCAAAAATAATTACAGGCTTTCCTTTGGTCCACCTTACTTCAAAATGGAATAATTATTATTTTGCGCAACATGGAAATAGTGCGCAGACAAGGCCATCATAGATCATTTAAATCTATTTTCTTTCGTTTTTCTGACCGCTTTCAGGGAAAAAAATATCAGACCTAGTGCGTCTTTTGGAGTAAAAAATAATATAAGACCTGGTCTTATTTCTTTCTAAACACGGTAATTCAAGAGATTGTAAAATTCTGAACACCTGAAGCATTTGATAAAAAAGAAATTTAAAGTTAAAATTTAAAAATAAAAATAAAAGTGGTTTTGTTTTCCTTACTATTTCATTTAGTAAGTTACGTATGTATTACCCTCTTTTTCTATTCATTTATTTATATAGCAGACGATTCTATTTTCTCACTCTTTAATTTCATTCCCAAAAATAGTTACAGTCTTTCCTATGGCAGAGCAAGTTTTCTTCAAAATGAAATAACTATTATTTTGCACAAAATGGAAAATGTGCACAGAAAAGGAAATCATAGACCATTTAAATCTATTTTCTTTCGTTTTGCTGACCGCTTGCAGGAGAAAACAAGAACGAAAAATCATGCGTCAAGCATAGATTATGTAGCACTTTCCATCGCTTCTAAAATAATTTTACAAATCATTACCGTTTAATAAGCTGAAAGATGACATCTAAGTAAACAATTTGGAAAACGCATAACATATTTAAAAACGTAATTTCAGGAATTTTCAATATATACAATATTCGGAAAAATATCCGAATACTTTTATGTAGCCCTGTATATGATCTATAGATTTGTATATATACATAGGATGCTAAATTTTAGTTTAGTTAGGAAACGCGTAGCACAGTTTAAATTCTCCTTCTGGAGTTTCTGTCAATAAACGGAAATGTGTTCGCGAACTTTTGTGCTGCCCTGTATAGGATCTACAGAATTTATACACACCACGTAATAGACAAAAAGCTAGTTAAGATTAAAATCGCGTTTAGTAACTTAAAACGCACTTCCAGGAATTATTGTTAACAGAGAGTAAAGAATTCTTTTGTGTGTCCCTGTAAATGAACGATGACTGCTATACACACACTATTCTGTAGTAAGCCTCTTGTAATGCACCTTAGTAATATATATAAACTTCAATGCGTTTAAAATAGTGGAACATTATTTAAATAAGCCGCAGACGATTTTTCTCCATAGACGTAATGTAACGGAATTCTTTTGACTGTCCCTGAAAAGTAACTCTAAGTGCTATACACCTACTATTCCATATTAAGCTTCTTCTAATGCATCTTAGTGATCTATATAAATTTCAATGCGTTTACAATAGTGAAACATTTTTAAAATAAACCGCAAATGATTTTTCCCCATAGACCGCAATGTAACGGAATTCTTTTGAGTGTCCCTGTAAGAAAACTATAAGTGCTACACACTTCAGTTGAAATAGGGAACGTGCCATAGATAACGACAATAACATATAAAAATTGCAGAGCAATCCGAGCATATTTACGGGAGTTAGAGCACGGCCAGACGGCCATCCGGCCATACGGCCAGACAAACCGAAGTCATAAGCACTTTTCAACTAGGTTGGAAAGTGCTAAAAACTATCAGATGTAGTGCGTCTTTTGGAGTAAAAATTAATATAAGACCTGGTCTTATTTTTTAGGAAACACTTTAATTCAAGAAATTGAAAAATTCTGAATACCTGAAACATCTGATAAAAAAGAAATTCAAAGCTAAAATTAAAAAATATAAAAGTGGATTTTTTCCCTTTCCCTTTCATTTAGTAAGTTACGTACTTATTACTCTCCTTTTTCATTCATTTATTTATCATTTATATAGCAGACGATTCTATTTTCTCACTCTTTAATTTAATTCCCAAAAATAATTACAGGCTTTCATTTGGTAGAGCAACCTTACTTCAAACTGGAATAATTATTATTTTGCGCAACATTGAAAACGTGCGCAGAAAAGACCATCATAGACCATTTAAATCTATTTTCTTTCGTTTTTCTGACCGCTTGCCGGAGGAAAAAAATATCAGAATATAAAATTAATATAAGACCTGGTCTTATTTCTGAGAAAACACAGTAATTCAAGAAGTTGAAAAATTCTGAACATCTGAAACATCTGATGAAAAAAGAAATTTAAAGCTAAAATAAAAAATATCAAAATGGATTTTTGCCCCCTTTTCCTTCCATTTAGTAAGTTGTGTATTTATTACTCTCCTTTTTCGTTCATTTATTTACATAGCAGACGATTCTATTTTCTCACTCTTTAATTTAATTCCCAAAAATAGTTAGTCTTTCCTTTTGTAGAGCAAGTTTTCTTCAAAATGAAATACAGTGTCTCACAAAAGTGATGGGACACTTGTGCTTTATAAAAAGAAACTGCAATAAAATAAATAAACAAACATGTGCAAAAATTTTTTGGGTGTGTTTCATATTTAAAGTTAGTAACAATTATTACATAACATACATTTTGTCAAAATATTAAAATATTAATTTAGTAAAAATACAATTGTTCAGAACGGAGCAAAAAATGGCTCACATAAGTGATGGGACACTTACTTTTCCATCAAATATTTATCCAAAAATTTTACTTTTTAAAAGGTTTTAATATTTTGTTGGATTTCCTTTTACTTTTAAAACATGATTTAATCTTTTTGGGATGGATTCGACTAATTTTTTTGTGATTTCTGGAGTGATTTTACCCCATTCTTCTTGAAGCACCGATTTTAGTTGTTGTTTTGAAGAAATGGTGTGTTTGCGAATTCTTGATTCCAATTCTTGCCAAATATTCTCTATGGGATTTAAGTCTGGAGATTGTGGTGGTGTTTTTATTATTTCAGGACAGTTATATAGCAGCCAGAGTCTAACGTTCAGAGCAGTGTGCTTGGGGTCATTGTCCTGGTAGAATTTAAAATCGTTATGAAGGTTCAATTTTCGTGCTGAAGATTTCAAATTTTGCTTTAAAATATCAATATACTTGTACTGATCCATTATACTGTCAATAAAAACAAGATTACCAACTCCAGTGGACGACATACACCCCCATACCATAACTCCTCCTCCACCATGTTTTACTGTTGGTACCAAGTTCTGTTTGCGAAATTCTTCCCTGGGTTTTCTCCACACCAAGATTCTACTGTCAGAACCAAATATATTAAATTTACTCTCATCAGCAAATATAACTTTATTCCAGTAATCAGAATTCTTATTTATGTTGGATTTTGCGAAAGCTAGTCTGAGTTTTCTATTCTTTTCACTTACGAAGAATTTTTTCCTGGCTACTCTACCGTGATATCCAGCAGATCGAATTACCCTTCTAATAGTCTCAGGATTAACAATTATTCCATATAATGCTTGTAAATCAGCAGCAACTTTTGAAGCACTAATTCTTGGATTTTTTTTAATATTTCGAACGATAATTCGCTTTATTCCATTGGATAGCTTTGATGGTCGGCCAGGTCTTCTTTTATATTCTTTTTATATCGTTTAATGATATTGAAAACTGTTGAACGACTCAAGTTAACTGTTTCAGCAGTTTTTCTAATAGATTTTCCACGTTCAATATGCAAATTAATAACTAATTTTCGAATTTCAGGCGAAGTTTCTTTCCGTTTAGCATTCATGGCTACACAGAGCTAAAAAACACAAAAATTCCAAAACAAACTGGAGAGAAATACTGCAGACGATTTTATAAATTATTGCCAATTGCTTTTAAGTAAAAATAAAACCCCCAAAAATATTTTTATTGCTTATTTCAGACGATTTTTGTTGCATATATAATGGTGTCCCATCACTTATGTGAGCTATTTTTTGCTCCGTTCTAAACATTTGTATTTTTATTAAATTAATATTTTAATATTTTGACAAAATGTATGTTATGTAATAATCTTTACTAAATTTAAGTATGAAACACACCCACAAAAAAATGTGTACATGTTTTTTTAATTTATTTGATTAGTTTCCTTTTGTAAAGCACAAGTGTCCCATCACTTATGTGAGACACTGTAGTTATTATTTTGCACGACATGGAAAATGTGTATAAGAAAATAAAAACATAGACCATATAATCTCTTTTTTATTCGATTTTCTGACCGCCTGCAAGAGAAAAAAGATTATAAAATTAATATAGGGCTGGTCTTATTTCTGGTGAAACATGGTAATTTAAGAAATTGAAAAATTCTAAATACCTGATACACGTGAAGAAAATATTAAAGTTAAAATTTAAAAAATAATATTTTTTATTATTTTTTCTTTCTTTTTCATTTCGTAACTTACATGCTTATTACTCTCATTTTTTATTAATTTATTTACATAGCAGACGATTCTATTTTCTCCTCTTTAATTTAACACCCAAAAATAGTTACAGGCTTTCCTTTGGTAGGGCAAGCATGCTTTCTTTAAAATGAAATAATTACAACATAGAAAAGGAAATCATAGTTCATACAATCTATTTTTGTTCGTTTTTCTGACCGCTTGACCGTTTGGTCGAAGGAAAAAAATATTAAATAAATATGATTGTAGCAACTTCATCTCGTAATACATGCGTAGATTATTAAATGCTTACATATTATTACCCGACAGCGTTTTTCATATATAAAAATACTCTTTATGAAATTTTCATCTTACGGGTTTTTCATTTTTATGAATATTTTTTGGCACAGATGTCATAACGCACCACGTTGGCGCGATTTTTTTCCTCCGCCAATTTGGCGAAAAAAATAAATTGTTGTTTATTTACTTTTATTTTTTATTTTAATTCTATAAATTATTTTTATTATGTATATCAATATTTATTTATATCAAACTATTATTTATTTATTTTTATTTCCTTTTTTTAAATAATAGAAGCTATTTCATTTATTACATTATTTTATTTTTATATTGAAATAAAGGTACGTCTCTATTATCCCGTCGACCACTTTTCATAGCAAAAAACTATGGCCAAACTGTAACGACAAATAAACGAGAGAACGTTGCCATTGGAATATCAAAATAAATAAATAAATAAAATATAAGAATTTAAGGACACAATTATTATTTTAATTAATGAAATAACTAATAAATCAGTAAAACATAATGAAAAATACACGCAAATGTCGAATTAAAAACCACTAGATGACATAACAAACACGTGCTTCTGACATGAATAAATGATAATGCTTCTGACATCAAGTAAATGGAACTGCATTTTTGGTGTTTAATATTACAGTCTGGCGATAGTTTTTTGTTATAAAAAGTGGTCGACGGGACAATAGAGAATACCGAAATAAAATATCACGTGCTATTATTGTATGCTACTTGTAACTAATATTCAAAAACAAAGTTTTCGCCAAATTGGCAAGGGAAAAAATTGCGCCAACGTGTTGCGTTTATGCCATTTGTGCCATTTTTTATATATTTTTTTTAACTTTATGGAATATTTCATCTTTGTAAAAATATTTTTTTAAGAAAACTAGGGGGCCTACCCCCTGCAAGCTACGCTCGCCAACCCCCGCTCAGACTTCGACGCCTCTAAAAACATGACAGAGTTCTTTTTTTTTTAAATATTGGTAAATCTGTAATTGGGTTGCCATGCTTTTAACGTTTTAATGGGGCCTTTTTAGGTGCGTTCGTAATTATATAAATACGTAGCACCTATAGTCGTCGTTTGGTCCGTCCGTCTGTCCGTCCGTCTGTCTGTCTGTCCGTCCGTCTGTCTGTCTGTCCGCATATAACAACGCAAAAACTACCCAACCAAATTGTTTGCAATTTGAAATATATTATCTTTGCATAAATTTTTTCAAATTTTATCAAAATCGAATCAAAACTTTAGGAGATATTAATAAAAATATTTATTAAGAAATTTGATTTTTTTTTTTAAATCGGTGCTTTTTTGTTATATGAGCTTCCGATGGATGTTAAATCGTCAAGCGACCGAGATACTTATTTTATGACAGAAATTAATCTGCAGACGATATAATTCATTTCACAGAATTAAAAATCATCAAGATCTGAATATTTATATAACTAGCTGATACATATATATCTGAATATTTATATAACTAGTTAAGATATTTGTATGAACAGTGTCATAAAATATATACTTAACTAGCTGTTTAACCCGTTCTACGCACGGGATATCATGAATTTAATTCTAAAACGTGCGTACGAACGCACCTCGTTTGTAACGTTTGACGTACAATTTCCAACTTGTTTGATTATCATGGCATCATACACAGCTGTTGCGACAACTGACGACTGTTTTCGGGATTCATAAGTAAAATTAATTACAACTTGAAAATCAGCTTGTATAAAATGGTTAGGTTTAAATTGTGGCTACCTCTCGGACTTTTATAACAACGATCTGTATTCTATTCTTCCTTTGCGTTTAAGGATGAGAAAAATTTCATCTGCTTGTGAATAACATTAAGAACCACGGTATTGAAAAGTACTATGTTATAGACATTTTCAGTAACAGGTTTTAATTTTCTCTCTATTTTAGTGCACCATCATGCATATTTCCATGTTATTTTAAATATGTAAATTAATTTATTTTAATTAATATGTATATACGAATTTTCTAATAATTATTTATCATACAAAATCAATTAAATATTTTGTGCTCGGCATCAATTGATGAGATATTTAAACAAATTTGCTATCCGCGATAATTTTACACCATGTTATGTCACTTGAATAGTTTCCATAAGAAAATCGGGTAACTTTTCCAGTATAGGATCCTTTGCTTTTAGGTTTGGCGTAATTCGAGAAATTACGTTATATACATAGAGTTGTTGCCAAAAGTTATGAAAACAAATCCAATGAACTTTTGGTGCTTTTCTATTATAGGGGACTTGACGCTTTTTTAAAAAGCTTGGCGGAAAAAACCAAGCAGGATATTTTATTCTCCTTCCGTTCAGTTGGGCAATTATTATTTTATATATTCGTTTGAAATATCCGAATTAGTGATTTTATAAATTCGTTTAATTAAATTTTACAAAAAAAAAATACATCAATAAATAATTATTATTATTAATTCCTTTTCCCCCTTTCTTTTGCGTTTGCAATGACGTCATTTGGACGAATTTATTCAAAATATTTTCAGTTTATAAATTAAATTAAATGCTGACAGACAATTGAATCCTAACGATAGAAATGGGATTTTTTTTTCAAATTTTCCTGAAAAACATAATTTAATTACAATCTTGTCTTCATTATCGATTGAAATAAAAGATAAATTCAATTTCAATTTGAAAATGACGAATAAAAAGAAATCAATAATCCCTATCGGGATCCTTTTCATTTTTTTCCCCTTTTTTTGTCACAAAAAAACTGAGTAATTAGTTGCCATCATTACAGAAATGTCATTAAAATTAGAAAAAAATTAATAACTCGAAAACTAAATCCAATTTCAAAATTCTATTACCAGTTTTGACATACGCGGATTTTTATGGACAATTGGTATTAATTTCACCATCAAGCGTTTAATATTTTATTAAAAATAGCCCTGAAACATAATCAGTCGTTTAATCAGTCGTTTCATAAAATCGTTTCATAAATTCGTTTCATAAAATCGTTTCACAAATTCGTTTCATTAGGATTTTATATATATAGGGTAGATAAAAGATATTTTTAAAATAATTATAAAAATAAATATAATTACTTTATGAAAATAATTCTTATTATTGGAAAATGTGAACTTCTGTTAAATGAAGTTCTTCGATAGGTATTTAAAATTTGAAATAATATTTGAAAGTATATAGAAGAATTTCCTCTCATTTATTAAATTTCACATTTATTATTTTCATATAATAATTATAGTTCAGAAATTTTCATCCATTTATTTCGTTTAGATATACGCTTTTATTTGTGTGACTATACACAATGAACTCCCGTTATTCTAGACTTCCATGGGAGGTTATTTTTTGACCACATTAATCGAAGTCCGCTTTAAACGATATAACTATTTCAATGATATATTCGTTAATATTCGATAATATTATTTCGTTGAATAAATTGAATTCAGTTTTTGACCACATTAATCGAAATCCGCTTTAAACGATATAACTATTTCAATGATATATTCGTTAATATTCGATAATATTATTTCGTTGAATAAATTGAATTCAGTTTTTGACCACATTAATCGAAGTCCGCTTTAAACGATATAACTATTTCAATGATATATTCGTTAATATTCGATAATATTATTTCGTTGAATAAATTGAATTCAGTTTTTGACCACATTAATCGAAGTCCGCTTTAAACGATATAACTATTTCAATGATATATTCGTTAATATTCGATAATATTATTTCGTTGAATAAATTGAATTCAGTTTTTGACCACATTAATCGAAGTCCGCTTTAAACGATATAACTATTTCAATGATATATTCGTTAATATTCGATAATATTATTTCGTTGAATAAATTGAATTCAGTTTTTGACAGTAATTAAATACGTTAATGCTAAAACAAACTTCGTTTTTTTTTCTTACTTTCTTCTACTTTTACAACAAGAAAGTATTGAATTCATGAAAATTTTCTGCTTCCGGATTTATACGTTTTAGAAGGCCCTGAACTTTGACTGTTTTTAAGAAATGTCTGTCTGTCTGTATGTGACAAAAATTTTGTGGCGAAGTATCTCAAGAGCTTTCTTTTTTGATAATTTGATTTTTAAGCACAATATTATTATGTTGCTGTCTTTCTTTATTTGGGACTACTGACATCATATGCTTGGATAAACACAGCTCGGAATTTAATAAAACTTTAAATTCAGTTAGACCGTAATATAAATTGGTGCTGATTAGTTTTTGGTGTAAATCGATCAACAGGTGACGCTGCTGTTTTGCATTATACATGATTTTCAAGATAGCTAATATCTCAAGAACTATAATTCACGGAATTTGATAAAACTTTAGATTCAGTTAGACCGTGATGTAAATTGGTGCTGATTAGTTTTTGGTGTAAATCGCCCAACAGGTGACCGTGCTATGTTGCATTATTCACGATTTCTGCAATAGCTCTATCTCAAGAACTAATTCACGGAATTTAATAAAACTCTAGATTCAGTTAGATATTGATATAAATTAGAGCTTATTAGTTTTTGGTGTAAATATATCAACAGGTGGCGCTGCTATGCTGCATTTTTCAGGACTAAACGATTTCATCGATAGTCATATCTCAAGAACTAATGCATGGAATTTAATAAAACTTTATATTCCGTTAGACATTGACATACGTTGATTCTGATTCGTTTTTGGTGTAAATCGCCCGACAGGTGGCGCTTCTATGCTACATTATTCACGATATTGCATTCCTTACACTAATATGACGGTTTGGATTAGAAGCTTATTGTTACCTTTCTTTTTAGATAATTTGATTTTTAAGCACAATAATATTATGTTGCTGTCTTTCTTTATTTGGGCTTACTAACATCCTGTGCTTGGCTCTATCCTATTTTAGAGATATGCTAATAAATCGCAAACAATTAATCAACCAACCAACCTATTTACATTAATTTATTAACACTTTCCAGCATTGTTGAAAAGTGTTTATGAATTCGTTTTGTCTGCCCGTCTATTTGTCCGAGTTCTAACTGGCGTAAATATAGTCGGATTGGCATGTTATTGAGATTTATCATGGCATGTTCGGTATTGAAAATGAAGTGTGTACCATTCAATGTTCGTTTACAGGGACACTAAAAAGAATTCGGTTACATTATAGTCTATGGAGAAAAATCGTTTGCTGTGCATTTTAATGATGTTGCACTATTTCAAACATATTGCAAATTATATACACTACTGGTGTGCACTATAAGCTTATTACTATAGAATATAGTGTGCATAGCATTTATCTTTCATTTACAGGGACATACAAAAGAATCAGGTTACAATAGTGTCTATGAACTATAATTCTTGGACTTACGTTTCTAATTGTGGTTTGCAATTTTAAATTTAACTAATTTTCTTTCATATTACTTGGTGTGTATAAATTCTATAGAAATAGATAATATACAGGGCTGCACAGAATAATTCGAGTACATTTGCGCTTATTGACAGAAATTGTTGAAGGATAATTTTCAACTTTGTTATGCGTCTCCTAATTGAACTAAATGTTTACATATTGTGTAGTATATATGCAGATCTATAGACAAAATACAGGGCTAAACAAAAGAATTCGGATATTTTTCCGACGATTTTATGGTAATTCCTGCAAAAGGGTTTTCAAATATGTTATGCGTTTACCGAGCAGTGAAGTTTTGTTACAATATTCTGAATGTTTTGGAAAGTGTTTCATAATCTACGCTTGACACATGATTTTTCTTTTTTAGGGTTTCGTTCATCTCACGAAACCCTATTCGTCCCACTACGTTGTCTGTCCGTTACAGAGCCGGTTTTCAGAAACTTTATAACTTACAGACTTGAAATTTTGTGTACTTATAGCTGAATACCTACTATGAAGCTCAAAATCCTAAAATTTTGAAAAAATCGTATTATTTGAATATAGAGAGATAAAATATATAAAAAATATAACAGCCTTTTCCGATTAAATTCAAACATTTTTCGTTATAGCAGTTGCCAACAATTAAAAATCCCCAATAAAAATCTTTCTGCAATAATTAATTTTCTATTGAAAAATTTCCACGAGAAAAATTAAATAAAAAGTTTCACCCATTGAAAAAAAGATTAATAGGACGTCATATTGATAAAAAAACAAAAACTTTCAAACATTTCTCAATAATACAAGGAGTATGAGTATGTGTAAATACAAGCAGTTTAATATGACGTCATTAGAGAATTAAAAAGAAAATTAATGTGACGTCCTATTGGAAGTTTAACGGACTTTTTCAAATGTTTGAGAATAATGAAAAGATAGTATCAATATGAGTAATAGAGAAAGTAGATAGAACGTCAACAAGTGATTATAACGTCATATGAGTTTGAGGAACGTATTGAAGCATGATAAAAGCCCGATTATGGAAATAGTGGCATATTTTAACATTTTAAAGATCTCTATACAACATGTTTAATTTTGAAATTGATTTTTTTTTAATATCGCATTTAGTTCAAATGGCAGATGTTATTATGATAGAGTATAATAGCGGTCTTAGCCCGCTGTCGGACCGATTCAGATTTTCAAAAAAACGACAAAATAAACCGGTAAATTTTTACTTTATAAAAAAAAAGACTTTTTTGTTTTTGAAAATGAAATTTATTTGGATTTATTAAAGAAAGGATAAAGTGTTTTGAAAGGAATATTAAAAGAAACCCTTTGTTCGATCTTTGATCACAATTACCCAGTTCTTGTTTTCTTGCAGACAATTTCTAACTGTCATTTATTGCACAGTGTAACGAATATGTATAGAAATCAAAGAATATAGCATTTATATTAAAACAATTAACACACCGGTGTAATAGAAATCAAACAAGCTTCTTGATAACTCCATAAATTTAAGAGATGCGTTAGGCCATCTGAATACAGTGGCACGAGATGGAGCTTTCATTTCCATATTCTATTCTAATTGTACACGTTGGAGGCTTTCTGCTGGATTTTATCCCACTTAAAAATCATACAAAATCAGAGTTCGATAATGCTCTCGCGTCATCTCCATTTTCTCTTCTTTCAAAATGTCTTCTACGATAGGTAAATTGCAATTGTTGCCATAAATTATCGTCTGCGTAAATAAAAGAGTTTTAATTTAAATGTCTAACCAATAACTTTTTTTTGGCGCATATCGTCTGCCCCTGTCTCTCAAAAATTCCAGTGTTATTCTCATATGATCAGTGCTGTAATCTGAGTGCTCTACAAGTGTTTAAAAATTGAGCATTATTTTCCGAAACACCTGATACATGCTGTTGAAGTTTCCTTAATACGTAAAAGAAAAGAATTAAGAAGCAGTGCAATTGAGATTTAACAAGTACTTGGGCTGTTTATAAATACGATAGAAAAAAAGAAAGTGACCTTGTTATCACTTTATTCACTTTTTAACCTTTATAACATTATATTTTTATTTTTTCATCGACTTGAAGTTACTCAACCACAAAAAAAAAAAAAAAAAAAAAAAAATGCGTCTATTTATTTATTAAATAAAACATTAGTATGCATCCAGAGATTAAAATAGAAATATTTAATAGCCGACGCATGTATTACGAGCTGAACTTGTTAAAATCGTTTTCCTCTTTTCATCGCCCACAGAAGTAAAGTAAAACGAATCGAAAATAAATGCAGCATTCTTTGATATTCTTTTCCTGCAGAGGTGAAGAAAAACGAATAGAAATTAAATGTTATATAAAGCTCACAAACTTCTTGCTAACACCATAAATTTAAGAAATGCGCTAGGACTTTCGAAAGAACTTTGTCTTTCTTCATCAGGCGCGAAAGACATGCTACCACTTGAAAGGCGGGAGCAAGACTAAAAGAAAATGGGACAGAAAAGAGGGTAAGTTAGAAGAAACAGTCAATAGTAATGCAGGAGGCATCAGCCAATCGCTAAAGAGCATTACCCAAATACTAGAACATGGAATATAGGGAGAATTATGAAGCAAATTTAATAAATAACCGAGTCAGAAAAGATAAAAGAAATTACATGCAAATATGAAATATGTATATAATAATAAACAAATAAAAGAAAGAAAGCGAAAATAAAATAAATACATAAATTAAGGAATTAAAAACAAATATAACTAGTCGTTGGGGGCCACCGTAATACTTACCCATCATGGATATGCATAATGTAAAATATTAAAATAAAAAATGTGTAAACGACTTATAAAATGCATTGCAATTCATATAAAATCGTGGCTTGATGACGTCATAAACTTTAAAGGCCCGATTACTGAATTGCTTGAAAGAAACATCCTTATAACTCCAAAAATAATAATCCTATTAACTAGCGGTTTATTGCATCTGATTAAGCGTCAAATTTCCAATTAAAATATATCTTTGAAGTGAAATTTGGATGAAATACAGGGTCATGAAAAATCGAAGCGTGTGGAAAATAGGATTCCAAATATCTCGGCAACTCATTATCCGATCGACTTCATGCTTTATGCAAAATTTGTTTTTTTATTGTCTTTTATGTTCATTTCTTAAAATAAACAATTTCGAAAGTTTTTATATACCTTTTATCAGAACGAATATTTCGAGAGTCCGAAAAAAATAGTTCCGGTTAATCGAGGTTATTGAAATGAAATAGGCTTCTTCTCATTATTACATACTAAGTACATACCAAATTGCAAGTCTCTATCTCAATTTTTTCGGGAGATAGAGCGTTTACAGACACACAGACACACAGGCGGACGGCAAGTTTTTTTTTCTAAAAATATGTTTTTCGGAATCTCCAGTGTCTGAAACGTGTAAATCCGTCAAAAAAAAAATTTCGATTTTCAAAACGATTACAAGACTTACCCTATACTACGTATGATGGGTAAGTAATAAAGCTCCCTAACTTACCCTCTTTATCTTCCCATTTTCTTTTAGTCTTGCTCCCGCCTTCCAAGTGGTAGCACGTCTTTTGCGCCTGATAAAGAAAGATAAACTTCTTTTTAAAGTCCTAGCGCATTTCTTAAATTTATGGTGTTAGCAAGAAGTTTGTGGGCTTTATATAACATTTAATTTCTATTCGTTTTTCTTCACCTCTGCAGGAAAAGAATATCAAAGAATGCTGCATTTATTTTCGATTCGTTTTACTTTACTTCTTTGGGCGATGAAAAGAGGAAAACGATTTTAACAAGTTCAGCTCGTAATACATGCGTCGGCTATTAAATATTTCTATTTTAATCTCTGGATGCATACTAATGTTTTATTTAATAAATAAATAGACGCATTTTTTTTTCTTCTTTTTTTTTTTTTTTTTTTAGTGGTTGAGTAACTTTGAAGTGTAGATGAAAAAATAACAATATAATGTTGTAAAGGTTAAAAAGTGAATAAGGTGATAACAAGGTCACTTTCTTTTTTCTATCGTATTTATAAACAGTCCAGGTACTGGTTAAGTCTCAAATGCACTGTTTCTTAATTCGTTTCTTTTATGTATTAAGAAAAATTCTGCAGCATGTATCAGGTATTTCGGAAAATAATGCCCGATTTTTAAACACTTGTAGAACAATCAGATTACAGCATTGATCATACACGAGAGTAACACTGGAATGTTTGAGAGACAAGGGCAGACGATATGCGCCAAAATAAGTTATTGGTCAGACATTTAAATTAAAACTCTTTTTTTTTCGCAGACGATAATTTATGGCAACAATTTCAGTTTACCTATCGTAGAAGACATTTTGAAAGAATAGAAAATGGAGATGACGCGAGAGCATTATCCAGCTATGATTTTGTATGATTTTTAAGTGGGGTTAAATCAAGCAGAATGCCTCCAACGTGTACAATTAGCATATGGAAATAAAACTCCATCTCGTGCCACTGTATTAAGATGGCCTTCAGAATTTAGAAGAGGTAGAAGTTCTCTCCAAGATGAAGGGAACATTCGAAGACCATAGTCAGCTGTAGTTCCAAAAAATGTTCCAACCGTACGAAAAATGTTAATCGGGGATGAAAATCACTGTACCTAACAATTGATACAGAAGGTACTTAACACTGGATCCGCAGCTAAACATAAAACTATTCATAGAAGATTGGATATGAAAAAATTAGTTGGTCGTTAGTAAGGTTGACTTATGACGGCCGATTATCTACTCGAGGGATATAGGCCCTAGGGGGATTGCCCTCCGTGGGGGTATTTCTAAAGGATCCAAACCCGTATTTACGGCAAGGCTCGAAGAAAACCATGGAAAACTCCGAACGGTCAGGTCAACGAGCACGACAGGGGTTTTGAACCCATCACCACCCGTCTACCAGCTTTGAGAGCAGAACCTCGCAGCCACTGGTGGGGCAGTTTGTCGTTGAGTCCCCCATAGTTTAACAGAACACAAAAGACGGAGCGTGTCCGAATCAGTAAAGCAACCCTAACATTACTTAAGAGGACAGATCACCTTTAAAATGGTCAAAATTTCAATTTCAAGGTTTTGAAGTCACTAAATAGTGCATTTTATTCTGAGTAGAAAGGTACCAATGTTTTTCAGAGGCGATAATTATTGATGAAGATATAAAGTAAAACGCAATCGTCATTCTTTGTTTTTGAATGGAGAGTGAAAACTTTAAATGCATTTAATTCAACACAATGATTTTCAAACTTGCGCGCACGATTTCTCCAAAAATAATTTAGATAGAACCTCAATTTTTTTCAAACTTATTAATGTTGTAACAATGAACAAAGTGAACTAGAATCTTTTAATTTGGTCAATAAATTAAAAAATAATTAACTGTAGTTCATCGAAAAGTGCATTCAAAATGCGTTTTTAATTTAATTACACTTAATTATTTTTTAATTTATTGATCAAATTAAAAGATTCTAGTTCATTTTGTTCATTGTTACAACATCAATTATTTACATCGTTTATTTACGTTCATGCTCAACAATGATTATTTAACAACAAAAAAAATAGTATAAAAAGGATAAAGTATGATTTCTCCGCACGGGTTTATTTTATATTTAAAATTAAAAAACAAAATTGAAATTGAAATGTTTCGAAAAAAAGACACCATCGATCGATCGAAGCAGTGGTATTTAACGTGTAGAATAAAAAGTATGCTTTGTTATAATAGATTAAATTGTATTTTAAATGCATTCAATTTATTTTGCTTTGTTTCATGTTTTTCAAGAAGCCGATGACATGACACATCTTCTAATGCAATTAAAATAACATTGTTATTTTTTTTTCTCGCGCGTGTCTTTTGCTATCTTCGATAAGTTTCTACTGTAACTTTGATGGGATAGACTATATTCTGGATTGACTGGTGTTGTTTGCCGATATTTTTACCATTAATTTCTCTGGTACTGTTCGGTTAGCCGGGTGTGATATATATATATATGTGACGCTTCTACTTGCATCACCATACTTTTTGTAGACTCATACTCAAGGCAAAGGTTTCTCCGAGGAATTTTACAGTCGAGCACCGAAAAACCACTTCATTGTGTACGTATAGAACTCAAAATAAGAGGCAGTTCGTTCCGGTTCACATTTTATTCGAAAATCAAAAGAGATTGGCTATGCTTTACTTTCCACGTAGCTAAATCTATCCATGCTGATTTTAAGACCGTGAAGAAGACTTGATGATTTAAATTATTATATTAAGAAGACATCTTTGGTTCGTATAGGCAGGTATTTTATCGAATCTATCGGCGGCCAAGGAGAACATTCGAAGATTAGGAAGTACATGACGGGGCTGCATACACCACCAGATCCCGGAACAGTCTGACTCAAAACGCGGGAAAACGCCGTATATCATTTTTTCAACGCTTCAGAATACATGCTATCTAAAAAGTCTCTCGACCAATCAGCGCGTTCGGATTAATTTCTCCGGCGCTCTTATATGGAAGCGATTTTACCGTGAGTTGGAAAAAGCGCGGCAACAAATGCTTCGAGAACAATCTCGTGAAATCTACTCCTTTCGAATAAATAAGAAGAGAAGCAAAGAAAAACGAATACATAGATTTTATCAAGTATGGCAAGATGCCAAGATAATTTTTACATTGAGACTAAAGTCTTTCATAATTTGAGGAGTAATATTATGTCAGGAATCGTAGGGAAATTAAAAATAAAGAAAAGAAATTCATAGGTTGTTATTTCAAAAGAGTAAAATATTTTTAGCTGGGAGATTGGTGTTTTTTAGAAGAATTAAATTCTAGGATGCATTTTATTTAAAGAAATAAAAGTGCGTAATTTTAATAGAGCATCTATCAGCGCCATTTTTTAAGAGAATGAATTTGGAATAAACTATATTTTGCTAGGTGTAAATTTGACAATCGAAATACTGGAGCGAGAAAATAATTTAGAATAATGGGATTTACACAGAATTATAGTTTTAATGAGGTCAACGGCAAAAATTTTTTAATTTGTTATATATATATATATATATATATATATATAGGTACATATATCACTGGCGCCAGTCTTACCGAAAAGTACCATTTTTCTTTAGAAGTTTAACCCCTTCAGGAGCAAAGTACTCTTGTAGCTAAAATATTGAAATGATTGACTGACACCAGGATTCACGAACGAATTTATTTTAAAATATGTAAAAGCTTTTCCTCATGTAACTTATAAATTCAAAATTTGATTCTAAAATTCTGGTGTCATTGTGGCATTTTGGGATTAAAATTAAGTTGTATATATAATATACCGGTGCCCTTCAAGGGGTTAAACGTGCATTTTAAAAATATTAGATATTGCTAAAAATTATTAGAGCGCAGTTCGAAATCCTCGTACTGGTTTACTGGTTTTATTTTATTAGACTTAGATGCAAAGATTCTTCGTTATTAAAATTTATATCTAAAATTTATCTTTGATTATTATGGCATACATTGAAGCAAAAATAAACCTTATAACAGGATGCAGTTAAATAATTCTAGAGGAAAATCAGAAAAAATTCAAATATATTAATTACCTTATTTTACATCCGAGCCCTTTATTTATTTAAATTTAAATACTCAAGCTGTAAATATCAAAGCGGCATTAAACAGTACCTACTTTTGTCAACAGATGTCAGCACCAAATTTTGAAAGGAGTTAGTTTTAATCAATAGTCAGAGAAAAAAATCTAATAATCTAATTTATTATAAATTAAGATGGATAGATAAGAATGATGAGTCGGATGAGCCCGGACCCGGAGAGGGCTTGGGTAAAATTAGTTTAAAAAAAAAAAATGAAACGATGGAAATTTGCCGATAATCAGGCCTTATCATACAGGAAGCGTGTATGAATTAAATATGGTAAAATTTTTCATTTGATTTAAACAGTATTTTAATATAAATTCCATGTTTCGTACATATTATGTGGAATATTTATGTCTTTTAATTATTTATGTGTATTTATTTAAAATAGTAATTTCTACAATTTTAAAAAGACATTAAACAGTGTTTAATTTTATCAACAGATGGCAGCACCAAAATCCGAAAGGAGCTACTTTTGTTAGAGAAAAAACTCATAATATAATTCATTAAAAAAAAAGAGATGGGCTAATAATAATTGATTTTTCACCTCTCCATTCCCCGTCCTTGGATACTGAAATTTGATTAACTAATTTTTTTTCGTTGATGATTTTTGTGAACAAAAAAATATTTTTCGCCAGGGGGACTCTTTTTTCATGCACACCCTAGTGGTAGTTAAGTTCGGTTCGTCTTTCTTTGTTGCATTTACATAACACAGTTACGCAGAGTCGGTCCGATTAAGAGATCATCTAGGGACCAAGGCCTAGCATCTTTTCGGGTGAAGGGAGGGGGGCTCAAACCAAAATAGTAGCTACAAGTATTTTGGCTATGATGCACAGTTGGCTATGATGCACTCACGCACAATTTTTCTTTTTTTTTAATCGGTTCTAGAAAGGAATTAAGTCGCCAAATTTGTCGGATTTTGTCCTTTAATGTTGTATTGAGCTTGAAAATCACGCCAACCAAAAAGCCGCGAAACATCGGTGCGTGAGTGTAACACATCTGTTCCAATATTTTTCTCAGAGTATTCAAGGGTTATCATTAGATATTACGATATGTTTGCCAAATTAACCAACATTTTTTATTTATTTATTTATTTATTTTGTTGTTTTAGGGAACATAATTGCAGAAAACTGCACTTTTAATAAACTTTTTGTAATTGATTTTATTCATTTTGGGGGCTTCATCAGCAATGGTCCCAAGATCGCGGCCTGTGCATTAGGGTGGGTCGAAAAAACCGAAATTTATGTAATCGAAACGTAATAGTGCGGGAAAGTTGCCATTGGTAATAAGGAATAAATTCGCAAAATATTACATCAAATGGTTAATATCTTTTACCGCCGCAAAGGGTTAGGGGGGGGGGGGCAAAATTTCAAAAAATCGCAAAAAAAATTGTTTTATTCAACAAAAAAATTAAATTATCCAACCATACCAATACAATTTCTAATAGAATGGAACAGCTACACCAAGATGTTAGCAATGTTCCAGTAACATTTCATTATTGTGAAATCATATCTATTACCGCCGCAGGGGTGGTCAAAATTTTGATATAAACGGCAAAAATTTCAATTTTCCATTTTTTCTAAATTTTTCATTTTTTATTATATGTCTACAATTAAATAACTTTACATTATAGCTAGTAATAACTTATAAATGTCTAGTAATTTTGATCATGGGCATTGCCAATCAAGGTCGAGAGGGGCCGCACCCCCCCCCCCCCCCCCCACCTAAAACTGAGAGAAAGAGGCTTTTTGAAGGGCTTTTGGGGATTTTCCGGAAATTTTTAGGGGTTTTTTGTAGGGGGAGGGGGGGCAAAAGTGAAAAATGAGGGTTAATTTATGTAATAGTCCCCCCCCCTACCAAAAAAAAAATCACCAAAATTTACCGAAAAATCGCCGAAATTTCTTCAAAAAGCGCCTTTTTCTCAAATTTAGGAGGGCGGGCCTCTATCGCCCTTGGTTGGCAATCCCCATGATCAAAATTACTAGACATTTATAAGTTATTACTTGCTATAATGTAAATTTATTTAATTGTAAGCATATAATAAAAAATGAAATTAAAAAAAACGAAAAATTGCAATTTTTGCCGTTTTTAACAAAACTAGATGGAACCCGTCAAAACGTGACGGAAAAAAAATACTATAACAATATCAGTAAAATAAGCTTCTTTATTATTTAAGTAGGGCTTCGTATGAAACAGTCTTTCAAATATTTTATTTTAAAAAATCCTCCCCCCCCCCCCCCCGAGTGAAATGCTATTTCCGATGCAAACTCCAAATGAACACTCCGTAAACAAATGTGTAATGCAAATCAGTTTGACCTTACCACCATAATCCCCACGACAAAAAAAAAAAAAAAAAAAAAAAAAAAAAAAAAAAAAAAAAAAAAGGGGGTATGGACCTATAAAGTATTATACAAATAGTCCTATCATAAAGTATCATACAAATTTCCTACTTTCATCTCATATTCTGTAAATAAAAGAACATAGTATAAGCACGCCCCCCTCCCCCCCCCCCCCTGTGATAATGCAATCGAATGAGCTCCTATGCGCATATGTATTGCATCTGCCCAAAGGCACCGTTGAAATTCGACGTTAAAAAAAGCTTTAAAATGTTTAAATTAAAAGTTTTAAAATGTCCTCTTTAATCATTGTTCGTTTCAAATCCACATCTTCTAAAACGCATCCATTGTTTTAAGCTAATCAATTTTTATGTAAAAATGAAGAATTTTTGTTAAAAATAATAAATTAATATGCAGATGAGGGAGAATTTTAATGTTTGCAATTGTAATTTATTTGTATGGTTTCTTCTATCCCTTTATATAATCAGGATGATTATTCCTTTTCCATCACAATCGGTCTCTTATATGCAGTTAAATATCCAATGGATCTTTAAAAAAATAATAAATAACAGTTCGTAGCATATTCTGATTCAACATATACATCAATGAATTCAACATCTCAATTTTATGTTAATCATAAACTCAAAATAGTTTTTTTTCTTTCGACAGATTTTATATTAGCGCCAAAATACTCTATCGTATGGATAATCTGATCTTATGATTTATCAGGTTTTTGTTATTATTTTTTTTTCACTTTTCATGAAGGTTAGGGATACCTATTTTCAATTGTTGCATCTTTCCAAGGGGCTATTTTACATTATTAAAACAAACGGATGGTCATTGTTGAGATAGAATTGAAAAATATTTCATGCTTGAAAATTATTTAAAAAGTCGTTAAATTAAGCTTCAGATTTCAAATAAATTTCAATCGAAAGCTAATTTTTTTTTCTAATTGAGAATGTAAGAATTGAAATTGTAAAATGTAGTAAAAAAATTAATTTTTTAGTATTTAGAAGTGATGTAAGCGCGATGAAAGCTAAAGCGATAATGCCGTTTGTTGTCACAACCGTTATACATTTCTAAATATTGCCACTGTGTTTTGGTTGGTGTCCAAAAGTAGACTACCATTTTTTGACATCGAAAGAAAAATTCACAGTGAAAGAAATAAGACTTTGCCGCTAATAAGGAATTGTTAAATGAACTTATAACAAACCTACCAAAATAATTCCTATAAAATATTAGCCTTACATTGTTTATTCTAGCTAAAAATACAATCATTATTTCAAGTTTTTTTTTTCGGAAATTCTTTACTTTTGTGAATTTTTTTTATTAAAAAAGGAAATCTTAATAATTTAAATCCTATAATTCCTATAACTTAATCCTATAATTTAAAAAAAGTAATTGGTAACATGTAATCAAGGTATGCAATCAAGATGAAGCAACCAATAAAGGCTCCAGTTCTAATCTTTAAATTTAAAAATTGAAATATCAGTTAATATTACGCCATGTTGACACAATCATATAAATTTTTCTTTTTAGTTTTATCAATGTTAAAATGCATTTCAAGCTAAGCATAACGTCATTTTCACCGGTACAAACTTTTCACACGTACATGTATGCTTAAGTACCATGCATACAAATAAAAATATATTTTGTATTTAATTATAATGAAAAAAAAATGGCATCAACAAAGTTATAATGCTTAATGATAAAATGAACCCAATGGACAATATTTCCGTGACGTCACAGTAAATATGAATTTTTATTTGCGTATAAAACACACGGATAAATATTTTTACCGAAATACTTAAACATTTTAACTGTATTTTAACTTACAAATTAAAAAATTCGGCCTAAAAGTCACGTGCTTTTAATATTTAATATTTATTTTTTATGCTCGCAATCATTGAGTTCAGAAAATAAACTCTGTACGTCGCAACAGTGGGCGTTAATCCGATTGTCGACTTTATGACGTCATAAGCAGAAGTAAAATTTTAATTTAAGATTACGGCTTATTAATTAAATTTTCGAACAAACGAATGTACGATAACAAATCTGTGACCAAATATCTTTCATTTAAAAAAAGAATGATGTAATTTGATGTAGTAGTTTGTTCTCACGGATTGTCGAAACAAATCGCTTAGCGTTTTAAATATATAGATTTTGACCGCCTCTGCGCGGGGCCTCCGAGATGTCACTGTGTGTCCTTCACCGGGCCTGCTACAAGTATTAGTGACGTCACAGTAATTATCCACTTTGGTCAATGTATCGCAGCAGAAAGATGTAATAAAAAGAGCATTTCCGCTCTTATAATTTGTGGTTACATAAATAATATTAAATTCCATAATCGTGAAATAAAAGGGAATCAATACACTTGTTTTATTAAAGGAAATTAAAAGTTTTAAATTAAAAGAAATACTAATATTAATAAATCAGATTGAACCCATTGACTTACCTTTTCCTAAACACATTATTTTACAATAAATATACGTACAAAAAATATAATAAATCTACCAAAAACTTTACAAAATCAATCCCATTCCTCCCTTTTACAACTACTACATACCATAATTTAACCACCAAAACACAATAAATGTCAATTTAAATAGAGAAATCGACATTTTTTAACTATAGAGACCTTGGCACTTTTTTTTAATGTTTTGGCGTAATCCGAGCTTCAGAAAGTTAGATATGTTTTTAAATTATATACACAATTATGCAAACAAACCTAATGAACTTTTATGTTTATTTATATATATAAAATTATTTATATATACAATTCTGTTCTACCTGCATATAAAAAGATATATATGGCTTCTTTATATTAAATAAATTATATAAATATTGAAAAAAAAATACTTATTTATATGAAACTACGAATAGGTTGCCAGAAAATATGTTGCCAACTTTCCTTCTCTCGCCATAAGCCTTTTTCGGTACTTTTCGGTTAGCCGGGCGCCAGTGATACATGTACATATATAAATATATATATATATTAATTCATACATATATGTGTGTGTAGATATGTGTATATATATATATGTGTGTGTGTGTGTATATATATATCACTGGCGCCCGGCTAACCGAAAAGTACCCAATTTTCTATCTTAACTTTGTAACTGACTTGTAATATTTTAATAATTGTCTATTTATTGTACTTGGGTCTAGGACCTAATAAGCACTCAAATTAACTTATCAAAAGTTTTATTTTCATAATATATTTGTACACTTAAGTTAGCTAAAATGTTAAATGGAACTATGTAGAACTACTAAGTTGAGTAAATCAGTTACTTTTAATTTTATAAACAAAGCACACTCACTTCTAACTAAATGTATCCAGATTTCATTCAATTTATTACAGTATTTCTTTCAAAATCATTTTTTAAACTGTTTGACGTCTGCTTCTTTTATTTATTTTTTTTTTTCTAAAGATCATTTGACTCTTTTTGATTTGGAAGTACAAATCCATTCAAATATGCCGGAATATTTCCATTACAGTAGGATGGACATTCGTTGTTAGGGCTATTTTTTTTTCTCAGCACAGCAAGTTCAATACCATCATATTAATTCTAGCTTCACGAATTATGAAACGTATATCGAAACATTTAATGCAAACCACTTCTGTTGAAATGTAAATAAAATTATCACAAGGTAATTTTCGTAGCTAAAATTTCTTCTTTTCATTATCAGTAGCGAATTTGAAGACTTAGATTAGAAACTAGGAGCACAACATTTTCTTCTCATTATTTTATAGATATAATCTACACTTTCTTTAATAATTATAATCAATAATTATTGATAGCATTATAATCTAAATACACTGAAAAATATTATTAATTACTATATAAAACAATAAATAAAATCAAAATATTATCGTAAACAATCCGTACAAACGAACAAAGTACATGAAAAATTTTAAGTTATTATGGATCACTGTTTTGACGTCAGCAGGTTGTGATGTCACTTGTAGCAGGCCGTGGCTAACGAGAAAGACGGGCTACCGTGCTTCTCCAATTTAAAGTAGTCACGTGACGCTCCCGGTCTCAGCTGAGCTAAGCAAACCAATTGACATAATAGATTATTGCCTCAATTTTAGATTACTCTTATATCCGAGTCATTCTTTAATTTGATAAAATTCGTTACTTGCCTCCAAGCAGCGGAATAATGATTATCAAATCTTACAAAAACATTAAGATAATTTAATTATATTAAAAATAATTTGTAACCAGATATAAAGTTGTCAAAAGGGGGAAAAATAATGAAAATTGAGCCTTTTATATCCTAAAAATCATTGTGAATACACCTAAATATAACACAAACTACCTAAAAATAATTTAAGTAACATTTAAAAATTTCAAAGATGAATCACAATTTAAGAAAAGAATGATTTTCAAAGAAAAAGAAAATTAAAAAGCAAAAAAAAAAATGTTTTTTTTTTTTTTTTTTTTTTTGTTCAAACAGTTCTTTTATACCTAAATGACAATATTTTCCCTACCAAAATTATATGCAGCCATAGGACATATATTTTATATAATATATTATATATATATATAATTTTCAAAGCTTTAGAAGAAAAATAAGTATATTTTACACAAGAGCTCCTTGTACCCTACAAATCACTGTGAATACACAGAAATTTAACACATATTACTTAAGAATGATTTATTTATTTAACATATTAAAATATTAAAATCTCAAAGCTGTAGAACAATTTTAAGTTATTGAGGGGAAAAAAATGTTTTTTTTTTTTTCAAACCGGACCTTTATATTCAAATATCAATATTTCTGAACCAAAATTATGCATGGCCATTGGATACATACTTTATATAATATATAAACTTTTCAAAGTTTTAGTACAAAGATAACTTTTTTAAATTAAATGTGCTCATTATTTATCTCTGAGCATAGAAGTTAATAACAGAAAGAAAACAACTTTAAGACACAAACTATCTAAAAATTAATATTGTTTTTAACGAAAATTTTCCCAAGCAATGGATCTATGATTGTTAAATCATATTAAAAGTTCAAAACACAGGCATAATTTTAAGTATATTAAATTAAAACACAAGTATGTTGTATAGTCATCACAAGACTTTCTTCATAATCATTCCAATATATTGATTTAAATAGATCCTAACACCAACTATTATGAAGATGATGTATAGTGGATTTATTTGAATTTAATATGGAGTTAAAGTGCTCAGTAAATACAGTTAACGTAGACATATATTAATAATATTAATAATCCAGAAATACTTTTAAAGGTATGCGTGTATGCAATTTTTTTTTCCAATGATCTGTTACATCAAAAACACAAAAAAATGTCTAACTGACCAAATTTGTATAAGAAGAATTGATTAAAAATAAATAAATAAATAAATAAAGTGTAACTTTTTCAAAATTATTTAAAAAAAAAGGTGTTTCATTGACAAAATTTTATTTCTTACTTAATTTTGAACACTTTGGCAATTTACATTGTCCCATTACTCCCATCATGTAAAAAAATTAAAATGTGTTTCAATCTTTTGGGACATCATGTATATATGTCAGTCCTGAGTAATGGTACATACCCAAAGAGAAATATAGGAAAATATGGAAACACTTTAAACAGAAATTATGACAAAAATGATAAGCAGACATTGTGTGGCAAAAAATTAGCATAGACATGTTATAATAAAAAACTTATATGATTTCTCACTATCGAATTTTGATTTAGAAGAAAATTCAATACACTTTGTGAAGAAAATTTAGGACTTGTTTACTTTCCCAAATCGCTATTGCTGAAACTGTTTTAACAATATCTATTTGGGAAAGTATGCAAGTCTTAAATTTGCATTACAATCAAGCATGTCGGATTTCCTTGTAAAACAAAGTTCGAAATTCATACACAACATAATTGAAAATAAATGGTACCAATGTAAAAGTTTGAAACAATATCTGGCAATTTGTTCTTTGTGCTCAGTCAAAATTTGAATTTATTGATTTATTATTTTATTATAAACAATTTTTTTTAAATATTTAACACATTTATTAGTGGAGTGTACTCAGTTTGCTAATAAATAAATTAAAATAACATTTAATTCATGTATACATAAAAAAAAAATCATGAATTGTTTAATGGAACCAAAATGCAAAGTATCATATATATATATAGTATATTCTTAATGTTAATCCGTAATAATATTACAGGTGTAGTATTCTGAATATTAAATCTTTAAAAATAATCTGAACTTATTAAAAACTTCGACTTATTTCTATCCTGTTTATATTAATAAGTGAAAAACTTTTAGAGTAATTAGTACAAGTAAAGACATATTCATTTAAAATAAATTATGTTTACTTATATTCAAACAATTCAAAACAAACATTATCATATGAATGCAAAGGTTAAAAAAAAATACATCACCAAGATTAGTAATGCAATGTTGAATTCAAGGGGTGATATTCCCTACAGATGATTTCGGATTTTACATTTATTAATGGTCTAGAAATGAAAAATCACCCCCGAAACTCTGTAATGTTCTAAACCCGAAGCTGCAACCCCCCCTCCCTTAGAAAAATATATGTAATCAACACTGCAATAAAGGTACGTTATATTCAATAATAATCATACGATTTTACTGAGCTATTTTATTTCACATAAAGTAAAGTTGCTGGCATTCTGTTTTCCAACGATTTAAAGTATATAACACTGCACAATTACATGTTATGCATATTACATTAAAGCGGAAAAATGATTAATAGTACTTACATTCGATAGATTATCCAGCGTAAATGGATTAAACATTACTACTTAAGAAAAGCTTAACAAAAGTAAAGTAAAATAAAAGATTCGCAATGAAAATTACGTTTGTTTTTATAATTAAAGAATATATAACAACACGCACACGAGTTAAAACCAAAGTAATGGAATTCTTTTGTGTACAGCTGCGCGTCAAAGTACGTTTTGAGTAAGACCGCGACTATCACGTGACTTTCAACCACGGTAGCCCTTTGCGTCAGCCCCGAGCAGGCCCGGTTAAGGACACACAGCGACATCTCGGAGGCCCCGCTCTGCGGCGGTAATAGAAATGATTTCACCATAATGATATTTTATTGGAACATTACTAACATCTTGATGTAGCTGTTGCATTCTATTTGAAATTGTACTAGCATGGTTGGATAATTATTATTTTTTTTTTATAATAAAAACTTTTTTTTTTTTTGTGATTTTTCGAAACTTTGGCCCCCTTGCGGCGGTAGAAGATATTAACCTTTTGGTATAATATTTTGCCAATTTATTTATTATTACCAATGGCAACTTTCCCGCACTATTACGTTTCGATTATATAAATTTCGGTTTTTTCGACCCACCCTACTGTGCATTAATAAGGCCCTGCAGATACGAGTTACGTATTGAACGTTCAATGGAGTTCCATCGCCAGCGATTTATTACGTTGAGCTGTATCAGATAACACACCCGATGCCATATTATCAATAACGTTAGCTGGGTTAATTGTGTCAGCCAGATTCGTCCAGGATAGCTCAAGTTGACAGAGCATCGGCAGCTTCAGTCAAAAGATCCCTGGTTCGAATACTGGCCTGAACACTTTTTCCCTTAGTTTAAAATTTACAAATGACATTATTTATTTACCAATTAGAATAATTGTGTTTGAATTAATCAAGACTGAAGCGGTTAAAACCACGGAAATTATCAGAATTAAAAAAAACTGCTGTTGATAACAACATTTTTAGCGATTTCTTCGGCTAATAACTTCTGGCACGAGGCCTATACAAAATTACCGCTTTTAATAAATTTCAAAATTTTATTTAAACGTATAATTGACATATTTCATACAAAAATGTTCTTTCGTGTTGTTATGGGGCAATCTAAAAAAATTGTTAAATGTAAAAAATCTATTACAGTTTTCAATAAAAAAAAAAAGAAAAAAAAAATGCTTTTCACATATATTCTCTATCCCGGGAATCCCAGGTTTAGATGCCCTAGTTTATATAAAATCAGAGGATTCAACCAATTTATTTACCTGAATTACTTGCAATTTTTCAAAATATGGTATTTTTCAAAACTTTCTCCGGAATGAACACCGGGTTTCCTATCACAAGTATCACAGTAGAATGTTGTTTCTTTTCTTCCTTCTATTTCCAATTCAAACGCACCGTACAGTCTTTGTGTTTTTTATGAGAAAAAAATTGATTGAATCTTCTCATCTAAACGCCGACCACAGCGACTGTCTGAATACGATGACTGAATAAGCGACTGTCTGAATTTGGACCAAAGCGATTGTCTGAATACAGTCTGAGTATGCGCCCTGTGGGTATGTCGCCGCCGTTTAATAGAGGCGTAAGTCGCCTAGGTGTAGGTACATGAATCATATGACCAACTACCTGCAAAGATCATAAAAGTAAACCTCGGATCTTGATTTTGTGGAATACCTCTATGTCTATTACTTACCCATCATACGTAGTATAGGCAGGGCCGTAGTTAGAGGGGTGCCAGGGGGGGGGGCTCAGCGCCCCCTGAAAATTTTTGAGCCCCCCCCCCCCCTAGGAAAGTTGCCAAGGCCACCAAATGAAATTATGTTTCAAAAATCCAAATGAAACTCTGTTCAAAAATTTAACTTAGTTTTGGTGCTTTTTACAGTTTTGCATAAATACTAAATTGTAGTATTTGTTTAAAAACTGCAAAAATAGTGCTTCAATATGTGTGCATGCTATCTGCACATACTCAAAATTAGCAACCTTTTGCTGATGCAAACATTGACTTTTGCATTAGTTATATACAAAAAAATTTCATTTAGTAGCATTTTCCATTATTGGCATAAAACAAAGTTATTCTAATGGGTTTGATAGTAAATATGATGCTTATGATAAACATGTTTCGTATTTGAGTCATCCTAGTTTAAGTATATGTAAAGATCTTTGATTTAAAATTCATACTATTGAAAAAAGTTAATAGCCAATTTAAATACAAGTTGTTTTAGCGTTTGACTAGACACAAAAATAATTTATAATGCAAAATACATCCTTGATTTTTCTAATGTTTTTTATCCTATAAAAACATAACTTTAGAATCCTTAGAAAAAAATTAAAGGTTGCAACTCTTTTGAAACAGGTGAACTGTCAGCTTTTTATTTACTTATTGATCATCACTTATTATTTCACTAGTATAATTATTCACTGAAAATTTTAATTCTGCAGCCAGTGATGTATTCGTAAAAAAACCAGAGGGCATACGCTGTAGGCAAAGGGTATACCCTAAAGAGCATATGCTATACTGTTTTTGAGAAGAGAGTATACAGCATTAGTTTTAAAATAATCCAGAAGGTATACGGTGTATCCACCATATATCCTCCATTACATCCCTGTTTGCAGCCTTTATTTTTCGTAGCATCAAAATAAAGTTATTATAAACAGTTTAATAAGAAACATAGTGCCTACAATTAGAATATGCATTAATTTACCTTTCTATGTAATACTTTGATCTGTGTTTGTGTGTGCATGTGTCAGAGAGAGAGAAATAATATGAGCCCCCCCCCCCCCTACATTTTCTTGAGCACCCCCTATTTTTTAGTTCTAGCTACAGCCCTGAGTATAAGGTAAGACTTGTAATCGTTTTGAAAATCGAAAAAAAAAAAATTGACGGATTTACACGTTTCAGACACTGGAGATTCCGAAAAACATATTTTTAGAAGAAAAAAAAATTGCCATCCGTCTGTGTGTCTGTAAACGCTCTATCTCCCGAAAAAATCGAGATAGAGACTTGAAATTTGGTATGTACTTAGTATGGAATAATGGGAAGAGGCTTATTGAATTTCAGTAACCTCGATTATCCGGAACTATTTTTTTCGGACTTTCGAAATAATCGTTCTGATAAAAGGTATATAAAAATTTTCGAAATTGTTTATTTTAAGGAGTGAATATAAAAGACAATAAAAAAACATAACTTTTGCATAAAGCATGAAGACGATCGGATAATGAGTTGCCGATATATTTGTAATCCGATTTTCCACACTCTTCGATTTTTCATGACCCTGTATTTCATCCAAATTTCAGTTCAAAGATATATTTTAATTGGAAATTAGACGTTTAATTAGATGCAGTAAAACGCTAGTTAATAGGATTATTGTTTTTGGAGTTATAAGGATGTTTCTTTTAAGCAATTCAGTAATCAAACTTATAAAGTTTCTCACGTCATCCAGCCACGATTTTATCCGAATTCCAATGCATTTTATAAGTAGTTTACACATTTTTTATTTTAATATTTTACATTATGCATATCCATGATGGGTAAGGATTACGGTGGCCCCCAACGACTAGTTTTTATTTACTATGCACTACAAATTACTGTGTTGGTGCTATTATTATAATAAAATAACAATGTAAAAATTGCAGCAAAAGAAGAATGAAGAAAGACACTGAACTACAAAAACTTATCCCACGCTATGACAAGTATTACACGTCCGGTGGTTCTTATGCAGAGAAGTAGCTAAAACATTGCTGTATCTTTTGTAATAAATTTTTCCAGGTAATTATGTTTTGTTTCTTTTTACCAACCGTGGGAAACTTACTTTCTGGATGACCCTCGTGACTAAAAACCTGTCAGATGTTCCCTACGATGCAAGCAATAATTAAAATAATAATTTAAAGTCGTTTATTGAAAATTGAGTTTTATTATTATTATTATTATTATTGCACCCAAGATTTAAGTTAGACCATTTAATATATTTGCATGCAACCTTCACGGATTTATAGACTATATCTATATCTTAACACATTCTCATCGGGAAATGTGAATTCTCTTTTATATTCCAAAAACATGATTGACTAAGGGCGTGGCTTCTATCTCACAGAAAATGCATTTATAACACGTTGTCAATATTTTTTTTTAATTGTAAGACATTTTATATTAAATCCGTACGTTGAAAGATAATTACTGATGAATAAACTTGAGAAACCTATCTAGTAAAAAAAAATTACGAAAGACTTTCAGAAGAGGGAAGATGTATTGTTTTAAAACCCAGATTTCACAAAAAAATACCGATGCTAATATGTTAAGACTGAAAATAAACATGCATATATTTCAATAAAATTTATATATTTTTCAAAAGTTGAAAGTTTTGAATATTGTTTATTTTATTTTATTTTTCTGGGTTTATCTATGCATCTTTTTTATTTATTTATTTATTTATTGTAGGTGAACATACTATAATTGAATTGACGGTGAATAAACATATTTCGGTTCAGGCTTAAGATATTCATGTAATCTATAACATCTAAAAATATCATGTAAAGTATGAGTAGTTCCAGAGATATGTTGCGCTCAAATCTGTAAAACTTTTTGGGGTGATCACTTTAAATTTTAATAAAACTTGAAATATCCAATGTTCTAGTATGCTTAAATTGGATTATTTTTGAGTCAATAATAAATATATATTCTATGAAACACATTCTTTATAAAATATTAAGAATTTCCACAGATATCTCATATGAAATATTGTGGACTGGCGATTTTGTATTAAAGTAATAGAAGACCCGCCCTCTTCTTTTTAACATTATGAATTTAGTAAAGAACGTTAAAGTACATTTTACTAAAACTTGAAATATCCAATGTTCTACTATGCTTAAATTGGATTATTTTTGAGTCAATAATATATATTCTATGAAACACATTCTTTATAAAATATTAAGAATTTCCACAGATATCTCATATGAAATATTGTGGACTGGCTATTTTGTATTAAAGTAATAGAAGACCCGCCCTCTTCTTTTTAACATTATGAATTTAGTAAAGAACGTTAAAGTACATTTTACTAAAACTTGAAATATCCAATATTCTACTATGCTTGAATTGAATTATTTTAGAGTCAATAATAAATATATACTTTATGAAACATATACTTTATAAAATATTGAGAAATTCCACAAATATCTCATATAAAATATTGTGGACTGGCGATTTTAAAAAAAAATAATAGAAGACCCGCCCTCTTCTTTTTAACATTATGAGTTTAGTAAGGAAATTTAAGGTAAATTTTACTAAAACTTAAAACATCCAATGTTCTAGTATGCTTGAATTTAATTATTTTAGAGTCAATAATAAATATATACTTTATGAAACATATTCCTTATAAAATATTAAGAAATTCCACAGATATCTCATACGAAATATTGTGGACCGGCGATTTTTTATTGAAATAATAGAACATCCGCCCTGTTCTTTTTAACATTGTGAGTTTAGTAAGCAACTTTAAAGTAAATTTTACTAAAATTTGAAATATCCAATGTTCTAGTATGCTTGAATTTAATTATTTTATAGTCAATAATAAATATATACTTTATGAAACATATTCCTTATAAAATATTAAGAAATTTTACACATATCTCATAAGAAATATTGTGGACCGGCGATTTTTTATTGAAATAATAGAAGATCCACCCTGTTCTTTTTAACATTGTGAGTTTAGTAAGCAACTTTAAAGTAAATTTTACTAAAATTTGAAATATCCAATGTTCTAGTATTCTTGAATTTAATTATTTTAGATTCAATAATAAATATATACTTTATGAAACATATTCCTTATAAAATATTAAGAAATTCCACAGATATCTCATATGAAATATTCTGGACCGGCGATTTTTTATTGAAATAATAGAAGACCCGCCCTCTTCTTTTTAACATTATGAATTTAGATAGGTTTTTCCAGGTTCACGCATCAATAAAAATGTTCAAATATATTGATTTATTAAGAAATTTTCTACAAGTCTAATAAAATATGGTCAAATATATGATATAAATAAACATACTCTCTGCCAAAAACTTACAAAAGTATTATGCAAATAAAAGCACATAAGCGGAACTATGGATTCAGAGTACGCGTTTGTCGATGGCGATAGCTTAAAAAATGATAAAGAAATGTTCTCGGAGACAAAAGTCTGTCTTCCATATCGAAATGCAATAATAGGGTTCAGAATCAGACACTAAGAAAAACCCAGATAAGTGTTTGCATTCTGCTAGCCATTAGTGGGTGTGGCAATGACTTTTTAATTATTTTTGACTCAGAATATCTCATATATTTTTTGTCACAACTAAAGTAATTGAAGGAAATTGTTTATGCGGTTTTAAAATACGTAGAAAATAATGTTCTTTCATAGACACTTTGATCCCAAAATCGAATTTTTTAAAGATTTCCCTTAATGTACCCTCATTGATTGGCCTTTGACGTCAACAACCACTGACAAATAAGAGGGTATACACCAGAGAGTGTACGCTACAGTTACAGGGGGGGGGGGGGGGGTGTATAAGAAATATCCAGAAGGTATACGGCGTATACCACCTGCTACAAGCCTGAACAATAGTAAGTATCGACCACTCTACTAACACCTAATCTCATATTTAAACAGAAAGGCAGGTATTACTTCATTCAGGTATAATTCTTGTAGATAAAGTAAAGCTTTACTTCATCCAAATCATGACATTATCAAGAGAAAACGTTTTAGAGGAGCCCCCTGCAAAGTTCCAAATTTTTACAGATCGTAACCAGTGTAGCCAGTAGTAACTAGGGATCCTACATTAGAGATCTACATCTCTAATGTAGGATCCCTAGTAACCAGTGGGTGAGTTTTTAATTTTTTATTTTACAACGGCTTCTCTCATCTCTGGAGCAGCCGTTATGAGTTACAACATTTTCGTCCATATTCATGACGTTAAATTAATTAGATTGAATTAAAAAAATATCTGCAATATATTTATGATTTGAATTTATTAAAAAAATATTGTTTGAAATGAAATTTCTATTTTATCTAAGCAGGGTTGCCAACTTCTACGCTTTTTTAAATCAAATATTCATGTTTTGAACCAGAAAAATATTTAATAATTTGTGTACTGTATTTATTTAATGGCATGCAGTACTCTATACTTTCTTGCGTTTGTTAAGTGAAATTTCCGGTACTAAAATAATTATTTGATTCACAATAGGCGTAGTAGTTGGCAGCCATGTCTAAGAATACATTTTTAAAGATTTAAAAGAGTATACAAGATTTGAAAAGCTTGGATTTACATAGAATAGCATTGTGAGATTAATTAAATTTAATGACATATTTACTTTTGACTTTTTTCATTTTCAGAAGTGTAAATATCATTTACATATCTATTTTAAATATACTTTGTAAAGTTAAAAATAGATGGAAATAATTATAGATAATAAATACATTTTATCAGCAATAATTTGCTTATTTTCGTAATTTTGTATTAAAGTAACACAAAATACTTTTGATAAACTCATATAGCGATAACAGAAGATCACAGAGACATGTCGATTGTATTCACTTATACAGTGAAAGACTATAGAGGATTTTATAGAATAATAATTTATGAGCGTACAAATATACATATTTGTTTATTTATATATTTATTTGGTTTTAAAATGAACAACTGTTTATTTATTTATTTATTTATTTATTTTTTTGTAAGGTAATATTGCCGTTGTATTTATTATCAACAATAGAAACAAGAAAATACCAAACCATTAGTATTTATTTTTAATTATTTTTTAACCCAATCAACTGACTGGTAAATAATACATACCAGTAGTAATTTTCCCATCTGAGCGAAAATGTATCCAAACTGGGACTCGAACCTAGAACCTTCGGCTTAAATTACCAATGCTCTGACATTCCAGCCAACATAATATTCGCTATGAACAACCATTTGGTCATGACATTTCTTGTTACCGAAAACAGTTCTTAAGAATGAGCCGCTAAATCAAAACAATTTTAATAATAACGACAGAAATTTTACCATTAAATAAGATGAAAATTATTGTTCGGAAATAGAGGTACTAAAAAAACTCGTAGCGTTAGTAGGTATCATATATAATTATTTGTGTGTATATATATAAACTATTCATTACTTGTTTTTTAAACTTCACAAAACTGTACAATCGTTCCCTAAATAAATTTGTATATACTCCAGTCAAAGAAATAATGTAATAAAATGTAATATATAATTTCTACTAAGCGTAACTTTGGGTCAATTCTGTCGGTAGGCATGAAATGTAACAAGTGTTTAGCGAACGAATGCAATATTTCAGCCAAGGCCTTCTGTTTTAAAAAGTTGGAAACAGGTCGCTGCCCCTGCCATATATCGGCATGAAATGAAGCCATACAAGAATTAAACTTCTTGTACAGTACTGACTGAATAAAAATAAATGAATTAAGTTATAGGGTTTAAAAAAAAAAAGTTATAAATGTAAAATTTAGATTACATTTTTTTTTAAATGTATTAAAAGAAATACCTTATTATTCTGTTCTTTTTTAATCCTAATGTAAAAGTACTTTTTTTTTTTTTTTTTTTTTAATGTAATTGATAATATCAAAATTAATTTAAATGAATGGTGGCGTTTTTTTTTTTTTTTTTTTTTTTTTTTCCCTCTATTAAATTATTAAAAACTTATGAATGGCTGTGAGAATTGTTTTGAAAACCTTTTTACTAATTGAACAAAAACCATTTGCATGTTTAAGCACTGCCTCCTTAATACTAAATGCCTTACGTTTTCGATTCAAAAATGGAAGCCAGCTAACCCTGATAGATGGCGCTACCGTATGGGACCTCCCGTTCTAATATTTACATTGATAGCTTCATAGAACTTTCTTTAAAATCTGCAAATTTATTATTTTTTACAGTGATACTTGATTTTTTTTAATTGAAAGTTCACATGTAAACGAAAATTAATGTTTTCTTTTTAAAATGCCGTCAAATAATTGAATGCCAATTTATTATTAATATGATATCTTTTTATTAGGTTTTAATTCTGTAAAAGGAATGCTTTGATCTAAAACTAGTTCTGAAATAATATTAATATTAAAAACGTGACAGGAATATTAGGTGAAATTATTTATTTTTATTAAACAATTATCCAAAGCCTTGTCTGAATGAAACTGAATCTGTAACATTAAATACTATATTTAAATGTCTTCTATTGCACTTGCAAAAAAACACTTTAAAAAAATTAGCCTTGTTAAAGATGAAAATAACATATTTATAATTATTATTATATTCCAGTTTCTTTTAAACATTATTTAATCTATCAATAATATTTCACCAATCTCATAATTACATTTCCCATTGTGAATCAATATGTCATTGTAATAACAGAAATAAATCAAAGCACCCCAAATTCCTGTACAGGACACCTTACAAAATGCAATAGATAATTGTTTTTATGATTGTATTTAGAATCAGAACTTAATTCAAGAATACGAATGAAGCAAATAGTCATTTTCAGATAAATTAAACAATTAGGATATCAATTAATAAAAATTTATGAGAATAATTAATTGTCCAAATTAATTACTGTCATTATCACAAGATCAATAATATATTATTCAAGATAGAAGATTTTAAATACGGAATTTAAGAGAAATACAGATATCAAATTATTGAGACAATGGGGGGAGGAGGGCAGTAAAAAAATGGGGGGGAAATGTCGTGAAACATCTGTGCATAGAATCGTATTTCCCATTAATTATTAGTATTAAAGAGGGAGTGGTTTAAATAAAATTTAGCTGAAAGTATTAATATTTTGTTTTTTCTCTTTTATTAAGTATAAATTCAGAATATTATTCTGAAAAATAAAATTCTAGAGGGACCTTTAAATTAAATTTTTCTTGTTTCTTAACAAATGCAAAAATAATGGTTTTAAATAACTCTTTCTGGATTTCTTTAAAAAATAATAATAGTTATAAAAAGTTCTTTCTGTGACTACCCTTAACATTTTCAATTTATTATGAAGATGATATCAAAAGCTGAAGTAAAATTTCCTTAAAGTAAAAAGAAAGAAAATGAAGAGGGGAAATATATTTTATAACCGAAGAACCGTTATATGTTCAGAAGTATGTATGTGTTGTGTACTGCAGTACATGTACTATGCATAATTTTTCTACCTGTTTATTTATTTATTTATTTATTTATTTATAATAATAATATAATAATATATCTCCACATACTGGCGTGTTTATTTATTTTTAATTTGAAGTTAATTTCAGAGTTTCTAGCTTATGATGTCATGTAATAAATTGAAAACTTAAAGAGTAGTCTCATAGAAAGATCATATTCTAACTATTGTTATTTTTTAAGAATACTTTGGAAAATTATTTAAATCTTTTATTATTATTATTATTATTATTATTATTATTATTATTATTATTATTATTTAATTTGTTTATTTATTTTTTGTATTTTGTTAAGAAAAACATTAAAACTTTAATTTAGAAAAGCCCGAGGACTTTTCATAATAAGATTCTGAATTTATATTTAAATAACAGAGAAAGGAAGAGAAAAAATTAAAATATTACTAATTTTAGCTATTAATTACGTTCCAATAATCTTAGTTAAATCTTATTTGAACATGTAAGCGATTTTTCAAAAAATAGTACAATTTATTCAAAACCATTCTCATAGCCGTCAATAATTTTTTAATAATTTAATAGAGAAAATAAATGGTTTTCTGTGTAAAAACAAAACAAAAAAAGGTAACCATTCATTTAAATTAATTTGGATAATTAATTAACTAAGAGTGTGTTACATTAAAAAAAAAATATATATATATATATACTGTTGCATTTGAATTTTAAAATAATAATTTAAAAAAAATATTTTTTTTTTATCTCCAAATTTTGCATTTACAACTTTTTTTAAACCATATAAATTAATTCATTAATTTAATTTAATCTGCATAGTACAAGAAATTCAATTCTTCAACTTACTATGACTGCATTTAATGCCAATATATAACAGAAGCAAGAGTACTTAACTCTCGTTAAAAACAAGGCCTTGGCTGAAATATTGCACTCTTTCGTTAGATACTTGTCGAAATATACCGCATGTATAACGGTAAGAAAACAATTAATTTGTACATAATTAAGACATTATGATTATACACTATGTTTCCAATGATGACCGGTCACTTGCGATTTTAGACGTTTTGTTAAATATCTGGAAAGATACATGAGGAATAATCCTGAAACTTCAGGAAAATAAACAACATGATAAACGTCATATATTTCCGCGAAGATTTTTTTCCCGAAACCTCATAAGGGGCCGTCAACAAATTGAAGAAAAACGAATATATTTTGGATAACCCTGTAAAAACTAATATTGCAAAAGCATTCAAACTGTAGATTATGATTAAGTGGATAATTGTAATAATTTGGGTTCATTTGTATGAAGATAGCATGTATACTCGAAGAAAAATTCAGGTTTTTATAAAAACAGTCCCAAATTTTACCAAGTTTTTTGCTTATAATTTGCAGAGTTTTTAATATAAAAACAAGTTTCTTTTCAGAAATTATGACAAACAAAATTGTACACAATACCCTGCAATCTGAATTAAAAAATAATAAATATTGGATGAATAATGAGCCGGTTTTCTAAATATTGTTTCACTGCGCATGCGCGAATTCAATCAAAATATATTGTGCATAATATATTAGCTAAATGTATAGAATAACTCTTATGAAAATCTCAAAAAAATAGCTTGAAAATTCTGATAGTAATCGTCGATAGAATAAGCTCATAAGTTTTTATTATGGATACACTTTATTGAAATTTAGAAAAATAATACTCATATCAGAGATACCTTTTAAATAAAAATATTTTTATACTGCATAGTATATCATATCACATTCTCTAATTAATATAAATAATGCATCTTTTAAAATCCAATTTTCAATAATCTAAAAAAACGTTTTTTTTTTTTTTTTTTTTTTTTTTTTTGGCGGGTGAGGGGGAGGATTGAAGATGCAGCAAAAATTTTTAAGAAAAGTTTAATTTTTATCTTAACTATAAAATGTGAAACGGTTTGTTGTGCTATTTTTAATTTTATTATTATGTACGCATATTATATCGTGGTGATAATTTCCTAACTAAATAAATTTATCAGGAGACTACTCCATCATTTTTTTATGATTGCTATATTTTATTGAAATCCAGAAAAATAATATTAATATCAGAAATATTTTTTAAATAAAAATATTTGTATGCTGCATAGGATTACACATTCTTTACTGAAACCGCATACTTTACTGAAATCCAGAAAAATAATATTAATATCAGAAATATTTTTCAATAATAATATTTTTATGCTGCATAGGATAACACATTCGTTAATTAATATAAATAATGCATCTGGAAACAAAAAACTAGATTCTTCATTTTAAAATCAAATGTTCAGTAATCTCAAAAACATGCTTTTTTTTTTTTTTTTTTTTTTTTAAATAGTTGGGGGGGGGGGGGGAGAAGATTGAAGATGAGCATTTTTTTTTTAAATGTGTACTATTATCTTAACTATAAAATATGAAATAGATTTGTTCTACTTTTTTTATTACTATATACACATATATTATTATACACACAGATGGTGATAATTTCATCATAAAATAAATTAAACAGAAAACATATTTATCGTCATTTTTTATGATTGCTAGACTTTATTGAAATACTGATAAATAAAACTGATAAGAAATGCGCTTGATAAAAATAAAAAATATATTATTCTTCATAGGATAACACATCTACTATATATATAAAACACAAACGGAAATTTCGTTCCGTTCCTTTATAACTCAAGTTCTGCCCAATGGATTTTAATGGAACTTACACTGTTCGAGAGATAATTTTTCAAGGAAGATTTTAATATATAACACATTGTTCTACGTATATTAGTTATAGAATTATGATAGAAAGTTCTGTTATTTTGGCCGAAAAGGTTACCATTGCTAATTTTTTGGCGATCATTACTGTCGCAGAAAGAAATGAAAAGGCTATACATGTCGAAAAATAAAAGAAAAACTGTTACTAATTTTATTTTTAAAAAAATGAAAGAAAGAAAAAGAAAGAGGAAGTAAAAAAAAAGAGTTTTGATGAGAGAATATTATAAAACGAAAATATTTAATTTAAACATGATTGGGAATGTTCGTAATGCTTAAAAAAATTATTCAAGGGGCAAGATTTCTATATTGGAACAATATTTGCCGATGTATCTTTTGTTTTTGGCGATTTCGATTTTACTTTTGATCCCAAACAATTTGATTTTAAGCCAAAAGGTGTCTTTTTTTGTTGCAGAAAGAATTGAAATGGCTATACATCTGGAAAAATAAAAGAAAAAACTGTTACTAATTTTATTTTAAAAAAAGAAAGAAAAGAAAAAGAAAAACAGTTTTGAAGAGATATTTTAAGCCAAAAGGTGTTTTTTTATTTAAGTGTACGACTGCATTTTTGCAGTATTTTTTTTTTTTTCGTACATTTCGGTTAGCCGGGCGCCAGTAATATATATACATGTATATATATACACATATATCTACACAAATACATGTATATACATACATATATATACACTTATATGTATGAATATATACACATATATATACAGTGACCTCTCACTTATACGACTCTCTCGGTTATACGCCGAATTCTCTTGGTCCCGTCCACGCTTTATGGGAAATAATGCTACTTCTCTCAGTTATACGACTACTTCTCTCACTTATACGCCGCTTTAAGCGGTTCAGGCGATTTTACATTTCTTAATCAAGAATTCATTTTTATAATCTTTAAAGTACAAACCATTCACGTTTTCTTAGCTTTATCCTTTCGCTATTGTTAAAATGTTTATCAATAATGAATAACATTTCTTATCTACTTTCGTGAGTTATTAACGATGAAATCTATGGTGGGAGGGTGGTTGTATGGAATTCCCTTGTGCCCCTGTCATTTAACAAACACCAAATGACTACCTGGAATTATGTTACATCGCAGACAATTAAGAAATGTTTTAGGAAATGTCGTTTTTCACAAGACCAAACTGCTAGTTCAACGAATGAACCTGATTTTGAGAGCATATGGGAATCCTTTAATGACGAAGACCGGGATGAAATGTTTATGGACGAAGGTATTAATTTCAAAGATTATGTAGAATGTGATGAAAACTTCTTCTGTCAGAACTGAGAACTGCCGAAGAAATCTTTGAGGATATCAATTAGGAAGACTTGAGCGAGGAGGATGACGAAGATGAGAGAAATGTTATTGCTGGTGTCAATTAAAGAATTGCGTCAATCAAAATGATTATTCCCAAAATAGCTTAAAAGCTTTATTAGACATAAAAAATACATTTTCGCTTTTCATCGACGACAGAGACAAGCTGTTATCAAATCATTTTTTGAGAAAATCTGATTTGAAAATCTTTAAAATAAACATAGTGATAAGTGAAATTTTTTGTGAACTTTTTTTAAATATATTTTACGTTTTATTTTTTAATATATTTTATAAATTTTGTTAAAATATGTTCTTAGTACTCAAAACTTATTGTTTTTAATATAGGTAAAATAATTAATGCATATAAAGTTTGAAACTTGTATAATAAGACTGTCTCTCACTTATACGACTCTCTCAGTTATACGACTTTTTTCTACGGTCCCCTGAAAGTCGTATAAGTGAGAGGTCACTGTATATATATACACCTATGTCACTGGCGCCCGGCTAACCAAAAAGTACATTTTTTTAAATTCAAATGCAAACTATATTAATGGCAATATACTTCTATTTACTTCTACATATATGAAATTTCGTTCCGGCTGCTTATAACTCGATTTCTGCTGAGTGGATTTTCGTAGATCTTAAACTGTAAGATAATTTTTTAGGGAAGGTTTTATTGTATAACATATCGTTCTACGTAGCTTAGTTATAGAATTATTCTGGGAAGTTCTATAATCAGATCAATCCGATTATGAAAGATTAGCCTTTTTAAAAGATTTTGCCGAATGGATTTCGATGGAACCCACACTGTTAGAAATTTTTTTAGTTTTATTATGTAACATATCATTCTACGTTGCTTAGTTCTAGAATTATAGGGGGAAATTCGAAAATCGGGTGACCATTTTTTTATCCAATATTAGCCTTTTCAATATTTGATTCCGATTATGAAAGATTAGCCTTCCGAAAAATTCTACTGGACGGATTTTGATGAGAATTGTATTGTTAGTTAGATGGTATTTCAGGAATGGTTTTAATGTACTACATATTGTTCTACGTTGCTTAGTCAAACAGTTATGTGTGAAGCTTATATAGTCAGGTGAACCCGATTCCGAAAGATTAGCCTTTTTGAAAGTTTTTACTGGACGTATCTTTTTCGACTTGCATTGTGTGTAATAAGGATGGTTTGTAGGATAATTTGTAAGGATGGTTTTAGTATATTTCATATCATTCTGTTAGTTTTAGAATTATGTGGAAAAGTTCTATAATCAGATGAACCCGATTATCAAGGATTAGCGTTTATAAAAACTTCTACTGAATGGATTTTGTTAGTTAATTTGTTTGCATTGTTAGATAATTTTTAGTGATGGTTTTAGTATATTGCATATAGTTTTATCATTCTTTAGTAAACCTTAACTGTAAATGACCAAATAAAAGAGTTGGTCCTTAACAGCTAAAATTTTGATTGCACATTAGAAAATATAATAGCGCAATCACGTCATTTTTCAGTAATGTGGAAGGATATTCCAGGTAAATATACAGATTGCTTTCAAATGCAAGGTCAAATTAAACGATATATTTCGTTTGATTCAAGGTTCATTTGTAGACAGCGACCAGCTCAGCGGGCGTTGCTTGCTAGTTCTTTAATAAAATGAGGCATCTGGAGGGGGGGGGGGGGGGGAATCTAGAATGTTGATTGTTCATTTTAAAACCAAATTTTCGGTAATCTGAAAAACAAGACTTTTTTTAATTGAATATGCAGCAAAGTTTTTGTAGAAATGTTTAAATATTACTTAACTATAAAATATTAAATTGATTTATTATACTGTTTTTTATTATTATGTACACACGTATATCGTGAAAAATTTAACAGAAAACACGTTTATCATCATTTTTTATTAATCCTCTAGTTTATTGAAATACAGATAAATAAAACTGATACAAGAAATGCATTTGAAAGAAAATTGCTTTTTGCATAGGATAGAACATTTTTTAATTAATATAAAAAACAAAGAACACATCTGAAAGAAAAACTAGTTTGTTCGTTTTAAAACTTTATATAATCTATTTCATATAAGTGTAATTTGATAATTAAAATCGATTTTATGGCGAAAAAAAATAAGACAATTGATACTCTTGACAAAATTTATTGAATCAAAAATATAAAATTTTGACAATTGTGACAAAAAAATATTCTTAGTTTTAAACAATAACAATTTACATAACATGCAAGAGTGCTTCTTGATAATTATAAATGCAATATACTTTCCTTAACTTTATTGAAATACGAATAAATAAAACTTATACAAGAAATGCATTTGAAATAAAAAATATTTTTATGCTCCATAGGATAGCAAATTAATTTAATTACTCTAAATAACACATCTTGAAAAAAAAAAAACTAGTTTGTCCGTTTTAAAACTTTATATAATCTATTTCATATAAGTATAATTTGATAATTAAAATAAATTTTATGACGATAAAAAAAAAAAAAAAAAAAAAAAAAAAAAAAAAAATAGGACGAAGAACAAAATAAGATAAATGATACTCTTGACAAAATTTATTGAATCAAAAACATAAAATATTGACAATTGTGAATAAAAAAAAAAAAAATCTTTGTTTTAAACAATAATAATTTACATAACATGCAAGAGTGCTTCCTGGTAATTATAAATACAATATACTTTCCTTAACTTTATTGAAATAATAATAAATAAAACTTATACAAGAAATGCATTTGAAATAAAAATATTTTTATGCTCCATAGGATAGCACATTGGAAAAAAAAAAACTAGTTTGTCAGTTTTAAAACTTTATATAATATATAAGTATAGTTTGATATAAGTATAGTTATAATTAAAATAAATTTTATGACGATAAAAAAAAAATAATAATAATCGGACGAAGAACAAAATAAGATAAATGATACTCTTGACAAATTTTATTGAATCAAAACTATATAATATTGACAATTGTGAAGAAAAAAAAATCTTTGTTTTAAACAATAATAATTTACATAACATCCAAGAGTGCCTCGTGGTAATTATAAATGCAATATACTTTCCTTAACTTTATTGAAATAATAATAAATAAAACTTATACAAGAAATGCATTTCAAACAAAAATATTTTTATGCTCCATAGGATAGCACATTTTTTAATTAATCTAAATAACATATCTTGGAAAAAAAAGACTAGTTTGTCCGTTTTAAAACTTTATATAATATATAAGTATAGTTTGATATAAGTATAGTTATAATTAAAATAAATTTTATGACGATAAAAAAAAAAATAATAATCGGACGAAGAACAAAATAAGATAAATGATACTCTTGACAAAATTTATTGAATCAAAAATATAAAATATTGACAATTGTGAAGAAAAAAATCTTTGTTTTAAACAATAATAATTTACATAACATCCAAGAGTGCCTCGTGGTAATTATAAATGCAATATACTTTCCTTAACTTTATTGAAATAATAATAAATAAAACTTATACAAGAAATGCATTTCAAACAAAAATATTTTTATGCTCCATAGAATAGCACATTTTTTAATTAATCTAAATAACATATCTTGGAAAAAAAAAACTAGTTTGTCAGTTTTAAAACTTTATATAATATATAAGTATAGTTTGATATAAGTATAGTTATAATTAAAATAAATTTTATGACGATAAAAAAAAATAATAATAATCGGACGAAGAACAAAATAAGATAAATGATACTCTTGACAAATTTTATTGAATCAAAAGTATAAAATATTGACAATTGTGAAGAAAAAAAAATCTTTGTTTTAAACAATAATATAATTTACATAACATCCAAGAGTGCTTCGTGGTAATTATAAATGCAATATACTTTCCTTAACTTTATTGAAATAATAATAAATAAAACTTATACAAGAAATGCATTTCAAACAAAAATATTTTTATGCTCCATAGGATAGCACATTTTTTAATTAATCTAAATAACATATCTTGAAAAAAAAAAAAACTTGTTTGTCCGTATTAAAACTATATATAATATGTTTCATATAAGTATAATTTGACAATTAAAATAAATTTTATGACGATAAAAAAAAATAGGACGAAGAACAAAATAAGATAAATGATACTCTTGACAAAATTTATTGAATCAAAAATTTAAAATATTCACAATTGTGAAGAAAAAAATCTTTGTTTTAAACAATAATAATTTACATAACATCCAAGAGTACCTCGTGGTAATTATAAATGCAATATACTTTCCTTAACTTTATTGAAATAATAATAAATAAAACTTATACAAGAAATGCATTTCAAACAAAAATATTTTTATGCTCCATAGAATAGCACATTTTTTAATTAATCTAAATAACATATCTTGGAAAAAAAAAACTAGTTTGTCAGTTTTAAAACTTTATATAATATATAAGTATAGTTTGATATAAGTATAGTTATAATTAAAATAAATTTTATGACGATAAAAAAAAAATAATAATAATAATCGGACGAAGAACAAAATAAGATAAATGATACTCTTGACAAATTTTCTTGAATCAAAAGTATAAAATATTGGAAATTGTGAAGAAAAAAAAATCTTTGTTTTAAACAATAATAATTTACATAACATCCAAGAGTGCTTCGTGGTAATTATAAATGCAATATACTTTCCTTAACTTTATTGAAATAATAATAAATAAAACTTATACAAGAAATGCATTTGAAATAAAAATATTTTTATGCTCCATAGGATAGCACATTTTTTAATTAATCTAAATAACATATCTTGAAAAAAAAAAAAAAAAACTTGTTTGTCCGTATTAAAACTATATATAATCTGTTTCATATAAGTATAATTTGACAATTAAAATAAGTTTTATGACGATAAAAAAAAATAGGACGAAGAACAAAATAAGATAAATGATACTCTTGACAAAATTTATTGAATCAAAAATATAAAATATTGACAATTGTGAAGAAAAAAATCTTTGTTTTAAACAATAATAATTTACATAACATCCAAGAGTGCTTCGTGGTAATTATAAATGCAATATACTTTCCTTAACTTTATTGAAATAATAATAAATAAAACTTATACAAGAAATGCATTTCAAACAAAAATATTTTTATGCTCCATAGAATAGCACATTTTTTAATTAATCTAAATAACATATCTTGGAAAAAAAAAACTTGTTTGTCCGTTTTAAAACTTTATATAATCTGTTTCATATAAGTATAATAATTAAAATCAATTTTATAACGATAAAAAAAAAAGGATGAAGAATAAAATAAGATAAATGATACTCTTGACAAAATTTATTGAATCAAAAATATAAAATATTGACAATTGTGAAGAAGAAAAAAAAACTTTGTTTTAAACAATAATAATTTACATAACATCCAAGAGTGCCTCGTGGTAATTATAAATGTAATATACTTTCCTTAACTTTATTGAAATAATAATAAATAAAACTTATACAAGAAATGCATTTGAAATAAAAATATTTTTATGCTCCATAGAATAGCACATTTTTTAATTAATGTAAATAACATATCTTGAAAAAAAAAAAAAAAAAAAAAAAAAAAAAAACTAGTTTGTCCGTTTTAAAACTTTATATAATCTATTTCATATAAGTATAATTCACAATTAAAATAAATTTGATGACGATAAAAAAAATAGGACGAAGAACAAAATAAGATAAATGATACTCTCGACAAAATTTATTGAATCAAAAATATAAAATATTTATAATTGTGAAGAAAAAAAAATCTTTGTTTTAAACAATAATAATTTACATAACATCCAAGAGTGCCTCGTGGTAATTATAAATGCAATATACTTTCCTTAACTTTATTGAAATAATAATAAATAAAACTTATACAAGAAATGCATTTCAAACAAAAATATTTTTATGCTCCATAGGATAGCACATTTTTTAATTAATCTAAATAACATATCTTGAAAAAAAAAAAAACTAGTTTGTCCGTTTTAAAACTTTATATAATCTATTTCATATAAGTATAATTTGATAATTAAAATAAATTTTATGACGATAAAAAAAAAAAAAAAAAAAAAAAAAAAAAAATAGGACGAAGAACAAAATAAGATAAATGATACTCTTGACAAAATTTATTGAATCAAAAACATAAAATATTGACAATTGTGAATAAAAAAAAAAAAAATCTTTGTTTTAAACAATAATAATTTACATAACATGCAAGAGTGCTTCCTGGTAATTATAAATACAATATACTTTCCTTAACTTTATTGAAATAATAATAAATAAAACTTATACAAGAAATGCATTTGAAATAAAAATATTTTTATGCTCCATAGGATAGCACATTGGAAAAAAAAAAACTAGTTTGTCAGTTTTAAAACTTTATATAATATATAAGTATAGTTTGATATAAGTATAGTTATAATTAAAATAAATTTTATGACGATAAAAAAAAAATAATAATAATCGGACGAAGAACAAAATAAGATAAATGATACTCTTGACAAATTTTATTGAATCAAAACTATATAATATTGACAATTGTGAAGAAAAAAAAATCTTTGTTTTAAACAATAATAATTTACATAACATCCAAGAGTGCCTCGTGGTAATTATAAATGCAATATACTTTCCTTAACTTTATTGAAATAATAATAAATAAAACTTATACAAGAAATGCATTTCAAACAAAAATATTTTTATGCTCCATAGGATAGCACATTTTTTAATTAATCTAAATAACATATCTTGGAAAAAAAAGACTAGTTTGTCCGTTTTAAAACTTTATATAATATATAAGTATAGTTTGATATAAGTATAGTTATAATTAAAATAAATTTTATGACGATAAAAAAAAAAATAATAATCGGACGAAGAACAAAATAAGATAAATGATACTCTTGACAAAATTTATTGAATCAAAAATATAAAATATTGACAATTGTGAAGAAAAAAATCTTTGTTTTAAACAATAATAATTTACATAACATCCAAGAGTGCCTCGTGGTAATTATAAATGCAATATACTTTCCTTAACTTTATTGAAATAATAATAAATAAAACTTATACAAGAAATGCATTTCAAACAAAAATATTTTTATGCTCCATAGAATAGCACATTTTTTAATTAATCTAAATAACATATCTTGGAAAAAAAAACTAGTTTGTCAGTTTTAAAACTTTATATAATATATAAGTATAGTTTGATATAAGTATAGTTATAATTAAAATAAATTTTATGACGATAAAAAAAATAATAATAATCGGACGAAGAACAAAATAAGATAAATGATACTCTTGACAAATTTTATTGAATCAAAAGTATAAAATATTGACAATTGTGAAGAAAAAAAAATCTTTGTTTTAAACAATAATATAATTTACATAACATCCAAGAGTGCTTCGTGGTAATTATAAATGCAATATACTTTCCTTAACTTTATTGAAATAATAATAAATAAAACTTATACAAGAAATGCATTTCAAACAAAAATATTTTTATGCTCCATAGGATAGCACATTTTTTAATTAATCTAAATAACATATCTTGAAAAAAAAAAAAACTTGTTTGTCCGTATTAAAACTATATATAATATGTTTCATATAAGTATAATTTGACAATTAAAATAAATTTTATGACGATAAAAAAAAATAGGACGAAGAACAAAATAAGATAAATGATACTCTTGACAAAATTTATTGAATCAAAAATTTAAAATATTCACAATTGTGAAGAAAAAAATCTTTGTTTTAAACAATAATAATTTACATAACATCCAAGAGTACCTCGTGGTAATTATAAATGCAATATACTTTCCTTAACTTTATTGAAATAATAATAAATAAAACTTATACAAGAAATGCATTTCAAACAAAAATATTTTTATGCTCCATAGAATAGCACATTTTTTAATTAATCTAAATAACATATCTTGGAAAAAAAAAAACTAGTTTGTCAGTTTTAAAACTTTATATAATATATAAGTATAGTTTCATATAAGTATAGTTATAATTAAAATAAATTTTATGACGATAAAAAAAAAATAATAATAATAATCGGACGAAGAACAAAATAAGATAAATGATACTCTTGACAAATTTTCTTGAATCAAAAGTATAAAATATTGGAAATTGTGAAGAAAAAAAAATCTTTGTTTTAAACAATAATAATTTACATAACATCCAAGAGTGCTTCGTGGTAATTATAAATGCAATATACTTTCCTTAACTTTATTGAAATAATAATAAATAAAACTTATACAAGAAATGCATTTCAAACAAAAATATTTTTATGCTCCATAGAATAGCACATTTTTTAATTAATCTAAATAACATATCTTGGAAAAAAAAAACTTGTTTGTCCGTTTTAAAACTTTATATAATCTGTTTCATATAAGTATAATAATTAAAATCAATTTTATAACGATAAAAAAAAAAAGGATGAAGAATAAAATAAGATAAATGATACTCTTGACAAAATTTATTGAATCAAAAATATAAAATATTGACAATTGTGAAGAAGAAAAAAAAACTGTTTTAAACAATAATAATTTACATAACATCCAAGAGTGCCTCGTGGTAATTATAAATGTAATATACTTTCCTTAACTTTATTGAAATAATAATAAATAAAACTTATACAAGAAATGCATTTGAAATAAAAATATTTTTATGCTCCATAGAATAGCACATTTTTTAATTAATGTAAATAACATATCTTGAAAAAAAAAAAAAAAAAAAAAAAAAAACTAGTTTGTCCGTTTTAAAACTTTATATAATCTATTTCATATAAGTATAATTCACAATTAAAATAAATTTGATGACGATAAAAAAAATAGGACGAAGAACAAAATAAGATAAATGATACTCTCGACAAAATTTATTGAATCAAAAATATAAAATATTGACAATTGTGAAGAAGAAAAAAAAACTGTTTTAAACAATAATAATTTACATAACATCCAAGAGTGCCTCGTGGTAATTATAAATGCAATATACTTTCCTTAACTTTATTGAAATAATAATAAATAAAACTTATACAAGAAATGCATTTCAAACAAAAATATTTTTATGCTCCATAGGATAGCACATTTTTTAATTAATCTAAATAACATATCTTGAAAAAAAAAAAAACTAGTTTGTCCGTTTTAAAACTTTATATAATCTATTTCATATAAGTATAATTTGATAATTAAAATAAATTTTATGACGATAAAAAAAAAAAAAAAAAAAAAAAAAAAAAAATAGGACGAAGAACAAAATAAGATAAATGATACTCTTGACAAAATTTATTGAATCAAAAACATAAAATATTGACAATTGTGAATAAAAAAAAAAAAAATCTTTGTTTTAAACAATAATAATTTACATAACATGCAAGAGTGCTTCCTGGTAATTATAAATACAATATACTTTCCTTAACTTTATTGAAATAATAATAAATAAAACTTATACAAGAAATGCATTTGAAATAAAAATATTTTTATGCTCCATAGGATAGCACATTGGAAAAAAAAAAACTAGTTTGTCAGTTTTAAAACTTTATATAATATATAAGTATAGTTTGATATAAGTATAGTTATAATTAAAATAAATTTTATGACGATAAAAAAAAAATAATAATAATCGGACGAAGAACAAAATAAGATAAATGATACTCTTGACAAATTTTATTGAATCAAAACTATATAATATTGACAATTGTGAAGAAAAAAAAATCTTTGTTTTAAACAATAATAATTTACATAACATCCAAGAGTGCCTCGTGGTAATTATAAATGCAATATACTTTCCTTAACTTTATTGAAATAATAATAAATAAAACTTATACAAGAAATGCATTTCAAACAAAAATATTTTTATGCTCCATAGGATAGCACATTTTTTAATTAATCTAAATAACATATCTTGGAAAAAAAAGACTAGTTTGTCCGTTTTAAAACTTTATATAATATATAAGTATAGTTTGATATAAGTATAGTTATAATTAAAATAAATTTTATGACGATAAAAAAAAAAATAATAATCGGACGAAGAACAAAATAAGATAAATGATACTCTTGACAAAATTTATTGAATCAAAAATATAAAATATTGACAATTGTGAAGAAAAAAATCTTTGTTTTAAACAATAATAATTTACATAACATCCAAGAGTGCCTCGTGGTAATTATAAATGCAATATACTTTCCTTAACTTTATTGAAATAATAATAAATAAAACTTATACAAGAAATGCATTTCAAACAAAAATATTTTTATGCTCCATAGAATAGCACATTTTTTAATTAATCTAAATAACATATCTTGGAAAAAAAAAACTAGTTTGTCAGTTTTAAAACTTTATATAATATATAAGTATAGTTTGATATAAGTATAGTTATAATTAAAATAAATTTTATGACGATAAAAAAAAATAATAATAATCGGACGAAGAACAAAATAAGATAAATGATACTCTTGACAAATTTTATTGAATCAAAAGTATAAAATATTGACAATTGTGAAGAAAAAAAAATCTTTGTTTTAAACAATAATATAATTTACATAACATCCAAGAGTGCTTCGTGGTAATTATAAATGCAATATACTTTCCTTAACTTTATTGAAATAATAATAAATAAAACTTATACAAGAAATGCATTTCAAACAAAAATATTTTTATGCTCCATAGGATAGCACATTTTTTAATTAATCTAAATAACATATCTTGAAAAAAAAAAAAACTTGTTTGTCCGTATTAAAACTATATATAATATGTTTCATATAAGTATAATTTGACAATTAAAATAAATTTTATGACGATAAAAAAAAATAGGACGAAGAACAAAATAAGATAAATGATACTCTTGACAAAATTTATTGAATCAAAAATTTAAAATATTCACAATTGTGAAGAAAAAAATCTTTGTTTTAAACAATAATAATTTACATAACATCCAAGAGTACCTCGTGGTAATTATAAATGCAATATACTTTCCTTAACTTTATTGAAATAATAATAAATAAAACTTATACAAGAAATGCATTTCAAACAAAAATATTTTTATGCTCCATAGAATAGCACATTTTTTAATTAATCTAAATAACATATCTTGGAAAAAAAAAAACTAGTTTGTCAGTTTTAAAACTTTATATAATATATAAGTATAGTTTGATATAAGTATAGTTATAATTAAAATAAATTTTATGACGATAAAAAAAAAATAATAATAATAATCGGACGAAGAACAAAATAAGATAAATGATACTCTTGACAAATTTTCTTGAATCAAAAGTATAAAATATTGGAAATTGTGAAGAAAAAAAAATCTTTGTTTTAAACAATAATAATTTACATAACATCCAAGAGTGCTTCGTGGTAATTATAAATGCAATATACTTTCCTTAACTTTATTGAAATAATAATAAATAAAACTTATACAAGAAATGCATTTCAAACAAAAATATTTTTATGCTCCATAGAATAGCACATTTTTTAATTAATCTAAATAACATATCTTGGAAAAAAAAAAACTAGTTTGTCAGTTTTAAAACTTTATATAATATATAAGTATAGTTTGATATAAGTATAGTTATAATTAAAATAAATTTTATGACGATAAAAAAAAAATAATAATAATAATCGGACGAAGAACAAAATAAGATAAATGATACTCTTGACAAATTTTCTTGAATCAAAAGTATAAAATATTGGAAATTGTGAAGAAAAAAAAATCTTTGTTTTAAACAATAATAATTTACATAACATCCAAGAGTGCTTCGTGGTAATTATAAATGCAATATACTTTCCTTAACTTTATTGAAATAATAATAAATAAAACTTATACAAGAAATGCATTTGAAATAAAAATATTTTTATGCTCCATAGGATAGCACATTTTTTAATTAATCTAAATAACATATCTTGAAAAAAAAAAAAAAAACTTGTTTGTCCGTATTAAAACTATATATAATCTGTTTCATATAAGTATAATTTGACAATTAAAATAAGTTTTATGACGATAAAAAAAAATAGGACGAAGAACAAAATAAGATAAATGATACTCTTGACAAAATTTATTGAATCAAAAATATAAAATATTGACAATTGTGAAGAAAAAAATCTTTGTTTTAAACAATAATAATTTACATAACATCCAAGAGTGCTTCGTGGTAATTATAAATGCAATATACTTTCCTTAACTTTATTGAAATAATAATAAATAAAACTTATACAAGAAATGCATTTCAAACAAAAATATTTTTATGCTCCATAGAATAGCACATTTTTTAATTAATCTAAATAACATATCTTGGAAAAAAAAAACTTGTTTGTCCGTTTTAAAACTTTATATAATCTGTTTCATATAAGTATAATAATTAAAATCAATTTTATAACGATAAAAAAAAAAAGGATGAAGAATAAAATAAGATAAATGATACTCTTGACAAAATTTATTGAATCAAAAATATAAAATATTGACAATTGTGAAGAAGAAAAAAAAACTTTGTTTTAAACAATAATAATTTACATAACATCCAAGAGTGCCTCGTGGTAATTATAAATGTAATATACTTTCCTTAACTTTATTGAAATAATAATAAATAAAACTTATACAAGAAATGCATTTGAAATAAAAATATTTTTATGCTCCATAGAATAGCACATTTTTTAATTAATGTAAATAACATATCTTGAAAAAAAAAAAAAAAAAAAAAAAAAAAAACTAGTTTGTCCGTTTTAAAACTTTATATAATCTATTTCATATAAGTATAATTCACAATTAAAATAAATTTGATGACGATAAAAAAAATAGGACGAAGAACAAAATAAGATAAATGATACTCTCGACAAAATTTATTGAATCAAAAATATAAAATATTTATAATTGTGAAGAAAAAAAAAATCTTTGTTTTAAACAATAATAATTTACATAACATCCAAGAGTGCCTCGTGGTAATTATAAATGCAATATACTTTCCTTAACTTTATTGAAATAATAATAAATAAAACTTATACAAGAAATGCATTTCAAACAAAAATATTTTTATGCTCCATAGGATAGCACATTTTTTAATTAATCTAAATAACATATCTTGGAAAAAAAAGACTAGTTTGTCCGTTTTAAAACTTTATATAATATATAAGTATAGTTTGATATAAGTATAGTTATAATTAAAATAAATTTTATGACGATAAAAAAAAAAATAATAATCGGACGAAGAACAAAATAAGATAAATGATACTCTTGACAAAATTTATTGAATCAAAAATATAAAATATTGACAATTGTGAAGAAAAAAATCTTTGTTTTAAACAATAATAATTTACATAACATCCAAGAGTGCCTCGTGGTAATTATAAATGCAATATACTTTCCTTAACTTTATTGAAATAATAATAAATAAAACTTATACAAGAAATGCATTTCAAACAAAAATATTTTTATGCTCCATAGAATAGCACATTTTTTAATTAATCTAAATAACATATCTTGGAAAAAAAAAACTAGTTTGTCAGTTTTAAAACTTTATATAATATATAAGTATAGTTTGATATAAGTATAGTTATAATTAAAATAAATTTTATGACGATAAAAAAAAATAATAATAATCGGACGAAGAACAAAATAAGATAAATGATACTCTTGACAAATTTTATTGAATCAAAAGTATAAAATATTGACAATTGTGAAGAAAAAAAAATCTTTGTTTTAAACAATAATATAATTTACATAACATCCAAGAGTGCTTCGTGGTAATTATAAATGCAATATACTTTCCTTAACTTTATTGAAATAATAATAAATAAAACTTATACAAGAAATGCATTTCAAACAAAAATATTTTTATGCTCCATAGGATAGCACATTTTTTAATTAATCTAAATAACATATCTTGAAAAAAAAAAAAACTTGTTTGTCCGTATTAAAACTATATATAATATGTTTCATATAAGTATAATTTGACAATTAAAATAAATTTTATGACGATAAAAAAAAATAGGACGAAGAACAAAATAAGATAAATGATACTCTTGACAAAATTTATTGAATCAAAAATTTAAAATATTCACAATTGTGAAGAAAAAAATCTTTGTTTTAAACAATAATAATTTACATAACATCCAAGAGTACCTCGTGGTAATTATAAATGCAATATACTTTCCTTAACTTTATTGAAATAATAATAAATAAAACTTATACAAGAAATGCATTTCAAACAAAAATATTTTTATGCTCCATAGAATAGCACATTTTTTAATTAATCTAAATAACATATCTTGGAAAAAAAAAAACTAGTTTGTCAGTTTTAAAACTTTATATAATATATAAGTATAGTTTGATATAAGTATAGTTATAATTAAAATAAATTTTATGACGATAAAAAAAAAATAATAATAATAATCGGACGAAGAACAAAATAAGATAAATGATACTCTTGACAAATTTTCTTGAATCAAAAGTATAAAATATTGGAAATTGTGAAGAAAAAAAAATCTTTGTTTTAAACAATAATAATTTACATAACATCCAAGAGTGCTTCGTGGTAATTATAAATGCAATATACTTTCCTTAACTTTATTGAAATAATAATAAATAAAACTTATACAAGAAATGCATTTGAAATAAAAATATTTTTATGCTCCATAGGATAGCACATTTTTTAATTAATCTAAATAACATATCTTGAAAAAAAAAAAAAAAACTTGTTTGTCCGTATTAAAACTATATATAATCTGTTTCATATAAGTATAATTTGACAATTAAAATAAGTTTTATGACGATAAAAAAAAATAGGACGAAGAACAAAATAAGATAAATGATACTCTTGACAAAATTTATTGAATCAAAAATATAAAATATTGACAATTGTGAAGAAAAAAATCTTTGTTTTAAACAATAATAATTTACATAACATCCAAGAGTGCTTCGTGGTAATTATAAATGCAATATACTTTCCTTAATTTTATTGAAATAATAATAAATAAAACTTATACAAGAAATGCATTTCAAACAAAAATATTTTTATGCTCCATAGAATAGCACATTTTTTAATTAATCTAAATAACATATCTTGGAAAAAAAAAACTTGTTTGTCCGTTTTAAAACTTTATATAATCTGTTTCATATAAGTATAATAATTAAAATCAATTTTATAACGATAAAAAAAAAAAGGATGAAGAATAAAATAAGATAAATGATACTCTTGACAAAATTTATTGAATCAAAAATATAAAATATTGACAATTGTGAAGAAGAAAAAAAAACTTTGTTTTAAACAATAATAATTTACATAACATCCAAGAGTGCCTCGTGGTAATTATAAATGTAATATACTTTCCTTAACTTTATTGAAATAATAATAAATAAAACTTATACAAGAAATGCATTTGAAATAAAAATATTTTTATGCTCCATAGAATAGCACATTTTTTAATTAATGTAAATAACATATCTTGAAAAAAAAAAAAAAAAAAAAAAAAAAAAACTAGTTTGTCCGTTTTAAAACTTTATATAATCTATTTCATATAAGTATAATTCACAATTAAAATAAATTTGATGACGATAAAAAAAATAGGACGAAGAACAAAATAAGATAAATGATACTCTCGACAAAATTTATTGAATCAAAAATATAAAATATTTATAATTGTGAAGAAAAAAAAATCTTTGTTTTAAACAATAATAATTTACATAACATCCAAGAGTGCCTCGTGGTAATTATAAATGCAATATACTTTCCTTAACTTTATTGAAATAATAATAAATAAAACTTATACAAGAAATGCATTTCAAACAAAAATATTTTTATGCTCCATAGGATAGCACATTTTTTAATTAATCTAAATAACATATCTTGAAAAAAAAAAAAACTAGTTTGTCCGTTTTAAAACTTTATATAATCTATTTCATATAAGTATAATTTGATAATTAAAATAAATTTTATGACGATAAAAAAAAAAAAAAAAAAAAAAAAAAAAATAGGACGAAGAACAAAATAAGATAAATGATACTCTTGACAAAATTTATTGAATCAAAAACATAAAATATTGACAATTGTGAATAAAAAAAAAAAAAATCTTTGTTTTAAACAATAATAATTTACATAACATGCAAGAGTGCTTCCTGGTAATTATAAATACAATATACTTTCCTTAACTTTATTGAAATAATAATAAATAAAACTTATACAAGAAATGCATTTGAAATAAAAATATTTTTATGCTCCATAGGATAGCACATTGGAAAAAAAAAAACTAGTTTGTCAGTTTTAAAACTTTATATAATATATAAGTATAGTTTGATATAAGTATAGTTATAATTAAAATAAATTTTATGACGATAAAAAAAAAATAATAATAATCGGACGAAGAACAAAATAAGATAAATGATACTCTTGACAAATTTTATTGAATCAAAACTATATAATATTGACAATTGTGAAGAAAAAAAAATCTTTGTTTTAAACAATAATAATTTACATAACATCCAAGAGTGCCTCGTGGTAATTATAAATGCAATATACTTTCCTTAACTTTATTGAAATAATAATAAATAAAACTTATACAAGAAATGCATTTCAAACAAAAATATTTTTATGCTCCATAGGATAGCACATTTTTTAATTAATCTAAATAACATATCTTGGAAAAAAAAGACTAGTTTGTCCGTTTTAAAACTTTATATAATATATAAGTATAGTTTGATATAAGTATAGTTATAATTAAAATAAATTTTATGACGATAAAAAAAATAATAATAATCGGACGAAGAACAAAATAAGATAAATGATACTCTTGACAAAATTTATTGAATCAAAAATATAAAATATTGACAATTGTGAAGAAAAAAATCTTTGTTTTAAACAATAATAATTTACATAACATCCAAGAGTGCCTCGTGGTAATTATAAATGCAATATACTTTCCTTAACTTTATTGAAATAATAATAAATAAAACTTATACAAGAAATGCATTTCAAACAAAAATATTTTTATGCTCCATAGAATAGCACATTTTTTAATTAATCTAAATAACATATCTTGGAAAAAAAAAACTAGTTTGTCAGTTTTAAAACTTTATATAATATATAAGTATAGTTTGATATAAGTATAGTTATAATTAAAATAAATTTTATGACGATAAAAAAAAATAATAATAATCGGACGAAGAACAAAATAAGATAAATGATACTCTTGACAAATTTTATTGAATCAAAAGTATAAAATATTGACAATTGTGAAGAAAAAAAAATCTTTGTTTTAAACAATAATATAATTTACATAACATCCAAGAGTGCTTCGTGGTAATTATAAATGCAATATACTTTCCTTAACTTTATTGAAATAATAATAAATAAAACTTATACAAGAAATGCATTTCAAACAAAAATATTTTTATGCTCCATAGGATAGCACATTTTTTAATTAATCTAAATAACATATCTTGAAAAAAAAAAAAACTTGTTTGTCCGTATTAAAACTATATATAATATGTTTCATATAAGTATAATTTGACAATTAAAATAAATTTTATGACGATAAAAAAAAATAGGACGAAGAACAAAATAAGATAAATGATACTCTTGACAAAATTTATTGAATCAAAAATTTAAAATATTCACAATTGTGAAGAAAAAAATCTTTGTTTTAAACAATAATAATTTACATAACATCCAAGAGTACCTCGTGGTAATTATAAATGCAATATACTTTCCTTAACTTTATTGAAATAATAATAAATAAAACTTATACAAGAAATGCATTTCAAACAAAAATATTTTTATGCTCCATAGAATAGCACATTTTTTAATTAATCTAAATAACATATCTTGGAAAAAAAAAACTAGTTTGTCAGTTTTAAAACTTTATATAATATATAAGTATAGTTTGATATAAGTATAGTTATAATTAAAATAAATTTTATGACGATAAAAAAAAAATAATAATAATAATCGGACGAAGAACAAAATAAGATAAATGATACTCTTGACAAATTTTCTTGAATCAAAAGTATAAAATATTGGAAATTGTGAAGAAAAAAAAATCTTTGTTTTAAACAATAATAATTTACATAACATCCAAGAGTGCTTCGTGGTAATTATAAATGCAATATACTTTCCTTAACTTTATTGAAATAATAATAAATAAAACTTATACAAGAAATGCATTTGAAATAAAAATATTTTTATGCTCCATAGGATAGCACATTTTTTAATTAATCTAAATAACATATCTTGAAAAAAAAAAAAAAAAAACTTGTTTGTCCGTATTAAAACTATATATAATCTGTTTCATATAAGTATAATTTGACAATTAAAATAAGTTTTATGACGATAAAAAAAAATAGGACGAAGAACAAAATAAGATAAATGATACTCTTGACAAAATTTATTGAATCAAAAATATAAAATATTGACAATTGTGAAGAAAAAAATCTTTGTTTTAAACAATAATAATTTACATAACATCCAAGAGTGCCTCGTGGTAATTATAAATGTAATATACTTTCCTTAACTTTATTGAAATAATAATAAATAAAACTTATACAAGAAATGCATTTGAAATAAAAATATTTTTATGCTCCATAGAATAGCACATTTTTTAATTAATGTAAATAACATATCTTGAAAAAAAAAAAAAAAAAAAAAAAAAAAAAAACTAGTTTGTCCGTTTTAAAACTTTATATAATCTATTTCATATAAGTATAATTCACAATTAAAATAAATTTGATGACGATAAAAAAAATAGGACGAAGAACAAAATAAGATAAATGATACTCTCGACAAAATTTATTGAATCAAAAATATAAAATATTTATAATTGTGAAGAAAAAAAAATCTTTGTTTTAAACAATAATAATTTACATAACATCCAAGAGTGCCTCGTGGTAATTATAAATGCAATATACTTTCCTTAACTTTATTGAAATAATAATAAATAAAACTTATACAAGAAATGCATTTCAAACAAAAATATTTTTATGCTCCATAGGATAGCACATTTTTTAATTAATCTAAATAACATATCTTGAAAAAAAAAAAAACTAGTTTGTCCGTTTTAAAACTTTATATAATCTATTTCATATAAGTATAATTTGATAATTAAAATAAATTTTATGACGATAAAAAAAAAAAAAAAAAAAAAAAAAAAAAAATAGGACGAAGAACAAAATAAGATAAATGATACTCTTGACAAAATTTATTGAATCAAAAACATAAAATATTGACAATTGTGAATAAAAAAAAAAAAAATCTTTGTTTTAAACAATAATAATTTACATAACATGCAAGAGTGCTTCCTGGTAATTATAAATACAATATACTTTCCTTAACTTTATTGAAATAATAATAAATAAAACTTATACAAGAAATGCATTTGAAATAAAAATATTTTTATGCTCCATAGGATAGCACATTGGAAAAAAAAAAACTAGTTTGTCAGTTTTAAAACTTTATATAATATATAAGTATAGTTTGATATAAGTATAGTTATAATTAAAATAAATTTTATGACGATAAAAAAAAAATAATAATAATCGGACGAAGAACAAAATAAGATAAATGATACTCTTGACAAATTTTATTGAATCAAAACTATATAATATTGACAATTGTGAAGAAAAAAAAATCTTTGTTTTAAACAATAATAATTTACATAACATCCAAGAGTGCCTCGTGGTAATTATAAATGCAATATACTTTCCTTAACTTTATTGAAATAATAATAAATAAAACTTATACAAGAAATGCATTTCAAACAAAAATATTTTTATGCTCCATAGGATAGCACATTTTTTAATTAATCTAAATAACATATCTTGGAAAAAAAAGACTAGTTTGTCCGTTTTAAAACTTTATATAATATATAAGTATAGTTTGATATAAGTATAGTTATAATTAAAATAAATTTTATGACGATAAAAAAAAAAATAATAATCGGACGAAGAACAAAATAAGATAAATGATACTCTTGACAAAATTTATTGAATCAAAAATATAAAATATTGACAATTGTGAAGAAAAAAATCTTTGTTTTAAACAATAATAATTTACATAACATCCAAGAGTGCCTCGTGGTAATTATAAATGCAATATACTTTCCTTAACTTTATTGAAATAATAATAAATAAAACTTATACAAGAAATGCATTTCAAACAAAAATATTTTTATGCTCCATAGAATAGCACATTTTTTAATTAATCTAAATAACATATCTTGGAAAAAAAAAACTAGTTTGTCAGTTTTAAAACTTTATATAATATATAAGTATAGTTTGATATAAGTATAGTTATAATTAAAATAAATTTTATGACGATAAAAAAAAATAATAATAATCGGACGAAGAACAAAATAAGATAAATGATACTCTTGACAAATTTTATTGAATCAAAAGTATAAAATATTGACAATTGTGAAGAAAAAAAAATCTTTGTTTTAAACAATAATATAATTTACATAACATCCAAGAGTGCTTCGTGGTAATTATAAATGCAATATACTTTCCTTAACTTTATTGAAATAATAATAAATAAAACTTATACAAGAAATGCATTTCAAACAAAAATATTTTTATGCTCCATAGGATAGCACATTTTTTAATTAATCTAAATAACATATCTTGAAAAAAAAAAAAACTTGTTTGTCCGTATTAAAACTATATATAATATGTTTCATATAAGTATAATTTGACAATTAAAATAAATTTTATGACGATAAAAAAAAATAGGACGAAGAACAAAATAAGATAAATGATACTCTTGACAAAATTTATTGAATCAAAAATTTAAAATATTCACAATTGTGAAGAAAAAAATCTTTGTTTTAAACAATAATAATTTACATAACATCCAAGAGTACCTCGTGGTAATTATAAATGCAATATACTTTCCTTAACTTTATTGAAATAATAATAAATAAAACTTATACAAGAAATGCATTTCAAACAAAAATATTTTTATGCTCCATAGAATAGCACATTTTTTAATTAATCTAAATAACATATCTTGGAAAAAAAAAAACTAGTTTGTCAGTTTTAAAACTTTATATAATATATAAGTATAGTTTGATATAAGTATAGTTATAATTAAAATAAATTTTATGACGATAAAAAAAAAATAATAATAATAATCGGACGAAGAACAAAATAAGATAAATGATACTCTTGACAAATTTTCTTGAATCAAAAGTATAAAATATTGGAAATTGTGAAGAAAAAAAAATCTTTGTTTTAAACAATAATAATTTACATAACATCCAAGAGTGCTTCGTGGTAATTATAAATGCAATATACTTTCCTTAACTTTATTGAAATAATAATAAATAAAACTTATACAAGAAATGCATTTCAAACAAAAATATTTTTATGCTCCATAGAATAGCACATTTTTTAATTAATCTAAATAACATATCTTGGAAAAAAAAAACTTGTTTGTCCGTTTTAAAACTTTATATAATCTGTTTCATATAAGTATAATAATTAAAATCAATTTTATAACGATAAAAAAAAAAAGGATGAAGAATAAAATAAGATAAATGATACTCTTGACAAAATTTATTGAATCAAAAATATAAAATATTGACAATTGTGAAGAAGAAAAAAAAACTGTTTTAAACAATAATAATTTACATAACATCCAAGAGTGCCTCGTGGTAATTATAAATGTAATATACTTTCCTTAACTTTATTGAAATAATAATAAATAAAACTTATACAAGAAATGCATTTGAAATAAAAATATTTTTATGCTCCATAGAATAGCACATTTTTTAATTAATGTAAATAACATATCTTGAAAAAAAAAAAAAAAAAAAAAAAAAAAAACTAGTTTGTCCGTTTTAAAACTTTATATAATCTATTTCATATAAGTATAATTCACAATTAAAATAAATTTGATGACGATAAAAAAAATAGGACGAAGAACAAAATAAGATAAATGATACTCTCGACAAAATTTATTGAATCAAAAATATAAAATATTTATAATTGTGAAGAAAAAAAAATCTTTGTTTTAAACAATAATAATTTACATAACATCCAAGAGTGCCTCGTGGTAATTATAAATGCAATATACTTTCCTTAACTTTATTGAAATAATAATAAATAAAACTTATACAAGAAATGCATTTCAAACAAAAATATTTTTATGCTCCATAGGATAGCACATTTTTTAATTAATCTAAATAACATATCTTGAAAAAAAAAAAAACTAGTTTGTCCGTTTTAAAACTTTATATAATCTATTTCATATAAGTATAATTTGATAATTAAAATAAATTTTATGACGATAAAAAAAAAAAAAAAAAAAAAAAAAAAAAAAAATAGGACGAAGAACAAAATAAGATAAATGATACTCTTGACAAAATTTATTGAATCAAAAACATAAAATATTGACAATTGTGAATAAAAAAAAAAAAAATCTTTGTTTTAAACAATAATAATTTACATAACATGCAAGAGTGCTTCCTGGTAATTATAAATACAATATACTTTCCTTAACTTTATTGAAATAATAATAAATAAAACTTATACAAGAAATGCATTTGAAATAAAAATATTTTTATGCTCCATAGGATAGCACATTGGAAAAAAAAAAACTAGTTTGTCAGTTTTAAAACTTTATATAATATATAAGTATAGTTTGATATAAGTATAGTTATAATTAAAATAAATTTTATGACGATAAAAAAAAAAATAATAATAATCGGACGAAGAACAAAATAAGATAAATGATACTCTTGACAAATTTTATTGAATCAAAACTATATAATATTGACAATTGTGAAGAAAAAAAAATCTTTGTTTTAAACAATAATAATTTACATAACATCCAAGAGTGCCTCGTGGTAATTATAAATGCAATATACTTTCCTTAACTTTATTGAAATAATAATAAATAAAACTTATACAAGAAATGCATTTCAAACAAAAATATTTTTATGCTCCATAGGATAGCACATTTTTTAATTAATCTAAATAACATATCTTGGAAAAAAAAGACTAGTTTGTCCGTTTTAAAACTTTATATAATATATAAGTATAGTTTGATATAAGTATAGTTATAATTAAAATAAATTTTATGACGATAAAAAAAAAATAATAATCGGACGAAGAACAAAATAAGATAAATGATACTCTTGACAAAATTTATTGAATCAAAAATATAAAATATTGACAATTGTGAAGAAAAAAATCTTTGTTTTAAACAATAATAATTTACATAACATCCAAGAGTGCCTCGTGGTAATTATAAATGCAATATACTTTCCTTAACTTTATTGAAATAATAATAAATAAAACTTATACAAGAAATGCATTTCAAACAAAAATATTTTTATGCTCCATAGAATAGCACATTTTTTAATTAATCTAAATAACATATCTTGGAAAAAAAAAACTAGTTTGTCAGTTTTAAAACTTTATATAATATATAAGTATAGTTTGATATAAGTATAGTTATAATTAAAATAAATTTTATGACGATAAAAAAAAATAATAATAATCGGACGAAGAACAAAATAAGATAAATGATACTCTTGACAAATTTTATTGAATCAAAAGTATAAAATATTGACAATTGTGAAGAAAAAAAAATCTTTGTTTTAAACAATAATATAATTTACATAACATCCAAGAGTGCTTCGTGGTAATTATAAATGCAATATACTTTCCTTAACTTTATTGAAATAATAATAAATAAAACTTATACAAGAAATGCATTTCAAACAAAAATATTTTTATGCTCCATAGGATAGCACATTTTTTAATTAATCTAAATAACATATCTTGAAAAAAAAAAAAACTTGTTTGTCCGTATTAAAACTATATATAATATGTTTCATATAAGTATAATTTGACAATTAAAATAAATTTTATGACGATAAAAAAAAATAGGACGAAGAACAAAATAAGATAAATGATACTCTTGACAAAATTTATTGAATCAAAAATTTAAAATATTCACAATTGTGAAGAAAAAAATCTTTGTTTTAAACAATAATAATTTACATAACATCCAAGAGTACCTCGTGGTAATTATAAATGCAATATACTTTCCTTAACTTTATTGAAATAATAATAAATAAAACTTATACAAGAAATGCATTTCAAACAAAAATATTTTTATGCTCCATAGAATAGCACATTTTTTAATTAATCTAAATAACATATCTTGGAAAAAAAAAAACTAGTTTGTCAGTTTTAAAACTTTATATAATATATAAGTATAGTTTGATATAAGTATAGTTATAATTAAAATAAATTTTATGACGATAAAAAAAAAATAATAATAATAATCGGACGAAGAACAAAATAAGATAAATGATACTCTTGACAAATTTTCTTGAATCAAAAGTATAAAATATTGGAAATTGTGAAGAAAAAAAAATCTTTGTTTTAAACAATAATAATTTACATAACATCCAAGAGTGCTTCGTGGTAATTATAAATGCAATATACTTTCCTTAACTTTATTGAAATAATAATAAATAAAACTTATACAAGAAATGCATTTGAAATAAAAATATTTTTATGCTCCATAGGATAGCACATTTTTTAATTAATCTAAATAACATATCTTGAAAAAAAAAAAAAAAAACTTGTTTGTCCGTATTAAAACTATATATAATCTGTTTCATATAAGTATAATTTGACAATTAAAATAAGTTTTATGACGATAAAAAAAAATAGGACGAAGAACAAAATAAGATAAATGATACTCTTGACAAAATTTATTGAATCAAAAATATAAAATATTGACAATTGTGAAGAAAAAAATCTTTGTTTTAAACAATAATAATTTACATAACATCCAAGAGTGCTTCGTGGTAATTATAAATGCAATATACTTTCCTTAACTTTATTGAAATAATAATAAATAAAACTTATACAAGAAATGCATTTCAAACAAAAATATTTTTATGCTCCATAGAATAGCACATTTTTTAATTAATCTAAATAACATATCTTGGAAAAAAAAAACTTGTTTGTCCGTTTTAAAACTTTATATAATCTGTTTCATATAAGTATAATAATTAAAATCAATTTTATAACGATAAAAAAAAAAAGGATGAAGAATAAAATAAGATAAATGATACTCTTGACAAAATTTATTGAATCAAAAATATAAAATATTGACAATTGTGAAGAAGAAAAAAAAACTTTGTTTTAAACAATAATAATTTACATAACATCCAAGAGTGCCTCGTGGTAATTATAAATGTAATATACTTTCCTTAACTTTATTGAAATAATAATAAATAAAACTTATACAAGAAATGCATTTGAAATAAAAATATTTTTATGCTCCATAGAATAGCACATTTTTTAATTAATGTAAATAACATATCTTGAAAAAAAAAAAAAAAAAAAAAAAAAAAAACTAGTTTGTCCGTTTTAAAACTTTATATAATCTATTTCATATAAGTATAATTCACAATTAAAATAAATTTGATGACGATAAAAAAAATAGGACGAAGAACAAAATAAGATAAATGATACTCTCGACAAAATTTATTGAATCAAAAATATAAAATATTTATAATTGTGAAGAAAAAAAAAATCTTTGTTTTAAACAATAATAATTTACATAACATCCAAGAGTGCCTCGTGGTAATTATAAATGCAATATACTTTCCTTAACTTTATTGAAATAATAATAAATAAAACTTATACAAGAAATGCATTTCAAACAAAAATATTTTTATGCTCCATAGGATAGCACATTTTTTAATTAATCTAAATAACATATCTTGGAAAAAAAAGACTAGTTTGTCCGTTTTAAAACTTTATATAATATATAAGTATAGTTTGATATAAGTATAGTTATAATTAAAATAAATTTTATGACGATAAAAAAAAAAATAATAATCGGACGAAGAACAAAATAAGATAAATGATACTCTTGACAAAATTTATTGAATCAAAAATATAAAATATTGACAATTGTGAAGAAAAAAATCTTTGTTTTAAACAATAATAATTTACATAACATCCAAGAGTGCCTCGTGGTAATTATAAATGCAATATACTTTCCTTAACTTTATTGAAATAATAATAAATAAAACTTATACAAGAAATGCATTTCAAACAAAAATATTTTTATGCTCCATAGAATAGCACATTTTTTAATTAATCTAAATAACATATCTTGGAAAAAAAAAACTAGTTTGTCAGTTTTAAAACTTTATATAATATATAAGTATAGTTTGATATAAGTATAGTTATAATTAAAATAAATTTTATGACGATAAAAAAAAATAATAATAATCGGACGAAGAACAAAATAAGATAAATGATACTCTTGACAAATTTTATTGAATCAAAAGTATAAAATATTGACAATTGTGAAGAAAAAAAAATCTTTGTTTTAAACAATAATATAATTTACATAACATCCAAGAGTGCTTCGTGGTAATTATAAATGCAATATACTTTCCTTAACTTTATTGAAATAATAATAAATAAAACTTATACAAGAAATGCATTTCAAACAAAAATATTTTTATGCTCCATAGGATAGCACATTTTTTAATTAATCTAAATAACATATCTTGAAAAAAAAAAAAAAAACTTGTTTGTCCGTATTAAAACTATATATAATATGTTTCATATAAGTATAATTTGACAATTAAAATAAATTTTATGACGATAAAAAAAAATAGGACGAAGAACAAAATAAGATAAATGATACTCTTGACAAAATTTATTGAATCAAAAATTTAAAATATTCACAATTGTGAAGAAAAAAATCTTTGTTTTAAACAATAATAATTTACATAACATCCAAGAGTACCTCGTGGTAATTATAAATGCAATATACTTTCCTTAACTTTATTGAAATAATAATAAATAAAACTTATACAAGAAATGCATTTCAAACAAAAATATTTTTATGCTCCATAGAATAGCACATTTTTTAATTAATCTAAATAACATATCTTGGAAAAAAAAAAACTAGTTTGTCAGTTTTAAAACTTTATATAATATATAAGTATAGTTTGATATAAGTATAGTTATAATTAAAATAAATTTTATGACGATAAAAAAAAAATAATAATAATAATCGGACGAAGAACAAAATAAGATAAATGATACTCTTGACAAATTTTCTTGAATCAAAAGTATAAAATATTGGAAATTGTGAAGAAAAAAAAATCTTTGTTTTAAACAATAATAATTTACATAACATCCAAGAGTGCTTCGTGGTAATTATAAATGCAATATACTTTCCTTAACTTTATTGAAATAATAATAAATAAAACTTATACAAGAAATGCATTTGAAATAAAAATATTTTTATGCTCCATAGGATAGCACATTTTTTAATTAATCTAAATAACATATCTTGAAAAAAAAAAAAAAAACTTGTTTGTCCGTATTAAAACTATATATAATCTGTTTCATATAAGTATAATTTGACAATTAAAATAAGTTTTATGACGATAAAAAAAAATAGGACGAAGAACAAAATAAGATAAATGATACTCTTGACAAAATTTATTGAATCAAAAATATAAAATATTGACAATTGTGAAGAAAAAAATCTTTGTTTTAAACAATAATAATTTACATAACATCCAAGAGTGCTTCGTGGTAATTATAAATGCAATATACTTTCCTTAACTTTATTGAAATAATAATAAATAAAACTTATACAAGAAATGCATTTCAAACAAAAATATTTTTATGCTCCATAGAATAGCACATTTTTTAATTAATCTAAATAACATATCTTGGAAAAAAAAAACTTGTTTGTCCGTTTTAAAACTTTATATAATCTGTTTCATATAAGTATAATAATTAAAATCAATTTTATAACGATAAAAAAAAAAGGATGAAGAATAAAATAAGATAAATGATACTCTTGACAAAATTTATTGAATCAAAAATATAAAATATTGACAATTGTGAAGAAGAAAAAAAAACTTTGTTTTAAACAATAATAATTTACATAACATCCAAGAGTGCCTCGTGGTAATTATAAATGTAATATACTTTCCTTAACTTTATTGAAATAATAATAAATAAAACTTATACAAGAAATGCATTTGAAATAAAAATATTTTTATGCTCCATAGAATAGCACATTTTTTAATTAATGTAAATAACATATCTTGAAAAAAAAAAAAAAAAAAAAAAAAAAAAACTAGTTTGTCCGTTTTAAAACTTTATATAATCTATTTCATATAAGTATAATTCACAATTAAAATAAATTTGATGACGATAAAAAAAATAGGACGAAGAACAAAATAAGATAAATGATACTCTCGACAAAATTTATTGAATCAAAAATATAAAATATTTATAATTGTGAAGAAAAAAAAATCTTTGTTTTAAACAATAATAATTTACATAACATCCAAGAGTGCCTCGTGGTAATTATAAATGCAATATACTTTCCTTAACTTTATTGAAATAATAATAAATAAAACTTATACAAGAAATGCATTTCAAACAAAAATATTTTTATGCTCCATAGGATAGCACATTTTTTAATTAATCTAAATAACATATCTTGAAAAAAAAAAAAACTAGTTTGTCCGTTTTAAAACTTTATATAATCTATTTCATATAAGTATAATTTGATAATTAAAATAAATTTTATGACGATAAAAAAAAAAAAAAAAAAAAAAAAAAAATAGGACGAAGAACAAAATAAGATAAATGATACTCTTGACAAAATTTATTGAATCAAAAACATAAAATATTGACAATTGTGAATAAAAAAAAAAAAAATCTTTGTTTTAAACAATAATAATTTACATAACATGCAAGAGTGCTTCCTGGTAATTATAAATACAATATACTTTCCTTAACTTTATTGAAATAATAATAAATAAAACTTATACAAGAAATGCATTTGAAATAAAAATATTTTTATGCTCCATAGGATAGCACATTGGAAAAAAAAAAACTAGTTTGTCAGTTTTAAAACTTTATATAATATATAAGTATAGTTTGATATAAGTATAGTTATAATTAAAATAAATTTTATGACGATAAAAAAAAAATAATAATAATCGGACGAAGAACAAAATAAGATAAATGATACTCTTGACAAATTTTATTGAATCAAAACTATATAATATTGACAATTGTGAAGAAAAAAAAATCTTTGTTTTAAACAATAATAATTTACATAACATCCAAGAGTGCCTCGTGGTAATTATAAATGCAATATACTTTCCTTAACTTTATTGAAACAATAATAAATAAAACTTATACAAGAAATGCATTTCAAACAAAAATATTTTTATGCTCCATAGGATAGCACATTTTTTAATTAATCTAAATAACATATCTTGGAAAAAAAAGACTAGTTTGTCCGTTTTAAAACTTTATATAATATATAAGTATAGTTTGATATAAGTATAGTTATAATTAAAATAAATTTTATGACGATAAAAAAAAAATAATAATCGGACGAAGAACAAAATAAGATAAATGATACTCTTGACAAAATTTATTGAATCAAAAATATAAAATATTGACAATTGTGAAGAAAAAAATCTTTGTTTTAAACAATAATAATTTACATAACATCCAAGAGTGCCTCGTGGTAATTATAAATGCAATATACTTTCCTTAACTTTATTGAAATAATAATAAATAAAACTTATACAAGAAATGCATTTCAAACAAAAATATTTTTATGCTCCATAGAATAGCACATTTTTTAATTAATCTAAATAACATATCTTGGAAAAAAAAAACTAGTTTGTCAGTTTTAAAACTTTATATAATATATAAGTATAGTTTGATATAAGTATAGTTATAATTAAAATAAATTTTATGACGATAAAAAAAAATAATAATAATCGGACGAAGAACAAAATAAGATAAATGATACTCTTGACAAATTTTATTGAATCAAAAGTATAAAATATTGACAATTGTGAAGAAAAAAAAATCTTTGTTTTAAACAATAATATAATTTACATAACATCCAAGAGTGCTTCGTGGTAATTATAAATGCAATATACTTTCCTTAACTTTATTGAAATAATAATAAATAAAACTTATACAAGAAATGCATTTCAAACAAAAATATTTTTATGCTCCATAGGATAGCACATTTTTTAATTAATCTAAATAACATATCTTGAAAAAAAAAAAAACTTGTTTGTCCGTATTAAAACTATATATAATATGTTTCATATAAGTATAATTTGACAATTAAAATAAATTTTATGACGATAAAAAAAAATAGGACGAAGAACAAAATAAGATAAATGATACTCTTGACAAAATTTATTGAATCAAAAATTTAAAATATTCACAATTGTGAAGAAAAAAATCTTTGTTTTAAACAATAATAATTTACATAACATCCAAGAGTACCTCGTGGTAATTATAAATGCAATATACTTTCCTTAACTTTATTGAAATAATAATAAATAAAACTTATACAAGAAATGCATTTCAAACAAAAATATTTTTATGCTCCATAGAATAGCACATTTTTTAATTAATCTAAATAACATATCTTGGAAAAAAAAAAAACTAGTTTGTCAGTTTTAAAACTTTATATAATATATAAGTATAGTTTGATATAAGTATAGTTATAATTAAAATAAATTTTATGACGATAAAAAAAAATAATAATAATAATCGGACGAAGAACAAAATAAGATAAATGATACTCTTGACAAATTTTCTTGAATCAAAAGTATAAAATATTGGAAATTGTGAAGAAAAAAAAATCTTTGTTTTAAACAATAATAATTTACATAACATCCAAGAGTGCTTCGTGGTAATTATAAATGCAATATACTTTCCTTAACTTTATTGAAATAATAATAAATAAAACTTATACAAGAAATGCATTTCAAACAAAAATATTTTTATGCTCCATAGAATAGCACATTTTTTAATTAATCTAAATAACATATCTTGGAAAAAAAAAACTTGTTTGTCCGTTTTAAAACTTTATATAATCTGTTTCATATAAGTATAATAATTAAAATCAATTTTATAACGATAAAAAAAAAAAGGATGAAGAATAAAATAAGATAAATGATACTCTTGACAAAATTTATTGAATCAAAAATATAAAATATTGACAATTGTGAAGAAGAAAAAAAAACTTTGTTTTAAACAATAATAATTTACATAACATCCAAGAGTGCCTCGTGGTAATTATAAATGTAATATACTTTCCTTAACTTTATTGAAATAATAATAAATAAAACTTATACAAGAAATGCATTTGAAATAAAAATATTTTTATGCTCCATAGAATAGCACATTTTTTAATTAATGTAAATAACATATCTTGAAAAAAAAAAAAAAAAAAAAAAAAAAAAAACTAGTTTGTCCGTTTTAAAACTTTATATAATCTATTTCATATAAGTATAATTCACAATTAAAATAAATTTGATGACGATAAAAAAAATAGGACGAAGAACAAAATAAGATAAATGATACTCTCGACAAAATTTATTGAATCAAAAATATAAAATATTTATAATTGTGAAGAAAAAAAAATCTTTGTTTTAAACAATAATAATTTACATAACATCCAAGAGTGCCTCGTGGTAATTATAAATGCAATATACTTTCCTTAACTTTATTGAAATAATAATAAATAAAACTTATACAAGAAATGCATTTCAAACAAAAATATTTTTATGCTCCATAGGATAGCACATTTTTTAATTAATCTAAATAACATATCTTGAAAAAAAAAAAAACTAGTTTGTCCGTTTTAAAACTTTATATAATCTATTTCATATAAGTATAATTTGATAATTAAAATAAATTTTATGACGATAAAAAAAAAAAAAAAAAAAAAAAAAAAAAAAAATAGGACGAAGAACAAAATAAGATAAATGATACTCTTGACAAAATTTATTGAATCAAAAACATAAAATATTGACAATTGTGAATAAAAAAAAAAAAAATCTTTGTTTTAAACAATAATAATTTACATAACATGCAAGAGTGCTTCCTGGTAATTATAAATACAATATACTTTCCTTAACTTTATTGAAATAATAATAAATAAAACTTATACAAGAAATGCATTTGAAATAAAAATATTTTTATGCTCCATAGGATAGCACATTGGAAAAAAAAAAACTAGTTTGTCAGTTTTAAAACTTTATATAATATATAAGTATAGTTTGATATAAGTATAGTTATAATTAAAATAAATTTTATGACGATAAAAAAAAAATAATAATAATCGGACGAAGAACAAAATAAGATAAATGATACTCTTGACAAATTTTATTGAATCAAAACTATATAATATTGACAATTGTGAAGAAAAAAAAATCTTTGTTTTAAACAATAATAATTTACATAACATCCAAGAGTGCCTCGTGGTAATTATAAATGCAATATACTTTCCTTAACTTTATTGAAATAATAATAAATAAAACTTATACAAGAAATGCATTTCAAACAAAAATATTTTTATGCTCCATAGGATAGCACATTTTTTAATTAATCTAAATAACATATCTTGGAAAAAAAAGACTAGTTTGTCCGTTTTAAAACTTTATATAATATATAAGTATAGTTTGATATAAGTATAGTTATAATTAAAATAAATTTTATGACGATAAAAAAAAAAATAATAATCGGACGAAGAACAAAATAAGATAAATGATACTCTTGACAAAATTTATTGAATCAAAAATATAAAATATTGACAATTGTGAAGAAAAAAATCTTTGTTTTAAACAATAATAATTTACATAACATCCAAGAGTGCCTCGTGGTAATTATAAATGCAATATACTTTCCTTAACTTTATTGAAATAATAATAAATAAAACTTATACAAGAAATGCATTTCAAACAAAAATATTTTTATGCTCCATAGAATAGCACATTTTTTAATTAATCTAAATAACATATCTTGGAAAAAAAAAAACTAGTTTGTCAGTTTTAAAACTTTATATAATATATAAGTATAGTTTGATATAAGTATAGTTATAATTAAAATAAATTTTATGACGATAAAAAAAAATAATAATAATCGGACGAAGAACAAAATAAGATAAATGATACTCTTGACAAATTTTATTGAATCAAAAGTATAAAATATTGACAATTGTGAAGAAAAAAAAATCTTTGTTTTAAACAATAATATAATTTACATAACATCCAAGAGTGCTTCGTGGTAATTATAAATGCAATATACTTTCCTTAACTTTATTGAAATAATAATAAATAAAACTTATACAAGAAATGCATTTCAAACAAAAATATTTTTATGCTCCATAGGATAGCACATTTTTTAATTAATCTAAATAACATATCTTGAAAAAAAAAAAACTTGTTTGTCCGTATTAAAACTATATATAATATGTTTCATATAAGTATAATTTGACAATTAAAATAAATTTTATGACGATAAAAAAAAATAGGACGAAGAACAAAATAAGATAAATGATACTCTTGACAAAATTTATTGAATCAAAAATTTAAAATATTCACAATTGTGAAGAAAAAAATCTTTGTTTTAAACAATAATAATTTACATAACATCCAAGAGTACCTCGTGGTAATTATAAATGCAATATACTTTCCTTAACTTTATTGAAATAATAATAAATAAAACTTATACAAGAAATGCATTTCAAACAAAAATATTTTTATGCTCCATAGAATAGCACATTTTTTAATTAATCTAAATAACATATCTTGGAAAAAAAAAAAACTAGTTTGTCAGTTTTAAAACTTTATATAATATATAAGTATAGTTTGATATAAGTATAGTTATAATTAAAATAAATTTTATGACGATAAAAAAAAATAATAATAATAATCGGACGAAGAACAAAATAAGATAAATGATACTCTTGACAAATTTTCTTGAATCAAAAGTATAAAATATTGGAAATTGTGAAGAAAAAAAAATCTTTGTTTTAAACAATAATAATTTACATAACATCCAAGAGTGCTTCGTGGTAATTATAAATGCAATATACTTTCCTTAACTTTATTGAAATAATAATAAATAAAACTTATACAAGAAATGCATTTCAAACAAAAATATTTTTATGCTCCATAGAATAGCACATTTTTTAATTAATCTAAATAACATATCTTGGAAAAAAAAAACTTGTTTGTCCGTTTTAAAACTTTATATAATCTGTTTCATATAAGTATAATAATTAAAATCAATTTTATAACGATAAAAAAAAAAAGGATGAAGAATAAAATAAGATAAATGATACTCTTGACAAAATTTATTGAATCAAAAATATAAAATATTGACAATTGTGAAGAAGAAAAAAAAACTTTGTTTTAAACAATAATAATTTACATAACATCCAAGAGTGCCTCGTGGTAATTATAAATGTAATATACTTTCCTTAACTTTATTGAAATAATAATAAATAAAACTTATACAAGAAATGCATTTGAAATAAAAATATTTTTATGCTCCATAGAATAGCACATTTTTTAATTAATGTAAATAACATATCTTGAAAAAAAAAAAAAAAAAAAAAAAAAAAACTAGTTTGTCCGTTTTAAAACTTTATATAATCTATTTCATATAAGTATAATTCACAATTAAAATAAATTTGATGACGATAAAAAAAATAGGACGAAGAACAAAATAAGATAAATCATACTCTCGACAAAATTTATTGAATCAAAAATATAAAATATTTATAATTGTGAAGAAAAAAAAATCTTTGTTTTAAACAATAATAATTTACATAACATCCAAGAGTGCCTCGTGGTAATTATAAATGCAATATACTTTCCTTAACTTTATTGAAATAATAATAAATAAAACTTATACAAGAAATGCATTTCAAACAAAAATATTTTTATGCTCCATAGGATAGCACATTTTTTAATTAATCTAAATAACATATCTTGAAAAAAAAAAAAACTAGTTTGTCCGTTTTAAAACTTTATATAATCTATTTCATATAAGTATAATTTGATAATTAAAATAAATTTTATGACGATAAAAAAAAAAAAAAAAAAAAAAAAAAAAAAATAGGACGAAGAACAAAATAAGATAAATGATACTCTTGACAAAATTTATTGAATCAAAAACATAAAATATTGACAATTGTGAATAAAAAAAAAAAAAATCTTTGTTTTAAACAATAATAATTTACATAACATGCAAGAGTGCTTCCTGGTAATTATAAATACAATATACTTTCCTTAACTTTATTGAAATAATAATAAATAAAACTTATACAAGAAATGCATTTGAAATAAAAATATTTTTATGCTCCATAGGATAGCACATTGGAAAAAAAAAAACTAGTTTGTCAGTTTTAAAACTTTATATAATATATAAGTATAGTTTGATATAAGTATAGTTATAATTAAAATAAATTTTATGACGATAAAAAAAAAATAATAATAATCGGACGAAGAACAAAATAAGATAAATGATACTCTTGACAAATTTTATTGAATCAAAACTATATAATATTGACAATTGTGAAGAAAAAAAAATCTTTGTTTTAAACAATAATAATTTACATAACATCCAAGAGTGCCTCGTGGTAATTATAAATGCAATATACTTTCCTTAACTTTATTGAAATAATAATAAATAAAACTTATACAAGAAATGCATTTCAAACAAAAATATTTTTATGCTCCATAGGATAGCACATTTTTTAATTAATCTAAATAACATATCTTGGAAAAAAAAGACTAGTTTGTCCGTTTTAAAACTTTATATAATATATAAGTATAGTTTGATATAAGTATAGTTATAATTAAAATAAATTTTATGACGATAAAAAAAATAATAATAATCGGACGAAGAACAAAATAAGATAAATGATACTCTTGACAAAATTTATTGAATCAAAAATATAAAATATTGACAATTGTGAAGAAAAAAATCTTTGTTTTAAACAATAATAATTTACATAACATCCAAGAGTGCCTCGTGGTAATTATAAATGCAATATACTTTCCTTAACTTTATTGAAATAATAATAAATAAAACTTATACAAGAAATGCATTTCAAACAAAAATATTTTTATGCTCCATAGAATAGCACATTTTTTAATTAATCTAAATAACATATCTTGGAAAAAAAAAACTAGTTTGTCAGTTTTAAAACTTTATATAATATATAAGTATAGTTTGATATAAGTATAGTTATAATTAAAATAAATTTTATGACGATAAAAAAAAATAATAATAATCGGACGAAGAACAAAATAAGATAAATGATACTCTTGACAAATTTTATTGAATCAAAAGTATAAAATATTGACAATTGTGAAGAAAAAAAAATCTTTGTTTTAAACAATAATATAATTTACATAACATCCAAGAGTGCTTCGTGGTAATTATAAATGCAATATACTTTCCTTAACTTTATTGAAATAATAATAAATAAAACTTATACAAGAAATGCATTTCAAACAAAAATATTTTTATGCTCCATAGGATAGCACATTTTTTAATTAATCTAAATAACATATCTTGAAAAAAAAAAAAACTTGTTTGTCCGTATTAAAACTATATATAATATGTTTCATATAAGTATAATTTGACAATTAAAATAAATTTTATGACGATAAAAAAAAATAGGACGAAGAACAAAATAAGATAAATGATACTCTTGACAAAATTTATTGAATCAAAAATTTAAAATATTCACAATTGTGAAGAAAAAAATCTTTGTTTTAAACAATAATAATTTACATAACATCCAAGAGTACCTCGTGGTAATTATAAATGCAATATACTTTCCTTAACTTTATTGAAATAATAATAAATAAAACTTATACAAGAAATGCATTTCAAACAAAAATATTTTTATGCTCCATAGAATAGCACATTTTTTAATTAATCTAAATAACATATCTTGGAAAAAAAAAACTAGTTTGTCAGTTTTAAAACTTTATATAATATATAAGTATAGTTTGATATAAGTATAGTTATAATTAAAATAAATTTTATGACGATAAAAAAAAAATAATAATAATAATCGGACGAAGAACAAAATAAGATAAATGATACTCTTGACAAATTTTCTTGAATCAAAAGTATAAAATATTGGAAATTGTGAAGAAAAAAAAATCTTTGTTTTAAACAATAATAATTTACATAACATCCAAGAGTGCTTCGTGGTAATTATAAATGCAATATACTTTCCTTAACTTTATTGAAATAATAATAAATAAAACTTATACAAGAAATGCATTTGAAATAAAAATATTTTTATGCTCCATAGGATAGCACATTTTTTAATTAATCTAAATAACATATCTTGAAAAAAAAAAAAAAAAACTTGTTTGTCCGTATTAAAACTATATATAATCTGTTTCATATAAGTATAATTTGACAATTAAAATAAGTTTTATGACGATAAAAAAAAATAGGACGAAGAACAAAATAAGATAAATGATACTCTTGACAAAATTTATTGAATCAAAAATATAAAATATTGACAATTGTGAAGAAAAAAATCTTTGTTTTAAACAATAATAATTTACATAACATCCAAGAGTGCTTCGTGGTAATTATAAATGCAATATACTTTCCTTAACTTTATTGAAATAATAATAAATAAAACTTATACAAGAAATGCATTTCAAACAAAAATATTTTTATGCTCCATAGAATAGCACATTTTTTAATTAATCTAAATAACATATCTTGGAAAAAAAAAACTTGTTTGTCCGTTTTAAAACTTTATATAATCTGTTTCATATAAGTATAATAATTAAAATCAATTTTATAACGATAAAAAAAAAAAGGATGAAGAATAAAATAAGATAAATGATACTCTTGACAAAATTTATTGAATCAAAAATATAAAATATTGACAATTGTGAAGAAGAAAAAAAAACTTTGTTTTAAACAATAATAATTTACATAACATCCAAGAGTGCCTCGTGGTAATTATAAATGTAATATACTTTCCTTAACTTTATTGAAATAATAATAAATAAAACTTATACAAGAAATGCATTTGAAATAAAAATATTTTTATGCTCCATAGAATAGCACATTTTTTAATTAATGTAAATAACATATCTTGAAAAAAAAAAAAAAAAAAAAAAAAAAACTAGTTTGTCCGTTTTAAAACTTTATATAATCTATTTCATATAAGTATAATTCACAATTAAAATAAATTTGATGACGATAAAAAAAATAGGACGAAGAACAAAATAAGATAAATGATACTCTCGACAAAATTTATTGAATCAAAAATATAAAATATTTATAATTGTGAAGAAAAAAAAAATCTTTGTTTTAAACAATAATAATTTACATAACATCCAAGAGTGCCTCGTGGTAATTATAAATGCAATATACTTTCCTTAACTTTATTGAAATAATAATAAATAAAACTTATACAAGAAATGCATTTCAAACAAAAATATTTTTATGCTCCATAGGATAGCACATTTTTTAATTAATCTAAATAACATATCTTGGAAAAAAAAGACTAGTTTGTCCGTTTTAAAACTTTATATAATATATAAGTATAGTTTGATATAAGTATAGTTATAATTAAAATAAATTTTATGACGATAAAAAAAAAAATAATAATCGGACGAAGAACAAAATAAGATAAATGATACTCTTGACAAAATTTATTGAATCAAAAATATAAAATATTGACAATTGTGAAGAAAAAAATCTTTGTTTTAAACAATAATAATTTACATAACATCCAAGAGTGCCTCGTGGTAATTATAAATGCAATATACTTTCCTTAACTTTATTGAAATAATAATAAATAAAACTTATACAAGAAATGCATTTCAAACAAAAATATTTTTATGCTCCATAGAATAGCACATTTTTTAATTAATCTAAATAACATATCTTGGAAAAAAAAAACTAGTTTGTCAGTTTTAAAACTTTATATAATATATAAGTATAGTTTGATATAAGTATAGTTATAATTAAAATAAATTTTATGACGATAAAAAAAAATAATAATAATCGGACGAAGAACAAAATAAGATAAATGATACTCTTGACAAATTTTATTGAATCAAAAGTATAAAATATTGACAATTGTGAAGAAAAAAAAATCTTTGTTTTAAACAATAATATAATTTACATAACATCCAAGAGTGCTTCGTGGTAATTATAAATGCAATATACTTTCCTTAACTTTATTGAAATAATAATAAATAAAACTTATACAAGAAATGCATTTCAAACAAAAATATTTTTATGCTCCATAGGATAGCACATTTTTTAATTAATCTAAATAACATATCTTGAAAAAAAAAAAACTTGTTTGTCCGTATTAAAACTATATATAATATGTTTCATATAAGTATAATTTGACAATTAAAATAAATTTTATGACGATAAAAAAAAATAGGACGAAGAACAAAATAAGATAAATGATACTCTTGACAAAATTTATTGAATCAAAAATTTAAAATATTCACAATTGTGAAGAAAAAAATCTTTGTTTTAAACAATAATAATTTACATAACATCCAAGAGTACCTCGTGGTAATTATAAATGCAATATACTTTCCTTAACTTTATTGAAATAATAATAAATAAAACTTATACAAGAAATGCATTTCAAACAAAAATATTTTTATGCTCCATAGAATAGCACATTTTTTAATTAATCTAAATAACATATCTTGGAAAAAAAAAAACTAGTTTGTCAGTTTTAAAACTTTATATAATATATAAGTATAGTTTGATATAAGTATAGTTATAATTAAAATAAATTTTATGACGATAAAAAAAAAAATAATAATCGGACGAAGAACAAAATAAGATAAATGATACTCTTGACAAAATTTATTGAATCAAAAATATAAAATATTGACAATTGTGAAGAAAAAAATCTTTGTTTTAAACAATAATAATTTACATAACATCCAAGAGTGCCTCGTGGTAATTATAAATGCAATATACTTTCCTTAACTTTATTGAAATAATAATAAATAAAACTTATACAAGAAATGCATTTCAAACAAAAATATTTTTATGCTCCATAGAATAGCACATTTTTTAATTAATCTAAATAACATATCTTGGAAAAAAAAAACTAGTTTGTCAGTTTTAAAACTTTATATAATATATAAGTATAGTTTGATATAAGTATAGTTATAATTAAAATAAATTTTATGACGATAAAAAAAAATAATAATAATCGGACGAAGAACAAAATAAGATAAATGATACTCTTGACAAATTTTATTGAATCAAAAGTATAAAATATTGACAATTGTGAAGAAAAAAAAATCTTTGTTTTAAACAATAATATAATTTACATAACATCCAAGAGTGCTTCGTGGTAATTATAAATGCAATATACTTTCCTTAACTTTATTGAAATAATAATAAATAAAACTTATACAAGAAATGCATTTCAAACAAAAATATTTTTATGCTCCATAGGATAGCACATTTTTTAATTAATCTAAATAACATATCTTGAAAAAAAAAAAAACTTGTTTGTCCGTATTAAAACTATATATAATATGTTTCATATAAGTATAATTTGACAATTAAAATAAATTTTATGACGATAAAAAAAAATAGGACGAAGAACAAAATAAGATAAATGATACTCTTGACAAAATTTATTGAATCAAAAATTTAAAATATTCACAATTGTGAAGAAAAAAATCTTTGTTTTAAACAATAATAATTTACATAACATCCAAGAGTACCTCGTGGTAATTATAAATGCAATATACTTTCCTTAACTTTATTGAAATAATAATAAATAAAACTTATACAAGAAATGCATTTCAAACAAAAATATTTTTATGCTCCATAGAATAGCACATTTTTTAATTAATCTAAATAACATATCTTGGAAAAAAAAAAACTAGTTTGTCAGTTTTAAAACTTTATATAATATATAAGTATAGTTTGATATAAGTATAGTTATAATTAAAATAAATTTTATGACGATAAAAAAAAAATAATAATAATAATCGGACGAAGAACAAAATAAGATAAATGATACTCTTGACAAATTTTCTTGAATCAAAAGTATAAAATATTGGAAATTGTGAAGAAAAAAAAATCTTTGTTTTAAACAATAATAATTTACATAACATCCAAGAGTGCTTCGTGGTAATTATAAATGCAATATACTTTCCTTAACTTTATTGAAATAATAATAAATAAAACTTATACAAGAAATGCATTTGAAATAAAAATATTTTTATGCTCCATAGGATAGCACATTTTTTAATTAATCTAAATAACATATCTTGAAAAAAAAAAAAAAAAACTTGTTTGTCCGTATTAAAACTATATATAATCTGTTTCATATAAGTATAATTTGACAATTAAAATAAGTTTTATGACGATAAAAAAAAATAGGACGAAGAACAAAATAAGATAAATGATACTCTTGACAAAATTTATTGAATCAAAAATATAAAATATTGACAATTGTGAAGAAAAAAATCTTTGTTTTAAACAATAATAATTTACATAACATCCAAGAGTGCTTCGTGGTAATTATAAATGCAATATACTTTCCTTAACTTTATTGAAATAATAATAAATAAAACTTATACAAGAAATGCATTTCAAACAAAAATATTTTTATGCTCCATAGAATAGCACATTTTTTAATTAATCTAAATAACATATCTTGGAAAAAAAAAACTTGTTTGTCCGTTTTAAAACTTTATATAATCTGTTTCATATAAGTATAATAATTAAAATCAATTTTATAACGATAAAAAAAAAAAGGATGAAGAATAAAATAAGATAAATGATACTCTTGACAAAATTTATTGAATCAAAAATATAAAATATTGACAATTGTGAAGAAGAAAAAAAAACTTTGTTTTAAACAATAATAATTTACATAACATCCAAGAGTGCCTCGTGGTAATTATAAATGTAATATACTTTCCTTAACTTTATTGAAATAATAATAAATAAAACTTATACAAGAAATGCATTTGAAATAAAAATATTTTTATGCTCCATAGAATAGCACATTTTTTAATTAATGTAAATAACATATCTTGAAAAAAAAAAAAAAAAAAAAAAAAAAAAACTAGTTTGTCCGTTTTAAAACTTTATATAATCTATTTCATATAAGTATAATTCACAATTAAAATAAATTTGATGACGATAAAAAAAATAGGACGAAGAACAAAATAAGATAAATGATACTCTCGACAAAATTTATTGAATCAAAAATATAAAATATTTATAATTGTGAAGAAAAAAAAAATCTTTGTTTTAAACAATAATAATTTACATAACATCCAAGAGTGCCTCGTGGTAATTATAAATGCAATATACTTTCCTTAACTTTATTGAAATAATAATAAATAAAACTTATACAAGAAATGCATTTCAAACAAAAATATTTTTATGCTCCATAGGATAGCACATTTTTTAATTAATCTAAATAACATATCTTGGAAAAAAAAGACTAGTTTGTCCGTTTTAAAACTTTATATAATATATAAGTATAGTTTGATATAAGTATAGTTATAATTAAAATAAATTTTATGACGATAAAAAAAAAAATAATAATCGGACGAAGAACAAAATAAGATAAATGATACTCTTGACAAAATTTATTGAATCAAAAATATAAAATATTGACAATTGTGAAGAAAAAAATCTTTGTTTTAAACAATAATAATTTACATAACATCCAAGAGTGCCTCGTGGTAATTATAAATGCAATATACTTTCCTTAACTTTATTGAAATAATAATAAATAAAACTTATACAAGAAATGCATTTCAAACAAAAATATTTTTATGCTCCATAGAATAGCACATTTTTTAATTAATCTAAATAACATATCTTGGAAAAAAAAAACTAGTTTGTCAGTTTTAAAACTTTATATAATATATAAGTATAGTTTGATATAAGTATAGTTATAATTAAAATAAATTTTATGACGATAAAAAAAAATAATAATAATCGGACGAAGAACAAAATAAGATAAATGATACTCTTGACAAATTTTATTGAATCAAAAGTATAAAATATTGACAATTGTGAAGAAAAAAAAATCTTTGTTTTAAACAATAATATAATTTACATAACATCCAAGAGTGCTTCGTGGTAATTATAAATGCAATATACTTTCCTTAACTTTATTGAAATAATAATAAATAAAACTTATACAAGAAATGCATTTCAAACAAAAATATTTTTATGCTCCATAGGATAGCACATTTTTTAATTAATCTAAATAACATATCTTGAAAAAAAAAAAAAACTTGTTTGTCCGTATTAAAACTATATATAATATGTTTCATATAAGTATAATTTGACAATTAAAATAAATTTTATGACGATAAAAAAAAATAGGACGAAGAACAAAATAAGATAAATGATACTCTTGACAAAATTTATTGAATCAAAAATTTAAAATATTCACAATTGTGAAGAAAAAAATCTTTGTTTTAAACAATAATAATTTACATAACATCCAAGAGTACCTCGTGGTAATTATAAATGCAATATACTTTCCTTAACTTTATTGAAATAATAATAAATAAAACTTATACAAGAAATGCATTTCAAACAAAAATATTTTTATGCTCCATAGAATAGCACATTTTTTAATTAATCTAAATAACATATCTTGGAAAAAAAAAAACTAGTTTGTCAGTTTTAAAACTTTATATAATATATAAGTATAGTTTGATATAAGTATAGTTATAATTAAAATAAATTTTATGACGATAAAAAAAAAATAATAATAATAATCGGACGAAGAACAAAATAAGATAAATGATACTCTTGACAAATTTTCTTGAATCAAAAGTATAAAATATTGGAAATTGTGAAGAAAAAAAAATCTTTGTTTTAAACAATAATAATTTACATAACATCCAAGAGTGCTTCGTGGTAATTATAAATGCAATATACTTTCCTTAACTTTATTGAAATAATAATAAATAAAACTTATACAAGAAATGCATTTGAAATAAAAATATTTTTATGCTCCATAGGATAGCACATTTTTTAATTAATCTAAATAACATATCTTGAAAAAAAAAAAAAAAAACTTGTTTGTCCGTATTAAAACTATATATAATCTGTTTCATATAAGTATAATTTGACAATTAAAATAAGTTTTATGACGATAAAAAAAAATAGGACGAAGAACAAAATAAGATAAATGATACTCTTGACAAAATTTATTGAATCAAAAATATAAAATATTGACAATTGTGAAGAAAAAAATCTTTGTTTTAAACAATAATAATTTACATAACATCCAAGAGTGCTTCGTGGTAATTATAAATGCAATATACTTTCCTTAACTTTATTGAAATAATAATAAATAAAACTTATACAAGAAATGCATTTCAAACAAAAATATTTTTATGCTCCATAGAATAGCACATTTTTTAATTAATCTAAATAACATATCTTGGAAAAAAAAAACTTGTTTGTCCGTTTTAAAACTTTATATAATCTGTTTCATATAAGTATAATAATTAAAATCAATTTTATAACGATAAAAAAAAAAGGATGAAGAATAAAATAAGATAAATGATACTCTTGACAAAATTTATTGAATCAAAAATATAAAATATTGACAATTGTGAAGAAGAAAAAAAAACTTTGTTTTAAACAATAATAATTTACATAACATCCAAGAGTGCCTCGTGGTAATTATAAATGTAATATACTTTCCTTAACTTTATTGAAATAATAATAAATAAAACTTATACAAGAAATGCATTTGAAATAAAAATATTTTTATGCTCCATAGAATAGCACATTTTTTAATTAATGTAAATAACATATCTTGAAAAAAAAAAAAAAAAAAAAAAAAAAAAACTAGTTTGTCCGTTTTAAAACTTTATATAATCTATTTCATATAAGTATAATTCACAATTAAAATAAATTTGATGACGATAAAAAAAATAGGACGAAGAACAAAATAAGATAAATGATACTCTCGACAAAATTTATTGAATCAAAAATATAAAATATTTATAATTGTGAAGAAAAAAAAATCTTTGTTTTAAACAATAATAATTTACATAACATCCAAGAGTGCCTCGTGGTAATTATAAATGCAATATACTTTCCTTAACTTTATTGAAATAATAATAAATAAAACTTATACAAGAAATGCATTTCAAACAAAAATATTTTTATGCTCCATAGGATAGCACATTTTTTAATTAATCTAAATAACATATCTTGAAAAAAAAAAAAACTAGTTTGTCCGTTTTAAAACTTTATATAATCTATTTCATATAAGTATAATTTGATAATTAAAATAAATTTTATGACGATAAAAAAAAAAAAAAAAAAAAAAAAAAAAAAATAGGACGAAGAACAAAATAAGATAAATGATACTCTTGACAAAATTTATTGAATCAAAAACATAAAATATTGACAATTGTGAATAAAAAAAAAAAAAATCTTTGTTTTAAACAATAATAATTTACATAACATGCAAGAGTGCTTCCTGGTAATTATAAATACAATATACTTTCCTTAACTTTATTGAAATAATAATAAATAAAACTTATACAAGAAATGCATTTGAAATAAAAATATTTTTATGCTCCATAGGATAGCACATTGGAAAAAAAAAAACTAGTTTGTCACTTTTAAAACTTTATATAATATATAAGTATAGTTTGATATAAGTATAGTTATAATTAAAATAAATTTTATGACGATAAAAAAAAAATAATAATAATCGGACGAAGAACAAAATAAGATAAATGATACTCTTGACAAATTTTATTGAATCAAAACTATATAATATTGACAATTGTGAAGAAAAAAAAATCTTTGTTTTAAACAATAATAATTTACATAACATCCAAGAGTGCCTCGTGGTAATTATAAATGCAATATACTTTCCTTAACTTTATTGAAATAATAATAAATAAAACTTATACAAGAAATGCATTTCAAACAAAAATATTTTTATGCTCCATAGGATAGCACATTTTTTAATTAATCTAAATAACATATCTTGGAAAAAAAAGACTAGTTTGTCCGTTTTAAAACTTTATATAATATATAAGTATAGTTTGATATAAGTATAGTTATAATTAAAATAAATTTTATGACGATAAAAAAAAAATAATAATCGGACGAAGAACAAAATAAGATAAATGATACTCTTGACAAAATTTATTGAATCAAAAATATAAAATATTGACAATTGTGAAGAAAAAAATCTTTGTTTTAAACAATAATAATTTACATAACATCCAAGAGTGCCTCGTGGTAATTATAAATGCAATATACTTTCCTTAACTTTATTGAAATAATAATAAATAAAACTTATACAAGAAATGCATTTCAAACAAAAATATTTTTATGCTCCATAGAATAGCACATTTTTTAATTAATCTAAATAACATATCTTGGAAAAAAAAAACTAGTTTGTCAGTTTTAAAACTTTATATAATATATAAGTATAGTTTGATATAAGTATAGTTATAATTAAAATAAATTTTATGACGATAAAAAAAAATAATAATAATCGGACGAAGAACAAAATAAGATAAATGATACTCTTGACAAATTTTATTGAATCAAAAGTATAAAATATTGACAATTGTGAAGAAAAAAAAATCTTTGTTTTAAACAATAATATAATTTACATAACATCCAAGAGTGCTTCGTGGTAATTATAAATGCAATATACTTTCCTTAACTTTATTGAAATAATAATAAATAAAACTTATACAAGAAATGCATTTCAAACAAAAATATTTTTATGCTCCATAGGATAGCACATTTTTTAATTAATCTAAATAACATATCTTGAAAAAAAAAAAAACTTGTTTGTCCGTATTAAAACTATATATAATATGTTTCATATAAGTATAATTTGACAATTAAAATAAATTTTATGACGATAAAAAAAAATAGGACGAAGAACAAAATAAGATAAATGATACTCTTGACAAAATTTATTGAATCAAAAATTTAAAATATTCACAATTGTGAAGAAAAAAATCTTTGTTTTAAACAATAATAATTTACATAACATCCAAGAGTACCTCGTGGTAATTATAAATGCAATATACTTTCCTTAACTTTATTGAAATAATAATAAATAAAACTTATACAAGAAATGCATTTCAAACAAAAATATTTTTATGCTCCATAGAATAGCACATTTTTTAATTAATCTAAATAACATATCTTGGAAAAAAAAAAAACTAGTTTGTCAGTTTTAAAACTTTATATAATATATAAGTATAGTTTGATATAAGTATAGTTATAATTAAAATAAATTTTATGACGATAAAAAAAAATAATAATAATAATCGGACGAAGAACAAAATAAGATAAATGATACTCTTGACAAATTTTCTTGAATCAAAAGTATAAAATATTGGAAATTGTGAAGAAAAAAAAATCTTTGTTTTAAACAATAATAATTTACATAACATCCAAGAGTGCTTCGTGGTAATTATAAATGCAATATACTTTCCTTAACTTTATTGAAATAATAATAAATAAAACTTATACAAGAAATGCATTTCAAACAAAAATATTTTTATGCTCCATAGAATAGCACATTTTTTAATTAATCTAAATAACATATCTTGGAAAAAAAAAACTTGTTTGTCCGTTTTAAAACTTTATATAATCTGTTTCATATAAGTATAATAATTAAAATCAATTTTATAACGATAAAAAAAAAAAGGATGAAGAATAAAATAAGATAAATGATACTCTTGACAAAATTTATTGAATCAAAAATATAAAATATTGACAATTGTGAAGAAGAAAAAAAAACTTTGTTTTAAACAATAATAATTTACATAACATCCAAGAGTGCCTCGTGGTAATTATAAATGTAATATACTTTCCTTAACTTTATTGAAATAATAATAAATAAAACTTATACAAGAAATGCATTTGAAATAAAAATATTTTTATGCTCCATAGAATAGCACATTTTTTAATTAATGTAAATAACATATCTTGAAAAAAAAAAAAAAAAAAAAAAAAAAAACTAGTTTGTCCGTTTTAAAACTTTATATAATCTATTTCATATAAGTATAATTCACAATTAAAATAAATTTGATGACGATAAAAAAAATAGGACGAAGAACAAAATAAGATAAATGATACTCTCGACAAAATTTATTGAATCAAAAATATAAAATATTTATAATTGTGAAGAAAAAAAAATCTTTGTTTTAAACAATAATAATTTACATAACATCCAAGAGTGCCTCGTGGTAATTATAAATGCAATATACTTTCCTTAACTTTATTGAAATAATAATAAATAAAACTTATACAAGAAATGCATTTCAAACAAAAATATTTTTATGCTCCATAGGATAGCACATTTTTTAATTAATCTAAATAACATATCTTGAAAAAAAAAAAAACTAGTTTGTCCGTTTTAAAACTTTATATAATCTATTTCATATAAGTATAATTTGATAATTAAAATAAATTTTATGACGATAAAAAAAAAAAAAAAAAAAAAAAAAAAAAAATAGGACGAAGAACAAAATAAGATAAATGATACTCTTGACAAAATTTATTGAATCAAAAACATAAAATATTGACAATTGTGAATAAAAAAAAAAAAAATCTTTGTTTTAAACAATAATAATTTACATAACATGCAAGAGTGCTTCCTGGTAATTATAAATACAATATACTTTCCTTAACTTTATTGAAATAATAATAAATAAAACTTATACAAGAAATGCATTTGAAATAAAAATATTTTTATGCTCCATAGGATAGCACATTGGAAAAAAAAAAACTAGTTTGTCAGTTTTAAAACTTTATATAATATATAAGTATAGTTTGATATAAGTATAGTTATAATTAAAATAAATTTTATGACGATAAAAAAAAAATAATAATAATCGGACGAAGAACAAAATAAGATAAATGATACTCTTGACAAATTTTATTGAATCAAAACTATATAATATTGACAATTGTGAAGAAAAAAAAATCTTTGTTTTAAACAATAATAATTTACATAACATCCAAGAGTGCCTCGTGGTAATTATAAATGCAATATACTTTCCTTAACTTTATTGAAATAATAATAAATAAAACTTATACAAGAAATGCATTTCAAACAAAAATATTTTTATGCTCCATAGGATAGCACATTTTTTAATTAATCTAAATAACATATCTTGGAAAAAAAAGACTAGTTTGTCCGTTTTAAAACTTTATATAATATATAAGTATAGTTTGATATAAGTATAGTTATAATTAAAATAAATTTTATGACGATAAAAAAAAAAATAATAATCGGACGAAGAACAAAATAAGATAAATGATACTCTTGACAAAATTTATTGAATCAAAAATATAAAATATTGACAATTGTGAAGAAAAAAATCTTTGTTTTAAACAATAATAATTTACATAACATCCAAGAGTGCCTCGTGGTAATTATAAATGCAATATACTTTCCTTAACTTTATTGAAATAATAATAAATAAAACTTATACAAGAAATGCATTTCAAACAAAAATATTTTTATGCTCCATAGAATAGCACATTTTTTAATTAATCTAAATAACATATCTTGGAAAAAAAAAACTAGTTTGTCAGTTTTAAAACTTTATATAATATATAAGTATAGTTTGATATAAGTATAGTTATAATTAAAATAAATTTTATGACGATAAAAAAAAATAATAATAATCGGACGAAGAACAAAATAAGATAAATGATACTCTTGACAAATTTTATTGAATCAAAAGTATAAAATATTGACAATTGTGAAGAAAAAAAAATCTTTGTTTTAAACAATAATATAATTTACATAACATCCAAGAGTGCTTCGTGGTAATTATAAATGCAATATACTTTCCTTAACTTTATTGAAATAATAATAAATAAAACTTATACAAGAAATGCATTTCAAACAAAAATATTTTTATGCTCCATAGGATAGCACATTTTTTAATTAATCTAAATAACATATCTTGAAAAAAAAAAAAACTTGTTTGTCCGTATTAAAACTATATATAATATGTTTCATATAAGTATAATTTGACAATTAAAATAAATTTTATGACGATAAAAAAAAATAGGACGAAGAACAAAATAAGATAAATGATACTCTTGACAAAATTTATTGAATCAAAAATTTAAAATATTCACAATTGTGAAGAAAAAAATCTTTGTTTTAAACAATAATAATTTACATAACATCCAAGAGTACCTCGTGGTAATTATAAATGCAATATACTTTCCTTAACTTTATTGAAATAATAATAAATAAAACTTATACAAGAAATGCATTTCAAACAAAAATATTTTTATGCTCCATAGAATAGCACATTTTTTAATTAATCTAAATAACATATCTTGGAAAAAAAAAAAACTAGTTTGTCAGTTTTAAAACTTTATATAATATATAAGTATAGTTTGATATAAGTATAGTTATAATTAAAATAAATTTTATGACGATAAAAAAAAATAATAATAATAATCGGACGAAGAACAAAATAAGATAAATGATACTCTTGACAAATTTTCTTGAATCAAAAGTATAAAATATTGGAAATTGTGAAGAAAAAAAAATCTTTGTTTTAAACAATAATAATTTACATAACATCCAAGAGTGCTTCGTGGTAATTATAAATGCAATATACTTTCCTTAACTTTATTGAAATAATAATAAATAAAACTTATACAAGAAATGCATTTCAAACAAAAATATTTTTATGCTCCATAGAATAGCACATTTTTTAATTAATCTAAATAACATATCTTGGAAAAAAAAAACTTGTTTGTCCGTTTTAAAACTTTATATAATCTGTTTCATATAAGTATAATAATTAAAATCAATTTTATAACGATAAAAAAAAAAAGGATGAAGAATAAAATAAGATAAATGATACTCTTGACAAAATTTATTGAATCAAAAATATAAAATATTGACAATTGTGAAGAAGAAAAAAAAACTTTGTTTTAAACAATAATAATTTACATAACATCCAAGAGTGCCTCGTGGTAATTATAAATGTAATATACTTTCCTTAACTTTATTGAAATAATAATAAATAAAACTTATACAAGAAATGCATTTGAAATAAAAATATTTTTATGCTCCATAGAATAGCACATTTTTTAATTAATGTAAATAACATATCTTGAAAAAAAAAAAAAAAAAAAAAAAAAAAAACTAGTTTGTCCGTTTTAAAACTTTATATAATCTATTTCATATAAGTATAATTCACAATTAAAATAAATTTGATGACGATAAAAAAAATAGGACGAAGAACAAAATAAGATAAATGATACTCTCGACAAAATTTATTGAATCAAAAATATAAAATATTTATAATTGTGAAGAAAAAAAAATCTTTGTTTTAAACAATAATAATTTACATAACATCCAAGAGTGCCTCGTGGTAATTATAAATGCAATATACTTTCCTTAACTTTATTGAAATAATAATAAATAAAACTTATACAAGAAATGCATTTCAAACAAAAATATTTTTATGCTCCATAGGATAGCACATTTTTTAATTAATCTAAATAACATATCTTGAAAAAAAAAAAAACTAGTTTGTCCGTTTTAAAACTTTATATAATCTATTTCATATAAGTATAATTTGATAATTAAAATAAATTTTATGACGATGAAAAAAAAAAAAAAAAAAAAAAAAAAAAAATAGGACGAAGAACAAAATAAGATAAATGATACTCTTGACAAAATTTATTGAATCAAAAACATAAAATATTGACAATTGTGAATAAAAAAAAAAAAAATCTTTGTTTTAAACAATAATAATTTACATAACATGCAAGAGTGCTTCCTGGTAATTATAAATACAATATACTTTCCTTAACTTTATTGAAATAATAATAAATAAAACTTATACAAGAAATGCATTTGAAATAAAAATATTTTTATGCTCCATAGGATAGCACATTGGAAAAAAAAAAACTAGTTTGTCAGTTTTAAAACTTTATATAATATATAAGTATAGTTTGATATAAGTATAGTTATAATTAAAATAAATTTTATGACGATAAAAAAAAAATAATAATAATCGGACGAAGAACAAAATAAGATAAATGATACTCTTGACAAATTTTATTGAATCAAAACTATATAATATTGACAATTGTGAAGAAAAAAAAATCTTTGTTTTAAACAATAATAATTTACATAACATCCAAGAGTGCCTCGTGGTAATTATAAATGCAATATACTTTCCTTAACTTTATTGAAATAATAATAAATAAAACTTATACAAGAAATGCATTTCAAACAAAAATATTTTTATGCTCCATAGGATAGCACATTTTTTAATTAATCTAAATAACATATCTTGGAAAAAAAAGACTAGTTTGTCCGTTTTAAAACTTTATATAATATATAAGTATAGTTTGATATAAGTATAGTTATAATTAAAATAAATTTTATGACGATAAAAAAAAAAATAATAATCGGACGAAGAACAAAATAAGATAAATGATACTCTTGACAAAATTTATTGAATCAAAAATATAAAATATTGACAATTGTGAAGAAAAAAATCTTTGTTTTAAACAATAATAATTTACATAACATCCAAGAGTGCCTCGTGGTAATTATAAATGCAATATACTTTCCTTAACTTTATTGAAATAATAATAAATAAAACTTATACAAGAAATGCATTTCAAACAAAAATATTTTTATGCTCCATAGAATAGCACATTTTTTAATTAATCTAAATAACATATCTTGGAAAAAAAAAACTAGTTTGTCAGTTTTAAAACTTTATATAATATATAAGTATAGTTTGATATAAGTATAGTTATAATTAAAATAAATTTTATGACGATAAAAAAAAATAATAATAATCGGACGAAGAACAAAATAAGATAAATGATACTCTTGACAAATTTTATTGAATCAAAAGTATAAAATATTGACAATTGTGAAGAAAAAAAAATCTTTGTTTTAAACAATAATATAATTTACATAACATCCAAGAGTGCTTCGTGGTAATTATAAATGCAATATACTTTCCTTAACTTTATTGAAATAATAATAAATAAAACTTATACAAGAAATGCATTTCAAACAAAAATATTTTTATGCTCCATAGGATAGCACATTTTTTAATTAATCTAAATAACATATCTTGAAAAAAAAAAAAACTTGTTTGTCCGTATTAAAACTATATATAATATGTTTCATATAAGTATAATTTGACAATTAAAATAAATTTTATGACGATAAAAAAAAATAGGACGAAGAACAAAATAAGATAAATGATACTCTTGACAAAATTTATTGAATCAAAAATTTAAAATATTCACAATTGTGAAGAAAAAAATCTTTGTTTTAAACAATAATAATTTACATAACATCCAAGAGTACCTCGTGGTAATTATAAATGCAATATACTTTCCTTAACTTTATTGAAATAATAATAAATAAAACTTATACAAGAAATGCATTTCAAACAAAAATATTTTTATGCTCCATAGAATAGCACATTTTTTAATTAATCTAAATAACATATCTTGGAAAAAAAAAAACTAGTTTGTCAGTTTTAAAACTTTATATAATATATAAGTATAGTTTGATATAAGTATAGTTATAATTAAAATAAATTTTATGACGATAAAAAAAAAATAATAATAATAATCGGACGAAGAACAAAATAAGATAAATGATACTCTTGACAAATTTTCTTGAATCAAAAGTATAAAATATTGGAAATTGTGAAGAAAAAAAAATCTTTGTTTTAAACAATAATAATTTACATAACATCCAAGAGTGCTTCGTGGTAATTATAAATGCAATATACTTTCCTTAACTTTATTGAAATAATAATAAATAAAACTTATACAAGAAATGCATTTGAAATAAAAATATTTTTATGCTCCATAGGATAGCACATTTTTTAATTAATCTAAATAACATATCTTGAAAAAAAAAAAAAAAAACTTGTTTGTCCGTATTAAAACTATATATAATCTGTTTCATATAAGTATAATTTGACAATTAAAATAAGTTTTATGACGATAAAAAAAAATAGGACGAAGAACAAAATAAGATAAATGATACTCTTGACAAAATTTATTGAATCAAAAATATAAAATATTGACAATTGTGAAGAAAAAAATCTTTGTTTTAAACAATAATAATTTACATAACATCCAAGAGTGCTTCGTGGTAATTATAAATGCAATATACTTTCCTTAACTTTATTGAAATAATAATAAATAAAACTTATACAAGAAATGCATTTCAAACAAAAATATTTTTATGCTCCATAGAATAGCACATTTTTTAATTAATCTAAATAACATATCTTGGAAAAAAAAAACTTGTTTGTCCGTTTTAAAACTTTATATAATCTGTTTCATATAAGTATAATAATTAAAATCAATTTTATAACGATAAAAAAAAAAAGGATGAAGAATAAAATAAGATAAATGATACTCTTGACAAAATTTATTGAATCAAAAATATAAAATATTGACAATTGTGAAGAAGAAAAAAAAACTTTGTTTTAAACAATAATAATTTACATAACATCCAAGAGTGCCTCGTGGTAATTATAAATGTAATATACTTTCCTTAACTTTATTGAAATAATAATAAATAAAACTTATACAAGAAATGCATTTGAAATAAAAATATTTTTATGCTCCATAGAATAGCACATTTTTTAATTAATGTAAATAACATATCTTGAAAAAAAAAAAAAAAAAAAAAAAAAAAACTAGTTTGTCCGTTTTAAAACTTTATATAATCTATTTCATATAAGTATAATTCACAATTAAAATAAATTTGATGACGATAAAAAAAATAGGACGAAGAACAAAATAAGATAAATGATACTCTCGACAAAATTTATTGAATCAAAAATATAAAATATTTATAATTGTGAAGAAAAAAAAAATCTTTGTTTTAAACAATAATAATTTACATAACATCCAAGAGTGCCTCGTGGTAATTATAAATGCAATATACTTTCCTTAACTTTATTGAAATAATAATAAATAAAACTTATACAAGAAATGCATTTCAAACAAAAATATTTTTATGCTCCATAGGATAGCACATTTTTTAATTAATCTAAATAACATATCTTGGAAAAAAAAGACTAGTTTGTCCGTTTTAAAACTTTATATAATATATAAGTATAGTTTGATATAAGTATAGTTATAATTAAAATAAATTTTATGACGATAAAAAAAAAAATAATAATCGGACGAAGAACAAAATAAGATAAATGATACTCTTGACAAAATTTATTGAATCAAAAATATAAAATATTGACAATTGTGAAGAAAAAAATCTTTGTTTTAAACAATAATAATTTACATAACATCCAAGAGTGCCTCGTGGTAATTATAAATGCAATATACTTTCCTTAACTTTATTGAAATAATAATAAATAAAACTTATACAAGAAATGCATTTCAAACAAAAATATTTTTATGCTCCATAGAATAGCACATTTTTTAATTAATCTAAATAACATATCTTGGAAAAAAAAAACTAGTTTGTCAGTTTTAAAACTTTATATAATATATAAGTATAGTTTGATATAAGTATAGTTATAATTAAAATAAATTTTATGACGATAAAAAAAAATAATAATAATCGGACGAAGAACAAAATAAGATAAATGATACTCTTGACAAATTTTATTGAATCAAAAGTATAAAATATTGACAATTGTGAAGAAAAAAAAATCTTTGTTTTAAACAATAATATAATTTACATAACATCCAAGAGTGCTTCGTGGTAATTATAAATGCAATATACTTTCCTTAACTTTATTGAAATAATAATAAATAAAACTTATACAAGAAATGCATTTCAAACAAAAATATTTTTATGCTCCATAGGATAGCACATTTTTTAATTAATCTAAATAACATATCTTGAAAAAAAAAAAAACTTGTTTGTCCGTATTAAAACTATATATAATATGTTTCATATAAGTATAATTTGACAATTAAAATAAATTTTATGACGATAAAAAAAAATAGGACGAAGAACAAAATAAGATAAATGATACTCTTGACAAAATTTATTGAATCAAAAATTTAAAATATTCACAATTGTGAAGAAAAAAATCTTTGTTTTAAACAATAATAATTTACATAACATCCAAGAGTACCTCGTGGTAATTATAAATGCAATATACTTTCCTTAACTTTATTGAAATAATAATAAATAAAACTTATACAAGAAATGCATTTCAAACAAAAATATTTTTATGCTCCATAGAATAGCACATTTTTTAATTAATCTAAATAACATATCTTGGAAAAAAAAAAACTAGTTTGTCAGTTTTAAAACTTTATATAATATATAAGTATAGTTTGATATAAGTATAGTTATAATTAAAATAAATTTTATGACGATAAAAAAAAAATAATAATAATAATCGGACGAAGAACAAAATAAGATAAATGATACTCTTGACAAATTTTCTTGAATCAAAAGTATAAAATATTGGAAATTGTGAAGAAAAAAAAATCTTTGTTTTAAACAATAATAATTTACATAACATCCAAGAGTGCTTCGTGGTAATTATAAATGCAATATACTTTCCTTAACTTTATTGAAATAATAATAAATAAAACTTATACAAGAAATGCATTTGAAATAAAAATATTTTTATGCTCCATAGGATAGCACATTTTTTAATTAATCTAAATAACATATCTTGAAAAAAAAAAAAAAAAACTTGTTTGTCCGTATTAAAACTATATATAATCTGTTTCATATAAGTATAATTTGACAATTAAAATAAGTTTTATGACGATAAAAAAAAATAGGACGAAGAACAAAATAAGATAAATGATACTCTTGACAAAATTTATTGAATCAAAAATATAAAATATTGACAATTGTGAAGAAAAAAATCTTTGTTTTAAACAATAATAATTTACATAACATCCAAGAGTGCTTCGTGGTAATTATAAATGCAATATACTTTCCTTAACTTTATTGAAATAATAATAAATAAAACTTATACAAGAAATGCATTTCAAACAAAAATATTTTTATGCTCCATAGAATAGCACATTTTTTAATTAATCTAAATAACATATCTTGGAAAAAAAAAACTTGTTTGTCCGTTTTAAAACTTTATATAATCTGTTTCATATAAGTATAATAATTAAAATCAATTTTATAACGATAAAAAAAAAAAGGATGAAGAATAAAATAAGATAAATGATACTCTTGACAAAATTTATTGAATCAAAAATATAAAATATTGACAATTGTGAAGAAGAAAAAAAAACTTTGTTTTAAACAATAATAATTTACATAACATCCAAGAGTGCCTCGTGGTAATTATAAATGTAATATACTTTCCTTAACTTTATTGAAATAATAATAAATAAAACTTATACAAGAAATGCATTTGAAATAAAAATATTTTTATGCTCCATAGAATAGCACATTTTTTAATTAATGTAAATAACATATCTTGAAAAAAAAAAAAAAAAAAAAAAAAAAAAACTAGTTTGTCCGTTTTAAAACTTTATATAATCTATTTCATATAAGTATAATTCACAATTAAAATAAATTTGATGACGATAAAAAAAATAGGACGAAGAACAAAATAAGATAAATGATACTCTCGACAAAATTTATTGAATCAAAAATATAAAATATTTATAATTGTGAAGAAAAAAAAATCTTTGTTTTAAACAATAATAATTTACATAACATCCAAGAATGCTTCATGGTAATTATAAATGCAATATACTTTCCTTAACTTTATTGAAATAATAATAAATAAAACTTATACAAGAAATGCATTTGAAATAAAAATATTTTTATGCTCCATAGGATAGCACATTTTTTAATTAATCTAAATAACATATCTTGAAAAAAAAAAAAAAAAAAAAAAAAAAAAAAAAAAAAAAACTAGTTTGTCCGTTTTAAAACTCTATATAATCTATTTCATACAAGTATAATTTGACAATTAAAATAAATTTTATGATGATAAAAAAGAATAGGACGAAGAACAAAATAAGATAAATGATACTCTCGACAAAATTTATTGAATCAAAAATATAAAATATTTATAATTGTGAAGAAAAAAAAAATCTTTGTTTTAAACAATAATAATTTACATAACATCCAAGAGTGCTTCGTGGTAATTATAAATGCAATATACTTTCCTTAACTTTATTGAAATAATAATAAATAAAACTGATACCAGAAATGCATTTCAACCAAAAATATTTTTATGCTCCATAGAATAGCACATTTTTTAATTAATCTAAATAACATATCTTGAAAAAAAAAGAAACTAGTTTGTCCGTTTTAAAACTTTATATAATCTATTTCATATAAGTATAATTTGATAATTAAAATCAATTTTATGAAGATAAAAAAAAAGGACGAAGAATAAAACAAGATAAATGATACTCTTGACAATTATTGAATCAAAAATATAAAATATTGACAATTGTGAAGAAACAAAATCTTTGTTTTAAACAATAATAATTTACATAACATCCAAGAGTGCTTCGTGATAATTATAAATGCAATATACTTTGTTAATTTTTTAGAGCTGATAATTTTCGTTTCTATTTTTTTTTTTTTTTTTTTTTTTTTTTTTTTTTTTGTTACATTGGGATTGGAAGAATTGTCAGATTTTAAGGAATCATTCTTATTTCTACAATAATTTTCTTAATAATGTGTTTGTAACACAACTAATTATCATTTTAATTATTTTCTCATGATTGTGGAATTCACAAAATGGTACAGTTAAATTTTTTCTGCGTAAAGCATTCCTTGGTCAATTTACACACAGCCTCTTTTTGATTTGGTATATTTAAAAACAAATTTTCATATCTCTCTTCGATTAATTTTTAAAGAATAATAAAATTGTAAGCAGTTATTACAATTACTTCATCAACTGGATATTTAAGACCCCCACGATCAGACATATGTATAAGTTTAAACGATGGGTGAATATCTAAATCTTTGTCTGTTGTAAAATTAAATTTCATATATCACACTTCAATCTCTTGCAAACAGGGTGAACGGAATGACCAGCTGTGTATGCAATTAAGACAATTGAATTTTTAAGGTTTTCTACATCACTATCTAAGACATTCTATATTATTAAATTCGGAAAATATAGGCATATCCTCAAAATTGTCATCAAATCCGTTATCAGAATGTTACCTTTACTGTGTGATTTATTATAAAATTTATGTTTTACAAAAATCATGTTGTACATCCGAGGCCTTCATTTATTTAAATTTAAATACAGTGGAACTTCCATTTAACGAAGTCTCATCGTTACACTTAAAAAATTCGTTATGAAGAAAATTCGTTAAATAGAAATTAACTTAAATTCATGAAATTTTTTCTTAAGATATGACAAACAGGTATTGGATTCAGAAGCATTTGATTCAGTTTTAATTATGAAGCCGTCTTTTACAAAATAGTTGTGTACGGTCGATGAAATCACGTCACATTCCCAAGCTTTGGCCCAAGCTTTCATCAGCTCTGATACACAGAATCTCAAACTAATGTTTTCACTACATCGGATTTTTTCTGTCTTTTTCGAAAATGTACTTCAAGATTTTTTATTATTCCTTAGATTAATGATTGAAGTTTATCTGTATTGGCAGGAACAAAAATAACTTTGATGTTCTTCGATTTGTATTTTGAAGCACGTTCTTTTGGATGTACAAAGCAATTGTCTATCAGCAATGGAAAGTCAGAATGGTACCTGTCTGACTCTAATAGATATATTTTGTTTCAATGCATCTGACGCCATTGCGACACCTCATCTTCTACATCATTGCAGGTAAAAAGGGGATTTTGACTTCCCCCAACTGTCAGCGCTGGAGTCTCGGAGTAGGAGAATAGTGATAACAAGTCTTTTTCTTAGTGTGAAAAAAAAAATTGTATTATTTAGCACCAAGCAGAATGGAAATTATTTAAATGTGTTCATTTTCATACAATCGAATCCGCTGAAATAAATTTGCATATTCTTCGAACAGCAATCGCTAAATTTGAATTCTGTACACGTATAAAAGTTGAATAAACTTCGTTATATAGAATATATTTTTCGTAATGTGGAGATTAATTTACATGCTAATGGTGTTCAAATTCAAAGTTCTGCAGAAAATTTCGTTAAGTAGAAAACTTCGTTAAATAGGGACTTCGTTAAAGGGAAGTTCCACTGTACTCAATTCTGCAACTTCTGGAGGCATTAAACAGTACTTACTTTTGTCACTAGATGTCAGCACCAAATTCTAAAAGAAGTTAGTTTTATTTAATGGTCAGTAAAAAAGAAATTCTAATAATCTAATTTATTATAAATTAAGATGGGTAGATAACAAAGATGATTCGGTGTTGGATTAGCCTGAGCCCGTAATCCAGGGTCCGAAGCGGGATTGGGCAAAATTACTTTTTAAAAAAAAATGGAAATTTGCCAAAGTGATAATCAAGCTCTAGCATACAGGAAGCATGTATGAATTAAATATAAATAAAAATTTTCATTGGATTTAAAAAAAAAAACATTTTAATATTAATTCCACGTTTCATATTGCAATTTTGAAAAGCTACATATAATGTGGAATATTTATGTCTTTTAATTATTTATGTGTTTTAAAAATATTCATTGCTACAATTTTTAAAAGGCATTAACCCCTTGAAGGGCACCGGTATATTATATATACCACTTAATTTTAATTCCAAAATGCCACAATGACACCAGAATTTTATAATCAAATTTTGAAATTATAAGGTACATGAGAAAAAGCTTTTACTTATTTTGAAATAAATTCGTTCGTGAATCCTGGTGTCAATCAATCATTTCAATATTTTAGCTACAAGAGTACTTTGCCCCTGAAGGAGTTAAACAGTGTATAATTCGATCAGTAGATGACAGCACCAAACTCTGAAAGGAGCTTGTTTTGTCAAGTATTTAGAGAATAAACTCTCATAAATTAATAAATATCATAAATAATATAATATCATATAATCTCATAAATAAACTCTCATTTATTAAAAAAGAGAGATGGGTGAATAATCATTGACTTTTCATCTCTCCATTGGCCCTCCTTGGATACTGAAATTTGATTAAATAAAGTTTATTTTTCTTTAACCCCTTCGCGACGAGCGTCTTTTACAGAATTTTTAATCTGTTACCACTGGTTTCTCAAATGAGAAATTTTCACCTAATTGAATCGCAAAAATGTTATGATTAGATAAAGAAAACTTTACAAAAAAAATAATAATAATAACTGGTGGGAATAACCGAGGATTCTGAGCATCTTTGGGTCACGTATTCGTGTCGCTCGTCCCCAAGGGGTTAATGTTTTTTGTAAAAAATAATAATAATAATAATAATAAAAAAAATAAAAATAAAAATAAAATAAAATAAATAAATAAAAAAGAATCATAATTTAACAAATGACATTAAACATTGGGAAAATGTTCCGAAAGCTTAAAAAAAAGAAGAAAAACGTACTTTTGTGTTATAGCGGCCCCCACAATTATGATTATGCCAAGGTTGCAGTTATGATTTCTCCAAGATCGTCGCAAAGCTTATAGATGCATCCTATATACGCATATATATATTCCAAACACTCCGATATGTGCCATATACGTCATTATACACATATTATTTACGTCTTATATGTCGTATATACATCACGTAACACATGTCATATATATACATCATATATACATCATACATGACTATAACTTGGCCACATACGTCAAGAAATGTTATATATATCATATATTATTATAATGTCATACATGCTTTATAATTTGGCGATAAAACTTGGGCGCTTGGCAGTTCATCCTTGGAAGCCGCTATAACACGAAAGTACCAAATTTCTTCTTTATTTTTCATATCTGTTAATTTGCATCTATCCTTTTTTTAACTTTAAGAGTTTTGTAACGATTTTATGCATTTCTATTGCCTATCCAAAGAAAATTTCTTCTAAAGTTACAGAATTTCGTTTAAAATTCTTCTAAAGTTACAGAAATTCGTTAAAAACGCTTAAAAAAATAAAATGACGACGCCAAGAGGTCCATTCTCGACCGATAACAACAACCATTTTCCCGATGGTTAATAATTTGCTAAGAGTATTCTTTTCTCCTGCACACTCTAGTGGTAGTAAGTTCGGTTCGTTTTTTACTGCTGCGTTTCCGTAACACATTTACGCACAATCCAGTAAAGATCATCTGGGGATAAAAGCACCTCTTTTTTTTTTTTTTTTTGTGTGTGTGTGTATGTGTGGGGAGGGGGTACTCAAACCAAAATAGTAGCTATAACTTTTTTTTTTTTTTTTCAGGAGTATTCGGAGGTTATCATTAGATATTACGATATGTTCGCCAATTTAACCAACATTCTTTTTTGCTTTTGGGGAAAATAATTGCAGAAAATTGCATTTTTAATAAGCTTTTTGTAAATCATGTTATTCATTTTGGGGCCCTCATCAGCAATGGGCCCAAGGTCACAGCCTAGTCGGCCTGGGCGTTAATCAGGCCCTTCATTTATGTATTCAGCGTTTACTGGAGTTCCATTGCCTGCGATTTATTCTGTTGAACTGTTTCAGATAACAGACCAGATGTCATTATCGATAACGTTAGCTGGGTGAATTGTGTCAGCCAGATTCGTCCAGGATAGCTCAAGTTGACAGAGCATTGGTATCTTCAATCAAAAGGTCCCTGGTTCGAATCCTGGCTTGAATACTTTCTCACTCAGTTTAAAAATTACAACTCATATGATTTATTTACCAATGAGAATAATTGTGTTTGAATGAATCAAGACTGATTTCTATACATTATATCTATACGTTATGATTTCTATACGTCTATGTCTATATGTTGCAGTGCATATCACCGTCAAACAACTATTCGTACAATTATTATCACTTATTCCTGTCCCTCATCATTTGTTTTAATCTACTTAAAACGTATTAATTGTACTTTTCAATTATCCGAAAAATATCTACATCATTAATATCAGTGAAAAATATCGAAATAATTGTTAATAACTTTGTTTTAAACACTTTCCAACAGAGCCGAAAAGTTTTTATGAATTCGATTTGTCTGTCTGTCTGCCGTCTGTCCGTGCTCTACACGGATTGTAATGAAATTGATATATGTTATTGGAGTTTACAATGGTATGTTCGGTATTGAAAATGAAGGGGTGTAGTAATTTTAGTTGGTTTACAGGGATGCTCAAAAGAATTCCGTTACATTAAAGTCTATGAGGAAATTTTTTTTGCATTTTAATGATGCTACACTATTTCACACATATTGAAATTGATATACATCACTGAAGTGCACTACAAGAAGCTTACTGTAGATTAGGGTGTGCATAGCATTTATAATTCATTTACAGGGACACACAAAAGTATTCCATAACAGTACTGTGGATGAGCAATAACTGCTGGAAGTGTATTTTCAAATGTGGTATACGTTTTTAAATTTATTTATTTTTTCGCATATTACTTGGTGTGTCTAAATTCTATAGATCATATACAGGGAAGCACAAGAGGTCTTGATTTCATTTCCGTTTATTAACGGAAATTGCTGAAAGGGAATTTTCAACTGTTCCATGCCTTTCTTAACTGAACTCAAATTTAGTATACTATGTACTATATATACAAAAATTAAATGTATAAAAGAATTCTGATATTTTTCGAATATTGGTGTCACTGAGTTCAATATATAACAGGAGTTCTGAACAGAGCCGTAGCGAGAGGGGACCTCAACCACCCCCCCCCCTTAAAAAATCTGAGCAGACCCTAGGGAAGATTCCAAGGTCACCAAAGGAAACTCTGTTCAAATATGTAACTTAGTTTTGGGGCCCTTTTACTGTTTTGCACAAATAACTAAATTTTAGTACTTGTATAAAAACTATAAATATGTGTTTTAAATTAGTTTATATAAGTAAAAATAAGCAAAATACAACTTTGATTTTGTTAATGTTTTCTTTATCGTATAAAAATACAACTTTAGAATCCTTAAGGACAGGGAATAAAAAAAAAAAAATTAAAGGTCGCAATTGTTTATCAAACAGGTGAACTGCAAGCATTTTATTTACTTGTTGGCATCATCACTTATTATTTCACCAGTATAATTATATACTAGTTATACACTGGAAGTTTTTATTCTGCAGCTTTTTCTTTTCTTAGTATAAAATGAAGTTATTATAAACAGTTTAATAAGAAACATAGTGCCTACATTATGAATATGCACTAATTTATCTTTCTATATTCTGCTTTGATCATATATATCTGTGTGTGTGTGTTTGTTTGTGCGTGCGAGAGAAAGAAAAAATATGAGCCTCCCCTACATTTTCTTGACCCCCCCCCCCCCATTATTCACGTCTAGCTACAGACCTGGTTCTGAGTCGGCGGTCAGAACCTTGCAAGGCAAATGAATCATGGAAGGCAAAATTAAAAAATGTCCGCTTTGTCAATGTCAGATATTAGTGTTTTCTCATTTATTATTATAATAATCTATGCTTCTCTAATTTAGCTATGCTTATCTAATTAATAAATATTTTTCTAATCATGTAAGGCATCGGTTTCCAACCGGAGGTACGCGTACCCCTGGGGGTACGTGGTGGTCTAGTTGGAGGTACGTGAAAATTACATTGGTAATGGCGGCAACGCAAAAAGTTAAAATGAAATCAAATTAAAACAAAACTCTAAACTTTTCGTTTACAAAACTTGTGCAAAAGTAAAATACGCTAAAATAAAGGAAAATGCCAAAACTCAGTAATTGGTTGATCATTTGTTGGCATTATATCCGCCCACTTCTAATAATATCTTGTATGTATCCCCTCCCCCCTATTCCTTTTAATATCACTTTCGTTCTAGTAATCTCTATAATAAAACCGTAAGTCATGTGACTGTCATCAACAGTTCCGGGACGCCCGCTTCACTTTTTCATATGCCAGGCGGCCATTTTTATTCAAAATTATTTTTTCGAATAAAACAACATAAAAGTTGCATTTTTAGAAAGATCGTTCAAAAAAAATTAATATTTGAGAGATGATTTACGTTCAATTATGTATACATTCTGCAATAACTTCAGTTTAAATTAGGTTCGCAGTTCAAATTCTCTATCCATGAAAGTAAACAAACAAACAAAAAAAAGATTCATTCGTTGTGAACGTTTAAAATATTAAACAATCAATTTTTGGACCGCTGCCTGGTGTAAAAAAAATAATCCGCACCAGTGAGACAGTCAATGTTTACCATAATTCCGTTCTATACAACTCAACTTCTTCTGTTCTTAACGTAAGTTGAATCATGTAATAATATTTAATGGATCAAATTTCGAAATGAATTGTCAGCTTTTATTTTTCGCGTGTGCAAATTAGAAACGATACTTTAATTTTGAAATCAAATGTTTTGATTTATGATATTTTTTCTTATTTGTCTATTTTCTATTTTAAAGAAAAATGTGAACGTCATGTATTTTAAATTGGAACAGCTGTCACGGACGCACCGGAGTTGGCGCGATTTTTGTTTTGTGCCATTTTGGCGAGAAAATTACATTTTCAGGTACCTATTAGAGATTACTAAAACAGCATGTACTTTTATTTTATTATGAAATAGTTTATTTTATATTAAAAAACACACAATTTTATTATAAAACACACACAATGATTAATTTATTATAAAGTGGGTTAAGCGGTTTTTGTCAAGAAAGATGAAATACATAACAACAAAAAATATGCAAAATGCTACCACGATCGCAAAAGTTCTTGATTTGTCTATTAGATTTTTCCGCTTTGGCGAAGGATTAAGGAAAAAAATAAATTATGAATAAAAGTAATTTGTTACAATGTTTAACATACATTTAAGGGCGACCAAACTGGTCGCCAGTGGCGGCTAGTTCTAGAAATATGTCGATAAATCATGAGTTGTATTGATCTTTCATTTAATACCCATTTGAAAGCAGGTCATCAATTTAGTGTTTGACTGAGCAGCATTAGCAAGAAACTCTAAAACGTGTATCAGTGGGCCTCTAGGTTTATCCCTTGTTTGTGAGTGCTTAATTTTGAAATCATTATTAGCTAATATTTATTGGTTTAATTGACTTATGTTGATACGGTGTTGTAGTTCAAAATGGATAAATGGTCGAAAACTGAAAGTCAAAAGATAATTGTATAGGGCAGTTGCAATCAGCTGATCAACCATTGTATTCACTTGGAGGTAAGGGTAATTCCACCAATCACAACTGCCTATTTGTACTGTTTACCTCCAAGGTGACGTCAATTGCAACTGCCCAATCTATTGGTAACTAACATAAGAACATTACTAACGAACGAAAACAAAAATATTTGGGACCGGTTTATGTGAGAAGGGGTACGCATAAATAAAATATATAAGCAAGGGGTATGTGAGAGAAAAAAATTTCGGAACGCCTGATGTAAGGGAATGCGATAAACAGTATGTTTTGCCACGAATGCGAACTAAAATTACCGTCACTGTATCCTTCCGCGCTGACCACTGGAAATTATGTTGGGGAAAAAGAATACAGATCTTATATTTTATATATATACTAGATGGTACCCGTCAAAACTTGACGCAAAAAAATACTATAACAATATCAGTAAAATAAGCTTCTTTATTATTTATGAAGGGTGCGTATAAAACAGTCTTTCAAATATTTTATTTAATTTTTTCCCCCAGTCAAATACAGTACTATTTCCGATGCAAACTCCAAACAAACAATCCGTAAATAACTGTGTAATGCAAATCAGTTTGACATTACCACCATATTCTCCACGGCAAGAAAAAAAAATCATGGACCTATGAAGTATATTCAAATAGTATATTCCTACGTTCATATCATATTCAGTAAATAACAGAACATAGTAAATAAAGCACACATCTCCACCACCGAATGAGCTCCTATGCGCATGTGCATTGCATCTGCCCAAAAGCACCGTCGAAATTCGACGTTAAAAAAGTTTTAAAATGATTAAATTAAAAGTTTTAAAATGTCCTCTTTAATCATTGTTCGTTTCAAATCCATAGCTTCTAAAACGCATCCATTGTTTTAAGCTAATCAATTTGTATGCAAAGATTAAGAAGTTTTTTACAGTAATAAATCTATCTGCAGATGAGGGAGATTTTTAATGTTTTCAAGTGTAATTTATTTGTATGGTTTCTTCGGTTCCTTGACATAATCAGGATGATTATGCTTTTTCCATCACAGTCGGGGATATTTTCCCTCTTATACAGTTGGCAAATGTAAAAAATAAAAAATGCAATTCCTAGCATATCCTGATATCTGATGGAACATATTCATCAACGAATTCAACCTATCAATTTTATGTTCAACATAAACTAAAAATAGTCTTTTTTTTTCCTTATGGATAATCTGATCTTATGATTTATCACTCTTTTTTTAATTATTATTCACTTTTTATGATGGTTAGGGAAATCTATTTTCAATTGTGGCAACTTTCCCAGGGGCTATTTTACATTATTGAAGTAAACTGGTGGTCATTGATAAGATAGAATTGAAAAACTTTTCATGCTTGAAAATTATTTAAAAAGTCGTTAAATTAATAGGCAGTTTTCAAATAAATTTCAATCGAAAGCTAATTTTTTTTCTAATTGATGATGTAAGAATTGAAATTGTAAAATGTAGTAAAAAATAGAAATTTGTAGTATTTCGAAGTGATGTAAGCGCGATGAAAGCTAAAGCGATAGCGCCTTTGTTGTCACAACTGCTGTACATTTCTAAAAATTGCCACTGTATTTTGGCTGGCGTCCAAAAGTGGAAAAACATTTTTTGACATCGAAAGAGAAGTTCACAGTGAAAGAAATAGGACTTTGCGCTAATAAGGAACTGTTAAATGAACTTATAATAAATCTACCAAAATAATTCCTATGAAATATTAGTCTTACATTGTTTATTCTAGCTAAAAATACAATAATTATTTCAAGATTTTTTTGTACCATAACACTATTTTTAATAACTTTAAATTTCCTGAAATCCTTTACTTTTGTGATTTTTTTTATTAAAAAAGAAAATCTTCTATCCTATAATTTAAAAAAAAAGTCCTTCCGGCCTGTACCGGGAGGAAAAGGTAGCTTTCCTATATCTTCGTTTTAAAATTTTAGCTAATGTTACACGAAAACAGCAAGTTAAAATGCAAAGAAACGTTTACAAAAGATTCGTTAATACTACATTTGAATAAGAAATTCGCCAAATTATTGAGCAATAGCCAAATTGGCTTCATTTATGATGGCTTATTTTGGTCGCCAAATTTGGCGATATTTTGCCAAATGTCGCCAATTTTGGAGCGAATTTGGCGCTAACGGATATGAATATATAGTTTTATGCGTATGATTGGGAAAATTATTACAACAATGAAAAAAAATAATTTGCGAGTAATCGCGTTAATGTGCTGTTTTGTTTCAAAATGTCAGCCACCCTAGAATTTCAAACTGCTCTATCTCAGCCATTTTTTAAGATAGAGGTAAACGAAAAAATGCTCTGGAATCCTTGTATCAAGGCCTAACACGTAATTAAAAAATAAATTTGAATTTTTAACTTTTTTGTATATTTATTTTAGTTTTAAATTTTTAAATGGCCGCCATCTTGAAACAAAATGGCGGACCAAGCTGGCCAACGAACTCGGTCCAGACATTAGTGACCTTAATACACACAATTAGTTTCATCAAAATCGATGTATAAATACGGGCGTTACCGTATGACATAGGTCAGATATATATATATATATATATGGAGATATATATATATATATATATATATATATATAAATCAACATTTGAACGGAGGGTGGTTTTGGGGTCTGGGGGTCATGATCGGTGAAAATATATCAAAATTTTCCGGAATTGCTTTCCTCCGAACGGCTGCAATAGGTAGCTTTATACTTTTTTGTATTGAAAGCTACCTAAAAAAAGCAATTGGTAACATGTAATCAAGGTATGCAATCAAGATGAATAAATCAATGACGGCTCCAATTCTAATCTTTATCATTATGAATGCAAAAATCAGTAAAATTATGTCATGTTAACACAATCATATACATTTTTCTCTTTAGTTTGGTTTTATCAATGTGAAAATGCACTTCAAGCTAAGCATAACGTCATTTTCACCGGCGCAAACTTTTCACACGTACTTCATATACCTTACATTAATGCTTAAACACCATGCACACAAATATAAATATATTTTGTATTTAATTGTAATGAAAAAATGGCATCAACAAAGTTATAATGCATAATGATAAAATAAACCCAATGGACAATATCCCCGTGACGTCACAATAAATATGAAATTTTATTCGCTTATAAAACACGCGGATAAGAATATAATAAATTATAACACCTTGTAATGATATATTACTTTTAAATGCTAAAGGTGTAAAATTAACAACGTAATATAAATTAAAATAACTTTTATTAGTTGTTTTACATGTTTCGACTCTTTCCGAGTCATTTTCAAAATTAAAATGAGAATATTCTAAAGCTGCACGGGCTTTGAAGTTATTACTTTCATGTACTTTTTAAAAAATTACGCACGTTATCTATTATTTTTTACTTGATTGTTTATTTTCATATCTTTGACCATGGAGTAATTCTAGCCACAGTTTCGGTAAATTAATACGCGGTAAATACGCGGATAAGTATTTTTACCGAAATTTTACTTGCAAATTAACAAATTCGGCCTTAAAACCGCGTGCTTTTAATATTTATTATTTATCTTTTATTCAACCACAGAGTTTAGAAAATAAACTCTGTGCTTCGGAACAGTAGGCGTTATCCGATTATGACGTAATTAGTAGACGTAAAAGTTTAATTGAAAATTACGGTTAATTAATTAAATTTTCGAACAAACGAATGCACGATAACAAATCTGTGTCCAAATATCTTTCATTTTAAAAAAAAGAATGATGTAATTTGATGCAGTAGTTTGTTCTCACGGATTGTCGAAAGAAATCGCTTAGCGTTTTAAATATATAGATGGAGCTCAGTGATTGGCGTCAGTTTCTGAAAGTGGGTTTTCAAATGTGTTATGCGTTTTCCAAATTGTTTGTTTAAACATTATTTTTCACTCAATTAATCTGTGAAGTTTTGTTGCAATATTCTGAATATGTTAGAACGTGTTTCATAATCTATGCTTGATGCATGATTTGCCATTTTTGTTTAATGAAAACGTAGGAAACAAAATTCTGAACTCTGTAACATAGGAGGAAAATATAGACCATAGTGTAGTAAATGAATGAAACGAAAAATGATCTTACAAAGAAAGTGATTACCTTACACCGAAATTATGCTTCCGCACTGGATAGCTTAGTGGAGGCTTTTGATTGGATAAAGTCCTTATGTAGTGCGCAATTTTGTGGTCATCAACTAGGGGTTTAAATCATGCTGCACGAGATCGGAAGAGTTTTTCTTTTTATATATGTGTGTGTGTGTATCGTCTGCTTTAACAACTTTCGCAGTGTCAGTGAAAAATGCGAATATACTAAGTTTCATAAATAAAAATTATTTATTTGTTTATTTAAATGTGTAAATGATATTAGTTTACTGGAGATTGTCGTATTGTATTAAATTTTCAGAAGATAATTCTACGTATACATGTAATGCCTTGGTTAAAGTACTTTCGTATTATAATTAATCCTTGAGTTTCGTTTCACTGAGTGTCGAATTCATTGCTATTATTTGTTAGTTCTCTGGCGGCATATTAAATTATTGATGGCTGACAACATGGCTAAATCATCATATTTACATCCAAGCCACCATCCAAATCCTGTGCGTGAGAATGAGTGATGACTGTAGCGATAGAGTTGCTACATTTTTCAGAAAAAAAATTGATGTATGATTCTGTAATTGAAGTGATAGTAATAAAGGTGAAGTGTTGCTAACTACACTGTTAAAACATTGGCAAAAAACTGTCCAGTCATTTTATCGTTTTTATTGAAAATGGTTACATAAACGTAATTTAACTATATTCCGACCATATTATGATCAATAATGTGGTCAGATACGCTTCATAATATGGTCAAGTAACCACTATTTTTAAAAACGGGTAAATGACTGGACAGTTTGCAACAGATTTTTAACAGTGTATAGTAACATATTTTCTAGTGTCATGGATTACGTGGCAATCTTTATTATAAAGGACAAACGCATCCGTACGTAACTCTGACGTCATTTTGTGTATGGCAACAGTTGACGATGAAATTTCGATTTTGCACTTTTGCTACTGCAATTTTTTTTTATTTCTAAACATCGCCCGTTTTAAATTTATACACAGTTGTAAAGGGGGAAAAATCTACTTTCAAATGCAATTTGTTTCAAAACGGTATCGCAATTTACTCATTTATTATAGCATTTATATTAAAAATCAAGCATGATTTTATTTTTAATCTATCTCTATCGCTTGCAGACGTTTACAAAGTGTTTATCCGTTTGCACTTTAAACAATATAAAAAGTTCAGCATGTGTTTCCAGCTAATATCCCATAATGAAATTAAAACTTCATTAAGCAATAAATAAATTAGTATAAATAAAACACAAATTTAACAAACATGTAATTAAATTAAGCGCTTAAAACCGCTGAAATTATCAGAATAAAGAAAAACTGCTGTAGATAACAAAATTTTTAGCGATTTCTTCGGCTAATAGCTTCTGGCACGAGGCCAATACGAAATTATCGCTTTTAATAAGTTTCAAAATTTTATTTAAATGTATAATTGACATATTTCATACAAAAATGTTTTTTGGCATTGTTATGGGGCAGTCTAAAAAAATTGTTAAATCTAAAAAATCTATTACAGTTTTCAATTAAAAAAAAAAAAATCACCTACATTCTCTATCCCGGGAAGCCCGGGTTTGGATGCCCTTGTTTATATAAAATCAGAGGATTCAACCAATTTATTTACCAGAATTACTTGCAATTTTTCAAAATATGGTATTTTTCAAAACTTTCTCCGGAATGAAGACCGGGTTTCCTATCACAAGTATCACAATAGAATGTTGTTTCTTTTCTTCCTTCTACTTCCGATTCAAACGCACCGTACAGTCTTTGTGTTTTTTATGAGAAAAAAATTAATTGAATCTTCCAATCTAAACGCCACAGTTTGGACCAAAACGACTGTCTGAATACAGTCTGAGTACGCGCCCTGTGGGTATGTCGCCGCTGTTTAACACGTGATAAATCGCGCATATCTAGGGTATGAATAGTTTTTACTTTGTCACCAATAAATACAAACAATAATTCTCAACTTATTTAGTCAGTGACAACTGTTATAAATTGTAGGATAAAACACGCTAAAGATTACTTTCCGATAAGTAGTGGTGATAATTATAAAATCCGTACGCACTCGGGGTATGTCATACCCCATGCGACTTCTCCTGGGTTAAGAGCCTACATCAATCATGCGAATAAACGCGCAAGCTAATGTTAAGTCTATGGGAAGATTCTTGCGCGATTTCTCGCTCGCATTTTAATATTTTTAAATGATTTTTTTTTTTTTTTTTTGCATAGGATAGCTGATGTCGATCTCTAATGTTGCCAGTTTTTACTTTTTCGATTTTGGTTCAAATTTTTTTATATAAGGATACTTTCACTTTCAGAACCGGTTCCAATCGGTTCCAAAATTAAAAATGCCCGCTTATAAAAAAAAACTATAACAAAAATCGAAATAAGTAAAAACTAACAACGATGGAGATTGACCTCAGCTATCTTATGCAAAAAAAGCATTTAAAAATATTAAACTGCGAGCGAGAAATCCCGCAAGAACCTGCCCATAGACTTAACATTAGCTTGAGCGTTTCTTCGCGTGACTAGCATAGGCTCTTAATAGAGGCGTAAGTCGCCTAGGTGTAGGTACATGAATCATATGACCAACTACCTGCAAAGATCATAAAAGTAACCCTTGGATCTTGATTTTGTGGAATAGCTTTATGTCTATTTTTATTTAGTATGCACTATAAATTACTGCGTTGGTGCTATAATGATAATAATAATAATAATAACAATGCAAAAATTGCAGTGAAAGGCGAAATATGACAAATTCAGTCTTTGTTTACGTATTAATACAAAGTACTTTTTAAAAAAATCAGATTTAAACATTTTAAATTATTTCAGATACTGCGAGATGAGGAACGTCATAAAGTTTTTGAACGCACAGAAGATAGCGCCAATCAGTGCTGTTGTTGTGTTGATCACGACAACGCTCGCCCGCATACGACGAATTCCACAAAAAATCTTCTGCAGAAGTTTCGCTGGGAATCTTTGGCCATCCACTCTATAGTCCCGATCTTCCTCCCGAGCGACTTCCACCTGTTCTTGCACCTGAAGAAAATCTTGTCCGGTCATGACTTTCCCGCAGACGAAGACGTGCAGACAACTGCGACAAGCTGGCTCCATTCCCAGACAGCAGACTTCTAAGACACTGAACTACAAAAACTTATCCCACGCTATGACAAGTATTATAATTCCGGTGGTTCTTATGCGGAAAAGTAGATAAAACATTGCTGTATCTTTTGTAATAAATCTTTCCAGGTAATTATGTTTTGTTTCTTTTTACCAACCGTGGGAAACTTACTATCTGGATGACCCTCGTGACTAAAAACCTGTCGGATGTTCCTTACGATGCAAGCAATGCTTAAAAGAATAATTTAAAGTCGTTTATCGAAAATTGAGTTATTATTATTATTATTATTATTATTATTGCACCCAAGATTTAAGTTTGAACCATTTAATATATATGCACGCAACCTTCACGGATTTATAGACTATATCTATGTCTTAACACATTCGCATCGGGAAACGAGATTTCTCGGTTTTTTTTTTTTTTCCCAAAAACATGATTGACAAAGGGCGTGGCTTCTATCTCACAGAAAATGCATTTATGTTAGGTTGTCAATATTTTTTTAGATTGTAAGAGTTGATTAAACTTGAGAATCCTATCTAGAAAAAAAAAATACGAAAGACTTTTAGAAGAGGGAAGATGTATTGTTTTAAAGCCCAGATTTCAGAAAAAAATATCGATGCTAATATGTTAAGACTGAAATTAAACATGTGTATATTTCAGTAAAATTGTATATTTTTCAAAAGTTGAAAGTTCTACATATTATTTTTTTAGTTTATTTCTTTTTTTTTTTTTTAGTTTATCTATGCATCTTATTTATTTATTTATTTATTGTAGGTGAACATAATATAATTGAATTGAAGGTGAATAAACATATTTAGGTTCAGGCTTAAGATATGCATATAATCTGTAACATCTAAAAATATCATTTAAAGTATCGAGTAGTTCCAGAGATATGTTGCTCTCAAATCTGTAAAACTTTTTGGGGTGATCACTTTAACGTACATTTTGCTAAAACTTGAAATATCCAATGTTCTAGTATGCTTAAATTGGATTATTTTTGAGTCAATAATAAATATATATTCTATGAAACACATTCTTTATAAAATATGAAGAATTTTCACAGATATCTCATATGAAATATTGTGGACTGGCGATTTTTCATAAAAATAATAGAAGACCCGCCCTCTTCTTTTTAACATTATGAATTTAGTAAGGAACTTTAAAGTACATTTTACTAAAACTTGAAATATCCAATGTTCTACTATGCTTGAATTGAATTATTTTAGAGTCAGTAATAAATATATACTTTATGAAACATATTCTTTATAAAATATTGAGAAATTCTACAGATATCTCATATGAAATATTGAGGACCGGCGATTTTTTATTGAAATAATAGAAGATCCGCCCTCTTCTTTTTAACATTATGAGTGTAGTAAGGAACTTTAGAGTAAATTTTACTAAAATTTGAAATATCCAATGTTCTACTATGCTTGAATTGAATTATTTTAGAGTCAATAATAAATATATACTTTATGAAACATATTTTTTATAAAATATGAAGAATTTTCACAGATATCTCATATGAAATATTGTGGACTGGCGATTTTTCATAAAAATAATAGAAGACCCGCCCTCTTCTTTTTAACATTATGAATTTAGTAAGGAACTTTAAAGTACATTTTACTAAAACTTGAAATATCCAATGTTCTACTATGCTTGAATTGAATTATTTTAGAGTCAGTAATAAATATATACTTTATGAAACATATTCTTTATAAAATATTGAGAAATTCTACAGATATCTCATATAAAATATTGAGGACCGGCGATTTTTTATTGAAATAATAGAAGATCCGCCCTCTTCTTTTTAACATTATGAGTATAGTAAGGAACTTTAGAGTAAATTTTACTAAAATTTGAAATATCCAATGTTCTACTATGCTTGAATTGAATTATTTTAGAGTCAATAATAAATATATACTTTATGAAACATGTTTTTTATAAAATATTAAGAAATTCCACTGATATCTCATTTGAAATATTGTGGACTGGCGATTTTTTATTGAAATAATAGAAGACCCGCCCTCTTCTTTTTAACATTATGAATTTAGTAAGGAACTTTAAAGTAAATTTTATTAAAACTTGAAAAATCCATTGTTCTAGTATGCTTGAATTTAATTATTTTAGAGTGAATAATAAACATATACTTTATGAAACATATTCCTTATAAAATATTGAGAAATTCCACAGATATCTCATATAAAATATTGTGGACTGGCGAATTTTATCAAAATAATAGAAGACCCGCCCTCTTCTTTTTAACATTATGAATTTAGATAGGTTTTTCCAGGTTCACGCATCAATAAAAATGTTCCAATATATTGTTTTATTATGAAATTTTGTACAGGTCTAATAAAATATGGTGAAATATATGATATAAATAAACATATTCTCTGCGAAAAACTTACAAAAGTTTTATGCAAATAAAAACACAAAAGCAGAACTAGGGATTCAGAGCACGCGTTTGCCGATGGTGATATCTTAAAAAATGATAAAGAAATGTTCTCGGAGAAAAAAGTCTCTCTTCCATATCGAAATGCAATAATAGGGTTCAGAATCAGACACTAAGAAAAACTCAGATAAGTGTTTGCATTCTGCTAGCCATTAGTGGGTGTGGCAATGACTTTTTAATTATTATTGACTCAGAATATCTCATATATTTTTTGTCACAGCTAAAGTAATTGTAGGAAATTGTTTATGCGGTTTTCCCTTAATGTAGCCTCATTGATTGGCGTTTGACGTCAACAACCAATGACAAATAAGAGGGTATACGCTACAGTTACAGGAGGTATAAGAAAATATCCAGCAAAGGTATACGGCGTATACCACCTGCTACAAGCCTGAACAATATTAAGTATCAACCACTCCCCTAACACCTAATCTCATATTTAAACAGAAAGGTAGGAATTACTTCATTCAGTTGTAATTCTTGTAGATAAAGTAAAGCTTTACTTCATCCAAATCATGACATTGTCAAAAGAAAACGTTTTAGAGGCGCCTCCTACGGAATTCCAAATTTTTACAGATCGTAACCAGTGTAGCCTAGTAAGCGACTAGTGGGTGAGTTTTTGGTTTTTGTTTTTACAACGGCTTCTCCCATCTCTGGGGGCAGCCGTTATGAGTTACAACGGTTTAGTCCTTATGCATGTTGCTAAATCAATTAGATTCAATTAAAAGAATATCTGCAATATATTTCTGATTTGAATGTATTAAAAAAATATTGTTCGAAATGAATTTTCTATTTTATCTAAGAATACATTTTTAAATATTTAAAAGAGTATACAATATTTGAAAAGCTTGGATTTACATAGAATAGCAATGTGAGATCAATTAAATTTAATGACATAGTTACTTTTGACGCTTTTCATTTTCAGAAGTGTAAATATCCTTTACATATCTATTTTAAATATACTTTGTAAAGTTAAAAATAGGTGGAGATATTTATAGATAAATAATACATTTTATCAGCAATAATTTGTTTATTTTCGTAATTTTGTATTAAAGTAACACAATATACTTTTGATAAACTCATATAGCGATAACAGAAGATCACAGAGACATGTCGATTGTATTCACTTATACAGTGAAAGACTATAGAGGATTTTATAGAATAATATTTTATGAGCGTACAAATATACATATTTGTTTATTTATATATTTATTTGGTTTTAAAATGAACAACTTTTTATTTATTTATTTATTTTTAAAGTAATATTGCTTTTGTATTTATTACCAACAATAGAAACAAGAAAATACCAAACCATTAATATTATTTTTAATTAAAAATATTGAAAAACAACAAGTAATGATAAAAAAGGTTAAAAATAACCCAATCAACTGATTGGTAAATAATACATACTAGTAGTAATTTTCCCATCTGAGCTAAAATGTTTCTGCTCAAAGAAATCAAAGCTGGGACACGAACCAAGGACATTTGGCTTAAATTATCAATGCTCTTCCAATTGAGCTATCTGGATGAGATTCCAGCCAACATAATATTCGCACTGGACAACCATTTGGTCATGACATTTATTGTTACCGAAAACAGTGCTTAAAAATTAGTCGCTAAATCAAAGCAATTGTAATAATAACGACAGAAATTTTAGCATTAAATAAGATGAAAATTGTTGTTCGGAAATAGAGGTACTCTAAAAACTCGTATCGTTAGTAGGTATTATGTATAATTATTTATTTAAAAAAAAAACTATCTACTAAAAATAAATGAACAACGTTTTAAATAGCACAAATTAAAATATATAAATTGGCAAACAGCTGTTTCGGAGCCCCTAAAGCTCCATCATCAGTGCCAATTCAAAAGATTAAAACCGATTTAAAAGTTTAAGCCATGTAAAATATGCCTGCCTCTTTCGCAGAGTCTTAAGTCTGGACATATCCCTGAAAATAGCTTTAATAAAAACCTTTCCTAATATTTGCTTTGCAATAGATGAAATACAGTCTTCTTTCATAAGGAAAAAAATATGAATTTAGAAACCTGTTTAATATGCATCAAAGGGTATCACAAATATATATTATGGAGTTTAATCAATAGCATAAAATTATATATCGAGTTATTTTTTCACAGTTCAGACATAATAAATATTTTATATAATGAATACAATTGATTTTTATCGATTTTAATAATAAAACAAAATGTCACATGTATTTTAAAGAATCCCCGAGATCAATGAGAAGATATTGTATATTTTAGATATATTTATTGTATAAAAAGGCTTTAAAAAAATGTAAATCGTTGTTTTGAAAAAAATGAAATACGGTATATTTTCATTTAAAGAAAAAATATGTAAATTCACATACATGTTTTATACGCATTAAGAGATATCACAAATAATAATCTCTTTATTTAAATAATCTCATTATTTTAAAAATAATAAATAAATAAAACTGATATGTACATAATTGCCTGTATAGTAGTCGCATGATTTTCTGAATTGTTTGTAAATCCCACAAGTTTGTGGGCTTTATAAGAAATACTTTATAAAAAGTTGACTATTTTTTAAATTTTGTTTCAAATTAATACATTTTTCTTTGAATGATTTATTTCTAATTATTGCAACACTTGGAGAAATTTCTTAATTTGCAGATATTCTTTTTGAATGCCTTTTTAAGATGGCAAACAAAGTAATTTAGAATTATATAAGTATAAGTAACACACAGTTGATCTAAAATGTCACTATTAGAATTTTCATATAAAAACAGTTTCTAAGTCTTAGAATAGGTATCTATTTTATTTTCATGGGATTCAAAAATCTTATAATTTTTAATACTAATTAAAATATTTTATAATTTTCTCCAACAATTCAAGATAATATTAGTTAAAAATACATCAAATGAATTATTTGCTTACCTGTAAAGACAGCTACTTGTAAATTTATTTGTACCGATTCCATAATTTTAACACATTTGTCACACATATATAAAAAAAAATTAACGCATTCATTGCAATAATGAATATCCAATAATTATCTTTAAGGAAGGTATCAATCCAATTAATTTTTCTTTTCAATTCTTCTTCAACAGCCGAAATAGAATTTACTTTTTCCACCACGAGAAAAACCCCACTAAATTTTCACTACGTTTGTCCAGCTATTTTTTTTTTCTTTCATATGTTGCATGCCTCGCGAAAACATTTTCATTCAAACAATTTCAGATACTTCATTTGATATTCTGTAACTGTTCCATCTTTGATGTAACTTTATCAACAAAAAAGCTTGAGTCTTTAAACATGATAAAGAGTTTTTTTAATTCAATTTATACAAAAAATTGCATCTACCGAAAAAACAAACGCAGCACGTGTTCACATGTAGCAATAACACAACACAAGCCAAATTTCAACTCGGGCAAGAAATCGGAGCGGGGTGAAGATTTCAAGTCGTTCTTGCGTTCCCTCTTTTGATCACATGACTTTCCCCAGAGTGGGTAGCTGTCGAAGCCCGGTATATTGAGATAGCCCTGTGGTGCCCCGACTGTTCGTAACGCATACGAAGACACAAATCCTGTAGTGCGTGTTATATGTCCTTCAGGACATGGGCACGGTGGTTGAGACGCTGATGGGCACCAGTCATGGAGCCTGGCGGCGCAGCTCAGTTTTTATACCAGAAAATCCAACCGAGAATTCCAGTGTTACAGAACATAGGTACCCTTTAACCACAAGATAAACCATTTATTAAACAAAATTTCTAATATATTTCTTTCCTTTTTTTTTCTTTTTTTTTCAAGAAATCGTAAAAATTTTTATTATTTACAACAGTTTTCCTGATTCTTATTATTTCAGTGTTTAAACACTTAAGTTCGATCACATATCTGTTAAATTTGTATTTTATTGATTTATTTTATATGTTCAGTTATTGTTGTAATGTTAGTTTGTTATGAAATATTCGCCGAATTTTTAATATTGTTTTAATTGCAAACGGGTTAATTATTCGTAATCGAGGTGTACAAGAAGGAGATTGATTTTTATTTTTGTTATTATTATTGTTGATGCTTGAAAATTATTTTAAAAATCATAAAAAAAATCCGTATAATGAGATACTGTTTTCGAACAAACTGTATTGAAAAATACATTTTTTTCCCTATTTAACGATGTAAAAGTTGAAATTTTGAAATTTACAGAAGTTAATAAATTTCCAATAAAAGTAAAAGTGATTGCTGAAATCGTTACCACCGTCGACATGGTGTAAGCAATACTCAGGGACAAGTTTTGCTGTATAATAAAGATTGTCTTAAGTCGAAACGGGTTGATCTTTCGTAACTGGATTGCTCGCAGATTTTAAAATATTCAAGCTTGAAAATTAATTTAAAAACCATAAAATATCAGTATACAACATTCAAAGAAATTCCATTTGAAAAAAAAGTTTTTTTTTTCACGTCGTCGCCACCGTGAATATGACGATAGCGTTCCTTATGGACATGTTTTTGCTTTGTAATATAGATATACGGAATTAAAAACATTACTACTAATAATTATAATAATAAAAACAGTGAATAATAATAACATAAGTACCAATGCTATGGTATCTTCTTGTTTCTATTGTTGTTAATGATTAAAACTGCTACATTATATATTTTTAAATAAACATTTGTCCATTTAATAACAACAAACAAATCTAGATTAGGTCGCACATAAAGTACTATTCTATAAACTCCGATATGGGCATTCATTCATTATAGAAGTGAAAACAATCAGATATGGGCTCGGTGATCTCCTGTTAGAGCTCCAAGAGTTCATCAAAAGTATCTTGTGTTACTATAATAAAAAAAATTACGAATATAAACCAGTTATTACTGTTAAAATGCATTTATTCTTCAGAAACTTTCCCACCTATTATTAACTTTATAACGTATATTTGAAATAGAATTATTGTATATAAAGTGTATTCACACTTCTAAAAATAAAAATAAAAAATAAGAGAAATATGAAATAATTGATGTCACACTTTTGTCTTATGTATATCCAAGTTGTTCGAATCTTTTTTTTTTTTTTTTTATACTAATTTAAATACGAGTATTTAAAAAGTATGATTGAAACAAAATGCATTTTACATTATATTTTTTAATACTCTCACATCAGAAATATATTAAAATTATTTATTTATATAACAAGCAATAATTTTCATGTTACTCCTAAAACATTTAAAAAACATCGCCATCAAATCAAAAAATTGCAACAACCCATTCAACAAACTGTATATCATAATAGAAGAATTAGACGCCTTTTCTACGGAGCTCAGCATTACCAAATATGAATAATTACAATAACAAAAATTTCTCTTCTCTTCTTATTTTCTCCTGGAATTGCCAATCATTGCAACCCAGGATTAATGAACTCCGCTCCTTTATTTCCATTAATCCACAAATCGATATACTATTAATCCAAGAAACACTTAACCCTTCCTGCAGTATCACCATCCCAGGTTACAAACTCCATCATACACCACGTGCCAACTCTCATTGGGGTGGCACAGCCATCTACATCAAAAATTATATCCCACATCACACAACTCAAAATATTCCACTCCCAGGCATTGACTACACCAGTATTGTCGTCAACTTGCCCCATGCCAAAATCAACTTCACATCTTTTTACGCACGACACGGGCGACGATACACCATAAATGACCTGACACACATCATTACACAACACCAACACGCATTTATCGCTGGTGACTTCAATGCACATAGCAGGCAGTGGAACTGTCATTCCACCACTACCAGAGGTAGATCTCTTCACAACTTTTTTAGCCATTTCAATCTCAGTCTCCACGCACCTACTACACCAACACACATTCCTGTTGCCCGGAACCAGCACCCCTCTATTATTGACTTCGCCATCACCAAAAATCTTACCTTCCCTATCAACACTTCTGTTATTAATGACCTAAGCTCTGACCACCTTCCTGTCTTCTTCAAAATTGATCTTATCAACCCTATCTCTCCTCCTCCTTCAGTAGCTATTGACTGGAATAAATTCCAAAATTACATCAACAACACCGACCTTACCTACCCCACAATCAACAACACTACTGACATTGATAACGCAGTTAATAAACTCAACAACATCATTTACAAAGCTCAAAAAGATGCCACTTACACCAAATTCTAAAATAATAACTCTTACATCTTACCCACTTACATACATAATATCTGTAAACAACGCAACACACTCCGTCGACTCTACCAAAATACCAGAGATCCCACCCTTAAAACAGCTGTCAACAGGCTCAACAATAAAATTAAAACCCTTATTCAGAAAGATAAGCAAAAAAACTGGTCTAAATTTCTCGAAAGTCTTACTTGCGAGGATAACTCTCTTTGGCAAATCAAAAAGAAACTCAATAATAATTATACCCCTATTCCTCCCCTTACTGCCAATAATCAAACTGCGTATACTGACGAGGACAAGGCAGAATGCCTCGCTAGCTCATATGAAAGGCAATTCTCTCCGAATCCCTTCCTCGCAAGTCAAGCACACTTTAACAATGTCAATGATACTGTTAATGACTTCCTCTCAACCCCTCCTATCCCTCTCCCTGAAATTCAACCCATCATGATCAACAATATTATTCAAAAACTTAATAATAAAAAATCTCCTGGGTACGATAAAATTTCCAACTATACTCTTAAACAACTTCCTATCAACTGTATTCTCTACATTACGAAGCTCACTAATTCTATCCTCAAACACTGTAATTTTCCTAAACTCTGGAAAACCTCTATCATTTCTCCTATTCCTAAACCATCCTGCAATCTTAATGACCCAACTAATTTCCGTTCCATCAGTCTTCTCTCCTGTCTAAGTAAAGTCATCGAACGCGTCATTAGATCACAGCTCAATGACTTCCTTCACAACAACAACATTCTTATGCCTGAACAATTCGGCTTCAGAGCCAAGCACTCCACCCAACACCAACTTCTTCGATTTGTGGAATTCTTAACTGAAAACTTCAACGAGAAGAAGCCTACTGCTGCCATATTTCTTGATGTCGCCAAGGCCTTTGACAAAGTCTGGCACGCGGGCCTCATTTACAAATTAATTCGGCTTAAGTTCCCGTCTGGACTTATCCATTTAATACACTCTTACCTTGGTGATCGTAACTTCTATGTCCGTGTAAACAACTCACTTTCTCTACTACACATAATACTCTGTGGTATTATTCAGGGTTCAGTCATTGGCCCTATTTTATTCATAATATACTTTAATGACATTCCACGCACACTCTTCACATCACTCGCACTCTATGCGGACGACACTGTTCTCTATGGCACTGCACATCACCCATACAATCTTTACAAAAATCTACAACACCACCTCAACATCTTCATGGAATGGTGTGATCAATGGCGCATTAAGATAAACGAATCTAAAACTACTGCTGTTTACTTCTCTAGAACCTTCTCTACTCCTAATAGATTAACCATCAATAACACTACCATTCCCTGGTCTGACGATGCCAAGAACCTGGGAGTTACCATTGACAAACGCATTACCTTTAAAAAGCATATTCTTAATATCCGCGGTAAAGTCGCCGGAATTTCCAAAACCCTCGCCCCCCTCTCTTCGCAGTCACTCACTCTCCATACACAACAAACTCTTAATATATAATGCTTGCATTCTCTCTGTTATCACATATGCATGTCCAATCTGGGGCTTCACTTGCAAAACCAGTATGAACAGCCTCTCTAGTACCCATTACAAACAGCTCCGTTACATCAGGAAAGGGTCTAGATACCTCAAAAACTCCACAATCCTCAAGGATCTGAAAACGACTTCACTCAAACATCGCATTAAACACCTTGCAAAAAAATTCTACAATGACATTAATCACATTCCAAATGAACTCATTTATGAGCTACCTGACTACGATGCTTGCAGTCCATCCAACCGGAAAAAACCAAGGTACTCCACTATTCTTGATGAATAGTCCTTCCGAGCTATAATTCTTACCTCAAAATTTTTCTCTTTAATTAAAAATATATATATATATATATATATATATTATTACATAATTTTATACTGATAATTTTATATTGACTTTTCTCCTAAACTTCTCTTAACATCTTTACTTTACCTCGTCTGGCATATTTTTGTTTTTTTTTTTAACTATGAACTATTTTTACTTTTATACTTTAACTAGTAAATTTTCATTATTTTATAGATATACTTAACACTATCCTATTTTATGTAGTCAATTGGACTACGGCTAGACATTTCATATGGCTCTCTCAGGATTTGATATACACCTACTCAAAGCCAGGGTGTGCAGTTGCTTCGCAACTTGGAAGCCCATTGAACCTATCACAAGTTCAAGTTCAAGTTCATGTTATATAATTGATAAATATTGATGAGACTCATGTCATAACGACTGCCCCAGCGATGGGAGGAGCTAGCCGTTGTACAGATAAAATGGATAGATACCTAATATTGGGTAGTACCATTTCCACCAAGGGTAGTAAACCTACTGACTTCTGCTTCTGACTTGTTAGGTGACGTCAGCACTAAGAGAAGCGAGGCTAACGAAAAAGAAAGGCTACCGCGGTGCTTTACGCGTATCTTTTTTTACAGACCGCCGGAGTCACGTGATGCTCGAATGCACCAATGCGGGTGTACGAAAAGAGCACCACGTCATTCTAGCGGTCTGTAAAAAAAGCTAAGTAGAATGCACCGCGGTAGCCTGTCTTTTTCGTTAGCCGTCGTAAGAGGCGAACATTCCGTAAATCGCGTTGATTGAGTAAAGTTAAATATTACTATATAACTCTAAGGACCATTGTACATCAATAAATTGCTACTGATATATATATTAAACAATTTTAACAGAAAACTTATTCATCATAATTTTTTATGATTGATATGCTTTATTGAAATTTAGAAAAATAATACCCCTATCAGAAATACCTTTTAAATAAAAATATTTTTATACTGCATAGTATATCACATTCCTTAATTAATATAAATAATGCATCTTTTAAAATCCAATTTTCAATAATCTAAAAAACGGGTTTTTTTGCGGGTAAGGGGGAGGATCGAAGATGCAGCAAAAAAATTTAAGAAAAGTTTTATTTTTATCTTAACTATAAAATGTGAAACGGTTTGTTGTACTATTTTTAATTTTATTATTATGTACACATATTATATCGTGGTGATAATTTCATAACTAAATAAATTTAACAGGAGACTTCTCCATCATTTTTTATGATTGCTATATTTTATTGAAATCCAGAAAAAAATATTAATATCAGAAATATCTTTTAAATAAAAATATTTGTATGCTGCATAGGATAACACATTCTTTACTGAAATCACATACTTTACTGAAATCCAGAAAAATAATATTAATATCAGAAATATTTTTCAATAATAATATTTTTATGCTGCATAGGATAACACATTCGTTAATTAATATAAATAATGCATCTGGAAACAAAAAACTAGATTCTTCATTTTAAAATCAAATGTTCAGTAATCTCAAAAATATGCTTTTTTTTTTTTTAATAGGGAGGGGAGGGGGGGAGAAGATCGAAAATGAGCAATTTTTTTTTAAATGGGTAATATTATCTTAACCTTAAAATATGAAATAGATTTGTTGTACTATTTTTATCATGATAGACGGTAGTTTCTCGAGTGACGCAGCGAAAAACCGAAGATTCCGTCACTCTCATATATACAGCTAGCAGGAAACCAAAGGAAAATCGAAACGCCGACATTTAATATCTCAGTAAATATGAGGCATATCGTTCCGATTTTTTCACATTAGTCTTATATCTCCGGTCTAACTCTATTCTGAAATTTATACACTTCTGCATGAAGTAGATTTTGAGATCTGAAAGTTCATTTTTAAGTAAAATGGGGGTATGTCTGGGTGTAATGGCAGGGCTCCCACTCGGTCCGTTTTTTGAACACCACATTTTTTCAAAGAAAAATTTTCCTTATAAATTTTGTAGAAACTAACATAGAGGTTCGTTTTAGTTGCAATTGTTGCAAATACCTACCACAATTTTCTTTCTAAAAAAATACTGGTTTTCAACAAACGGACCAGTGGGAGCCCTGTAATGAACACATACCTGTTATCTCCAAAACGGCTCGAAGGATTTTTTTTTAAATTAATATATTATATTAATCGGTTTTAGATGAAGCTAATAAGATTTTGCGTTAACGTAGGAAAACTCTTGTTTTTTATATAATCCAGTTTTAAAATCGGACTCTTTTCCTGTGCTTTTTCCCATAGACTAACATTAAAGTTTTTCGGACTTTTCAATCCTTTTTACTACGCGACAATAAGGATTCTAATGGATATCATGGTTAGAGTTAAAGGCGATTTCGCAATCGCATGTGGCTGAAGAACTTTTATTTTAAAATAGGAAAACAGTTTATTATACATTCCAAAATATGTATTAAATTAAATTATGGTTAATTTTTTTTTTCTTTCTTGTTCGGATGCAAACAATTCATACTTTTAATCTGCATTTGGTCGAATCTTTACTTTTAAAAGCGAGAAATTCGTAATAACATGTATAAAATTCGATTGGTATTTATTAATTATATACTTCTAATATTTAATGTATATGTATTATATTAAATTGAAGAAAATATTTCTAAATTATAAACTTGCATTTTATCGAAAAACTATTTATATTCATTTTGTAATATGGGGAGGTATTTTTTAATTATATGTATTCAATTTTTTACTGTTATTTATAACAAGTTTTTGATTTTTAAAGTATAAAATATATCCCATTGTTTGGTTATTAGCGGAAGTCGGACAACTAAACTTTCGCTTGTTTATCAAAGAAAGATGTATTGATACGCTGAGCGATAGGATCGCCGAATGCGAATTATGGATTACCGATATATATTAGGTATTTTGTTTATTTATTTATTGTTTTTTAGTTATTTTGACTTCCCTATTTCAAAAATCTCGTTTGATTTAGATGCTTAGATTGTCTAGCATCACTCACAGACCTCTGTTTATTTTTATTTTTTTTGTAACTATCACAGTTTAACTTGTAATTTTGAGATTAACTATAGATACTAGTGTAATTGTTTTTTCGTTTGGAGACTTAGTACTATCGCCATAGACTTTTGTATAGGTGAATTTTATTTATAATAGTCCATGTTCATAAAGTTTAGTAAATAAACAGTATATTGTGAGTTAATCGAGCCTTTTTATTCATCTTTCGATCAAGCGGTCCCGGAGACCTCTCACCAACATCGTAACCAGATAAATATTTCGGAAGGGGATTTGTAGGTTCAAATTTTTATTCTTATCGTATTTTATATTTGTTTTGTAATCTTACTTATAATAAAATCCAAAGGCGAGAATCTGTCTGTAACGGTACCGGGCTGTACCACTCTGGCCTGCGAGTCGACCGTAGTTAAACGCCATGTTAGGCTTACTGAAAAAGATATGCTAACACATAACCATTAAATGATAATTTCTTCTACTTGAAATAATGTCTGTTCAGCATATTTTCGTATAAAACATGTATATCATATCCAGTTATAATGTTTTAAGTTTTAAATTAAAAATAAACGATTAAACATCCGATTACCTGATGTAAACAAACAAATAATGTTGCCATTCAAAAACACAAATTCCATATCTATTCCATGAATGACTCTTTGAACGTTTCATTAAAAAATCCGATTATGCTCTTAAAATATGCGTAAAAGCATATTAAAGTCTTTAAATAATTTAAAGGATTTTTTTTAATTTATTTCTGTAAGCATTTTATTCCTCTAAGTACTTTTTCAGATATAGCGATGATACCTTTCGAGGCTTTGCGATGATCTACCGGTATTTTAGATATATTTCTTAAATACTGTTCTGGCGCCACCTATTGACAATAAATACAAATTATACCTTTGGAAAAAAAAAATTAATAATACAACTTTATTCTAATTTACATAATAATAAAGTTGTAAAATAATATAAAATGTACATAAGCATATTTTTAAAATAAAAAAATTCAGGATGTATTGATTTATTACAAGATCAACTTTTTTTAATGATTTAAATTATTTTTATTATTAATTTTGAAAGGGAAATATTTGACTTTGTGTAAAAATTAATGCATTCTTTTAGATTATGAAGAAGCTAAAAGATCGTTTTCGTATTATTGAGAGCGAAAATTAATACCTATAATTTACTAACCATAGTTAATTATTGAGACCTTAATTAATTATTGAGACCTTAATTAATTATTGAGATCGTTATTAGGATTAAAATTTTAATTATTCAGAAAAATATTTGGAAATTTTGAGTTGTAAATCAAAAATAAAGGAAAAGATTACGTTTCGTAAAATTTACCATTAACATAAGGTATGTACATTCAGGATGTATTGAGTTATTACAAGATCAACTTTTTTTAATGATTTAAATTATTTTTATTATTAATTTTGAAAGGGAAATATTTGACTTTGTGTAAAAATTAACGCATTCTTTTAGATTATGAAGAAACTAAAAGATCGTTTTCGTATTATTGAGAGCGAAAATTCATACCTATAATTTACTTACCATAATTAATTATTGAGACCTTAATTAATTATTGAGATCGTTATTAGGATTAAGCTTTTATTTATTCAGAAAAATATTTGGAAATTTTGAGTAGTAAATCAAAAATAAAGGAAAAGATTACGTTTCGTAAAATTTACCATTAACATAAGGTATGTACATTCAGGATGTATTGAATTATTACAAGATCAACTTTTTTTAATGATTTAAATTATTTTTATTATTAATTTTGAAAGGGAAATATTTGACTTTGTGTAAAAATTAATGCATTCTTTTAGATTATGAATAAACTAAAAGATCATTTTCGTATTATTGAGAGCGAAAATTCATACCTATAATTTACTTACCATAATTAATTATTGAGACCTTAATTAATTATTGAGATCGTTATTAGGATTAAGCTTTTATTTATTCAGAAAAATATTTGGAAATTTTGAGTAGTAAATCAAAAATAAAGGAAAAGATTACGTTTCGTAAAATTTACCATTAACATAAGGTCAGGATGTATTGAATTATTACAAGATCAACTTTTTTTAATGATTTAAATTATTTTTATTATTAATTTTGAAAGGGAAATATTTGACTTTGTGTAAAAATTAATGCATTCTTTTAGATTATGAATAAACTAAAAGATCATTTTCGTATTATTGAGAGCGAAAATTCATACCTATAATTTACTTACCATAATTAATTATTGAGACCTTAATTAATTATTGAGATCGTTATTAGGATTAAGCTTTTATTTATTCAGAAAAATATTTGGAAATTTTGAGTAGTAAATCAAAAATAAAGGAAAAGATTACGTTTCGTAAAATTTACCATTAACATAAGGTATGTACATTCAGGATGTATTGAATTATTACAAGATCAACTTTTTTTAATGATTTAAATTATTTTTATTATTAATTTTGAAAGGGAAATATTTGACTTTGTGTAAAAATTAATGCATTCTTTTAGATTATGAATAAACTAAAAGATCATTTTCGTATTATTGAGAGCGAAAATTCATACCTATAATTTACTTACCATAATTAATTATTGAGACCTTAATTAATTATTGAGATCGTTATTAGGATTAAGCTTTTATTTATTCAGAAAAATATTTGGAAATTTTGAGTAGTAAATCAAAAATAAAGGAAAAGATTACGTTTCGTAAAATTTACCATTAACATAAGGTATGTACATTCAGGATGTATTGAATTATTACAAGATCAACTTTTTTTAATGATTTAAATTATTTTTATTATTAATTTTGAAAGGGAAATATTTGACTTTGTGTAAAAATTAATGCATTCTTTTAGATTATGAATAAACTAAAAGATCATTTTCGTATTATTGAGAGCGAAAATTCATACCTATAATTTACTTACCATAATTAATTATTGAGACCTTAATTAATTATTGAGATCGTTATTAGGATTAAGCTTTTATTTATTCAGAAAAATATTTGGAAATTTTGAGTAGTAAATCAAAAATAAAGGAAAAGATTACGTTTCGTAAAATTTACCATTAACAGTAATATTTACCATTAACCCTGAACTTAACGGTTCAGGTCAGTTTTCCTTATTGTCGATAAACAGTATATGAATATTTTTATCAATTATTTAAAATTTTAACTGAAACCCCCAATTTCTACCCACCGTCCTAGGACGGACATTTACACTAGTACTTTAATAAAGGTAAAATTATTTAAAAGTTATCTATTGTGAATTTGAGTAACCGATACTTATCACAACAAAAAATTGAATATTTGAGTCTTCTTAATTGCAAAGAAATTTATAATTTCATTTGTGTTGATGGTGATTCAACTTTTACAATGTATCAATAATAGTGTCAACCAAATTAAAGATTTCTAAACCTTTTAAATATATTTTAAAATGTCTTTTGTCAGAAATGTATTGCCAGGAGCATATGTCAAAATGGTTACTTTTGCCAATTTGTGGATATTTGGAATTAGACCCTCATTGTATTCTTCAAGCGTTTCAGTTAAACAAGTTAGAGATTCTATTTGAATTCCACCAACTTGTTTGATAGCATGGAAATCCCGCTTTTACACAGTTCCATTTCAAGGAAAAAAATTAGGGATTTTAAAACTTTCTATTGTTTATTACCAATTTTCTATTTTCTTAAATTGCATTCATCTTTTCAACATCCTGACATAATCAAAAAAGTGCTAGCTCATAGAATTTTTATTTAAGATTTTTAATTGTAGTTGATTTTGTAATTTTGACTTTCGGACTTAATTTATACTTAATGGCTTATTTATAGTCATCCTGAAAAATTTTTGGATGAGGATCAAACCCTGATGAGATGATCCCCCATTGACTACGGCCTTGTTAATACCTAACAATGATACACCGAAAACATTCTTTGGGTGTATTTAGTAAATGCATCTGAAATGATTATTTAACAATTGAATCATATATCGGGTTAAATTAAGCGGAAAAAACTAGAAATTCCAGCTTTTACTCTATATTAATTTTTCAAACTGGAATTCCGGTTTTTAACACAATATTAATTTTCAAATTCATTTTTAATAAGCTTTTTTATTGAGGTTTTATTATTAAATATAAATAAATTAGTCAATTAAATAAAATGATTGTAATAAGTAAATATGGACGAAAATTATTTTGGAAATGAGAAACAAAACAAATGTGTTTTGATTTAAAAAACAAGAAGGCAGATTGCGGTTCATATTTTCAAGCTGTTCATATTTTAACCACCTGACTCTACCTTATATATGAAGACGTGAGTTTCAAAACTCGTCTTATCCAAAAAATAATTTTTTTTTTAAATCGCAAAAAAACCCGAACTGCTTTCATTAGTTTTCATTGTAAACCAAGATTTTACAATGCCAGAAAGGCATGCTAAAACTAGTTTTTTTTGTGGATTGGAGTGTTTATTCAGTGCATATTTACCAATATATTTACCAACAAGATTTATACAGAAAACACGAATTTTAAATTTTGAATAAGGCGAGTATTGAAACTCGCGTCTCATATGCTTAAAATCATACAAATTTACTAGGCATGTTACATAAAGCTGCAGTATTAAGTAACATTTTTATTTTTACACAGACAGAACATACAAAAAAAAAAAAAAAAAAAAAAAAAAAAAAAATATGCGCAGGTGGTAGATTGTTAGGAACAGCTGTCGCAGACGCACCGGGGTTGGCGTGAATTTTGTTTCGCACCATTTTGGCTAGAAAACACTGTTTTCGGATATCTGTTTGGCCTAGCTTGCTAAAACAGCATGCTAGATTTCTTTTACTATCTTTTTTGAAAAAAAAAAAAAAAAAAAAAAAAAAAAAAAAATCTTCAGATATAATTTTTTATTTTTAAGTCCTCATTTATTTCTTTAATTTGTTATTATTTTAAGTTTTTTATTTAAACTACTGTGATTCAATGTAAGAGTTATTTGCTTTTAAAAATTTAATTTACAGTCTCGGAATTTCCAGGTTTTTTTCCCTTTTAATTTAACATGATTTTTTGTATTTGATTCAATTGTTAAATAATCATTTCAGTCGCATTTACTAAATACCCCAAAAATGCTTTTGGTTAGCAATAGCAAAACTTTTTTTTTTCCTAAACAATATCTTTTTTCTAAACTTAAAACTTTTTTTCCTAAACAGAAAACTTTTTTCCTAAACTTAAAACTTTTTTCCTAATCACAAAACTTTTTTTTTCCTAAACATAAAACTTTTTCCTTAATCACAATTTTTTTCTTTACTGAACTTATTTTTTCCTAATCAAAAAATTTTCTACTGAAGTTAAAACTTTTTTTTCCCCAAACACAAACATAGTTTTTCCTAAACATTATCTTTTTTTTCCCCCACAAACTTAAAACCTTTATTTAAACACACAACCTTTTTTACTGAACATGTTTTTTTCCTAATCACAAAAAATGTTTAAGAAAAATATTACATATGATGGGTAAAGTAAAAATGGAAATCGTCTTTCGATTGCATATTTTCTGAGTAAGAACACCTGCCATTTCCATGCCTTTCCATGCCTGTTCTGAAATCCAAAAGAGCTACTTTCTGACACATTTCTGAATTGATTTTTATTCGAAAACGCATGATATTGGAGTAGCTTTGAGAGTACTCAAATTATTCGTATAATACAGTAATAAATTTCACTAAAACAAAATTTTAGACCTTATAAACATTTCGAGTTTCCCATGGCTCAAATAGTGCAGTAACATTTTTAACATTAGAAAAGCTCCGGTTTTGGATTTTTGGATTTCGGGAAGAAATTTTTCGATTTTATAATTAAAAAGATTCCCATTTGGTACCATATTGGTTTCAGGAGCCCCAGCTGTCTCATATTCGGACCAAAAATAAGTTAGCAGGAAAACAGAAAAAAATACGGAAATTTGTAATGAACGACTTTGAGTGCATATGTCAAATGTCCTTTTAATTTTAATCTGCTAGCAGTCGGATTGTGTTTTTTGTTACGCATTTCGAGAATATAAAAGGTAAAGATCAAACCCACTTTTTCTCACAAAAAAGTTTTAAAATAAGAAATTATTTTCTAAAAAATTATTCTTCTCAAAATTCACGAAGATGTGTAAAACACACGCTTCTTTGTGGAGCGCATTCCTAAAGATAAAGATAAGATATCACTTTTCTGGCTACGAGGACACCACTCATCCCCACTCTAGTACTTCTACTTGTCCCCAACCGCATTTGACCTCGGGGAGGATAGAGCCTCTAGAGTTACGGGCCGGAGCATCACCGCCATATTTAGGTACACTTTGGGTACACCCCTGTTTCTTGGCGACTTTAGTGCCTTATTGGCGGTTTGAAGAAATTTATTTATCATATATTATTTGAACTAAGTCGATGCATCATGCAAGTATGCACAAGAAGGAAAGTTTTTCTATTATAAAGATCGTACTGTCCTTGAAAATCTTTACATTTTTCAAAAATAATTTTTCGTCCTTAAAAGTCCTTATTTTTATGCAAAATCTGCAAACAGTTCTTACTTTCAAACTCTTATTTCTTAATCAGATGTGAAACTCTTCTGCATTTCAGTGAATTTCCGATTAAAAAAATCAACTAAATCCCTCTCTTTTCGAAATTTTCTTCGCCCCCTTTTGCTTCCCCCCCCCCTGAAACAGTACCCAAAGTATAAAAATCCTTAAAATTCCTTAATTTTTTTTTTTTAACTTTTCAACTCTATTTATTATTTTATTGTATTTTCCTCTATCCCAAAATTTTGCTTCCCTCTCTACCCCCTCCCCCCTTCTCAGAAAACCCAGTACAGTTTAAAATTTTTAAAACTGTAATTTTTTAAAACTTTTTTTTTGCTCTATCTGTCACTTTATTAAAACAATAAATAAATAACCGATCATGTAATGTTTTCCTCCCTTCCCATCGAAATTCATGTCCCCCCCCCCCCCCGATACCAAGCACACAAAATTTAAAATCTTAAAATATCTTTTTTTTTTTTTGTTCTATGTGTAAATGTTTAGTAAAGTAAATAAATATCAAGTCATCTAATTATCTCTTCCCCGCCCCTTTCAAAAAAATATCTGCTTCTTCCCCTTTGCCCCTCCCTGTTCATAAAGTTTAAATATTTAAAATTATTCTTTTTTTTCTGTTTTTAAGTTACATAAGCATCACTTAAATAAAAAACAATTCTCATAAAATTCGGCTTCCCGATTTTCCCCATCGGCTCAATAAACAGTTTGATATTTAAAACTGTAATTTAAATAAAATATATCCTACATGTTTCATAGCGAGTTATCTACCCCCCCCCCCCCCCCCCACGCAAACAAAAGTAAGGTTTCTCTCCAATACATGAAGTTCAGATTTCTTTTTCTTTATTTGGGACTTTGTAGTGACAATAAATAAATAATTAATGGGATTAATAAGAAAGTAAATAATTCAAAATTTCGTAAATATTGACTAATAACTCTCAAAAGTTTGCAAAAAATTAAAAGAGTATAAATAATCGTTGTCTCATGCATATTTATACACTTATGTAAATATTATAAACATAAATAAATAATTAAATTTAAAAAGAATCATAATCATCAATCATTTTTACACGTTTTAACAGACTTTTAAATTTGGCGCTTTCAAAAATCCCGCCAATTTATCTGGACGACAGTTTGTTCCACTTTGTTCTTTTTGTGTTTTCTTCGGGAAATTTGAAAATCCTGTGTCCTTTTCTAAAATAGTTTGAACAATTTGTCGCTAAGCAACCTCCCATCATAAACTTCGTAACTAATTATAACGTGTAATTAATAAAAAAAATAACTGTCAAAATGTAGCACCGTTGTTCTGATAATACATAGAAGCTATTGGGCGCTGGGTACATATGGCAAACCCAAAGGCACATCAATGGCGGATGCTTCGGCTCGTATCTCTAGTGGCCCTAGGGGAGGAAGTCCTTTGCAGTAACGTCACTCACAAACAAACGTGTTTGTGACCAAGCTAAGCTTTTAGTTCAACAATTACCAACATTTTGATAACTACTACTAGACTTCAAATATCCATTTTGCCGGAAAGAGACTTTTTTTCCTTTTCTGTGGTGTTACTTCCCTTAGAAAATAAAACGAAAAAAAAAAGCAAATTTTTGATTTTTTCAAATTTCTAATGCAGTTTATTTTTTGGTAGATGATACTTTTTCGCACCCCCCCCCTCCCCACACACACACACACCACCACCGTTTTTTTTTTTTTTATGGAAGTTTGAACTCCTGTAGTCAAAAAACCTAAATTCTGAAAAAAATTATTATTTCAAGTTAACTTTCATTGTGGAAAAAAAAGTATTAGTGCTGTTTTGACAGAAAGATTAACCGAACTTATAAATACTTTTTAACAATGTTGAAACTATTAAGAATATAATATTTCATTAATTATTTTCTCATTAAAAAAATCAAATGCACTAGTTTTCTTAATAAAGTATGTTAGTATTACACATTTTGCTAACACTCTTTAAAATTTTCTGTTACATTTTCCATTTTTAACACTTTCCAACATAGTTGAAGTTGAAAAGTGTTTATAAATTTGGTTTGTCTTTCCATCTGTTCAATCGCGTAAATGTACTCTGATTGCTATGCAATTGACATATGTTTATTTACTATGGCATATTTGGTATTGAGGCTGAATTGTGCAACATTTAAAGTACATTTACAGAGACACTAAAAAAAATTCTGTTACATTACGGTGTATGGGAAAAATTCTTTTGCGGTGTATTTTAATGATGTCACACCATTTCAAAGATATTGAAATTGAGGTGCACTACAAGAGGCTTACTATAGAATATGGTGTGCATAGCATTCATCGTTCATTTACAGGGACACACAAAAGCATTCTGTTACAGTACTGTCTACAAGCAATAATTGCTGGAAGTGCGTTTTTCATTTGTGTAATGCGTTTTAAAATTAACTATTTTTCTTACATATTACTTGGTGCGTATAAATGCTATAAGGAGCAGCACAACAGACACCAAATACATTTCAGTTTACATTTTGGACCGAATACTACATATCCAATCATTTTTGGTTTTTCAAGATTTTTCATATTTAAATTGATGTATTTAAATTTATATGAAAGATAAAGCCATAAAACTTTACACTGTTTTTCAGTTGTGTCGTCTTTAAATTGCTTTCGGGATATTTTATTTCTAGAGAAAAATTTTAAAATACGATCGTCGTATTAAAAACTACTCATAAAAAAAAAATACATTTGTTCTTTCAAAAAATTAGTAATTTTTTAGACATAAATATTTTTGAAAATCCCTTAGGCAAGTTAATATTGTAGGTTTTTTCAACAGAATTTTCGAACGCAACACTGCAGAAAAAAAACTGTCGTCTTGAGACAATAATTGCTAATAACTTAAGATGTAAATCATTTATCGTGAAATGGAAAGAACTATTCAATTGCAAATCACTTCAACAATCATGCCAGTGAGTGTCATGTTTTCACATTTAAAAATGAATCAGAAAGTTTCGCGTTATTAAGAGGGGGGGGGGGGATTTTATCAGAATCACTCTTATTCAAAAACTATGTAATTGAACTGTTTTTTCGTTTTTCAGTAAAAGCAGAAGAATTTTTCAAAGAATGTAGTCAAAGTTGGTGATTTGAACCGAATTTTCGAACACAACAGCGCAGAAAACGAAAAAAAAACTGTCGTTCTGAGACAATAATAGCTAATAACTTAATATGTAAATCATTTATCGGGAGAAAAGAACTATTCAACTGCAAATTACTTCAAAAATCATGCCTATGAATATCATGCTTTCATGTTTAAAAGTGAATCAGAAATTTTCGCGTTATTAAGAAGGGGGTGGGGGTACTTTTATCAGAATCTCTCTTATTCAGAAACTATGTGATTGATTTGTTTTTTCGTTTTTCAGTAAAAGCCGAAGAGTGTTTCAAAGAATGTAGTCAAAGTTGGTGTTTTGAACCGAATTTTCGAACACGACCGCGCAGAAAACGAAAAAAAAAAAAAAAAAAAAAAAAAAACTGTCGTCCTAAGACAATAATAGCTAATAATTTAAGATGTAAATCATTTATCGGAAGAAAAAAACTATTCAACTGCAAATTACTTCAAAAATCATGCCTGTGAATATCATGCTTTCATGTTTAAAAATGAATCAGAAATTCTCGCGTTATTGAGAGGAGGGGGGAATTTTTTTGAGAATCTCTTTAAAAATACTGTATTAGTGTTGAAAAGTGTTCATAATCTATCCCTATGCATGACTTTTCATCCTTCTTTTATATTCATTTTAATTTTGAGATATTAAAGGCTTACGAAATGTCAAATCTTTTACTTTAGAAAAACATGTTTCAAATAAAATCGCACACATTAAAAAATATATATTCAAAACGATATAATTTGTTCCCATGTGAATAAACAAAGTTTGGGGATGAGGCATATTTATAATTAAAAAACAAAATTAGAGACATATAATTATTAAAAAAAATAAAATAAATAATAATAATAATAAATTCAACTGCTTTCTTCCTCCCTGCCTGTAATTGCAAACTTAAAATAATGAGGTTATATTTTCTTTCTTTTCTTTGTAACAAAGCTTTGACAGTTGCCTAAAAGAAATAGCTCTCTGTCACTAATAAAAATATGAATAAACAATTTAACATTTATAAGTTTACTCTACATCCTCTCCTTTGTGTATTTGACTCATACATGCACTGTTGTGTACATCGTCAGGCTCAATCCATTTTATCCTACTCAAAGGCAACACATTGTTTTGTCCATGCAAAAACCAGACCTGAAGCAAAACCCCTGCTCTAATCTAGCACAACAGATATATCATAAATTCATTCACTACATCACCTACATTCGATGATATTATTGGAGAGTTCTTGCTCGTAAACTCCATTCTCAAAGAGTTTCAGGATTGTAATATTTTGGCGTGAAAGCGCTTTTTTTTCGATCTTTTTTTGCGTTTAAAAATTCTATTCCGCCAGATCTTCTGACGACCTGTTGCAATCAGAGCCATCTATCGGACATTTTCGCTGCCAAAAGTGACTACTCGTTACTCTTAAGCATGGTAATAGAATACCTCAGGTAGGGGAACGCTGTGTTAGGTTTTTGACTCCGAAATGAAGTTTGATAATGCGCGAAATCTCGTATACTGGCCGGAGCGCCATCTGTGTCAGCAATCGAAGTTCAGCAAATCGAAAACTTTTTTTTTTCTCAAACTGCATTTAAAAAGAAATTCTGTGATGTTTTTTAATTTATAAAACAGAAAACGAACTATTTTAAGAGTTTGTAAAATATTTATATTAAATTTTACAAACTGCAAATAAAATATATTTTCACTGTAATATTAAAAAGGAACAAAAAATATTCATTCTTATTCAAAACAAGCCTGGAACTCAAATATATCTTTTTTTTTTCTTTTAAATTTTATTGTACTTCGATATTCGGGATTTATCACGTAATTCTCGTAAATATTTTATAGAATAACTTTTTTTTCTAATTAAAACAAATGATGATGTTTTTATATGCTTTTATTTATTTTTTTAAATAAATAAAATATGAAAACCAGGACTATTTAGTTTAAGAATTTGTTAAATATTCATACTAAATTTTACAAACTGCAAATAACTAAAAATTATATATATTTTCTTCCCAGCTGTATTATTTAAAATGACCAAAAAATATCAATTCCTATTCAAAACAAGTATTGGAATAAGGTAAATTTTGATAGGATTAATTTTATTGTACTCAAACTCTAGATTAAAAAAAATATTTATGCCTACTACAAATGTAAAGTAAATTTGAAATTTGTAGCAATTGGGCCCTAGGCCCACAAATTTAGCATTTAATTTTCATTAGAAATGATATTTTATACTATTAGAGTAGGATAATAATAAATATATTTATCTAAATGTTTATTTACATACTCCCATCTATACTTTGAGGCATCGGAAATGCTCAAATTTTTGTGACAATACAGGAAAGGGGACCCTAGAAAAGAAAAATAGTGTTTCCTATACTGCTGGATTATTGTAATTTTATTCTTATATTTAATGTAATATAAATTCAAATACAACTAGCTTTTTCTGTAAATTAATACACATGTATAATATGAATCATTTTCTACATTCAAGACTTGCTGTCAATAACTTCCTATTTGAAATACTTTTTTTTTTTTTTTTCAAATCAAAAAATAATTTGATGTCTATGTATTTATTGCATATGATCAAGATATTTTGATAAATTAAAAAACTTTTGTGCCTATGTGTGTATATTTAAATAAAGATTACACAAGAAAAATTACATATCTTTATTTAAGAAACAAACATTATTTAACAGAAATAATTAACAAACATTTATTTAACAAAGAAAAATACAAAAAATATAATTTCAAGAATTACTCGGCTACAAACATTTAAAAATCACAGCATTTACCTTAGATTTAAAAAAAAAACTATATATATATATAATTTCAAAAAGAAGCACAAAGGCCATCCATTTTATTCAGTTAATTTATGTGTTGCACCCCCCCCCCCCCTACCCTTTTCTTTTTTCCTGGAAGTGGTGGATTCATTTTTTGAATTGGTGAAAAGATAATTTTTAACTGTGTTTCCTTGTGTGTGTGAACTAAATTTTTGGCATTTTTTACTGTGCTAGACGAGCTATGCTCATGGAAACAACGATGAATTTCTTATACCCAGTTCTTTATTCTGTCTTTCGACTTTCTTATAACCTGTGTTACATCCATATACAAAACAGTTCCGAGCCATATTAAAATATAATGTAAAATTAATATTTTATTAAAGAAATAATAACGCACTCCTATAGCAAACAATGTTATTTTGACTCAGCTAAAGATCGCAGCGCCACATGCGGCCACTTCGGCGTTAGGCTCAAGTTTGTAAGGAAGATGCCATAGGGGAAAATTCTCCTAATCTATTTATATCTCGCTGCTCTTAAGCCATTTTTAAAACGAAATTTCTAATATAATTTTTACATTTATTTATTTATTTATTTATTTATTTATTTTCAAGATTACTGAAGAAATCGTAAAATATTTCACGATTTACAACAGCCTTTCTGATTCTTATTATTTCAGTATTTAAACACTTAAGTTCGATCACATATCTGTTAATTTTGTATTTTATTAATTTATTTTATGTGTATGTGTACATTTTTTGTTGTAGTGTTAATTTGTTACGTAGTATTCCCCGAATTTTTTATATTGTTTTAATTGCAAACAGGTTAATTATTCGTAATCGAGATGTACAAGAAGGAGAGTTATTTATTTATTAATTATTATTCATGCTTGAAAATTATTTTAAAATCCGTAAAATGAGATACTGTTTTCGAATAAACTATGTTAAAAAATACTTCCCCCCCCCCCCCCCCAATTCGACGGTTAAAAGTTGAAATTTTTAGAAGTTGATAAATTTCCAATAAAAGTAAAATTGATTTCTCAAATCGTTGCCACCGTCGACATGGTGTCAGCTTTACTCAGGGACAAGTTTTGCTGTATAATAAAGATTGTTTTAAATGGAAATTGGTTAACATTTCGTAACTGGATTGCTCGCACATTTTAAAATATTCAAGCTTGAAAAATAATTTTAAAACCATAAAATATCAGTAGGTTGCGATACAACATTCAAAGAAATTCCATTTGAAAATAAAATTTTGTTTCTATTGGACAATGTAAAAATTGAAATTATGCGATGTTTAGAAGTTAAAAAAAAATTGTAATAAAAGCGAAGTATGTGATCACGTCGTCGCCACCGTGAATATCTACGGTAGCGTTCCTTATGGACATGTTTTTGCTTTGTATATATAGATATACGGAATTAAAAACATTATTACTAATATAATTATAATAATAAAAACAGTGAATAATAATAACATAAGTACCAATGCTATGGTATCTTCTTGATTCTATTGTTGTTAATAAATAAAACTGCTATATTATATATTTTTAAACATTTGTCCATTTATAACAACAAACAAATCTAGATTAGGTCGCACATAAAGTACTATTCTATAAACTCCGATATAGGCATTCATTCATTATAGAAGTGAATACAATCAGATATGTGCTCGGTGATCTCCTGTTAGAGCTCCATCAGTTTATCAAAAGTATCTTGTGTTACTATAATAAAAAAAATTACGAATATAAACCAGTTATTACTGTTAAAATGCATTTATTCTTTAGAAACTTTTCCACCTATTATTAACTTTATAACGTATATTTGAAATAGATATTATATTTGAAATAGAATTATTGTATATAAAGTGTATTCACACTTCTAAAAATAAAAATAAAAAATAAGAGAAATATGAAATAATTGATCTCACACTTTTGTCCTATGTATATCCAAGTTGTTCGAATCTTTTTTTATACTAATTTAAATACGAGTATTTAAAAAGTATGATTGAAACAAAATGTATTTTATACCATAATTTTTAATACTCTCACATCAGAAATATATTAAAATTGTTTATTTATATAATAAGCAATAATTTTCTTGTGTAGATAATACTATGTTTAACTTTTCCCAACGGCTCAATATTTACAAGACAGGTTACTCACATATAGACTGGGCGTAAAGTTGATCGCAACTCGGAAGCCCCTTAACCGACATCAACTGTTCGGCATGTTATTGCGATTAGCACGGACGAAGCTCATGTTATAACGCTGCCCCAGCGATGTGAGGAGCCGTTGTACAGATAAAATGGATAGATATCTAATACTGGATAGGGCTAAGGCTCCTCTTAGGTAGTACCATTTTCACCAAGGCTAGAAAGTCTCCTGACTTCTGCTTCTGACTTGTTAGGTGACGTCAGCAGTAAGAGACATTCCGTAAATCGCATTGATTCAGTAAAGTTAAATATTACTATATAACTCTAAGGACCATTGTACATCAATAAATTGCTACTGATATATATATTAAACAATTTTAACAGAAAACTTATTCATCATAAGTTTTTATGATTGATACACTTTATTGAAATTTAGAAAAATAATACTCATATCAGAAATACCTTTTAAATAAAAATATTTTTATACTGCATAGTATATCTATATCACATTCTTTAATTAATATAAATAATGCATCTTTTAAAATCCAATTTTCAATAATCTAAAAAAAAAAAACGTGTTTTTCTTTTTCTTTTTTTTTTTTTTTTTTTTTTTTTTTTTTTGCGGGGGTGAGGGGGAGGATTGAAGATGCGGCAAAAATTTTTAAGAAAAGGTTAATTTTTATCTTAACTATAAAATGTGAAACGGTTTGTTATACTATTTTTAATTTTATTATTATGTACGCATATTATATCGTGGTGATAGTTTCCTAACTAAATAAATTTAACAGGAGACTTCTCCATCATTTTTTTATTATTGCTATATTTTATTGAAATCCAGAAAAATAATATTAATATCAGAAATATTTTTTAAATAAAAATATTTGTATGCTGCATAGGATTACACATTCTTTACTGAAACCACATACTTTACTGAAATCCAGAAAAATAATACTAATATCAGAAATATTTTTCAATAAAAATATTTTTATGCTGCATAGGATAACACATTCGTTAATTAATATAAATAATGGATCTGGAAACAAAAAACTAGATTCTTCATTTTAAAATCAAATGTTCAGTAATCTCAAAAACATGCTTTTTTTTTGCTTTTATTTTTAAATAGGGAGGGGGGTGGGAAGAAGATTGAAGATGAGCAATTTTTTTTAAATGTGTAATATTATCTTAACTATAAAATAGGAAATAGATTTGTTGTACTATTTTTATTATTATATACACATATGTATCGTGGTGATAATTTCGTCATAAAATAAATTAAGCAGAAAACATGATTATCGTCATTTTTTATGATTGCTAGGCTTTATTGAAATACTGAAAAATAAAACTGATATCAGAAATGCGCTTGAAAAAAAAAAAATATATTATTCTGCATAGGATAACACATTCTTTAATAAAATGAGGCATCTGGGGGGGAAAATCTAGAATGTTGATTGTTCATTTTAAAACCAAATTTTCGGTAATCTGAAAAACAAGACTTTTTTTAAATTGAATATGCAGCAAAGTTTTTGTAGAAATGTTTAAATATTACTTAACTATGAAATATGAAATTGATTTGTTATACTATTTTTATTATTATGTACACATTTATATCATGAAAAATTTAACAGAATTTTATTCATCATCATTTTTTATTAATCCTATACTTTATTGAAATACTGATAAATAAAACTGATACCAGAAATGCATTTGAAAGAAAATTATTTTTAGGCTGCATAGGATAGAAGATTTTTTAATTAACCCCTTAATAGTCGCGCCCGATAAGCGTAGGTTACTTTTTTAAAATTCAGATTGTTTGATTTCCACCAGTTTAAAAAAAAAATGTAATTGGCTTTATGCTCACAATGTTTTATCTGCCATTAAGTAATCCGAATATTTTCTACTTAAAAAAATTGGTGGCAAACAAGCAATCTGAATTTTAAAAAAGTAGCCTACGCTTATCGGGCGCGACTATTAAGGGGTTAATATAAATAACAAAGAACACATCTGAAAGAAAAACTAGTTTATTCATTTTAAAACTTTATATAATCTGTTTCATATAAGTATAATTTGATAATTAAAATCGATTTTATGACGAAAAAAAAAAAAAAAAAGGACAAATGATACTCTTCACAAAATTTATTGAATCAAAAATATAAAATTTTGACAATTGTGACAAAAAAGTATTCTTAGTTTTAAACAATAATAATTTACATAACATCCAAGAGTGCTTCGTGATAATTATAAATGCAATATACTTTCCTTAACTTTATTGAAATAAGAATAAATAAAACTTATACAAGAAATGCATTTGAAATAAAAATATTGTTGTGAGCTCGGGGTTCGAAAGGACTGATGCCAATATATAAGAACAATAAAAAGGCTTTATTCACTATAAACAGTGCAATACGATCACAAATATCTTCTGAAAATTACAAGATATTCAGTAATCTTCAAATCCAATAAAAGCTAAGCAAAATTTCACACAGAAACAATGCGTTCAATACGACGTATCAACGACAAAATCGATCCGAGAAACACAGTTCTCAATGCAAAGCCTCTCGTATGAATTCAATCTCAGTTGACAGACAACTAACTGAACTGAACTGGTGGAGGTCCCTTATATAGGTTTCAGAGATCTTTCCAGATTATTCCAGAGCCTTCAGATGCTAGAAATTACCAGAAAGTGCTTTAACTTTCGATAGAGAACCCAAGCAAGAAAGGATCCCAATGTATAGGTATAAGGGGGGTGTGGTTGCACAAAAAGTCGCCAAATCCGTCGCCAACTTGGCGACATTTGGCGCCAAAAATAAGTCGCCAAAACCATCGCCAACTTGGCGAAAAACCCATTCCTTGGCGATTTTCCAATAGAACTCCATTATAAAACCGATGCTGTAAGGTTGTTTTTCTTGCAAAGCATCTGAGGCCTTTAGCATTGAGTTACATGATGTTCAATAGGAAATACATTAATAATACTGCAATTTTCACAATAATAAAATAAAATAAATTAAAAAGAATGAAATATTTACAAAATTCATAACAATATTTTTATGCTCCATAGTATAGCACATTTTTTAATTAATCTAAATAACACATTTTGAAAAAAAAACAAAACTAGTTTGTCCGTTTTAAAACTTTATATAATCTATTTCATATAAGTATAATTTGATAATTAAAATCAAATTTATGACAATAAAAAAAAAGGACGAAGAATAAAATAAGATAAATGATACTCTTGACAAAATTTATTGAATCAAAAATATAAAATATTGACAATTTTGAAGAAAAAAAAAATCTTTGTTTTAAACAATAATAATTTACATAACATATAAGAGTGCTTCGTGATAATTATAAATGCAATATACTTTCCTTAAGAAAATAGTTTTGCTAATTTTTTAGAGCTGAAAAATTACGCTTGTAAATTTTTTTTTTTTTTTTTTTTTTTTTTTTTGTTACGATGGGATTGGAAGAATTGTTAGATTTTAAAGAATCATTCTTATTTCTACAATAATTTTTTAATAATGTGTTTATAACGCAACTAATTATCATTTTAATTATTTTCTCTTGATTGTGAAATTCACAAAATAGTACAGTAAGATTTTTGTGCGTAAAGCATTCGTTGTCAATTTACATACAGCCTCTTTTTGATATGGTATATTTAAAAACAAATTTTCATATCTCTCTTCAATTAATTTTTGAAGAATAATAAAATTGTAAGCAGTTATTACAATTACTTCATCAACTGGATATTTAAGACCCCCAAGATCAGACAGATGTATAAGTTTAAACGATGGATGAATATCTAAATCTCATATATCAATTAAATTTCATATATCACACATCAGTCTCTTGCAAACAGAGTGAACGGAATGACCAGCTGTGTATGCTATTAAGACAATTGAATTTTTAAGGTTTTTTATATCACTATCTAAGACATTCTATATTATTAAATTCGGAAAAAAATAGGCATATCCTCAAAATTGTCATCAAATCCGTTATCAGAATGTTACCTGTACTGTGTGATTTATTATAAAAAATAAAAAATAAAAAATAAAAAAATAAAAACATGATCTACTTATTTTCTCAATTTCAAATATTTGACTAATGGAAACCCCTAACAACGTATTTTTTTTTTCTTAATTTAGTTTAAGTATAAAATAACATTGCCCGTTTCATCTACAGTAATACCTCGGTTTTCGTTGACTTCGATTATCGACGGTGTCGGTTTTCGTCGATTTTTTCCGTGAAAAAATTGTTTCGGTTTTCGTCGGTTGTCTCCGATTTCGTTTATTTCCAGTGTATTTTTGTGCTTTCTTTTTTTTTTTTTTTACTGATTGCGAGTGTTCCGTCATGAAACCAAAGAATGTTTCTTGTAAGCAACTTGTTTAATTATAATATCTTGCACCATTTTGGGCAAATCTGAAAAAGGCGGCAGAAACACAACACTTTAGACAGAATTTTGAGCGACACATGCAGGGGTGTAAAAACTGGATGCCAATGAACCGATTGTCACCACTAAATTTTATTAGTTCTGCCTAAATAGTATTAGTATTCTTATTAGGCGAAGATTACTACAAATTTAGTGATGGCAATCGGCGCAGTTGCGCCCAGTCTTTACATCCCTGGACATAGGTCCTCTGATTCTAAAGCTAGTCCTACTGCCAAAAGACAATAAAAAAAAAAAAAAAAAAAGTGGCCCCAGATATAGTGCCTTGATACCATACGCCAAGAACATTTCTTATGGTTTTTAGTATTAAACACTATATTTATTGTCTATAAAATATGTTTTATGTACTTTTTGGGTCTGTTTAGAACGAATTAATTAGATTTCCATAGATTCATATGGAAATAATTGCCTCGGTTTTCGTCAGTTTCGGAATTCGCCGATTGTTTTCGGACAAATTATCGACGAAAACCAAGGTATCACTGTACTGTATTGTTTTCTATGTATTTAAAGGGTACATAATGGAGTGTTCTTCAATTACATTACTAACTGAAAATGGAAATTCGTACTTACCAATAGATTTTATCTCTTTTCCTTTTATGCATAATTTTAGTTCCAAATATTTGTCGATCGCAACACAATATTCCAACTGGCAATCTTAGAATTTGTTACAATTTAAGAATAATATAGACTTACCTTTTTTAATAATATCCCAATATATTGAGCAATGGTAGTTTTTCACATTTATAAAGCTCATCAAAATTTGAAAATTTTCTTATACTATCATATATCTGTTTTTCTTCAAAGCTTTCCTTCATCGTTTTGGATAATTTTTTCTGCTCTCTCATATTTTTCTTTTCTGAAGGATCCACCCTGGATGGTTTATTTTCCTTAGATAAGTAACGAGGACAACCTTGATATAAGCATGGAACAGCATCTTTTTTGAGTTTTGGACAACTTAATGTTACTTTGATATCAATTCTTTTCTTCTCATCAAATGGACACATTTCTCTTCCAATATCTTCATCTTTAAAATGCTTTTCACATACCTATGGAAAAAATATTATGAATATTTTTGTGTATCAAGATAAATATATAGTTTGCAAGCTAAATACGGATTAAAACTATTGCAATTAATCTACCCTACTATTTAAAAAATCATTTACTTTTATTTTTGAAATCAGAAACCAGGGTACAGCAAGAAAAAGAGAAAAAATCTGCATAAATTGAAATCGTAGATTAGATTTGCCATTTCTGATTATTCGATCAAAAAATAAATTACTGAATATTTAAGAGAAAATAAATGTCATTTTTTTAAGTTTTTGGTTTTAAAGTTAAAGAAAAAAAAAAAAGAATGTAAAACTTATTTATAAAAATTTACACACAATAATGAAAATACATTTTAATCTGGCATTAAATAAACGTAATTTTTTTGCAGCAATAAAACCAATACGTGTATTAAAGAAACAGCGGTCAATCCGGGTAAAATTCGGGGTCCCTTCATGAAAATTCTCTTAATAAAATTAAATTCTTCACAAAAATCATTTAATAAAATGAGATCCTTCACAAAATTCTTCTTAATAAAATGGGGTCCTTCACAAAATTTCTCATAATAAATTGAGACCCTTCACAAAATTCCATTTCATAAAACATACTCTTCATTTTGTTAGGTTTTAAAAGGTGTAATTTTCAAACAAAACAAATTCATCGGACAAGGAAACTTTTGTAGAAGGACTTTATGGAGTTATTATTAATAAGTTTTTGCTTCGAATTTGAGTAAATGAATTTCATCTTTCCTTACAAAATGTTATTTTTCACACAATAATAATAATAATAATAATAATACATTTCACAAAAAAAACTTTTACTTTTCACAAAATTTTAATGTTTTATTAACTTTTTAAACTTTCAATTTAAAAAAAGTATATTAAATAATCACAACATACAAATATTTTAATAATGTAAAAAATTTCATTTTTCAATCGTTTTTAAATTATAAAATGCATTTTTTTAAATTAGATCTTCCATACACGACACTTTAAAAATCAAAATTTACATTTATTTAATAATAATAATGTTTAAAAATTATTCTAATTGCCTAAATATATTCTCAGCAAAAGAGTTTAAGCAAATAAATTACTACGCCAAACAAATTTTAATAATTTTAATAGCATTAAACCAGGGGTTGACCCAGGAAAGTTTTGGGGCCTATTTAGGGCTCCTTCACAAAAATCCATTTAATAAAACAGATAGCGTCACAAAATATCATTTAACAAAACTGCCGCCTTCAAAAAATTTCTCTTAATAAAACAACAACTCTTCACAAAATTCCTCTTGATAAAATAGCCTCCTTCACAGAAATCCATTCAATAAAATCATTCTCTCCATTATTTTTATTTTGTTAGGTTTTAAAATGTGTAATTTGCAAAGAAAACCAGAAAGGAAAACTTTAGCAGAAGAACTTAAAGAAGCTATTATTATTAAAAACTTGGTTTGAATTTCAATAGCAGGATTTCATCTTTTGCAACAAAATTTTATTTTTCACAAAAATATAATAAATTTCTCAAAAATATAAATAAATAAATAAATAAAATATATATATATAAATATTTTTTACAAAATGCGCCCCAAGGAAAAAACCCTGCATCGAGCCCTGTAAACATACGGATATCTACTTTAATAATACATTAAATAATAATCATTGTAAAATTCTCACCATTGCATTTTATAGCTTATTTTACACATTTGGTTACTATAAATGAAGTACGAAATTATTTATGCATAGTTATAACATAAGCTTATTTTTAACAAAATATAGCAAGCATAAATCTATTATTTTTAAATAACAACTATAATACTAACTAATACTAAAAGTTCGGGATAAAAAAACAAAACATACCGAAAAATATAATTATTTTCACATTGTTGTCTTCACCCATATTTTAAAAAGAACACAAAAATATTCTTACTCGTGCAATCGAAATATCTATCATACACGTGCACAATTTTACATATATATATATAACTAAATTATATTATTATATAGTTTCACTTACCGTATTTACTATAACAGTTGATAAAAAAATTCCAACAATTTCACGTCTATTTCACTGCCCTAAAGGGTTAAGTTATTGCTTGTTTTCTTGTGATCTCTGTTTGGAACTGAAACAAACCTTAGCAAATAAATATGTAAAAAAAAGCGTGTGTGCAAAGTTCTTTTAAATTTAGATTAAAATTAATTATTATTATTTAAATTGCTGCAGATTTCAAAATCTATCTTTACAACCCTCTTCATTAATGTTTGCTGTGTTATTTTGTTTTATACAAATCGTTAAAAAGAATTTAAGAACATAACACTCTGCATGGACACACTTACACTGTGTTCATTACATAACAGAATAGTACATTAGTTACATTTCGGAATTAAAAAAATAAAAGTCCTTCCGGCCTGTAACGGGAGGAAAAGGTAGCTTTCCTATATCTTCGTTTTAAAATTTTAGCTAATGTTACACGAAAACAGCAAGTTAAAATGCAAAGAAACGTTTACAAAAGATTCGTTAATACTGAATTTGAATAAGAAATTCGCCAAATTATTGAGCAATAGCCAAATTGGCTTCATTTATGAAAACTTATTTTGGTCGCCAAATTGGCTTCATTTATGAAAACTTATTTTGGTCGCCAAATTGGCGATATTTCGCCAAATGTCGCCAATGTCGCCAATTTTGTCGCCAATTTTGGCGCTAACGGATATGAATATATAGTTTTATGCGTATGATTGGGAAAATTATTACAACAATGAAAGAAAATAATTTGCGAGTAATCGCGTTAATGTGCTGTTTTGTTTCAAAATGTCAGTCACCCTAGAATTTCAAACTGCTCTATCTGAGCCATTTTTTAAGACAGAGGTAAACCAAAAAATGCTCTGGAATCCTTGTATAAAGGCCTAAAACGTAATTAAAAAATAAATTTTAATTTTTAATTTTTTTGTATATTTATTTTAGTTTTAAATTTTTAAATGGCCGCCATCTTGAAACAAAATGGCGGACCAAGCTGGCCAACGAACTCGGTCGAGACATTGGTTAGCTTAATACACACAATTAGTTTCATCAAAATCGATTTATAAATACGAGCGTTATCGTATGACATAGGTCAGATATATATATATATATATATATATATATATATATGGATACATCTATATATATAAATCAACATTTGAACGGAGGGTGGTTTTGGGGTCTGGGGGTCATGATCGGTGAAAATATATCGAAATTTTCCGGAACTGCTGCAATAGGTAGCTTTATACTTTTTTGTATTGAAAGCTACCTAATAACTTAAGGCAATGCTCAAATTCCCTGCTTAACAAACATGAAAACCTTTTAGGAAAGCCATTTTAGGTAGCTTTCAATACAAAAAAGTATAAAGCTACCTATTGCAGCCGTTCGGAGGAAAGCAGTTCCGGAAAATTTCGATATATTTTCACCGATCATGACCCCCAGACCCCAAAACCACCCTCCGTCCAAATGTTGATTTATATATATAGATATATCCATATATATATATATATATATATATATATATATATATATATATATATATATATATATATATATATATCTGACCTATGTCATACGATAACGCCCGTATTTATGAATCGATTTTGATGAAACTAATTGTGTGTATTAAGGTCACTAATGTCTCGACCGAGTTCGTTAGCCAGCTTGGTCCGCCATCTTGTTTCAAGATGGCGGCCACTTAAAGATTTAAATTAACTTAAAATCTAAAATAACTATACAAAAAAGTTAAAAATTCAAATTTATTTTTTTAATTACGTGTTAGGCCTTGATACAAGGATTCCAGAGCTTTTTTTGGTTTACCTCTATCTTAAAAAATGGCTGAGATAGAGCAGTTTGAAATTCTAGGGTGGCTGACATTTTGAAACAAAACAGCACATTACTCGCAAATTAATTTTCTTTCATTGTTGTAATAATTTTCCCAATCATACTCATAAAACTATATATTCATATCCGTTAGCGCCAAAATTGGCGACATTGGCGACAAAATTGGCAAAATTGGCGACATTTGGCGAAATATCGCGAAATTTGGCGATCAAAATAAGTCTTCATAAATGAAGCCAATTTGGCTATTGCTCAATAATTTGACGAATTTCTTATTCAAATACAGTATTAACGAATCTTTTGTAAACGTTTCTTTGCATTTTAGCTTGCTGTTTTCGTGTAACATTAGCTAAAATTTTAAAACGTAGATATAGGAAAGCTACCTTTTCCTCCCGGTACAGGCCGGAAGGACTTTTTTAAACGAAATTTCTAATATAATTTTTACATTTATTTATTTATTTATTTTCAATAATACTGAAGAAATCTTAAAATATTTCAAGATTTACAACAGCCTTTCTGATTCTTATTATTTCAATGTTTAAACACTTAAGTTCGATCACATATCTGTTAAATTTGTATTTTATTAATTTATTTTATGTGTATGGGTTCAGTTATTGTTGTAGTGTTAGTTTGTTATGCGGTATTCCCCGAAATTTTTATATTGTTTAAATTGCAAACGGGTTAGTTATTCGTAATCGAGATGTATAAGAAGGAGATTTATTTATTGATTGATTAATTGATTGATTTATGATTATTCATGCTTGAAAATTATTTTAAAATCCGTAAAATGAGATACTGTTTTCGAATAAACTATGTTAAAAAATACTTTTTTCCCCTATTCGACGGTTAAAAGTTGAAATTTTTAGAAGTAAATACATTTCCAATAAAAGTAAAATTGATTTCTCAAATCGTTGCCACCGTCGACATGGTGTCAGCATTACTCAGGGATAAGTTTTGCTGTATAATAAAGATTGTTTTAAGTGGAAACGGATTAATCTTTGATAACTGGATTGTTTGTATATTTTAAAATACTCAAGATTGAAAAATAATTTTAAAACCATAAAATATCAGTACGCTGAAATACAACATTCAAAGAAATTCCATTTGAAATTTTTTCTATTTGACAATATAAAAATTAAAAGTATGCGATATTTATAAGTTAAAAAAGATTGCAATAAAAGCGGAGTTTATGATCACGTCGTTGCCACCGTGAATATGACGATAGCGTTCCTCACGGACATGTTTTTACTTTGTAATATAGATATACGGAATTAAAAACATTACTACTAATATAATTATAATAATAAAAACAGTGAATAATAATAACATAAGTACCAATGCTATGGTATCGTCTTGTTTCTATTGTTGTTAATAAATAAAACTGCGACATTATGTATTTTTAAATAAACATTTGTTTATTTAATAACAACAAACAAATCTAGATTAGCTCGCACACAAAGTACTATTCTATAAACTCCGATATAGCCATTCATTCATTCATTATAGAAGTGATTACAATCAGATATGTGCTCGGTGATCTCCTGTTAGAGCTCCATGAGTTTATCAAAAGTGTCTTGTGTTACTATAATAAAAAAATTACGAATATAAACCAGTTATTACTGATAAAATGCATTTATTCTTTAGAAATATTTCCAACTATTATTAACTTTATAATGTAAATTTGAAATAGATATATAAAGTGTATTCACACTTCTAAAAATTAAAAAAAAATGAAATAAGAGAAATATGAAATAATTGATCTCACACTGTTATTCTATGTATATCGAAGTTGTTCGAATCTTTATCTTACACTATTTTAAATACGAGTATTTAAAAATTATGATTGAAACAAAATGCATTTTACAATATAATTTTTAATACTTTTACATCAGAAATATATTAAAGGTATTTAGTTGTATAATAAACAATAAGTTTTATGGTATGATTAAATATATTGAGAACTTATTCATGTCGCAACGCCGTTGCACAGATAAAATGGATCAAGCCTTCACTCGATCTAACAGCACGTTCAAAAGAAACGGAGCTGTTCGAGTTGAGTCCTGAATGGATAGATATCTAGACTAGCGATGGGAGGAGCCGTTGTACAGATAAAATGGATCAAGCCTTCATTCGATATAGCAGCGCTTTCAGAAAAAACGGAGCTGTTCGAGTTGAGTCGTGAATGGATAGATATCTAGACTAGCAATGGGAGGAGCCGTTGTACAGATAAAATGGATCAAGGCTTCACTGGATCTAACAGCGCTTTCAGAAAAAACGGAGCTGTTCGAGTTGAGTCGTGAATGGATAGATATCTAGACTAGCGGAATTAGGACTAGCGATGGGAGGAGCCGTTGTACAAATAAAATGGATCAAGGCTTCACTGGATCTAACGGCGCTTTCAGAAAAAACGGAGCTGTTCGAGTTGAGTCGTGAATGGATAGATATCTAGACTAGCGGAATTGGGACTAGCGATGGGAGGAACCGTTGTACAGATAAAATGGATCAAGGCTTCACTCAATCTAACAGCGCGTTCAGAAGAAACGGAGCTGTTCGAGTTGAGTCGTGAATGGATAGATATCTAGACTAGCAGAATTGGGACTAGCGATGGGAGGAGCCGTTGTACAGATAAAATGGATCAAGGCTTCACTCAATCTAACAGCGCGTTCAGAAGAAACGGAGCTGTTCGAGTTGAGTCGTGAATGGATAGATATCTAGACTAGTGGAATTGGGACTAAAGGACTAAATCACCTGCAGGAGCACCAACCTTGAGGCAGAGGTGATAAAATCTCCTGCAGAAGTTCCCTACCTACATACAGCAAAATCTCTCCCCGGAACGGGCCTGGAATTAACGAACAATTAATGAACCATGTTCACAGAGCTATAGTAAATGCATACTGAATACACCAATGCAGAAAAAGAAAATAAAAAGCAATAAATTAACAGGATTTAATGACCAGAATATAACCACAAGTCCATTAACATATACTAACTATAAATTTATATATAAAAACAACTTTAAAGACCGTTAAAGTTACAAAGGTCTAACTAGCCTATAATAAAACTAACTAAAACTAATGAGATTTTAACAATACAGTAATACATTGGCAGTGGCGGCGCTAGACGAAACATGGACGTCGGCGACATCAGCTTTGTGAGGCCTCTTTCATACTTCAGTCAGAAAGAAAATGTTAAATGAGCTGAATTGTATACTAATAATAAATATACACTAATTGTATGAGTATACTATACAAGCATTATCGTTAAACAAATAATAACAAAAATTACATAAACAAACGCAAATTAATATAGACGAACTTTACGGCTTTTCGCCTCACTGAATTTTATTACGTCATAGTTAATACCAGCCGCTATTTGAGCTTCAATTGATAGTACCCGGGGGCACTTTTTAATTTTTTCCGACACCCATCATGAGATACATCATGAGAATGCCTTTTGACCATTCTTTCATATTATGCACCTGCCATCCCCCCTCTTCCACTTGCACCACCGGGGGGCACTTTTCTGTAATATTTCGTTAATATTTTATATTTGTTTTGTTTTTTCTTTGTTATTTAGTTTGTGTTTTTTGCAATCATATTGACCGCATCTCTCCTTCATCTCCAACAGAGTTAAGGGAGAAATATAAATCGCACATGACTGAAGATATTTTCCGTCGAAATTCAAATATGAACATGGATTTCACAGCAGAAATCTTTAACGAAGCGTTGATAATGATTGATGATTTGTGCTTAGAAATCGCGCACAAAGTTCTCAATCAATTGGGATTGCCATCACCGAATCGATCTACTGCTGCTTCGTTCGATGTAGAATTTCGTTGTGAACAAAATTACAACACGGGTGATCTTTTGTCGTATGTGCAATCACATATTTCTAAGCTAATGCTTTTGAAAAAAAAAAAAAAAACGATCAAATTATGCAAACTGTCAATAACTGGATTTGAGAAATCTTCCTCTTAAATGAGCCAAGAGGAAGTGGTCTAATTAGATTGGTTCTGGCAACAATTTGATGCCAAAATGACATAGCCTTAACTCTTGCGTCGTTCGGAATAGCTGCGACCAGGTAGAAGACCTGCTCATTCCGGTTTGAAATTGCCATTGAACACACAATTCATTGTAATTCCCACGTGCAATATTTCCAAAGCATCCCTCAGGGGAAAAGTATTGCAGAAATGAAAACTTATTGTTTGGGAAGAATGCTCAATGGCGCACAAAAAATCTCTCTAGGGTCTAGGCTCTTAATCGATCATTGCAAGATTTTTCATGGAAAAATCAGACCATTTGGAAACACATTAATATTGCTTGCAGGAGATTTCAGGCAAACATTACCTGTAATTCCTCATCGACAACAGCAGACGAAATAAATACTTGCCTGAAATACTCTACTTTGTGGAGACAAGTAAAGACTTTAAAATTAGCTACAAATATGCGTGTCCAGCTGCAAAACAATCTATCAGCTGAGATATTCTCACATAATTGCTGGAAATTGAGAATGAAAAGGTGTCGGCTGATTTGACCTCAGGAAAAATTTCATTGCCTCATAATTTCTGCAATTTAGTGAGGTCAAAAGAAAAATTGCTTGAAAAAGTGTTTTCCAATATTTAAACCAATTATAAGAATCACGATTTATTGAGTGAACGAGCTATAAGGAAAGGGCATGTTTACAAACAAACAGTTCCATCAACCAAACTACCACTTCATTTTTGTCATAGCTATTTCATTGCAGGAATCGGCATGGCGACATAGGCCAATCATATTATAGACCAGTTCAACGAAGACCAATCAAATTTCCCCATTTCATGTGTATAGTAGGAGTCATAAAGGACAAACAGGTTTTTCTTGCTAACCAACCGTAATTGAACCAACAGTGACGTCAGATGCCCTTTCCTTATTCTCGCGGCCAAGAACAAAGGCATCTACGAACTTAAAAATATTATTCAGTAACATCAAATAACATTCAAAGCGAGGCAGTCACATCCGTCGACAGTGTTGTGGAAGCAGATGAAGCGGTTAATTATCCAACAGAATTTTTGAATTCACTCGATCTGCCAGGGATGCCACTGCAAGTACTGCAATTGAATATCGGCGTGCCAACTATCATGTTGCGAAATATCAACCAGCCAAAGCTTTGCAACAGCAAGCGATTTGCAGTAAAAAAAATTAATGAGCAACGTCGTAGAGGGAACAATCTTGACAGGACTTTTCAAAGGTGAAGATGTCCCCATTCCTCGCATTTTTATGATTTCAACGTATATGCCATTTCAATTCAAGAAATTGCAATTCTCTATTAGATTGGCGTTTGCAGTCACCATCAACAAAGCTCAGGGCCAATCTTTAAAATCGTGCGTTTTAGATCTAGACACGGATTACTTCTCACATGGACAATTATTTATACGTTGCGTGTTTTAGAGTGTCGGCAAACCTAACACGCGCCCGGGTAGCGAGATTACAATCCAACAAAACTCGGAGACCTTGGCGAGAGAAAATGTAATCAGCCAAGAGCGCTCAAAATCTTCACCCTTTCCCCTTACTCCAGTAACCCATTTGTGCAGTTCCAATTCATCTATTGTTTGTGAAAGAGGGTGGCTGTGGAAAAAGAGACACGATTAACTTTTGGAAAAAAATGATTTATCAATAAAGTTCAACTAACAATTTATGATCACTAATGTCTTAATTAAAATGATATTTATTTTTGTGTTTTATGGAAATTGCCTCTATAATCTAAGAGTTAGGGGGTTTGTTTGGTCGTTGTTTTTTAAGTGTATGTCCTGTATACACAACATTATATGTCTTATATTACAGTTTACTATAGTTACTATTACTTATAATTACTATTCCTGTTTAAAAATATGGGATGATGATTATCTAGTAAAATGGCATGGTGTGAGGTCTTATGTTTTAATGATTGAATGTCCCTTAATGATTTGTTAAAAAATTCCAAGAAAATGTTTGCGAATTTTGTTTGAAAAAAAAATCGTTTACTAAAAAAAAATGCAAATAAAAAAAAAATCACAATATTTATGTTAACAATGGCGGGTTTTCAAAGATATTTCAAAAAAGAAATAATAACATTTCAGAAGAGCATCCAAAAGTAATAGTAAACATTTTTTCTAAATGTTGTTATTCTTAATGTCATTTGTCATCTAGGCACTACGATACACATGACAACAATATTTAGATTATTGTTGAATGTTTCATTAGTTCAAATTTTTTATTTATAGTTTAAAGACAATTTCCCTAGTTTTCTTTTAATTGATAGTTTGTACGAGAAGCGAATTTAAAAAGAGTATATATGTGATCGACAATTGTGACCATTTTATACGAAGATTTCATTTTAAGTAAACTGAGTTCTGTTTTAAAAAAAGTAAATTTATAAAACAAATATTTCAAAAAATATAATCACACCAATGCTTCAATAACATTTTCTTTAAATGTTAAACGTGCTATATCATGAAAGAATGAATGGCTTTAAAATGCAGTGATATTAAATATCTTCATCACAGAGAAAAGAAAGGGTTTTTTTATTTTTTTTCTATCTTTTCAAAAAAAAGTACTGGATTCATGAAAAAAAATCGAATTCCAGTTTTCGGAGGATTTATACATTTTAGAATGTCGTGAAAACGATTTGACTGCTTTTAGAAAATGTCTGTCTGTGAGTCAGTCTCTCAATGTGTCTCTATGGGACAAGAATTTTGTGGGCACTCCATCTCAAAACTAATGCACAGAATTTTGGTGCTGATTAGTTTTTGGTGTAAATTGCCCAACAGGTGGTGGTGCTATGCTGCATTTTACAGGATTTAGACGATTTTAGCGATAATCACCTCTCAAGAACTAATGCACGGAATTTCATCAAACTTCATATTCTGTTAGACCTAGAGATAAGTTGGAGCTAATTAGGTTTTCATGTAAATCATATAACAGGTGGCGTTGCTAAGCTGCATTTTTCACGATTTTAGCGACAGTTATATCTCAAAAACTAATTCACGGAATTTATTCAAACTTCATATTCTGTGACACTTTCACATATATAGATATTTATTAAGCTTGGGTATATACTGCCCAACAGGTGTCGCTTTTATGCCCTTAGCGTTAAGAATTTTAATTGCAGACATCTGAGAGGGCGGGTGCCGAAATTCAATGATTTGTTTGAAAAATGCTATGCTTATATCCCTTTTTTACATGCACACAATTCAACTAACCTATACTATTAAAATCCTCGTGATGGGCATGGATTGTCATTTCATTTTGGAACTGTGATGGACTTATATCAAGGTCTAACAGAATATGAAGTTTGATGAAATTCCGGGTACTAGTTTTTGAGATATGACTGTCGCTAAAATCATGTAAATCTTGAAAAATGCAGCATAGCAGCGCCACCTGTTGGGCAATTTACGCCAAGACCTAGTTAGTAGCGAATTTTCAAGTATTAACATGTATGAGAGAGAAGAAAGTTTCGGGATTGGCACATCCGACCATCCAAATTACAAATATCATTTATAAAGTTATGTTTAAAAAACGTAACAAGTACCCTTTTATCCTCGTGGATCCAAGAATTATGTTTTATTGTTACAAAAGTTATATTGTCTTTATTCTAGCAGATTGCCGCAAATATTTATTTTAATTTATAAGACATTATTAGCTTATAACTTATTAATCATTATTGTTTAAATTAATCCATTATAAAATTTATTTACTGACAGAAAGCACTCATTCATGAGATATAAATAAAATCATTCTGGACATAAATAAAAACTTGCTAATCTACAAGGGTTAGCAAACTGAAATATGAATATAATCACACAAAATACTGAATTTGGCTATGTACTTTAATTTAGACCAAATTTTCCTTTATAATAAACTTTTAACAAAAAAATGTTATGCATACAAAAATTATCTAACTTATCTTACACAGATTCGAAATTATATTTTTCTACCTGTTCAGTTGTAAATCTGATACATTTTTTATTATAGATAGTCGTTGGCTGTTGATTATATTTTTGTGAAGCCAGAGGGGTGCCCTTCTCTGACCTTACATACAAAATTTATAAGCTTTATGTAAGCAATTTTTACAGCACAATTAATAAATTGGCACTTTAATATTAAGTACTAAGTTTATGAGGCTCACAATATCTTTTCGGAGGCAATTTGACTTTTAACTTTTAATTAATGAGCCATTTTACTGATTGGCCATTTTTTAGTATCTGCTAAACCACCAAAACCCATTTTAGAACAACTTTATAAAATACAGGTTTTAGATTTTGGTTTGAGAATTTTTGCGATTTTAGAAAATTGAAGAAACAAAATAGATGTAGACAAAACAAAATAATAACATATTTTAGGATAACAAAAATTATAACTTGTGTAGTAAAAACCAATGACAATGCGTAATAACACAAATTTAAATGTGATAAGATTTGAGAAACCTGTATAAAGGAAATAATTTGCATAAATAAAATAAGAATTATAAATTATCTTTAAAAAATGGTAAAATTTATCACGTGTTTTAGGACAAGCAGAGTCTTATTTTATTTTTTAAATCACACAAATGTTTTTTTTTTATTTCCAAAGCATTTCACAATACATAAACACAGAACCGTGTCACAAGATACAAAACTACAATACGTTTCTCCTTCTCCGTTTCTCCCTAAGAATTGGTTTCTCCCCAGCAACGAAAGCGCCAAGCAAACACAAACCCGCCAAACCCTTCCCAAGTTTTGTTGGATTGTAATGTAGCGCCCGGGTACAGCTAGTATGAAATAAATCGCAACACTATAATAAATGTATAAAAATATAATAACTTCTTTAAAATAAACAAAAACCACTTTTTAACTTATGTTAGTAATGAAAAGGAACGTAAGCAGAAGTTTTGTCATGCAAATGTGAGTCTCCCAGTTTTGTGACAAAATACTGTGACAGTTTTGAGTGAAGTAGAAAGAATTAACGATTCGGGATTGTGTCGCGCGCGGAATCGCCTAACTTTCATACTGTTGCCAGACAACTCTAGATAAATACTACTACACTCGTGCGGAAATAAATACGGATAACTAAATAACTAAATTTTTAACAACTTGAAAAACTTTTTTGCGAGGCCCCCATAGGCGCGAGGCCGTCGGCGGTTGCCGACGTCGCCGACGCCTAACGCCGCCACTGTACAGGGCCTTAAATATCAAAGAAAATTACATAAATAAATGTCTTTTATAGAACTGCACACTGAGACAGCAACACAAGTAATGCAGAGTAGCAGAGTCAGTACCAGTTCTCATACCAAAATGTTAGTTCTGGAAACCACAACACACACTTAAGGCACAGTTCAAAAACTGTATCCAGGAAGTCAAAAAAATTTTTTAACATGTATTCGAAGTTACCAGAAATTAGTAAAATGATGTAACTCAATTACAGGTTCTTAATACACAAATATAGAGCAATACCATATTCCATCACCACAGCAATGTATCCTCTAAAATAATTGTTCTGATGATAGATAACATAAACTGCCGATGAAGGGATCAACATATTTAAAAACATTGTTCATGATGCATATGGACTGGATATCTTAAAATAAGAGTTCATGATGAATCTTCTAATAAATAAAAAAAATATGACGTATAATTCAAATCAGCAACTAAAGTCAGTGTTCAGGGTAAAATAAGAGTTCATGATGAATTTTCCGATAATAAACAAATCAAGTATTCAGGATAAAATAAGAGTTCATGATGAAACATCTGATAAATAAACAAAATATCACTTATAATTCTACTCAACAACTAAAATCAAGTGTTCAGGATACGTAACAGACAAGCAAATACTAATTGTAATAAACTTCAAAAAACAAGATCCTAAAATTTATACTTAATAAATGAAAACATTTTGCTCAGTTCATTATATATATCACATAATTTTCTATAGCTTTCTTTTTTTTAAAGAACACTTATCGTATTTTCACGAAGAGATTTGTTTCTATCAAAATTGAAGAAATATGGAATTAAAGGACAACATCCAAAAAGATAGTGTGTCACGGATCCCAACTCGCCACAATCACATCTATCCGACGTTCTTTTTCTTATTTTCTTAAGGAACACCGGAAAACTTCCGTGCCCTGACAGAAAATACGTTATAATTTTACTGCTGCTGATGAAATTTCTGTTTACTTTATTCAAATAGCGATATGCTTCTCTGCCCTTTTCAGAAACATTCCAGTTTTGCTGCCATTCTTTTAGTAATTGTATCTTTATATAATTATCCATAATGGATCTTGGATATGGTATAGCCAAAGAAATATCTGCCTCTTGTATCTGTGTTGCAGCGATATTCAAGCAAACTATTAAATATATCTAATATAACAGGATTAGATGGAACGATCCTGCTAAGTGCATGCAACGATGAATGACTGTCGGTCATTAGTAAGATTTTATTATATTCTGACTGTATAAACCAATTTACTGCTTCTCTAATTGCAACCAACTCAGCTTGATAAATAGAGTTTAATTTTCGCAAGTTAATTTTCTCATCGTAAACAAATTCATCTTTTATACAAATAAGCGGCATTGGGACTAGCGGAAACTTCCTCTATGTTTGTTAAACACTGTGGAACTAAGGTAAAAAAAATGAAATGAAAATTACTTATTATTACTGCCATTGAAGCGGACACTATAATAAAAAAAAGTAGAGGATTTAAGAAATATAAAATACTTGGGCTCCAATAAAATTAATGGCATGTGCCCAGCCAACATTAAAGTAGTCGAAAATGATGAAAAACTTACTGTTACTTTCACGAAAAACCATATCGGTTATAGAAATGAAGATCAGTGAAGCAGAACGGGCTACAATTGCTGCAAAATTGCTTAACAAAATTCCAATTTCAGAAATGTTGGATGATATAAGGGACTCGTTTTTTAACCTTCCTACCATGTTCAAATTTTACTCAACCTAGATAAAAACATTTCACACCAGAAATTTTATTTGAAACTATTTAACATATTTATTTAACATAGTTTTCTGCGTCTTTTATTCAACTTATGAAGAAATTTCTGGTTCGAATCAAATGAAAGAAATGATAGAAAAAGGTCTATTCGACCCATTCAGGGTAGGAAGGTTAATGATTTAGTACGGGTGCATTATTAACAAGAAAGGACTTGCAGAATATTAAAGTTCAGTATAATATTCATCCAGATCGAATTCTGGACTCATCTGATGCTGTGAGTGCAGATAAATGGGTGAAAATGATGCAAGATGCAGATGATTCACCTGTTGTTTTGTATAAACCCCAAAATCTGTTAAATTTGGACATTTATCCACACTTAAATAGTGAAGACTTTCTTTTAGTCTTAATGAACGATTCCCAAAAAGAAATGCTAAAATTATATGGTAATGATGTAATTCGCATAGATTTTACGCATGGAGTAAATACTTATGGATTTGACTTGGCAACAATAGTCATATTAGACGATAACAGAGAAGGTTTTCCTGCAGCATTCATAATTACCGTAATTTCCGGCGTATAATCCGCAGCTCAAAGAGTCGTTTTTCAACCCAGAAATATTATTTTATAAAATGTAACTTAAAAGATCGCTGTAAATATTTAACTACAATTATTGAATAAATTTTCTGGGTCGAAAAACGATTCTTTGAGCTGCGGATTATACGCCGGAAATTACGGTAGTAACCGTCAGGATAGCTTCGCTCTGAAAACTGCCGTTCATTCCATTAACCCCTTAATCGTCGCGCCCGAGACATTCATGGGCAGTGTAGGCTACTATTTTTTTATTCTGGTTGTTTGATTCCCACCAGTTTTTTGAAATAGTGTAACTGGCTTCAATCTCCCATTATTGCATCTGCCATTACATAAGATGAACATTTATTCTTCAAAAGCTGGTGGCAAACAAGCAATCTGAATTTTTTTAAAAGTAACCTACAGTTATCGGGCGCGACGATTAAGGGGTTAAGGAACACTGTGAAAATGTTTCCTGTAATGTTTTGATGACGGATGATGCAGAAGCATTCTATAATGCCTGGAGTGAAATCTTTGATTTACCACATAAAAGATTACTTTGCTCTTGGCATATCGATAAGAACTGGAGGAAAAAATTAAATCAATTAATTTCTTCCAAAGAAAATCAGGACATGGTTTACAAAATTCTGAGATGCCTTTTAACTGAAAGTGACTTGCAAACTTTTGAAATTATGTTAGAGCAAGCTCTTAAAATAATATTCTGAGGATACATATCTTGCTAATTTAAAAGTTTATTTTGAAAGATATTATGTGCAACGTAAAGAATTGTGGGCTTATTCACATAGGAAATGGTTTGGCATAAACAAAAATATGTATATTGAACGAATGCATAGAACTATCAAATACATATATTTACATAGAAAATGTGTAAAAAGATTGGAGAAAACAATTCATTGTTTAATGTAGTTTGTTCGTGACAAATTGTTCGATAGGCTTATTTCATTAGAAAAAGGAAAAGTGTCTATTAAAATAGCCAATTTAAGAAATAGACACAGAGCTAGCAAAAGGTTAGAAAACTGTGAAATTTATGAAAATGGTGAAGGATGGCTTGTGAAATCAGAAACTCTCATTGGGGAATTCTATCTTATTAGAAAAAATAATGAATGTTCTGAGTGCTGTCCATTATACTGTAAGGATCGCAAATTCTGCCTTCATAATTTTATTTACACATGTATTGATAACGCCATACAGTGGAACATGTGCAAGCACATACATGCTTTTTGTCAGAGGCAGTTTTCCAGCCAGGACAATCATAGACAAATTGAGAGCATGGACCCAGTGATCGATGGTTACAGAGATGATTTTACTAAAACCATAGAAAAAGAATCTCGCCTTAGTTCTTTGAAAAGAAAATCTGAATCCAATCTGGAAGAAATTAAAGCAGATATTAAAAAATATTACATTGAGATGGGAAGTAATACCGAAAAAGCCACTACAGTAAAAGAACTAAATGAATTGAAAAGGATATTAAAACATGCATCAAAGAGTTATAAAATATTCATGGATGCTAAAGAAATGCACGAACAGTTTGAAGCTGTTGAGAATAACCCTTCTAATAAGATGATCAAGGAGCAAAAAAAAATTTTTTTTTTTAAGCAGAGCTAAAAACTACAGCAGAAGAGTCACAACAAATTGCTTCTTCACTAACAATGAAAAATTCTACGACAATGACATAGATTCACAGTCTTTTACAGTCTTTTCCCTCATTTTAGTTAGGTGACTGAATTCAACTTTTACTCTTTGAAATTCAAAATTTCTTGTAATTTTAAAAAATTTTTTAAATTATATATATCCTTTTTATTTATAACTAGCTGATATGCCCGGCGTTGCCCGGACCCATGATAATAAACTTAAAAATACCTAAAATCAATGTTGAATGACTTTATATTTTTAAATGAAAATATATCCAAACGAACTGAAGTACAGTAGTTATAGTTATTGCCGATTTAATGTCGATTTAATTTCTGACGTTTTGATATATTAAACTTTCAATTCTAACCAAAAGTTCCTGAGGAAACCGAAATAATATAAAGCGCTCCCCCACCTTTCCTCTTTTAAACTCAAAATAATATACAGTATTGGCCAATTTATTAGTCCCATTCGAAAAAAAATTCCAAAACCTTGTTTCTGAGATGATTATATTAAAATTAAATAAAAATAATGCACTCGTGGCATCATAATTCACTTTTATATCTTAACAGAATAGTAAGGCTACTATAATTTGTTACTCGTGCTATAGCCAGTATACGTCAGGACAAATGGCCGTTATCATTATCTTTTTACGCGTGAAGATTTCGCTATGGTACTCCATTCTGAAATTTTGAAATTCAATATTTGAAAAACGGCATAATCATTAGATTTGAAATTTATATCAAGAAAAATACAATTTTTTACCTTTTTAAAGAAGTTTGTCTAACAATTTTCTGACAAATATTTTTCGAGCTATTAATTTTTTCAGTAACTTCAAATGTTTCATTTTCCGAGTTTAATCTGTGGCAACGATTATCGAAAATCCCAGTCGTCAGCAACAGATAGCTTTTTATTAAAGAGGATTCCCTTTGATGAAAACTTCTTAGATTGTATCCTAAATTTATATTAAAAATTATGTACAACCATTTGATAAATAATATGACTTAAATTATCGAATTCATTTTTAATTACATGGTTAATTAAAATTGTGCGCTGATTATGCCAAAAAAGTATTGATGTAACTAAATAAACTGAATTCCACTTCTTAATAGTACACATATGATAAATTTTGTTTATAACAAATTTAGATTATGAGAATTATGTTTACTTTTCATTTCATAATATATTGCTTTGGTAATACTTTTTCTGTTATACCAATACCATGCCAAAATGTATGCTAATGCAATCATTTATTATTATTGTTCAATTGTAACTTCACAAAATCTTAATTTGTTATTTTTTAATAGAAATATTTATTATTAAGTTATAACATATATATTTATTACTGATGCTGAAATGGGTTTTACCATTTTGCAGTTATCTGATGATGAGAAAACTGCAATAAAATTGTTTCAGGGCTTTGGATACAGAAATTGTTTTTATTAAAAAAACCTTGAACATCTTCATTCAGAAAATGAGATAGAACACACGCACTGATGTTTGGCCACTTTTTGATTGGCGCGTTTTCCAAGCCTGCGTCAAACCAGTAACTTAATACAAGCATATAATAATCAAGTTACCATTAAAGAAAAAAAAACCAAAGTTTGGTGATTTTTTTCCCTTTTTATAACCGATAAAAAAAAAAAAAAAAAAAAAAAAAAAAAAAAACAGTGCATGAGTGTAAGACATCACAGCCGATGAAATGTTTACTGCAATGTTAAGAGACATTTACAATTTCATGCCATTTTAAATAGAGTACTACTTATTACGTGTGCCAACTATTACATTGGCGACAGTGGTGTTAGTATAACGGAAAAGTGCCATTGTTTTTATCGCTTTTAAATTTCTTAATTTCTTCTTCAGTGAAGTTTGCTCTTTATGTTGTATGCGTAATTTTATATGCTTTTTATATTTTTGTAATATACAGATTAATTTAATAGTCCTTTGAATATTTAACTTTTTAATTAATAATAGGACTTTTCAAGAATTTTATTTTCATACCTTTCATTGTACTTTATTCTGCTTTCTAGTGTTTTATATAGTAACTTTTATGTTTCTGAATTCGTGTTTGTTCAAAATTTGACTTCTACTTTAATACATTTATTTTTTTTTTTTTCTTGTACTTTACCAAATTATCTCAATTGTTTACAAATTACATTTTTATTATGTTTGGGATGTAATCTTCGTTGATCAGGCATTAGGTAAATATTTTAGTAATTTCCCAGATTTTTCAATCATAAATTTCCTTAATATTTACAAAATTGGAAAAATTTTTTATTTTACTGGATTATGTAATTAAAATACAAACAATTTGTATACTATTATATAATTATGTATTATTTAATCCTTGCCCTCAATTTGGAATGTAGATTGAAAAACTAAACAATGTTTGACAAAATCTGAAGGTAGCGAAGTACATTGATGCCAGTGGGCTACTTTTTTAAAATTTAGAATGCTTGATTGGCACCAGTCTTTTGAAAAGGTATAATTCACCTTGTTTTCCCTCTATGTAATCTGTCATTAAATAAAGCGAATTTTACTTTTTCAAAAAACTATTGTCAATCAAGAAAACTGAATTTAAAAAAAAAAGGGCAAGTGTGATCAAAGGGTTTCGTTTAATCTTCTTTTCAAACACTTTGTCCTTTCTTTAATAAATCCAAACAAATTTGATTTATCAAAAAAAAAAAGTCATGTTTTTTAGAAAGTAAAAATTTACCAGTCTACTTTTTTATTTTTTTCGAATATCTAAACCGTCCCGATAGCAGGCGAAGCCTGCTATTATACACTGTCATAATAATATTTGTCATGCGGGCTAAATGGGATATTAACCCTCTGACTGACAAGGCATTTGAGCGGTCACGGAAATGAAATGCTCATTCAAAGAAGATAAAATAGTATGCCAAAAAAACCAACGTCTATTTACTATTTCCTTTTCAAAACGGACCGTATATTTTCACCCCCCAATCCAATTAGTTACAGCAGCAGCAGATACCCCAGGGGGTATGGGGGAGTTCGGAAATTCTTAGAAGTCATTCTCTCCCCTAATCCCTCCTCTGTGAGTTACTTTTGGTCTTCTATTATGACCAGTGGAAAGTTGAACGCGTGTTTTTACGAAACGCAGATTATTCTAACGCAGATTATTCTCCTTTGGAAATGTCTGTTTTATACTCGTTTTTGATAAATACATTTTATGAAATTTAATCTTTTTTACTTTATAACCCTTAATCTACAATATTTTGAAAGAAAATCTCGATGTTTCAAAGTGCACCATAATTTTCATAATTATGCCTCTGGGGGTACCTAGTAGAGATGAGACGGGCTCAGCACAAACCCGGGCCCGACATGGGCTCGGGCTCGATTTTAGGTAGATTTCGTAAGAAATACTACCTATTACATTCTCACCTAAGTTGGAAATTTTGAAAAATTTTTGCAGATCTACGCCGATCATGACTCCCAGAACCCAAAACCACCCCCAGTTCAAAACTTATATATAATATATATCTACCCTATATATATAAAATCCTAATGAAACGAATTTGTGAAACGATTTTATGAAACGAATTTATGAAACGACTGATTATGTTTCAGGACTATTTTTAATAAAATATTAAACGCTTGATGGTGAAATTAATACCAATTGTCCATAAAAATCCGCGGATGTCAAAACTGGTAATAGAATTTTGAAATTGGAATTAGTTTTCGAGATATTAATTTTTTTCTAATTTTAATGACATTTCTGTAATGATGGCAACTAATTCTCAGTTTTTTTGTGACAAAAAAGGGAAAAAATTGAAAAGTATCCCGATAGGGATTATTGATTTCTTTTTATTCGTCATTTTCAAATTGAAATTGAATTTATCTTTTATTTCAATCGATAATGAAGACAAGATTGTGATTAAATTATGTTTTTCAGGAAAATTTGAAAAAAAAATCACATTTCTATCGTCAGAATTCAATCGTCTGTCAGCATTTAATATAATTTATAAACTGAAAATATTTTGAATAAATTCGTCCAAATGACGTCATTTATGTAAACGTAAAAGAAAGGAAAGGGAAAGGAATTAATAGTAATTATTATTTATTGATATCATTTTGTTATTTTTTTGCAAAATTTAATTAAACGAATTTATAAAATCACTAATTTGGATATTTGAAACGGATATATAAAATAATAATTGCCCAACTGAACGGAAGGAGAATAAAATATCCTGCTTGGTTTTTTATCCTGCTTGGTTTTTTTTCCGCCAAGCTTTTTAAAAAAGCGCCAAGACCCCTATAATAGAAAAGCACCAAAAGTTCATTGGGTTTGTTTTCATAACTTTTGGCAACAAATCTATGTATATTAACGAATCAATCCCTTTTTGAAACTCGAATTACGCCAAACCTAAAAGCAAAGGATCCTATACTGGAAAAGTACCCGATTTTCTTATGGACAATATTCAAGTGACATAACATGGTGTAAAATTATCGCGGATAGCAAATTTGTTTAAATATCTTATCAATTGATATCGAATAAATGCAGGCATGCATGCGCAAAATATTTAATTCATTTTGTATGATAAATAATTATTAGAAAATTCGTATATACATATTAATTAAAATAAATAATTTACATATTTAAAATAACATGAAAATATGCATGATGGTGCACTAAAATAGAGAGAAAATTATAACCTGTTACTGAAAATGTCTATAACATAGTACTTTTCAATATCGTGGTTCTTAATGTTATTCACAAGCAGATGGAATTTTTCTCATCCTTAAACGCAAAGGAAGAATAGAATACAGATCGTTGTTATAAAAGTCCGAGAAGTAGCCACAATTTAAACCTTACCATTTTATACAAGTTGGTTTTCAAGTTGTAATTGATTTTACTTATCAATCCCGAAAAAAGTCGCCAGTTGTCGCAACAGCTGTGTATGAGGCCATGATAATCAAAAAATGCCCCATTAAAACGTTAAAAGCATGGCAACCCAATTACAGATTTACCAACATTTTTAAAATAAAGCACGCTGTCATGTTTTTAGAGTTCTCGAAGTCTGAGCTGGGGTTGGCGAGCGTAGCTCGCAGGGGGTAGACCCCCTAGTATATATATATATATATATATATATATATATATATATATATATATATATATATATATATATATATGTGTGTGTGTGTGTGTGTGTGTGTGTGTGTGTGTCACTTCTTTATGGACACCATAACTAAAAAAATTCTGCATAAATCTCTTCCAAACTGATACATAAAATCAAGGAGCATAAAATCTCAGTCAAGTTCGTTAATGGGCAAAATCGAACCAGGGGGGGGGATGGGGGGGCTTTTTGTGAAAACAGAAAAAATGTATGTATGACAGATTTTTGATATAATTAAAAATGTCCCCAAGGGGGGGGGGAAGGGGGGGGGGTGTTAGAAGAAAAAAATCATAGCTTCGTCAATTCACAAGATATCAAATCCGCGTAAATTTATTATTAATCCTCTTAATATTATCTAAAACTTTTATATTGACAAGTTTTTTATAGGACCAACCGTTATAGCAAAAATAAAATAAAAATAAAATAAAATAAAAACAAAAAAAATCCCTGCCGGCTCCGCCTGCAAACAAGTTATTTTTCGAGGTAGGCGATTCCAACTCCCGTATCTTTTCGAAACTGATACATAAAATCAAGGGGCATAAAATCTCGGTCAAGTTCGTCAATGGGCAAAATCGAACCAAAGAGGGGGGGAGGCTTTTTGTGAGAACAGAAAATCCCCCATAATTTCTTAATTATGATACGTATCGAATCCGTTTGAAGTTATTATTACTTCTAGGAGAAGGGCCGAAAATTTATGTATGACAGATTTATGATATAATTAAAAATTGCCTTAAGGGGGGGGGGTGTGGTAAGGGGGGTTTTACAAAAAAAATAATTCATAACTTCGTCAATTCCCAAGATTTTAAATCCACTTAAATTTATTATAAATCTTCTTAATATTATCTAAAACTTTTATATTGACAAGTTTTTCATAGGACCAACTCTTATAGCAATAATAATAATAATAATAATAATAATAATAATAATAAATACATGAATAAAATCCCTGCTGTCTTTGCCTGCAAACAAGTTAGGTTTCGAAGTAGGCGGTTCCAACTGTCGCATCATCGTAAAAAAGGTCATTTCTTCCGCAATTCCCGACAAACAGGCGCCCCACGGTCTGCGTCTTCGAAATCTACCTGTGCCTGTAGGCCGAGCCGTCAGGGATTTTTTATATCGGTCTTCGGGCCCGGGCGGGCTCAGGCTCATTCTTTCTGAAACTGACAATTTTATTTATTCTCATATCGTAAAAATAAAAATAACATTTTTTCCCTTAAAAAATTACGTATTTCATTTTAAGTCATTTAATGCTATTTTCATCAGAATGAATAAAAGGGGAAGCAGAAATCTTATTTTTCTTTTCCAGTTTTAGAATGCTATTTTAAAAGGAAATTTTGCAATATTTTCAGATTTATGAGCGGTATTGACGCCATGATATGGCGCCAATGGAAAAAAGGCGCGAATAATTTCGATTCTCGTTTGTAAAAGTAGGACATTTTTCAATTGGAACGTTTATTTATTTATTTATTTTTAGATATCTAAAGTGAAGTGAATGCTTTCTTTTGTTTGCAGTTAATCAGCATTAGCTTAAGATTTGGAAATTTTTAGTCTTCTATTGCGTGCGAGTCATATAAATGGCTCTTCATACTTCATATGAAAATAACGTTAGTGATTCTATTTTTCATCATGAACTCTGCTCATGTTAAAGCTCTGCTCTGAACATTTACGAAGTCACTCCCATTCGTAAATATTGTCATGTATTGTTATTCCGATAAGAAAGCGATCGAAAAGTGTTTCCACTTTGCTTATAAAGGCATAGGATCTTTCAGATAACGGTGCCAAATTTTTAATTTAAGCTGATTTTCAGGAACACGAAATATTGTTTTAATTAAGGAATCAATTATAATTTATGAAATACGCCTATTATAGGAAATAGAAAAACGGCATAGGAATTTCTGCAAATTTCTTGCATTTATTCATAAAACACACTTCATTAATGTGTCCATCAGGTTTGCTTGTTGGGTGAGTAAATTATGAGAATCTTTTAAGGAAGTATATTTTTATTTCATACCAAACTTCTCTTTTGAAAAGATTGAATGTAAATTCCCATAAAACTTAATTATGTGCTGGAGATTAACAGTTATTTTCATGTAAGAAGTTTTTAAATATGAGATATTACCTTTAAAACGTTTTTTTTTTTTAATATTATGCATTTTTTTCGATTACGGGCTCGGGCTCTGATGACACAAAATGTTTCGGTCTCGGGTGGGCTCGGATTTAAAATCGTCGGGATCATCTCTAGTGCCTAGTCAGGTGAGGGTCTCGTCACCTGATCAAGGTTCTAAATTACGAGACCTATTAAATCTGTCAATTCAACAAAGTTAAACAGAAAAATTGAACCGGCAAACAAGGATAACTGTAGCAAACCACAAGAGAGCAAGCACAGCAGCGATGTGAACAAATCTATATTCAGGTGGATCACAGCCATGCTGTGATCAGGCGATTTCCGCCCCGCACACAGGTACTAACCCGTCAAGCTGGGCATTCGTGCCGGGCAGGTAGGGGCCTGGTTAGCGGTATAAAAAAAAAACAAAAAAAACGCGTGTTTGCATGGCAGAAGGATATACTACTTGCTCGATTAGTCTTTGCAAATGATTTTAAGACCTTACAGATTAATCTAACAGCTTATAAAATTGCTGGGCATAAAAAATCTACCAAAACATTCGTTAGACTTCTAAATTTATTATAATTTTCTATTTTTCATAATATTTTCTTTGTAAATGAAAATTTTGCTTATTTCATGGGTTATTTATACTATTAATTCTTATCATTATACAGCATTTTGGGTTGTTTCACATTGATACAGAATATTCTGCTATTGGAGTTCTGTGTACTTCGTTTAAATTAAGGCTATTCTCAAATTCAAATGAGGTACTTTTAGACACATTTTTTTAATTTATTGTTGTTTAGAAACGCATGAAATGAGCAGTTGTTATTGAGAAAATGCGTAATCGAAACACGTTTTGCATTTTTTGGTAAAGGCAGACGATCTTTCAGAAAACATTGTCAAAGTCGGCGTTTTCAACAGAATGCCCGAAGCGTCAGCACCTAAAAGAAGAAAAACCTGTTTTCACGTGACACGAAACACTTATAATTCGATAAGTAATTTATGGATCAAAAAATGGAAAATTCATTTCGGTCCCAAATCGCTTCAATAGTCATGTCAGCCAGTTTTATCCCTTTGCATTTAAAAATGGGTTGGAAATTGTGTCAAAGTTTTGCGTTGTTCAGCAGATCATTAGAGAACCACCTTAATCCAATTGAATAGTTAGGTAAATTAAAAAAAAAATGAAAAAATGAAAAACCAAGAGCGAATTTTCGAACTTGATTTAGAGAATTATTAAATATTTATAAACTATAATTCTTATAACTAATTCTAACCTATTTTAGAAATAATTTGTTTTAAATAAATGTGTTTCAATGACATTACTAATCAAAGAAATAATTTTTTTTTTCAAGAAAAATCCTTTTTTTTTAAATAGTATATAAACGTTTGTATTTTAATGTTAAAATGTCGTGTATCTTGCATCAGTTCAATTGTATATTTTTTCTCAAGACAGTTTCAATGAATTTCTTCCCCGTGATTTGAAACTATTTAAAAAAGGTTTAAATATTATATATAAATTAGTGAATGGATTGAAAATTAATAACAACAATAAACACTTGATGCATTATCGAATTAACAGAATAAAATTACTCAAAATTAACCATTTCTTGGCTAAGAAAACGAAATATTTAATTATACTGACGTATTTTGAATGTATATTGTATGCTACAACATCATTTGGAATAAACTATTGGAATTAAATATAATTTGGAATAAATTTGGAATATAAATTTGGAAAGAATTTCAATAATAGTGCACTCTTTAATTTTATTAAAATTTAATTACTTGTATTAAAAGCATTTTAAATTATACTAATAAAATGATGTTACATCCGCACATATTTACCCATGAAATAACAGATGAAACTAAAGAAGAATGGATGACCTAAATAACTAAAGATTCAAAATAATAATAATCGATTTATAAAAGAAACGGAGAAATAATTGAATAAATGTGTACAAAAATACAGAGAGCGTGAAAAAAACAGCAATAATAATAATAATAATAATAATAAAGCCTGAAAACAGATTTACTTGTATGGTTTATTCCTGTCTAACTTTTGACCACTTTTGAATTCTAATTATTCTGCTATTTCTATTGCTAAAAAATTTAGTATGCAATAATTACAAAAAATTAAATTTTAATATTAGAAGAGCAGTATTGATTTTAATCCGTAACAGATGGAATTTAAAAAGTTTAAACTTTTACAGTAAAAATTAATTGGGAAAGACATATATTAAAATGGTGCAATAAAATATCTTTAATTGGGGAGGCGGGGAAAAAACACCCGAAATAAAACCGTGCTTTTTTAAAAATCGGTCTTGTCTAGTGAATAGGTCGCTGGATGCCAGTCGAATCTTGGTTCCGGTTTGGATGTTCATAGTGGGTCGAAGTTCAGTTTAAGCGGAAGTCCTGGTCTGTTTAACCCTCGCGTGTAAAAGATTACCGTATAGCGCTCTACAGCAAACCAGAAAAAAACACAGTAAAAATAAAACACCGGAAAAAATAAATATAAGAAAAAAAAGTACACGGGAAAATAATCACAAAATACATGAATAATTGTCTTATTTCTTTTTCTGTATAAGATATATTTACTTTATAAATGAGATGAAACCAAAGGTGGCGCTTGAAGGGTGAGGGGGAAGCTAAGCGTGCCAATCTCTCCCCGTTGGAGTCAAAATTTAATTATCACCGTTATATGTACTTTGACTTGGGTGCAGAGTCCTGCATCGGGTCGGGAGACCCGATTCTCCCTGTACATGACCCAACCTTAGTCGAGTGTAGGTTAGCTTTTAAAAAATGATACAAGGTTAGTTGATAAAAAGAACAACCCGCTAGTAGGTTGACGCTGATTTTTTTTCTTTGCAAGTCGGGTTGGTTATAATTGCTTCGGTTTCGGTTTAAGTTTTTATTCTTACGCGTTTTTTCGGATTAATCTGATTTTACAAAAATTGTTCAGAATTTATTTCCATAGAGTCATGTATCAGATCCGGTAACTCGATTTTACTTGAAACCCAAGCAGGCGGTGGTTCGGTAAATCTCCCACTTCTAATTCCCACCAATATAATCTCGAAATTCAAACCCTCACCCATAAGTATCTATATATATTTAAAATACGAGGTTGTTGTTTTTTTTCGTCATCTGCCCAAAGCTTTCTACTGAACCAATTTTTTAAGGCTCTTCTCAAATTCAAACAGGGCCCCACCAGTGGCTGAGAGGTTCTGCTCTCGAAGCTGGTAGACGGGAGGTGCTGAGTTCAAACCCCTGTCGCGCTCGTCGACCTAACCGTTCGGAGTTTTCCGTGGATTTCTTCGAACCTTGCCGTAAATACGGGTTAGGATCCCTTAAAAAGACCCCCACGGAGGGCACTCCCCCCTTGGGCCTATATTCCTCGTGTTGATAATTGGCCGGCATAAATCAAACCAACCCAACCCAAATTCAAACAGGCTATTTCTTTGACAAACTTTTTAATTCATTTTTGTTCGCAAACGCATGAAATTGGCAGGTTTTCTTATTCAGAAACAATGCACTCTTAAAAGAAATTTATTTAAAAAATACAGTTAAATTTAGTAATTTTTAAATAATTTTCAATCATTAAATATATATATATATATATATATATATATATATATATATATATATATATATATATATATATTTAAATCTAATTCAACGCCGAGAATCTGTTTGCTTCAATGATGTAAAGTAGCTACTGGCAAATTTACCACAATTTAATTTGGTCCATACCCATCCAAATTAAAAAGAAAAAAAGCCGATTAATCTTAAGATTAGATTACCCATAAGATTCATAACTTTGGCGCTAAACAGAAATTTGTCAACCAATAGGCAGATTTTTATTGTATGTTGAACATAAAATTAATATGAAACTAAATTGAATTGGCTAAGCTATATGTGCCATTAGAAATATGCTCGGAATTGTATTTTATTATTATTATTATTATTTTAAGATCGATTGTGCATCTCACTTTATAAGAGAAAAAATATCCTAGATCATGGAAAAAGAGGCATACATCTCGATTATGGAAAAGGAAATAATAAACCATACAATATAATAAAAATCTGTCTCATCTGCAGACAGATTTTATATTATTATTGTAAATATAAAAAAAAGTCATATCAAAAGATTTGAATTTGAAACTAACGATTATTGAAGAGGACATTTTTTAAATATTTTATTTTGTCGAATTTCGAGGGGTTCCATCTCGCTGCCATGAAAAAAAAAAAAAAAAAAAAAAGAAAAAGAAAGAAAGAAAAAAAAGAAAGAAAAGAAACAGAGAAAGAAAAAAAATTAGAAAGAAAATGTATGAGCCAGAAAACTATAAAAACGTTTACCACTTAAAAAACGCAATCGAACATGCTTATTCTATATGCATTCGTAAATTTTAAATTTTACATTAATCTCTTCCAGGACCTTTGATGCATATGTGAACATTTAGTATAAATGCTATAAAAAGAGAATTTTTTCACTAGTGAAACCTTTACAAGATTAATTGTACAATATAACAACGCACATTTTATCAAACAATTAAGTACACTAAGTCAACTTGAGTGAAAAATTGACCTAGGCCAGGACTCGAACATGGGACCAATGAAGGTCCCAGGTTCGAGTCCTGGTCCAGGTCAATTTTTTATTCATGTTAGCTTAGTGTATTTAATTGCCTGATAAAATGTGTGTTCTTATATTGTAAATAAAGTAATCAGACGTAGAGTTTATATGCTTTAATATATAACTGTACCATCTTTACTTAATTTTCTAAACATAAGACAGATATTCTGTCGTTAGGTAAATCAAAGGTCTTTATATATTCCTTGATTTCATGATTCAACTAGCGTCACTATTTTGTTTCTTTAAAAAAATTGAGTATTCATTTTTCTGAAAATATAAAGACTTCTGAGTAATAAGAAAGCTGGAATGCGTAAATATAAGTTTTCGCTTGTTTCGAAGGGAAATATTTCCTATACATTATGGTCTACGAATAAAAGTCATTTACGGTCTGTTTTAATGATGTTACACTTTTACAAACATAATGAAATTAGTATGAATTTTTGAGGCGTACTAAAGCATGATTTCTCTAGAATATGGATTGAAAAGCAATTATCATTCACTTACAGGGTCACACAAAATAATTCAGTTATAGAATGGTTTACGGAGAAAAAAATGTTTGCCGAGTATTTTAAATTATGTTGCATTATTTCAAACATAAAGAAATTATTGTATACTACTGAGGTTTACTACAAGATGCTTGCTGTAGAATATGACTTGTGTAGCATTTATAGTTTATTTATAGGCACACTCGAAAGATTTCGAATATAGTACTGTGTTATCGGAGTAGTATCAGTCTATTAGTGATAATTGCTTTCATCGTTTTCAGTTATGATATATGCTTTTAAGTTTAACTAAATGTTTGATACTACGCGATGTGTATAAATTCTTTAGATCCTATACAGGGCTGTAGAAAAGTATTCGTAAGCATTAGAGAGTATGAGCGTGATTAGCTTGAAGGTATATTTAAATTGAGTTATGCATTTTCAAACTCATTGATATTGAGTATATTAAGAGATGTTTGTAGAATATAAATAAAATCGTATACAGGTCTATCCAAAGAACTATACACTGCCGCTTTTATAATAATTACTGGAAGTGTGATTTCATTAGTTTTCGGCGTATTTTTTCCCGAATTAAATTTTAGCTTAATATTTGCGTGTCTAAAACTGCAGGTAATATACAGAACAATTCAAGGGCATTTCCATCTATTGGTATAAATGGCTAAAAGTGAATTTTCAATTGTGTTATGCGTTTTCTTACCAAGCTTAATTTTAGAATACTGTATAGCTTCAATTTCATACGAATAATAATAATAATAATAACTGATTGTGAAACAAGTAGTAAACAGAAATCGAACCGCACACGGACACGGTACATTCAGTGTCAAAGGTCTTAAAAAACAAGTCATCAAAAACATGTTGAATTTGATAACAGAGGAGACGGCCAAAGGTCATTTTCTTTTCGATGAGAATATTACTTCGTTTGGCCTGTACTATCGACGGCCGACCGGTGAGATTTATATTACTGGGGAAGACATTACACCACACGGGACTTCCTTATTCCTAATACTAAAAGGAAATGCGGTTAGTCCCTTCTCCCCCTGACTTCTGGGAAAGCTAATGATTCATTCTTTGTGATCATTTCTTCCTACATGCGTTACATCTGCGTGGAATCCATTCCAAATACTAATAGTTAAATTTAATACGCATGCACGTTTGACCTAGTAAAAAAATACCCCTTGGGAATGAAAGTAACGGAGATCTTTAATTGTACCCCCCCCCCCCCCTTCCCCCAAATTTCACCTTTTCCATCAGTATCTATAAAAATAAACTTTTAGAAATAACGTTTTAGATACTTTCTTACTTTTTAAAACTAAGAAAAAGAAAATACTACTGAAATGCACACAAAAATTGTAGCAAAAACTTGGAAAGCAATGGATTTTTTCCTTCGAAAAAATAATAGCATTATATAGTATTTAGGATGAATTAGCATCATAAAACAAACTTACGAAAAATTTAAAAATAAAATTAATGACATAGGTTTGGGGTTTCTATTTGAAAATATGGTGGTGTACTTCAAAATTTTATTTGTAGGGGGGTAGGGGGTATCATAAAATTCTGGGAGAGTACTAGGGAGTGTAGATAAATCCCTGTGTTCCTCCATAAAATTTCATTAGATGCAACGTACCTTAGAAAGACTATAGTATACTAACTACTTAGAATTAAACTAGTAAGTAAAATTTAATATTTACCATTAAATTAACCTTTAAATAACAACGCTCGATGTCAGAAAAGGGCTGAAAGACATTTTTCCTATTTATGATTTTATTAATTTACGTTTAAAAAGCTTTTTGTGTACATATATATTTTTCTATTATTTTAATTGCCTTAAATGTACATAATATATTCAAACATCTCATTTAAAATCACAGACTATGATCATTATTACAAATGGTTACGGCTAAATAGAATAACATTACTACATTTTTTAATTTGTAACCGAACTATTTTCTATTTTAATTTACGTCGTGCATCGATTATGGTACAACTGTCAACTTATATTTTATGGTAGTTTCCGTTAAAAATTTCGCATTCCACAAACATTAATCAGATGAAAATTAAATATAATTTGAAAATTCATCGTTTCGAAGGAATGATTTCTTTTTCAGGGAAAAGCACATGCTAGTCCAGAAAGCTAGAGCAGAAGCGGGGCTGAAATAATAAAATATTTGTCATTTAACTTATTTTATCATTTTTTATATTTGATCTGATTGACTTTTTTTTTATAATTTATTTATATTCATTTTTATATAATTATTTCAGTACTATTATTTAATTTTTACATTTTCCCCACTACTTTTATCTAATTTTTATTTTTCCATTCTTTCTTATTCTATTTGTTACAATCATTTGTTTTCGGATTGGCATATCTTTTCCTTCTGGTTGTCTTTCTCATATATTACGCATTATTTCCCTAAACACATAATTTTCTCACATATTACGCATTATAGCCCCATCACTGTAAAAAAAAATCCTGAGGTTACTAAATTTTTTTTAGTATATTTGTATTCCACAGATTTTTTTAGTAACCGGTACTAAAAACCGGAATCGTTGCTAGCTGTTTTCTAGTAATGATGATAGGTGTTTTCTAGTGTAATTCTTACAGATTTTCTTGTAACTGAGTAATAATACAAAAAAAATTTTTAATAATTGCAAAAATCAATGAGAATTTTTTTAGTAGATCGACCCATTTTTTTTTTTATTTTTACAGTGTACCCATGTTCTTTGTGAAATCTATAATCTTTTAGTTGTGTTCATGCTCTAATAGTAACAACATATAATTTTGTCTGAATAAGATTTCATGTCGTCGAAACGCTTGCGTTTTCTTTATTTGTATGGTGTATTTAAGAAGTTTAACTACTTAGTATCAATAGTGTGCTTTTATTTTCTATAGTTCATTTTGACAATCTATATATATATTTGTCTTACGTGGCGCGGAAATAGGGCTGAATTTCTACCTTATCGTTGGCAATCTATATATATATTTGTCTTACGTGGCGCGGAAATAGGGCTGAATTTCTACCTTATCGTTGGCAACAGCCGTAGTTTCCAGAGCTCAGACCAATGAACAGACAAGATTGTGTTAGCTCCGCCTCCAATATGGCTGTCAGTGTCAGAGCAGTGAAACTCTAGCTAGCAATTATTAAAAATAAAACAATATGAACGTAATACAAAGCGTCTGAGATGATTCCTCATTTTAATTATGAGTAATATTGTTAATTTCAAATGAATTCTCAACTCTTATTTAGAGTTTATTTACGAATTTCACTCGCACAAAATATCGGAGATAATAAAATATAAACTTTTTAGAGTGCCCCTGCTGCCATCTGCAGCTGTTTTATTGAAGCAGGGTTCGTACGGGTCCTGGAATTTTAAGACCAGGAAATTATTCGAAACCAGTATTTTCTTATAGATAATCGCCTCTTAAATAAGGTGCAATTTCCCACGTTTGAACTTGATGTATTCTTTTAGAAAAATATACTGGTATGTCACCTGGAAAAGTAACGGTATTCGTACGAACCCTGTGAAGTAAAAATAATTTATTTTTCCGAAATGTATAATCAATTAGAATAATAAAATGTCGAACGAAATTTAAACAATCATTGATGATAAACTATCATCCTACCACGTTTTTTTTTTTTTTTTTTTTTATGAATTAAGCCGTGCTGTACATTATTATAGGTGCAATAAGTTTTAAACTAATTATGTTTCCAAGATCCTTTTTTTAGCACTTTCCAACCTAGTTGAAAAGTGCTTATGACTTCGGTTTGTCTGGCCGTATGGCCGTCTGCCGTCTGGCCGTCTGTCCGTGCTCTAACTCCCGTAAATATGCTCGGATTGCTCTGCAATTTTTATATGTTATTGTCGTTATCTATAGCATGTTCCCTATTTCAACGGAAGTGTGTAGCACTTATAGTTTTATTACAGGGACACTCAAAAGAATTCCGTTACATTGGTGCATTAGAAGAAGCTTAATATGGAATAGGGTGTGCATAGCACTTATAGTTACTTTACAGGGACAGTCAAAATAATTCCGTTACATGACGTCTATGGAGAAAAATCGTCTGCGGTTTATTTAAATAATGTTTCATTATTTTAAACGCATTGAAATTTATATATATATATCTAAGGTGCATTACAAGAGGCTTACTACAGAATAGTGTGTGTATAGCAGTCATCGTTCATTTACAGGGACACACAAAAGAATTCTCTACTGTCTGTTAACACTAATTCCTGGAAGTGCGTTTTAAGTTACTAAACGCGATTTTAATTTTAACTCGCTTTTTGTCTATTACGTGGTGTGTATAAATTCTGAAGATCCTATACAGGGCAGCACAAAAGTTCGCGAACACATTTCCGTTTATTGACAGAAACTCCAGAAAGATAATTTTAAACTGTGCTACGCGTTTCCTAACTAAACTAAAATTTAGAATCCTAGCATATACAAATCTATAGATCATATACAGGGCTGAATAAAAGTATTCGGATATTTTTCCGAATATTGTATCTGTTGGAAATTCCTGAAATTATGTTTTTAAATATGTTATGCGTTTTCCAAATTGTTTACTTAGATGTTATCTTTTAGCTTATTAAACGGTATGTTTTGTAAAATTATTTTGGAAGCGTTGGAAAGTGCTACATAATCTATGCTTGACGTATGATTTTTCGTTCTTGTCATAGTATTTAAATGATTTATATGCACTTTAGTAGCATCAACTAAATGCATTTTAGTTGTGTTTTCAACGGAGTTTTCAATTACTTTTTTGCATTAAAAAATTGTCAATTTCATATGTTCAAATGATTTATTGTAGTACTTATTCCGGCTAGAATTACTAGAAAAATAAAAAAAAAGGGGCGAGCGAAGCGAGCTGGGATCGCGTAGCGGTCTCAATGTGAATTGCTTTGCAATTCACGGGGGATTGACGAGCGTTAGCGAGTAGGGGGCTGAGCCTCCTAGTATTAATTATTTCTTTTAACACGAAGATTGACCAAGAAGAATGAATAATTACTTTCTTTTTAAAATAATAATAATAATAATAATAATAATAATAATAATAATAATAATAATAATAAAATATCCCTGACGGCTCGGCCTACAGGCACAGGTAGATTTCGAAGACGCAGACCGTGGGGCGCCTGTTTGTCGGGAATTGCGGAAGAAATTACCTTTTTGCGATGATGCGGCAGTTGGAACCGCCTAGTTCGAAACCTAACATGTTTGCAGGCGGAGCCAGCAGGGATTTTTAATTAATTATTATTATTATTTTTTTTTATTTATTTATTTATTTATTTTTTTTTTTTTGCTATAAGAGTTGGTCCTATAAAAAAAATGCCAATATAAAAGTTTCAGATAATATTAAGAGGATTTATAATAAATTTTAGCGGATTTGAAATCTTGGGAATTGATTTTATGTTATGAATTAAGTTATGAATTTTTTCCTTCTAAAACCCCCCTCCCCCCCCCCCCTTAAGGCAATTTTTAATTATATCAAAAATCTGTCATACATAAATTTTCGGCCCTTCTCCTAGAAGTAATAATAACTTCAAACGGATTCGATACGTATCATAATTAAGAAATTATGGTTTTTTTTTCTATTTTCACAAAAAGCCCCCCCCCTCCCCCCCTCCCCCCCTTTTTTTTCGATTTTGCCCATTAACGAACTTGACCGAGATTTTATGTCTTTTGATTTTATGCATCAGTTTCGAAAAGATGCGGGAGTTGGAACCGCCTACTTCGAAAAATAACTTGTTTGCAGGCGGAACCGGCAGGGATTTTTTTTTTAATTTTTTTTTTTTTTTTTTTTTTTTTTTTTTTTTGCTATAACGGTTGGTCCTATTAAAAACTTGTCCATATAAAAGTTTTAGATAATATTAAGAAGATTAATAATAAATTTACGCGGATTTGATATCTTGTGAATTGACGAAGCTATGATTTTTTTCTTCTAACACCCCCCCCCTCCCCCCCCCCTTGGGGATATTTTTAATTATATCAAAAATCTGTCATACATACATTTTTGGCCCTTTTTCTAGAAGTAATAATAACTTTAAACGGATTAGATACGTATCATAATTAAGAAATTATGGTTTTTGTTCTGTTTTCACAACTCCCCCCCCCCATTCCCCCCCCCCCCCCCCCTTGGTTCGATTTTGCCCATTAACGAACTTGACCGAGATTTTATGCCCCTTGATTTTATGTATCAGTTTGGAAGAGATTTATGCCGAATTTTCCCAGTTATCGTGTCCATAAAAAAGTGTCATAGATAGATAGATAGATAGATAGATAGATAGATAGATAAAGTTTTGAACTGGGGGTGGTTTTGGGTTCTGGGAGTCATGATCGGCGTAGATCTGCAAAAAAAAAATTCAAAAATCCCAACTTAGGTGAGAATGTAATATGTAGTACTAGCGGCCCTCCCTCGCTTTGCTTCGGGTTAACCTTGAAAACCTTCATCTCTTTGTGTTTTCTGTAGACCTTTTTAATGTGTACAATAATTAGTACATTATTTTGATAAATCTTGTAGGGTTCAGCCTGCGTTTGCAATGTATAAGCGGAAAAAATGAAATTATTTACGACATCACATTAAAAACCTCAAAAATAACAGTATTTCTCCACTATTTAATGGATGTTATTATACATATAAACCTTCCTCTTGAATCACTCTATCTATTAAAAAAAACCGCATCAAAATCCGTTGCGTAGTTTTAAAGATTTAAGCGTACACAGGGATATAGGGACAGAAAAAGCGACTTTGTTTTATACTATGTAGTGATTTATCTGAAATTACAAAGCAAAACATATGGTTATTATACATATAAACCTTCCTCTTGAATCACTCTATCTATTAAAAAAAACCGCATCAAAATCCGTTGCGTAGTTTTAAAGATTTAAGCGTACATAGGGATATAGGGACAGAAAAAGCGACTTTGTTTTATACTATGTAGTGATTTATCTGAAATTACAAAGCAAAACATATGGTTATTATACATATAAACCTTCCTCTTGAATCACTCTATCTATTAAAAAAAACCGCATCAAAATCCGTTGCGTAGTTTTAAAGATTTAAGCGTACATAGGGATATAGGGACAGAAAAAGCGACTTTGTTTTATACTATGTAGTGATTTATCTGAAATTACAAAGCAAAACATATGGTTATTATACATATAAACCTTCCTCTTGAATCACTCTATCTATTAAAAAAAACCGCATCAAAATCCGTTGCGTAGTTTTAAAGATTTAAGCGTACATAGGGATATAGGGACAGAAAAAGCGACTTTGTTTTATACTATGTAGTGATTTATCTGAAATTACAAAGCAAAACATATGGTTATTATACATATAAACCTTCCTCTTGAATCACTCTATCTATTAAAAAAAACCGCATCAAAATCCGTTGCGTAGTTTTAAAGATTTAAGCGTACATAGGGATATAGGGACAGAAAAAGCGACTTTGTTTTATACTATGTAGTGATTTATCTGAAATTACAAAGCAAAACATATGGTTATTATACATATAAACCTTCCTCTTGAATCACTCTATCTATTAAAAAAAACCGCATCAAAATCCGTTGCGTAGTTTTAAAGATTTAAGCGTACATAGGGATATAGGGACAGAAAAAGCGACTTTGTTTTATACTATGTAGTGATTTCTTACGAACTCTACCTAAAACGGGCTGCTTAATCAAGAGATTGATCTCTAAACTATAAAATACTATACTGTAATATTTTTTTCTTTTCAATTTAAGCAGTTTAGAAAATTTAGAAAATGGTATCGCAAAAACTTACAATGTCTTCTTTCAAATTAAATTTTCATCGCGTTAATATTTGTGCAATGCAAAGTAATTTTTCTGTCATTTGAAGCTTATTAAATGCGTAATTAAAGTTGATAACTGTATAATATACTGCGCGAAATGTTTTCTGCTTTGTTTTTAATGGAAATATTACAAATTATTTTAGACGGTTAGTTGATAGCTTTCCACAAGGCATAAAATAGCTAGAAATTCATGTATATTGTGGTAGGAATTGTGCGAAGAGAAAACTGAACTCGGGAAAAAGTTTGGATTCGTTGCCTCCATCCCCAAATTTGAAAGGAACAGGAAACTACCCCGCGTCGCCTGAGGCGGAGTCGGGGATTGTAGCAATTATCTCTATTGTTGACAAGATACGGCGCCTAATGAAAGGGGGTAGGCATATTTCTTACACACGTGCACGCCAGTATTGGAGGTATTTTCTCCAAACGACTTATCACGGCTTCGCCTGTATAGAAGCCTTTCTAGGAGAACGACTTAAGAAGGGCTCACCTTTTTCGGAAGACAGTTTGCTGAACGTGTTAACATGGCCTTGTCAGTGAGAGGGTTAAAAATTTAAATTAAAATTAAAATTAAACATGTTGTATACAGATCTTCAAAATGTTAAAATATGCCAATATTTTAACCAATATATATATACCGCTATTACTCATATTGATATAATTCTCTCTTTGTATAATTCTCAAAGATTTGAAAAAGTCCGTTAAACTTTCAATATGACGTCATATTAATTTTATTTTTAATTCTCTAATGACATCATATTAGCTGGCGGAGGCTAACGAAAAAGAAAGGCTACCGCGGTGCTTTACGCGTATCTTTTTTTACAAAGCGCGGGAGTCACGTGATGCTCGAATGCACCAATGGAGATGTACGAAAAGAGCATCACGTCACTCTAGCGGTCTGTAAAAAAAGATAAGTGGAATGCACCGCGGTTGCCTGTCTTTTTCGTTAGCCTCGAGCTGGCTTTCTGTACTTACTCTTACTCATACTCATACTCCTTGTATTATTGAGAAATGTTTGAAATTTTCCATTTTATTACCAATAGGACGTCATATTAATCTTTTTTTTTTTTTTTTTTTTTTTTCTTTCAATTGGTGATATTTTTTATTTCATTTTACACGTGAAAATCTTTCAATAAAAAATTAATTATTGTAGAAAGAATTTTATTGTGGATTTTTAATTGTTGGCAACTGCTATAATGAAAAATGTTTAAATTTAATAGAAAAAGGCTGTTAGATTTTTGTTGTTTATCTGTATATATTAAAATAATACGATTTTTTAAAATTTTATGATTTTGAGCTTCATTGCATGTATCTATAAGTACACAAAATTTCATGCCTGTAAGTTAAATAGTTTCTGAGAACCGGCTCTGTGATGGACAGAGAACGAAGCGGGAGTAATAGGCTTCCGTGAGATGAACAAAACCCTAAAAAGGGGATATTATCCATGAAAGAAAAATTTATGACATTCTTCACGTAAATTTTGTAAACTATATTGTTATATATAAAATAAATACATTGGAAATTTTCTTGTATTAAAATATTTTATAGTATTTTCTGTAATAAAAATATTGCATTTTCATAGTTTAATTGAAGAATATGACTACCTATCAACTTGTACGGTTTTATACTACATTAACATTCTTTCACCCACGTTCTAACAACAGTTAAGGATTAAACTTTTTCTCCTTTATCTGTTACTTATTTTAACAATAGATAATTAATCATCAAAAATCCTCCTCCCCATCAGAAATTGCCATTTCCCCTAACCTTTTCCCTAGTACACAAAATAAGAAAATGCTTTTAAAACTGTTTAATTTCTTTTCTGTCCTGTTTATAAATTTTTAATAAAGATGAGTAATTAATCATTTAATAAACTTCCAACCCTTCATAAAATTTCTGCTTCTCCCCTACCCGCATCAGTTCACAAAGTTAAAAACTTACAACAATAAATAATCATTTAAAATACCCCTCCAAAATTACCTCTCTACTTTAACATGCCTTCCCCTTTTTTTCCTACCACTTTCATTTTTCTTCTGCCCCAATTCTAAATGTTTAGTAATCATTAAAAACTAGAAAATTATCTAATCAACCTTCCTCCTCCTCCCCCCCCCCCCCCGCAAAAAAACTGCTTCTTTCATCAACCCCCCCTCCCCCTCATCAGCTTACAAAGTTTAAAATCTTGTTTTTCATTTTAAAAACTTTATTGTTCTGTTTTTTTTTTTTTTTTTTTTTTTTTTTGTAACAATAAGTAATCGCTCATTTTAATTCTCCATTTACCCCATCCCACCCGAAAATTTCTGCTCTCTTTCAATTTCCCTCCCATGTACAAAGTACACGAAGTAAACAGCATGATAAATTAAATAATCATATAACTGAACTCCCCCCCCCCCCACAACCAAAAAAAAATCTGCTTTACCCCTTTTCCATTGCATTACTATTTTGAAATAATAAATAATAATTAATATTCTTATTATTAATATTCCCATTCCGAAGTCCCCCTCCCCCGCTATTTGAATGTTTAAAAGTTGTATTTACAGAAATATTAACAATTGTGTATTATTATGTGTATTGTGTATTACATTAGTTTTTTCAATTTGTATATCTTTAACTTTTTTATTTTTTTTTTAGGGGTGGAGGGGAGAGCTTGAAAGTCCTTGAATTTTATTTTAAAAAATATGTACAAACCCTGTTTTAGTCAAACTATTTATGCAAATTACTGTAATTTAAATTATAATTTTTATGATGAATATAAAATAATAAATCAGGATGTTTATCTTATATTGGTATGAAAGTGTGAAAATGGTTTGAAAATGCCAGAATTATAATTACTACATAAATTCAAAAATTACTTAAATCAAGAAAAACATTAAGTCTATAAATAATTTAAATGCCTTTGATAATTACTTTCATCTTTATCTGCCACAATATTCAAAATGATAGTTTTAAATTTCGCTAAGAAAATTAAAAATTCGCTAACTTAATTATCTGCTAATAGATGGCAACACCAACCAAAACTTTAAATAATGATATCTTATTTAGGAAATTATCCCTCTTTAGGGATAAATATCCAGTCTCTAGCACAGAGAAGTTTCGAAGATTTTATTTTAAGTCCCAACATTAGGAATCGTCCTGTCGTTAGCCGCTAGTAATAGGGTAGTACAATTTCTGCCTACAGTAGAAAGCCTCCTGACTTCTGCTTCTGACTTGTTAGGTGACGTCAGCAGTAAGAGGCGAACATTCCGTATATCGCATTGATTGAGAAGCGTTAAATATTACTATATTTTCCTATGTAAACCAGTAAGACTTAAAATGATCTAATAATAGAGCTCTAAGGCCCATTGTATATCAATTAATTGCTACTGATATATATAAAAGCTTGGTTTGAATTTCAATAGCTGGATTTCATCTTTCGTAACAAAATTTTATTTTTCACAAAAATATAATAAATTTCACAAAAATATGATAAATTTCACAATAAATAAATAAAATAAAAATACTTTTTACAAAATGCGCCCCAAGGAAAAAAACCTGCTTCGACCCCTGTAAACATACGGAGAGCTACTTTAATAATATTTTAAGCAATAATTATTGTAACGTTCTCACCATGAATTTTATAGCTTCATTTACATATTTGGTTACCATAAATGAAGTACGAAATTAGTTATGCATAGTATGACATAAGCTTATTTTTAACAAAATATAGTAAGCATAAATATATTATTTTTCAATAACAACTGTAACACCAACTGATATTAAAAGTTCTGGATTAACAAGTGGGTAAGTGCGATAGAAGATCGCTCAAAGGGTTGCGTTTAATATTCCTTTCAAAAAACTTTATCCTTTCTTTAATAAATCCAAATAAATTTCATTTAGCAACCAAAAAATAAAGTCATGGGTTTTTTTAAAGTAAAAATTTACCGGTCTATTTTTCTCTTTTTTTTTCGAATATTTGAACCGGCCCGATAGCGAGCGAAGCCCGCTTTTATACTCTGTCATAATAATATCAGTCATATGGACTAAATGCGATATTTAAAGAAAATAGTTTATATAAAATAGATATTTAAACCTATTGCGTAACCATCTGTAATCCAGGTCCTACTACCAAATTGTGTATTTTAGAAAGTTAGACTTTTTGTGACAGTTCCTTAAAAGTATCTGCATTGATTTTAAACTGTATTGTTGCTAGCAAACGCCCATGTTTGGAGCTAACATTGCTCACAGATCACGGAAGATTAGTTATTTTATATTTTACTAGCTGTTACCCGTGACGTCTTTCACGTAACAATAAAAGAAAAATAAATGCATTAATTAATGAAAACGTTTCACCCCCGATAGTTAAAAACATATGTAACTCTCTTTATAACAAACTCCGTTTTTTATAATATCTGATCAAGCCAGAAAGCGGGCGAAGCCCGCTATTATACTCTGTCATAATAATATCTGTTATGTGGACTAAATGCGATATTTAAAAAATAATAATAATTTAAAAATTAAACACATTGTACACCTTCAAAATGTTAAAATATGCGAATATTTCCATAATCGGGTTTTTATCATGATTCAATACGATCCTCAAACTCATATATTTACTATTCTCTATTACTCATATTGATACTAGCTTTGTATTATTCTCAAACATTTGAAAAATCCGTTAAACTTCCAATAGGACGTCAGATTAATTTTCTTTTTAATTCTCTAATGACGAGATATTAATCTGCTTTCTTTACATACACATACTCATACTCCTTGTATTATTGAGAAATGTTTGAAAATTTCCGTTTTATTACTAATATGACGTTATATTAATCTTTTTTTCAATTAGTGAAACTTTTTAATTCATTTTCATTTTTCACGTGGAAATCTTTCAATAGAAAATTAATTATTCTAGAAAGAATTTTATTGTGGATTTTTAATTGTTGGTAACTGGTATAACGAAAAATATTTAAATTTAATAGGAAAAGGCTGTTAGAATTTTGGTTTTTTATCTCTCTATATTAAAATAATACGATTTTTCCAAATTTTAATATTTTGAGCTTCATAGTAGGTATTTAGCTATAAGTCAGGGATGAGATTTCTCCGCTTTTTTGCATACCAGTATAATCTTACAGAAAATGTTTCATTATTTAATCGGAACATTTGGCAATTGAACAGAACAACATTTTCTCTAAGATTTTACTGGTATGCAAGAAAGCGGAGAAATCTCATCCTTGCTATAAGTACACAAATTTTCATTCCTGTAAGTTATATAGATTCTGAGAATAGCTCTGTGACGGACAGACCACGGAGCGAGAGTAATAGGGTTTCGTGAGATGAACGAAACCCTTAAAAAAAAAAAAAAAAAAAAAAAAAAAGAAAAAAAAAACATAAAAATCTAATTATTTTTACAATGTTTTAAAATGCATGTTTTAAAAAGAACGCAAAAATATTCTTACACGTGCGATCGAAATATCATACACGTGCACAGTTTTAAAAATGTATGTAACTAAATTATATTATTATATAATAGAAACATAAAAGAAATTTCACTTACCGTATTTGCATTAACAGTTGATAAAAAAAATTCAACAGTTTCAGGTCTATTTCACTGCATAAAGGGTTAAGTTATTGCTTGTTTTCTTCTGATCATTTTGGATTTTGGAACTTTAAAGAGTTATTATAATAAGTTTTTGCTTCGAATTTGAGTAAATGAATTTCATCTTTCCTTACAAAATGTTATTTTTCACACAAAAAAAAAAATAAAAAAAAATAAAATAAAATAAAAATAAAAATAAGAAGAAGAATGCATTTCACAAAAAAAAAACTTTTATTCTTCCCAAAATTTTAATGTTTTATTAACTTTTTTAACTTTTAATTAAAAAGAAGTATATTAATAAATCACTCGTTATATAATCACAACATAAAAATATTTTAATGACATAAAAAATGTTTTTTTTTTCAATTGTTTTTAAATTATAAAATGCATTTTTCTTTTTTATATTAGATCATTCATACAAGATACTTTAAAGATCAAAATTTACATATATTTAATAGTAATAATGTTTAAAAATTATTCTAAATCCTAAATATATTCTTAGCAAAAGAGTTAAAGCAAATAAATAACTATGACATACAAATTTGAATTATTTGAAATGCATTAAACCAGGGGTTGACCCAAGAAAATTTTGGGACCTATTTAGATCCCCTTCACAAAAATCCATTGAATAAAGCAGATAGCTTCATTAAAAAAAAAAAAAAAATAAATAAATAAATAAAGCTGCCCCTTCACAAAATTTCTGCTAATAAACGACCCTTCACAAAATTCCTCTTGATAGAACAGGCCCCTCACAAAATTCCTCTTACTAAAACAGACACTTCACAAAATTCCTCTTGATAAAATAGGCACCCTTCACAAAATTCCATTCTATAAAAACATACTCTCCATTATTTTTATTTTGTTAGGTTTTAAAATGTGTAATTTGCAAAGAAAACAAATTCACCAGAAAGGGAAACTTTAGCTTAGCAGAACGACTTAGAGAATTTATTATTATTAAATGCTAGGTTTGAATTTGAGTAGCTGGATTTCACCTTTCGTAACAAAAAGTTGTTTTTTTCACAAAAATATAATAAATTTCACAAAGATATGATAAATTTCACACAAAAAACTACTTTTCACAAAATAGGCGCCAAGGGAAAAAAAAAAACCTGCATCGACCCCTGTAAACATACGGAGGTCTACTTTAATTATATTTTACATAATAACCATTGCGAAATTCTCACCATGCATTTTATAGCCTATATTACATATACGGTTACTATAAATGAAGTACGAAATTAGTTATGCATAGTTATAACAGAAGCTTATTTTTATCAAAATATAGCAAGCATAAATCTATCAATTACAACTATAACACTATTTTTCAATTACAACTATAACACTAACTAATATTAAAAGTTCTAGATTAAAAAGAAATACTGAAAAATCGAATTCTTTTCACACTGGTGTCTTCACACATATTGTAAAAGGAACACAAAAATATTCTTACACGTGCGATCGAAATATCATACACGTGCACAGTTTTAAAAATGTATGTAACTAAATTATATTATTATATAATAGAAACATAAAAGAAATTTCACTTACCGTATTTGCATTAACAGTTGATAAAAAAAATTCAACAGTTTCATGTCTATTTCACTGCCTAAACGGTTAAGCTAATGCTTGTTTTCTTCTGATCTGTTTGGAACTGAAACAAACCTTAGCAAATAAATATGTAAAAAAAAAAAAAAAAAAAGTTGATGCGAAAAGTTCTTTTAAAGTTTGATTAAGGGTGATCATCACTTATATTTTCCTTATACTGTTAATGCTAAATTTTTAACATCAGAATTGCACATTTACTATTGAACCGATTTATTTTTAAAAAATTTTGGTGATAAATATGACTTATTTCTTTGAAACGACGCAAATTTCATAAGTGAGATGTAATTACCCTTTTTTTAATTTAAATTTTAAAATTTTTAATTTGTTTCCAATAGATTTCACCAGAGGGCACTACGGGTACTGCAGATTTTCGGCATAGGTTACAAAACGATTGTTTCAGGCAGTTTTTATATATTTTCTTGTTAATTGTTGTCATTATCTTGTTATAAATTTAATAAGGGGTATTTTTTTACACGATATTATATAAAAAATATCGTTCAACAAGCATTTTTGACTTTGCTGCAGTAATTTTATTCCCAGCTGCCATGTCAGAAAGACAAATTTTTCCAAATTTTCAGCAACCCTAAAACACTTCCGTTGAGGCAAAACAACAGGGGGGTTGAGATGAGATTTCCGATATCACCTTTTTCTCTATGCTTGCCTTTGAAAGGGAAGGGAACGGGAGGAGGGGGGAGGGTTACATTTGTGGTCATTTGCTTTTCTCTCTGTAAAAGGAAATTTGTCTGCTTTGTAGAAAGCATTTATTGAATCTGGGAAAGCGAACTGTTGGTTGACCCCTGACCCCCTGACCCACTCTCTATGTTCCGAAGGTTTCAGATTTTCAGAATCACTAGGTTTGCGAAGGGATATCTTCAAAATGGGTAACTTTCTGTTAGCGAAAGTTTTACTTTCTAAAAGTAAAGTGAAGCAGGCGATTTTTGTTTCTTTGATTTTTCCCTTCAAATACATTCGTTGTATAACTTTTCCCTTTAAAAAAAATGGTTTTCATTCCTTGTTACCTTTAGTTGACATTGCATTAGATGTACACAATTTTTAATTGAAAGAAATTAATGTACATTTTTGTGTGAAAGAGAATTTAACGTCTAAACAATGTAAATTGCGCCCAATGTAAATTCGACACACACAAGTAAGCCGAATACCGAATATTCGGTCGGCTGAATACTCCAATGTTCCAGGGTTAAAATATTAAAAGGTTAAATATTAAAATAGCTTTATCTCATATTTAATACAAATGCTGCCTCAATTTAAAATTTTTCTCTAACTTTTAACTTTATTCCTATTTCTATGAACATTACTTTCTCACAAGTAAACTTCACACTAAAAAGAGAAGGGAAAAAAATCTGTTTCGAATTATTAAATAAGATTATAATTTTAATACTTGTAAATAACGCTTTTAACTTTGGCTTTCTATGTGAATTAAAATAAATTAATACAAATTTCGTTTCTACCACTTTTCGTAATATCATATTTCAGATAAAGCAGTGTAAGTCTGATAAAAATATCGTAACAATATCTTTACTATAATTAAAGTTGGGAAAAAAATTCAAGTTCGGCTTGAAGTGAAATACTCTGTATTTGAATAAATGGATTAGAACCTGGTTTCGTATACAAAAACTGTCTGAATGAAACTGTAAAGTAAAACCTATATTATAAATTCTTTGTAGATTTTTCAATTGCGTAAAATGTGTAAAATGTATCACGTCTTATTTATTTATAATCGGCTGCACTCTTGAATCCTCGAACACTTTTTTTTTTTTTCTGAAGGAAACGGATATGTATTTCGAATGAAACTGTAAAGTATAACCTACATTATGAATTCTTTGTATAGATTATTCAATTGCGTGAAATGTGTAAAATGTATTATGTCTTATTTATTTATAAGCAGCTCTATTATTATTATAATTATTATTTTGCTGTAAGGGTTGGTCCTATAAAAAACTTGTCAGTATAAAAGTTGTAGATAATATTAAGAGGATTAATAATACATTTAAGCGGATTTGATATCTTGTGAATTGACAAAGTTATGAATTTTTTTCTTCTGAAACCCCTCTTTTTCCCCTTCTCGGGGCCATTTTTAATGATATCAAAAATCTGTCATACATAAATTTTTGGCCGTTTTCCTAGAAGTAATAATAATTTTAAACGGATTCGATACGTATCATAATTAAGATTTATGGGGATTTTCTGTTTTCACAAAAAGGCCCCCCTCCCCCCCCCCCTCCGGTTCGATTTTGCTCATTAACAAACTTGACAGAGATTTTTATGCCCCTTGATTCTATGTATCAGTTTGGGAGAGATTTATGTAGAATTTTTCAAGTTATCGTGTCCATAAAAAAGTTGCATAGATAGATAGATAGATAAAGTTTTGAACTGGGGGTGGTTTTCCGTTCTGGGAGTCATGATCGGTGTAGATCTGCAAAAATTTTCCAGAAATTCCAGCAGAGTGGAGAATGTAATAGGTAGTATTTCTTAAGAAATCTTTAAAAAAAATGATCAAACACTAAACACGTTGTCTGATAAAAATGAGTACAGTTTTTACGACAGCTGATATATCATATGCGCCAAATGGGAGCTCAATCAAAAGAAACGTTTAGATGCTATTGTGTTCACTCACATATATACAAATACATATATAGGCATCATCATAAAAGTACCATAAAAAGACACACATGGTCTGAAAACGAAAAAATACCAACATTCACGTATACATTACGGAATAATTGTAAAAAATATCAAACCTTCAACATTTAAAGACATCCTCAAAATGTAAAGATATATAAATATTTCAATAATAAGGTTTTTATAATGATTACAACCATTTTCCCAGCACTAGATGTGATCGAAAAGTAAAAATGTAAATGAAAAACTAAGAATCACTGGGCACATCAGTTATGTTCTTAGTAACATTAAGATTTCTTTATAAAAAAAATTAATTTGGCAGATTTAAATATGATATAATATACCCATGAATTGATGCCACACAATCCTAAAATGTACGTGTACCAAAGAAAATATAAATTCTACAGATAAGGTAATTATAAATTTACCAGTACACCTGTGCAATGATTTCGCACTGCAGTCTAATATTTTTTAGATGCAAGTTTAAATTTCAAAAAAAAAAAAAAAAAAAAAAATGAAGGATTAACAATATCTGCAAACAACATTAGTCAAGCCAGAATATCATGTCATTCATCCCATCAAAATTGAAGTAAAAACTAATCAAAGACAGCAAGAGGCACGCACGGGAAAAAAAAAAATAACAATCGTAATTTAACTTCATTGGAAGATGATGTCATCCACTTCGGGAAAAACACGGGACAAAAAAAATAAATTGAGCACATATAAAATAGAATTTAATATAACATAACATACATTTTAGACTACACGTAAAATACCACTGCTTCGATCGATCGATGGTGTCTTTTTCTCCAAACATTTGAATTTGAATTTTGCTTTTTAATCATGAATATAAAATAAACCCGTGCGTCCCGCTTTATCTTTTATTGTGCTATTTATTTATTTATTTTTAATTATTGTTGAGCACAATATAATGTAGTATATATGTTTTTTTATGGCAACAATGATTTGAGAAAAAAACTCATTTCATTGAAAAAAAAATGCTGATTTAATTTTTAATTAACTGTAATTTTTAATAAAAAAAACACGTTTTAAAGAAATGTGAGTATACTATGTCAGAAGCTGTTCAAAAACCTTTCGAATGATAGGTCATTCATTTTTGTGCATTTTGTAAATGCATAGAAAAAGGGATGTTGGCAACAGAAATAATACATATGATTAACTCATGTAAAAATTTAAAGCATATGTAAGTACAAGGAAGTCAGAAATGATAACTTATTGTATGATAAATCTGAAACTTCTAATATGAAAAATTACATAAATTTTTATTCTTAAAATGAAAGCCTATATAAAATATTAAAATACATACAATTAGGTATAATTGCAACTCAAGTAGTTTATATATGAAAAATCCCTGACGGCTCGGCCTACAGGCACAGGTAGATTTCGAAGACGCAGATCGTGGGGCGCCTGTTTGTTGGGAAGATAGAAGAAGGAATGAACTTTTTGCCATGATGTGGCAGTTGGAACCACCTACTTCAAAACCTAACTTGTTTGCAAGTGGAGCCAACAGGGATTTTTTTTTCTGCTATAAGAGTTGGTCCTATAAAAAACTTGTCAATATAAAAGTTTTAGATAATATTAAGAGGATTTATAATAAATTTAAGCGGATTTGAAATCTTGGGAATTGACGAAGTTATGTTTTTTTTTCTTCTAAAACCCCCCTTCCCCCCTCCCTTTGGACCATTTTTAATTATATCAAAAATCTGTCATACATAAATTTTCGGCCCTTCTCCTAGAAGTAATAATAACTTCAAACGGATTCGATACGTATCATAATTAAGAAATCATGGGTTTTTTTCTGTTTTAAAAAAAAAGCCCCCCACCCCCCCTTGGTTCGATTTTGCCCATTAACGAACTTGACCGAGATTTTATGCCCCTTGATTTTATGTATCAGTTTCGAAAAGATGCGGGAGTTGGAACCGTCCACTTCGAAAAATAACTTGTTTGCAGGCGGAGCCGGCAGGGATTTTTATTTATTTATTTATTTATTTTTTGCTATAAGGGTTGGTCCTATAAAAAAAACTTGTAAATATAAAAGTTTTAGATAATATTAAGAGGATTAATAATACATTTAAGCAGATTTGATATCTTGTGAATCGACCCAGTTATGATTTTTTTTTCTTCTAAAACCCCCCCTTTTCCCCCCCTCGGGGCCATTTTTAATTATATCAAAAATCTGTCATACATACATTTTCGGCCCTTCTCCTAGAAGTAATAATAACTTTAAACGGATTCGATACGTATCATAATTAAGAAATTATGGGTTTTTTTCTGTTTTCACAAAAAGCCCCCCCCCTCCACCCTCCCCCCCTTGGTTCGTTTTTGCCCATTAACGAACTTGACCAAGATTTTATGCCCCTTGATTTTATGTATCAATTTGGAAGAGATTTGTGTAGAATTATTGCAGTTATCGTGTCCATAAAAAAGTGACATAGATAGATAGATAGGTATATAAAGTTTTGAACTGGGGGTGGTTTTGGGTTCTGGGAGTCATAATCGGCATAGATCTGCAAAATTTTTTCAAAAATTCCAACTTAGGTGAGAATGTTTTAGGTAGTATTTCTTACGAAATCTACCTAAAAAATAAATCGGTCTCTTATCACAGTTATTTTGTAATTTATTTTTAGTTTATATAATTCGTGTAATAAATCAAACTGTGTTTCAAATTTTTTATCACTTTAAGGTGATTTTGATGTTAAAAAATAGTAGAAGGAAAACAGCGTAAAAGTTGGCAGCTATGCAAACATCGTAGAATAGCTTTCACGTGTATCAAATGGTATTGTTAGTAAATGTATTGCTGCTAGCGATTCTCTGATTCATTTTTAAGCATAGAAGCATAATACTTGCAAGCATGATTATTGAAATGATTAAACAGTTCTTTATTTTCAAATAAAGGAATTACATCTTAAGCTATAGACTATTATTGTCTAAGGACGGCAATTTGTTCCTTTCCTGCGCTGTCACGTCCTAAAATTCAGTTAAAAATGACAACTTTGACAGCATTATTTGAAAATCTTTTGTCTTTACAGGAAAATGAAAAAAAATATATATATTACATAGTTTCTTAATAAGTTTGTGAATGACAAGTAATATAATATTTTTTTTATAAGTCAATTCCTACTTTTTAATCATAAATATATAAAATAAACCAGTGCAGCATTAATGTCCCACGTTATCTTTATTGAACATTATTTTATAATCATCGTGGCGTTATTTTATTTCTGTGGCATCACTAATTTGAGATAAATCTTTCATTTCATTTATGAAAACAATGGGAGGAATTTTTTTCTCCCATTTAAAACTAAAATTAATTAATTTAATTTAATGAATTAATTAATATTTGAAAAAACTGTATTAACATAACTGTCATCCACTACAAGTTTAAAAAAAATTATTTGAACTTGAGTGGATGAATAGAAAATATTTTATGAACGATTGAAAATTTGAACAAGATATATATAGAGAGAGTGTGAGCTAATAGTAGGAATTTAAAAAAATCAATTAAAAAATGTGTCAGAAAGTGCACAGTTTGGATTTCAGAACAGCTTTAAGTAAATAAAATGTATATGCAAAAAAATTAAGCCAGAAAATAAAACAAATGCATTATGTAATAATATTTAATAAAATATATTTACTGATAATTATCATATATTTAAAATTCTAAATATTTTTTGTGTTTAATTAAATTTATATTTACAAAGCTTCGTTTAATCTTGATTACTTTTTTTTTCAATTTCGGTTCGGATTACTGGGTTTCTATTGATATGGGTAAGCAGAAATATTGATGTACAATGCTTCCCCCCCCCCCAAAAAAAAAAAAAAAATGAACCATTAATTTGGATAGCTAAATACATTAGCAATTTAACTCCAAATTTGAGGAAATATAATTAAAACATATCAATATTTCGGAAATTCTGAATCTCGATCCTTTAATTTAAAAGCGTTATTTAGCGCAGCTATTTTCCTCCTGTTACATTACAAAATCCATTTTTAATTATAGTTGAACCATGTGTTTCTCTCAATAACATGAGATTACAATTGACCAGTCGATATCTATTAAATTATTAAAAAAAAAAAAAAAAAAAAAAAACTGGCTTAAACCGCGCTGGAGGTCTGCATGGGCTGAAATATTCACAACTGGGCCCGGCCCGAATGAAGCCATCTTATTCCGGAGTCCCCAGAAAGTAAAGTCCAAAACCAAAACCCATCCTCTATACAGATCTATAACCAAAAGATAATCTCTAATCTTCTAACTTACATTTACTTGGCACAGAGCCTCTGTGTTTACTCAGAATCGGCTTCAAACGGGAAGTGACGTTTCCTAGAAAATAGGGCTACCAGAAAAAGAAGTTTTTCGCCCATGCGAAAGTCAGCACCATCTATTGAGTAAAGGTGATTTTCATAATATCTGACGCTCCTTTTTAACCTTCGTTATTATTTTTTACACTGCTACAGATTTCAAAATCTATCTTTACAGCTCTCTTCATTAATATTTGCTGTGTTATTTTGTTTTATACATATCCTTAAAAAGAGTTTAAGAACATAACACTTTGCATGAACATAGTTACACTGTGTTCATTACATAACAGAATATTACATTAGTAGTTACATTTCGGAATAAAAAAAAATATATATATCTTAAGGCAATGCTCAGATTCCCTGCTTAACAAGCACAAAAATCATTTAGGAAAACCATTTTTTAAACGAAATTTCTAATATATTTTTCATATTTATTATTTTTTTTTTTTCAAGAGTACCGGAGAAATTGTAAAATATTTCACGATTTACAACAGCCTTTCTGATTCTTATTATTTCAGTGTTTAAACACTTAATTTCGATCACATATCTGTTAAATTTGTATTTTATTTATTTATTGTAAGTGTATGTGTTCAGTTATTGTTGTAGTTTTAATTTGTTACGCAGTATTCCCGAATTTTTTATATTGTTTTTATTGCAAACGGGTTAATTATTCGTAATGGAGTTGTACAAAAAGGAGAGTTATTCATTTATTTATTTATTTATTATTATTCATGCTTGAAAATTATTTTAAAATCCGCAAAAAGAGATACTGTTTTCGAATAAACTGTGTTAAAAAATACTTTTTTTAAAAGTTTAAATTTTTAGAAGTTAATAAATTTCCGATAAAAGTAAAATTTATTGCTCAAATCGTTGCCACCGTCGACATGGTGTCAGCATTACTCAGGGACAAGTTTTGCTGTATAATAAAGATTGTTTTAAGTGGAAACGGGTTGATCTTTCGTAACTGGATTACTCGTAGATTTTAAAATATTCAAGCTTGAAAATTAATTTAAAAACCATAAAATAACAGTAGGTTGAGATACAACATTCAAAGAAATTCCATTTGAAAAAAAATATTTTTTTTTTCTGTTTGATAATATAAAAATTGCAATTATGCGATGTTTAAAAGTTAAAAAATAATTGTAATAAAAGCGAAGTATGTGATCACGTCGTCGCCACCGTGAATATCTACAATAGCGTTCCTCATGGACATGTTTTTGCTTTGTATATATAGATATACGGAATTAAAAACATTATTACTAATATAATTATAATAATAAAAACAGTGAATAATAATAACATAAGTACCAATGCTATGGTATCTTCTTGTTTCTATTGTTGTTAATAAATAAAACTGCTATATTATATATTTTTAAATAAACATTTTTCCATTTAATAACAATAAACAAATCTAGATTAGGTCGCACATAAAGTACTATTCTATAAACTCCGATATAGACATTCATTAATTATAGAAGTGAATACAATCAGATATGTGCTCGGTGATCTCCTGTTAGAGCTCCATGAGTTCATCAAAAGTATCTTGTGTTACTATAATAAAAAAAATACGAATATAAACCAGTTATTACTGTTAAAATGCATTTATTCTTCAGAAACTTTCCCACCTATTACTAACTTTATAACGTATATTTGAAATAGAATTATTGTATATAAAGTGTATTCACACTTCTAAAAATAAAAATAAAAAATAAGAGAAATATGAAATAATTGATGTCACACTTTTGTCTTATGTATATCCAAGTTGTTCGAATCTTTTTTTTTATACTAATAAATACGAGTATTTAAAAAGTATGATTGAAACAAAATGTATTTTACATCATAATTTTTAATACTCTCACATCAGAAAAATATTAAAATTATTTACTTATATAATAAGCAATAATTTTCATGTTACAATTGATGAATATTCATGAGACTCATGTCATAACGGCCGCCCCAGCGATGGGAGGAGCTAGCCGTTGCACAGATAAAATTGGTAAATACCTAGTATTGGGTAGTGCCATTTCCACCAAGGGTAGAAAGACTTCTGCTTCTGACTTGTTAGGTGACGTCAGCAGAACCTTCTTCTTACTGCCACCTTTCTTCCTCTTTTCTCTTCATCTTTTCCTCTTCTTTTTTGTCTTATGAAGGTCAAAATCTCCTCCAAAATACGGTCTATCGTATTCTGAATTGGGATCTTCTTCTCCGGGAGTTCTGTAAAACAAGCTCATTGTCCTCTCATGCAAAATGTCGATGAATGTCTCTTCTTTTTCACCACCGGACTGACGCACACCTGAAAAGAGAAGAAAAGGACTGTTATTATAAACTGACTAAATTCTTGCATTGTCTTTAAATTTTATCAGTTATTACATAAAGTATATATTATTCGCACAGGTTTTTGCTGAATTGATTTTTTTTTTTTTTTTTTTTTTTTTTTTTGTGTGTGTGTGCTTGTGTATTCCATTTTAAATAATGGATAAAACTTACTTCAAAACTGTCAGATATGCTTAATCAATTGAACATGTTTTTTTTAAAATTAATATTTACTCTAAAATAAAAGGAAATCAATGATCGGTGTGGAAAATAGATTTTGAAACGAATTCTACATTTCTGTAATTAAGGTTTCTAATTTGGATATACTGAAAATTATGTAATTAAACTTTGGATTTACTACAGTTATATTTTGTTGTGATTTAGTCGTATTATTTAAAAATAATAATGTGACAAAAGCAATAATCCTAATAATATTATAAATCTGATTGTGCGCAAATGTTAGGCTGAAGCCAGCGTCAAAATGGAGCCTTTAATGATCCTGTATTTTTGCATACAGATTGATTATAACCCTCATTTGAACATAGGCTGGTTTTTGTTTATTTTATTCAAATATTTTTCTTAATAATTCAAAATTTCGTTATTTTCATAGAGAGTAAATGGACATTTTTTTCGTATAATATTTTAACATGGTTAAATTTACTTTACCGTTGCTAATACTTTATCGTTGCCAAAACTAATTCAAATTCCGGAATAATAATTTTTAGTCAACAATTTAGTTTCATTTGAAAAATGTTCACGTGAAAAATAAAAATGAAATAAAAAAATTAAAGAATTAAGAAGAAGATTAAATAATATGATTAGAAATAAAACGTACTTTTTTTTAGTTTTTGATAATAATACAAGGTTTTAATATGAGTAACCATAGGAAACAGGCGAATATGACGCCATACATAAAAAATAAAACGGATATCTTTGATTGGTGAAATAAAATGATCTTGGGTTTTTTCTTTTTTTTTCGCTTTTTTCTTTTGTATGGTAATAATTCTTGGCGTTTTACCGTCTGCGCAGGGCTAATATAACTATACCGTATTTTTTATTTAAATTTTAAAAAAAAGTAAAAAGAAGTTTCAAAAGAAAATGGTTAGCAAATGTCAATAATATGTTCCGCAAAATTATCTATGTCGAAAATGATGTCATGGATAGCGAGAAATAGCTATTTTCATTCTTAAAACTAAAAAAAATGACGAATGTTAATAGTTCCATTTTTGTTGATAAAACATAAGATTCAATATTATTTCGTTAAAGTAACATAAGCCAGTATTGAAATTAATTGCCTGGAAAAGAAAATTAACAAGAATTATATCATTAAAAAGGGATTTCTCTGCGGGAAAAAGAGGCGTCATATTTGAAATAAAACGGGAATTTTCCAATGTGTTTTAAAGTGAGTGTGAATCAATTCCTTACATTAATAATACAAGGATCAGTAAGTATAGAAAGTAGATGAGTTTCACGCCATATTTATAACGAAAAATTTAAATGTTTTTTTATCTATACTGATTATTAAGCATGAATATCCGTTATATACAGATGAGAATTTTCTGCTAAAAATCGCATCATAATTTTAAGAAAAGGAAAATGAACACGAATCTATGTTTGTATTTCGCAACTACTCCTCACTGTAAAAAATTGCTGCAGTAAAATTACTGCAGCAGAGATTCCAGGCAATGTCCATAAGAAAACCGGTTTTGTGACTAGATAAACGAGCTTTGTTATTAGATAAACGGTTTTTGCCCGTAAAAACATGAAATTTACTGAAATGGACCGTTTACCTTGAAAAGGGGGCAGTGAATTTACAATTTTCATTTACAGTGCCAGAATATCGAAAGCAACGTGATTTACTTTATACCGGTTATCATTGATCCGAGGATGTTACACAAACTGTCAGAATTTAAAAAATTAAATTGGATGCCAAGATTTTTTTTTCTTTTTTGTTAATTTTAACGAAGTTCCTTTAAAAACGGAAAGTAAATTACTCCATATTTGTGTATAAAAAAAAGAGAAATAAAATAGATCTGTATATTTTTTACACCATTTTCTCATTAAAACTGAAAAACAGAATTGATTTTCACTTTGAATAGATGGTGAAAACAAAATCTTGATTTCAGTAAATTATCCGAAAAATAAAAACATATTTTCACATATTCAAACTTCATGAATCAATTTATTCTGGAGAACAAAAATTGCCTGTCAACATACTGTCATTTAGAAAATAAGATTTGTTTCAGCTATACATTAAACCAAGGAGGCAGAACTGAATTTAAAGAAAAAGCATGTACTATTTCCAATTAATGTTTTTTTGAAGGATTGCTGTTAAAACGTTTCACAAAGGCGTTAAAAGTAAAATTGTTCATCAGGTAAAATTGACATTTGTTTTTACCCAATTCGTCTATTTCCACGATTTTATTTGGCCCTCCTTTTTGCATTGGTTGCAATTTCATTTTCGCGATTATTTGGCACAAAATTTCACTTTTTAAAGACTGAGTTATGTCAATGTCCCTATAACAAAAAAATACCGTATTGTCGCCTATGAAATGTGATAAATAGTTAGTTAATTTTAACGTTTTTAATTATCGGGAGTGAAATATTTTCTTAATTAATGTATTTATTCTTCTTTTAATGTTGCGTGAACGAAGTCACGGGTAACAGCTAGTTGTATAATATATTTATTTTCTCCATTAAAAATAATAGTTTGGGTTTTTATTTTTTATTTTTTTACACATACTAAAAGTTTAAAAGAATAAAGCGATAATAGGCAATAAATGTGCGAAATCTTTATTTTTTTTTTCTTTTAACAACACATTTAAACTAGTCGTTGGGGGCCACCGTAATACTTACCCATCATGGATATGCATAATGTAAAATATTAAAATAAAAATGTGTAAACTACTGATAAAATGCATTGCAATTCAAATAAAATCGTGGCTTGATGACGTCACAAACTTTAAAGGCTCGATTACTGAATTGCTTGAAAGAGGTTTTTCCTTATAACTCTAAAAATAATAATCCTATTAACTAGCGGTTTATTGCATCTGATTAAGCGTCAAATTTCCAATTAAAATATATCTTTGAAGTGAAATTTGGATCAAATACAGGGTCATGAAAAATCGAAGAGTATGGAAAATAGGATTCCATATATCTCGGCAACTAATTATCCGATCGACTTCATGCTTTATTCAAAATTTATATTTTTTTATTGTCTTTTATATTCATTTCTTAAAATAAACAATTTCGAAAATTTTTATATACCTTTCATCAGAACGAATATTTCGAGAGTCCGAAAAAAATTGTTCCGGTTAATCGAGGTTATTGAAATGAAATAGGCTTCTTTCCATTATTACATACTAAGTACATACCAAATTGCAAGTCTCTATCTCAATTTTTTCGGGAGATAGAGCGTTTACAGACACACACACACACACACAGACACACAGACACACAGACGGACGGCAAATTTTTTTTTTCTAAAAATATGTTTTTCGGAATCTCCAGTGTCTGAAACGTGTAAATCCGTCAAAATTTTTTTTTCGATTTTCAAAACGATTACAAGACTTACCCTATACTACGTATGATGGGTAAGTAAAAGGACTAAACATTTCCCGTAAAATTTGAATCTGATAAAAAAATGCAATCATGATCTGGGCAAACATACTTTAAAAATGGATTCTAATGATATTTGTAAATAATACCGCTGTGCAAAACAAAACATGGAGATTCGTATAAAAGTGCTCTAAATAAGTCATTCTTATATTTAAAAAACAAAAAAAAAAAAAAAAAAACTGAATGAAATCATTCTTATCGCAAAGCCCCCAACAAAGCTAAAATATCTGGTACATAGAATGATTGACCCTATTGATAACGGAGATAAGTCTGGCATTTATATTATTACTTTTAAAGTTACTGGCAGTTCTAAAACATATTCATATATAGGCATGACAACTCGCAAATTAAAGGAAAGGATTAAGGAACATACAGCTGACATGAAAAAAGTAAATAATCCACTGCTTTATCCAGTTTAAATCAGGCTAAAGATATTGATATATTTTTCAGTAAAACTAAAATAATTTCCCATTGTTCACAGTATAATAGTTGCATAATCAGAGAGTGCCTAGAAATTTTGAAAAGAGGTGATAATACATGTAATGATGTATTATCTTATTAGTTCCCTCGTATATGGTATAATGTACTGGGTGTCACTGGGGTTTTTGGTTTTTGCTGACCCCCCCCCCCAGCTTGTAATGGTATCATCCCAACTTCCTTCACTCCCTCCATTTCATAGTGGATTGGTTTCGCCCATTTTGGACCTGTCCAGAGTGCGCCATTCGGAGCTGCGTCTTCTCGTCGACTTGTGTTCATCTGAGGAAGGCTAATGTTTAACCGAAAGCTCGTGGATTTTTAACATCTAATAGTTTTAATGTTTTAAAACTGTGTTTTGAATTATGGCACCTCTGTAGTAACATAAATTATCAATGTGTTTACATTGTGTTTTATATAGAAAACGAGATTTTAAAAAAATTGAAAAAGTACATATAACAGAGTGAAATGTTGAAATGCTTGTTGTCTGACACGTTTCTGAGTTTAAAATCTGAACACAATAAAATTTAAAATATCAAAATACTATAATATACACCTATGTAATATTTTAATCTTCGCAATTAAAAAGAAAAGGATTTTAATCAAGAAATTGTAATTATGTAATGTAATGTGTAATTGTAAACATATGTAATACAATATTTACATATAAGCTTTGCAAGAAGTGCTAAAAATAAATGTACAAGTAAAATTATATGAAAAAAAACCTTTTTTTATAAACATTAAATGTTTATATTAAAAATGATGCTTTATTGAATGACTGCAACTAATGTATTTTCAAAAAAGTTTCGTTACTATACTTTAATTTGGCGTGGACCCCGATTACTGAAAATTCGTAGTTTTGATTTATGCTTGATAGAAAGAGCAAAGCTGTTAATTTGTTAAAAAAGTTGTAATTTTTTGTTTGTTTCTTTCTTTCTTTCTTTTTTCTTTTCTTTTTTTTTTTTTTTTTTTTTTTTTTAATATGTAAACAGGAAAAGTAAAAAAACTTATTTATTCTATATATTCGGTATTTCAAACATGTATTTCATGTTTCAAACAATGCATAATCAGAATTTTATTTCTATTAAACTATTAAATGAACTTTTTTTTCTGGTTTTTAAAATTGCAGTTTCAAAGCCCAATGGCCTATTTTGTCAATGGTCGTTTGGTGCTTTATTTTACTTCATTGTTTAAGTAACTCCGAAAACAGATGTAACAACCATAAAGAACATTTGGCAACTTGTCACTTGCTGCCGGCTAACGGACAAAGACCTTAAAATTAATATATTTTATATATTATATATATAATACATATTGTATAGATATTATTAGTTAAAATTTTTAAATGTTGTACTCTCATCAGAAACACACCTGTGTGTATAATTTTTATTATTCTAGCCTGTCAGAAACTGAGTATAAAATCGATTACAAAATTCCATGTTTACATAAAAATAACAATTTAAATTAAAAGAATGTATACAAATACGATTAATTGATAATTATTTATTTTTTTCACATTCTAGCTCTTAAATAAATAAAATAAGTAACGGAAATTTACCTGTTATTCTTCTTCCTTCAGCAACATTGGGATCACAATACACGAAAGGACACACATATTCAGCTGGTTCTTCAGTTTTTCTACCTGAAATAATTACAATAAGTTTTATTAGTAAATATAATTCAATGGAAAAAAAAATTAAAGAATTATTTATTTTTAAACAATCACACACATATGCAAACTTTAAAATGCAGCATTTATGTAAAAAATTCTAAGTGAAACAAAAGACCAAAACTTTAATCTAAAATTAAAAATATTTTAATTTAAATTAAAAAATTAGAAGCTTAACTGTAAATAGTAATCCTGATAAATATGGAAACAAAAGTAATCTTTCCCCAAAACATAATTTTAAAAATTTGCAAAAGAATGATTTTGCAAATGGTAAATGCAACAGAGATATCAATGCATACTTTAAAATTGAAAATAAAATTGCAAATAAAATTTCACTAATAAAATTTTTAATGAATTTAAAAATATTCATAAATTTGAAAAAGTAAGTGAATAATTACTTTACCAATCCCGAACAGAAATATTGACTCTGTTTAAACCAAATTTCTATATTTAAGTAAGACAAGATTACTTTTCGGTAAAAGTGGACAAAATTCAGAAAAATTATTAAATTTATTATCAGTAAAAATGTGATATAAATAATATTGAGTTGAAAATCGAAAATTAAATGAAAAAGAAGAAACATATTGGGGTTTAATAACTAATGCCAAAAAAGTCCAGTGTCGAAAGTTGTTTAAATGTATATGAATTATTTTATATGCTTCTCCACAGTAAAATAAATCTAAACTTTTAAAAGCATCATGACTACTTCAATGCATATTCAAATTTAAAATGTATAAAAACATGAATATACAAATTTCATATTTATAAAAACCCAAACATAAAGTTAGCCATATTTTATGTCGAATAATAAATGTAATAATTAATACATAGAATTAAATAATATTTTTTAAAGATGTTTCATTCAAACCAACATTGTCGAAAACATCAATATTATAATGTCTAAATAAGTGTATTTACTCTTTAAAAAACATTATTTATATTCTTATTTTAATGTTGCATTTATGCAAATTTGAAGGTACAGAAACAATGCTAACCATATTATAACTAATATATAACTTTTTTAGCTCACAGGCTATCAAAGCCTGAGAGCTTATGTGCCCGCCGGTTCTGTATGTACGTACGTACGTACGTATGTATGTATGTATGTATGTATGTATGTATGTATGTATGTACGTAACGCGATAACTCTTGATAGAACTAACCGTTTTACGTTAAATTTTGTTTATAGGTTCCTTGTGATAAGGCGCTTCCCTGATTAGTTTTGAAGGTTCATTGGTTAAGCATAAAGGGGGGAAACGAGGGGCTAACCCTCCATAATTTAGATAAATGGGTTTTTCATGCAGAATTATCCCATTTTCTTCAAATTTTGTATATAGGTTCATTTTGATAATGTGCTTCTGTCAATAGTTTTGGGGGTTCATTGGTTTAGTATAAAGGGGGAAAGGGGGGGATACCCCTCCCCCTAATTTAGATAAATGAGTTTTTCATGCAGAATTATCCGATTTTCTTTAAATTTTGTTTATAGGTTCCTTGTGATAAGGCGCTTCCCTGATTAGTTTCGGAGGTTCATTGGTTAAGCATAAAGGGGGGAAACGGGGGGCTAACCCCCCATAATTTAGATAAATGGGTTTTTCATGCAGAATTATTCAATTTTCTTCAAATTTTGTATATAGGTTCATTTTTATAATGTGCTTCTGTCAATAGTTTTGGGGGTTCATTGGTTTAGTATAAAGGGGGGATACCCCCCTAATTTAGATAAATGAGTTTTTCATGCAGAATTATCCGATTTTCTTCAAATTTTGTATATAGGTTCATTTTGATAATGTGCTTCTGTCAATAGTTTTGGGGGTTCATTAGTTAAGTATAAAAGGGGAAGGAGGGGGTAACCCCCCTAATTTAAATAAATTAGTTTTTCATGCAGAATTATCTGATTTTCTTCAAATTTTGTACATTGGTTCATTGTGATAATGCGCTTCTCTGAATAGTTTTGGGGGTTCATTGGTTAAGTATAAAGGGGAAAGGGGGGGCTAATCCCCCCCCTTAATTTAGATAAATGGCTTTTTCATGCAGAATTATCCCATTTTCTTCAAATTTTGTATATAGGTTCATTTTGATAATGTGCTTCTGTCAATAGTTTTGGGAGTTCATTGGTTAAGTATAAAGGGGGAAAGGGGGGGTAACCCCCCTAATTTAGATAAATGAGTTTTTCATGCAGAATTATCCGATTTTCTTCAAATTTTGTATATAGGTTCATTTTGATAATGCGCTTCTGTCAATAGTTTTCGGGGTTCATTGGTTGAGTATAAAGGAGGAAAGGGGGGATAACCCCCCCCCCCCCTAATTTAGATAAATCGGTTTTTCATGCAGAATTATCAGATTTTCTTCAAATTTTGTATATAGGTTCATTGTGATAATGCGCTTCTCTGAAAAGTTTTGGGGGTTCATTGGTTAAGTATAAAGGGGGAAAGGGGGGCTAATCCCCCCTTAATTTGGATAAATGAGTTTTTCATGCAGAATTATCCGATTTTCTTCATATTTTGTATGTATATTCATTGTAATTAGAGACTTCTCTGATTAGTTTAAGGGGTTCATTAGTTAACTATGAGGGGGGTAACGGGGGGATGACCCCCCTTAATATATTGTTGATTTCTTTATTTTTCGAGGGGCATATTTCAAATTCTTTGAAATAAGAGTACAATATACAATGAGTGTGAATAGCCTGTGAGCTCAATGCCCTCAGTTTAACTGGGCAGTTTTCTTTTTTATTGTTTCTTATTCTCTTATATAGATCCTTATAAATTTCTATTTAGGATAAATGAAAAAAAAAATGAAATCAAATGAAAAGGGAAAAGGCAGTTCGTACTGAAATTTTCTCAGTTCGAACAAAAACAAATGTAATCCCAACTTTTAAAAAAATAGAAAAAAAGGAAATGACGTCAGTAATATATATATCCTTCTATATTAAAAAAAAAAGTAATCTGGAACTGAGCCAAAAACGATTTAGAAATGGACCAATCAAATTCTGCGTAGATATTCCAGGTTATTCTCATCGCTTTTTTACTACTTTTTCGACTTTTTTGAGGAGCTATTACTTTTTTTCTAGCCATCCTACGGATTTGAAAATCATACCACCAAACGCGAAATATAACAAGCTTTCAGAAATTAAAAAAATTATCACGGTCGGACAATAAAAACTCAAAAAATCCTTAAAAATCGAGTAAAAAATCTTTTATTGAAAAAGTCATTATCAGCTCACAGGCTATCAAAGCCTGAGAGCTAATGTGCCCGCCCGTTCTGTATGTATGTACGTATGTATGTATGTATGTACGTAACGCGATAACTCTTGATAGAAATATCCGATTTGCTTCAAATTTTGTTTACAGGTTCATTGTGATAAGGTGCTTCCCTGATTAGTATTGGGGGTTCATTGGTTAAGTATAAAAGGGGGAACGGGGGCTAATCCACCCCTTAATTCAGATAAACGGGATTTCCATGCATAATTATCCGTTGTGCTTCATATTTTGTATACAGGTTCATTGTGATAAGGCGCTTTCCTGATTAGTTTTGTTGGTTCATTGGTTAGCTCAAAAAGGGGGGAACGGGGGGTTATCCCCCCCTTAATTTAGATAAATTTCCGACAGAATTATCCGATGTGCTTCAAATTTATTTATAGGCTCATTCCCGCATAGCATGCACAGTCACAGTGACGTCACTGTGAGTCCCGTACGTCACGTCACATCTGTGACCAAAATGACACACTTTGTAACGTCACACTGTGATCAAAATGTGAACGTCTTGAAGATCTAAAGAAAACTTAAAATAAACTTTAGAACATCTTATGGCATGAAGAAAATTACTTTTTGACAGCTTTAAAAAATTTTGTGACGTTGCAATGACGTCACTGCAAGTCACATAAGTCACGTAAAACCTATGACCAAAATGCCAACACTCTGTGACTTCACGGTGTGATCGGAGAGAGAATTTGGAAAAAAAACTCATAAAATATAGAATTGAATTATGTCATGTACCTAAATCATTAATAAAAACATTGTCACACATTATTTAAATATATTGTATTTCCAAAATAAAATAATAAAAAAATATTTGTCTACATATATGAGGCAGATATTTTTTTACAATTTTCATTGCCATTTTCATGATATTTAACAAAATATACTATATAATACACAGGTAAAAATCCTTAAATAGAAATTTAGTAACGTAGGAAAGTTTTGGCGGAAAGTAATTCAGAAATAGATCTCCCATTCTAATAAAACTGTTAGCGATTTAGAGATTTGTTAGCATTTTAAATACAAACATTTAATTTTTTTTCCTACCACCGCATAGAACTCATTTGCTAATTTTGTGATACTAAAAATATTTTAAAAATCTCCAATCTCTTATTATTTTGAGGGGCCACTCAACCCAATCATCAGCTTTCTGTTTAAAAAGTGAGGACACCATTTTTGCGAGTTCAACATCGGGGGTGCTCGGGGTGACCGTCGAACGCGTTCAAGATTTTTCTTGTACTGAATATTTAAGGTGGTTCTCAACTGACCTGCTCCACAACGCGAAGCTTTCTGACATAATTTCTGACTCATTTTTAAACGCAAAGGCATAAAATGGGCAGGACTGACTATGGAAGCAATTTGGAATCGAAATGAGTTTTCCATTTTTTGATAAATAAATTACTTATCGAGTTATAAGCAATTCGTGTCACGTGACGACTGGTTTTTCTCTTTTCTTTCCCTGTTACGTCGGGTATTTGGTTCAAAACGCTGACTGTGACATTCTTTTCTGAAAGATCTTCTGATTTTACTAAAAAATGGAAAACGTCTTTCAATTACAGAGTTTCTGAATAAAAACAAAAGCCAATTTCATGCGTTTCCGAACAAAAACGAATTAAAAATATGTCATAAAGTATATGTCATTCCTATAGCAATTTATTCCAAAACTGGTCAGTGCTTAATAAGATATCACCTCTGTTAAATATATTGCTCTTTTCAATAGAGTGTAAAAAATGAAAAAATCGTATTTAGGAAATCTGATTGCAGAATAGTATTTATATTTATGTCGTAATTATTTTATAAAGACTATTAAATCCATTTTTATTTAAAATTTATGTTTACTTTGAACGCCTAAAACAAATGCAACTGATTAAAAAATATATAAAAATTTAAATTTTCACAGCTTATTTCCAAGAATATTAAACTCTCTCATATAAAATCAGAATATTATAGTTTTATTAGAAGTTATTTGTCAGCCATATAAACTATAAAGCATTTGAAATGTCTTTATTTAACTGTTTTCTTTCTATTCTTTTTCTGGAAACACCTGCTAGATGTTACTTTGTGGTAAACATTACTGCGCAGATCATGATCGCAGATGTTGAGGGCAGACGATTATTCTCATCGGCGGATTAGAGTGTGTGGTGCTTTTAAGTTTGTGGAAGTATATTGTGGAATTTATACCGTGAAAGTAAATTAACGTTTTAAAGTGAATCATCCATTTTAACCTATCCTTATGTCTAGCTGGGTGCGTTATTAAGGTCTGCGTGATATTTGATATCTCAGATCTATGAACACACTTATGCTGGACCACTTGGAAAATTAAAGCAGTGGATTTGAGTCTCATTTTTCAATGAAAAGGAAGGAGTCAACGACCATTAAAACTTAATCCCTAGAACTGGTGGTTTTACTTATAGATTAGCAGGTAACTTTTAATGTCTTCGTAGTTTTGTTAATAGTGCATATTTAGTAATGGTACATTAATAGTGCATTATTTAAATGTTAAGATGTTTAAATCTTTTTTTTTTAATCACTTGTATAAAATTTTATCTTTAATGTTTTAAATCGTTTTAAATAGAGAGTTTGGAAAAAAGCTTAAAGTATTTACTAACAATATATATTCTAAACGTAAAGTGTTATTTATAACGAGGAATGTATTTATATTTTGCGTTTCTCAGTTTAATTTTCACAGTTATTTATTGTAATTAAAAACATTGCAATTTTTAAAACTATTAATATTTGATTTACAATTTGAAAAATTCTTAGCTAGTGGAGGTTTTGAGAAATAATTTTCTGGTATATTTGAAATAATTGCGGCAATTTAACTCATTACAAATTTAGTTGTCAAGATATGTCAATATTAGGTGCACAAAAATGATGAATGTTGATGAAACAATAAAACAGCTATTCAGTTAAGGTAATTTTTCCAGTTATGTTATCGAATTTTTTCTATAGTAAAAATTGATATTTAAGCTCTGCATTTAGTATTCTATCAAAAACTATAAATAAAATAATTTGTAAAGAAAAAAAAATATTTTTTTTTTCTTTGCGTTTATGATCCGAAGTTTTAAATTTCATTTGCTTCGAAAAATGTTTTATTGCTTGATACAATGTTTATTATTTAATAATATCGCACAATAGGTAGATCTATTATTTAAATGGATTCCTAATATAAATTTTTCACAATGCTTATTTAAAAATCTATACTTTTATTTCCATTAAATTTGTAATCAAATCCAAAATAACTAATTTCTGAATTCATTTTTATTCGGAAACACATGAAATTGGCAGGTGTTCTTATTCAGAATATATGTAATAGAATGGCGTTTTCCATTTCTGACAGAAGATGTTTCAGAAAATACTATCAAAGTCGGTGTTTTGAACCGAATTTCCGACGCGCAGCGTCAGAAACGGAAAAACGTGACCAAAATTGCTCTTAAGCATTTCATTTATCTAAAAATGGAAAACGCTATTCATTCCAAATCGCTTTAATAATCAGGCATGCAAGTGCCAAGCGTTTAAAAATTTGTTCATAAATGTGTCAGAAAGTTTCGTGATACTGAACGAGGGGAAATATGGCAAAGTATACACATTTAAAAACTTCAATACTTAAAAGCAAAATAGCACAGTTTTAATTATTGTCAACATTTTTGGTGGTTACATAAAACAAATGGAAGTCGAAGTTATTTTTCAAAGTGGTTATATGCACAATAGAATTTCATATTATTAAAATATTTAATTTTATTATAATCTTTAATGGATTCATCTATTATTTTTATATTAGTATGCGTTTTTTACATTTATAATTTTCTTGTTTAACGGCTACATTAGCCGGTTTCCCAATCAGATGCAAAGTTTTAATTTGAATACGAGTTGCATAAAAAAATGATTGCCGATCCAATCCTTATCGTCGATCTTATCCGTATTTGGTGAAATCTTGTTATCCGAATCTATGCGAAATCATTTATAAGGTTCGGTCGGGTTGTGGGCCTACAGAATTTTTGTTGTTGTTGTTGTTGGGTTAGGGTAAGATTACGGGTTGAATGTAAATATAGTTTCATTCAACCATCATTCATGTTCAAGTAGACATTCAATCATGTTCAAGAAGTATATAACCGGATTCGTGCATGACTCTAGATCCGAGCCGACATCAGAAATTGTATCGTAACACAATTTCTGATAAAATCTGGTTACTTGGTCGTATGCAAGATTCTATTCTGAACAAGACTTACAGTAAAAACATTATACCCGACTCGGGTCAGATCGGGTTCACGAAAATCAGGTCACACGACAACTAATCCAAATCTATTCTGTAGCCAAACAAATCCAAAAAGATCGATCCGCAGTTTCTGGATTGTATTCGGGTAAAATCTGGTCACCCGAACCGGTGCAGTGTCGTCACAAACGTCACAAACTTGAACCATAAAAAAATTTTGATCCGAACAATCCGTATAGGATTCGGGTAAAATCTGGTCACCCTATCCGATGCAGATTCGTCACATTTTTCACATTGAAGTCGCACGGTGACTTCACAAAGTAGTGACATTGTGAGGTCACAGAAAGCATTGAAAACGGCCATAACGACCTCGCATTTACGTCACAGTGACTTCACATCGACGTCACGTGACGTCACGACGACTGTCACAAAGTCACAGTGTGACTTCACAGTGACGTCGCCGTGATGTCACCATGCCTTACGGGGAGGCATCTGGGGGGGGAAATCTAGAATGTTGATTGTTCATTTTAAAACCAAATTTTCGGTAATCTGAAAAACAAGACTTTTTTTAAATTGAATATGCAGCAAAGTTTTTGTAGAAATGTTTAAATATTACTTAACTATGAAATATGAAATTGATTTGTTATACTATTTTTATTATTATGTACACATTTATATCGTGAAAAATTTAACAGAAAACACATTATCATCATTTTTTATTAATCCTATACACTATTGAAATACTGATAAATAAAACTGAATACCAGAAATGCATTTTAAAGAAAATTATTTTTAGGCTGCATAGGATAGAACATTTTTTAATTAATATAAATAACAAAGAACACATCTGAAATAAAAACTAGTTTGTTCATTTTAAAATTTTATATAATCTATTTCATATAAGTATAATTTGATAATTAAAATCGATTTTATGACGAAAAATAAAATAAGAAAAATGATACTCTTGACAAAATTTATTGAATCAAAAATATAAAATTTTGACAATTGTGACAAAAAATAATCTTAGTTTTAAACAATAATAATTTACATAACATCCAAGACTGCTTCGTGATAATTTTAAATGCAATATACTTTCCTTAACTTTATTGAAATACGAATAAATAAAACTTATACAAGAAATGCATTTGAAATAAAAATATTTTTTTGCTCGTCCATAGGATAGCACATTTTTTAATTAATATAAATAACAAAGAACACATCTGAAATAAAAACTAGTTTGTTCATTTTAAAATTTTATATAATCTATTTCATATAAGTATAATTTGATAATTAAAATCGATTTTATGACGAAAAATAAAATAAGAAAAATGATACTCTTGACAAAATTTATTGAATCAAAAATATAAAATTTTGACAATTGTGACAAAAAATAATCTTAGTTTTAAACAATAATAATTTACATAACATCCAAGACTGCTTCGTGATAATTTTAAATGCAATATACTTTCCTTAACTTTATTGAAATACGAATAAATAAAACTTATACAAGAAATGCATTTGAAATAAAAATATTTTTTTGCTCGTCCATAGGATAGCACATTTTTTAATTAATCTAAATAACACATCTTGAAAAAAAAAATAGTTTGTCCGTTTTAAAACTTTATATAATCTATTTCATATAAGTATAATTTGATAATTAAAATCTATTTTATGACAAAAAAAATAAGACAAAAAATAAAATAAGCCAAATGATACTCTTCACAAAATTTATTGAATCAAAAATATAAAATTTTGACAATTGTGACAAATAAAAAGCATTCTTTTTTTTAAACAATAATAATTTACATAACATCCAAGAGTGCTTCGTAATAATTATAAATGCAATACACTTTCCTTTAAAAAATATTTTTGTTAATTTTTTAGACCTAAAAATTTTTGCTTGGCATTTTTTGTTACATTGGGATTGTAAGAAATTGGGATCGACGAAAATATTGACAATTGTGAAGAAAAATAAAATTTTTGTAACAATAATAATTTACACAACACCCAAGAGTGCTTCGTGATAATTATAAATGCAATATACTTGCCATAAAAAAATAGTTTTGCTAATTTTTTTTGTTACAATGGGATTGGAAGAATTGTTAGATTTTAAGGAATCATTCTTATTTCTACAATAATTTTTTAATAATGTGTTTGTAACGCAACTATTTATCATTTTAATTAATTTCTCTTGATTGTGGAATTCACAAAATGGTACAGTAAAATTTTTGTTGCGTAAAGCATTCGTTGGTCAATTTACACACAGTCTCTTTTTGATATGGTATATTTAAAAACAAATTTTCATATCTGTCATACACCTTTAATAATAACCTTTACTCCTGGTCCTTTCACATCCGTAGCTTTTTATAATTTAGAACCGATATTTTATTAATCCCATTTTTGTTCTTCTGCTTTCATCATACCACAGGAATGCAACTATTTTTCACGATTAAACACAAGTTTATTTAATAGGACGAAACATCACACAAAACATGGACACACATAAATATATAAGGAATACCAGTAGCCGCAGTTACACTATTATTATTCGTTCTTTTACCAACTATATTTTATTTTCATACCGTGCCCACCGCACATACACATCCGAATCCTTTGGCCTCCCACCAACAACTCTCTCCGTCTCTCCTACTCTGCAGTAGACGAGAGAAAAAAAAAGGTTGCCATAAACCTGACGTCACCGGCATGACACCCCCCACCTAAGATTGAAAAAGGGGTATGCCACTTTGAAAATCTGAAATCCAGATTGGTGACGTCACACCACTTCCTTCTTTACTATTAACTACTAATGAACATGAGGAACTCAATATGCATATAAAGAAATACAAAACAACAATACTTATACTTTTTCCGGAAAAATTCTGGAAACTCCTGCTAGCTACTGCAATATAAAAATACAATTAATGTTTCATAATACTAAATACTTAAATACAAATAACAAATGGAATATAGAATACAGTTTATATGAAATTCAATTACAGCTGCCGCATAAATAAAAGTGAACTATCAAAGTTTTTTTTAAAAGTCATTAATTGTTCATAAAAAGTCAACAGTCAATTTATTAGTCTGTTGTTTCCAGTCTCGACAGTGCATCAGCGTTCGTCAACTTTGCACCAGGACAATGCGAAATAATAATGTCATATTTCTGCAAAGCCAAAGCCCATCGCTGCAGTTTGGAAGACTGGGGTGCATTTTTGGTGACGAAAGTCAGTGGGTTGTGATCGGTGATAAGTTCCACGGGTGAACCAAAAATCCAAGTCTCGAACTTCTTTAGACTCCAGATAACCGCATAGGCCTCCCGTTCAATGGTCGGCCAAGCCTGTTGAGTTTTGGTGAGCTTTTGACTGGCATAACTGACTGGATATAGTCTCTCATCCTTCTGTTGAGATAGACATGCACCGATGCCTATTGCAGATGCGTCACATTGAATGGTAAAAGGAAGTCCAATAACTGGTGTATAAAGACTAGGTGCCTCTATGAGACCCTTCTTTAGTTCGTTGAAAGCTTTATCATGTTCCTCCGACCAGCACAATTTCTCAGGACTGTTCTTTTTAGTAAGTTCTGTCAGAGGGTATGCTGTTTCAGCATACTTAGGCAGGTAATCGCGGTAGTAATTGCATAATCCGAGGAGACTCTTAAGTTGTTTTTTGTTTGTGGGACGGCTAATTTTCTGATGGCTTCCACTTTATCTGGGTCGGTTCGATGGCTGCCGGACCCGATGACATGTCCTAAATATTTAATCTTGCATTTTGCAAAGTCACACTTCTTTAGGTTGACTGAAAACCGTAATTCTTGTAATTTTGAAAATATCGTGTCAAGGTGCGTCATATGTTCAGACCACGTTTCCAAAAAAACAGCGATATCGTCGATGTACGCTCTAGCAAAGTTTCTGTATTTTGAAAGCGCTTTATTTATTTCTCTCTGAAAGGTCGCAGCTGCATTCCGGAGTCCAAAGGCCATCACTTTGAAACGATATTGAGCCCTGTGAGTCTTAAAACATGCCAAACCCTGGCTTTCTGCTTCCAGCGGTATGGCCCAATATCCTTTTAGCAAGTCGATTGTAGTTATTACATTAGCCCTGCCAATATTGAACAAAAGGTCCATTGCGTTTTCCATCGGAAAATCGTCAGTTTTAGTAACTGCATTTAAAGCTCTAAAGTCTACGCACAGTCGGAGGGCCCCATCTTTCTTCATCACGCACACTACCGGGTGTGGCGCCTCCGCATCACTCTCTTCAATCAGTCCTAACTCTAGCATTTCTTCGATTTGTTTATCTACTTGTGGCTTCAACGCCTCTGGGATTCGATAAACATATGGCTTTTTCATTTCTTCACCGTTTAATCTAATTTTGTGCTCGCCTACCTTAGCTATTTGTACCTTTTTTGAAAATAAATCTTTATATTTGTATAATAAATCGAACATCTGTTTTCTTTCTACATTTCCTAAATGCTTCAAATCTACTTCTTCTATGTAAAATAAATTTGAGTTATCTTTCACACTGGGGGTGGGATGGACTTCTCCTAATTCTTCTTCATTTTCGAAGATTACTCCCACCGCCCGTACCCTAGGAATAAATTTTCTTATTTTATTTACATGGATATTCTTAACATTCCCGTTTATTAATTTTACTTTGTAAGAATCAGGCTTACAGCGTGCTACAATTTCGGCTGGTCCCGTCCACCTAGCATAAAGTTTGTTTGTAGAATCCGGGATTAATAGATATACCTGGTCCCCTGGTCTAAATTCCTTGTAAATCGCTCTCCGATTAGCGTACTTCGCATACGAGCCCTGCTTAACTTCCGCTACTATTGCTGCTTGCTCCGCCGCCCTTTCTAAATTAATTTTTAGCTCCTGAAGGTATTCGGTCGCGCTCTTTCCAAGATTTATAGGTAATGGTATTTCTCCTGACCATGTAGATTTCAATACTGCTAATGGGCCCCACGCCTCCCTTCCGTACATTAATTTGAATGGCGATACTCCCGTGGTACTATTCGGAATTTCTCTATAGGCAAATAATAAATAAGGAATGTGTTTATCCCAATTTTTGGAATCGTTCCGAATTATATGGTGTAACATGCGTTTCAGAACCTGGTTATATCGCTCCACTAATCCCGAGCTTTGCGGATGTCCTGGCATTGCAAATCTAGGAGCCGCTCCTAGCCTAGCATGAAACTCCTGTATTAAACCTGAAACAAAATTCCTGCCCTGGTCACTCGCTATTACGCGGGGTATCCCTGTTCGCATAAATATTTCTAATAATGCATCGCACGTAGCTTTAGCCGTAATTGTTCTTAACGGGACCGCCTCCGGCCACCGCGAATGTTGATCCACTAAGGTAAGTACATATTGATGTCGACGCGCTGAAGGTGGTTCAATTTTTCCAATTATGTCAATATTCACAACGTCGAACGGAAGTTCCGGCCTCTCAATTGGGACAATGGGTATCTGATCGCTAGCCCTTTCTCTACTCCTTAACTGACAGTCTTTACAAGATTTACAATAGTCCTCTACATCCCGTGACATATTCGGCCAATAAAATTAATAACGAATTCTTTCTTTTGTTTTTTTCATGCCGAGATGATTAGCTAAAATTGATTCATGAGCAATTTTTAAAATTTCCCCCCTCCTTACCTTTGGTACAACTAATTGCGTAACACAATCCCCCGTGACTCTTTCTTTATGATAAAGCAAATTATCTACTATAACAAACCCGTTCTTCCCATTTTCCGCGTCTTTGAAAGCTCCCTGTAATGTTTCGCAACTCTTCTGTTGCTCCCTGTATATACTCGCGTCCGATCTCTGAACCGCATTCAAATCTCCATTATTATCCTTCTTTTCAGTACAACTAATCATTAATTCTCTTTCCGCGTTTTGATTTTCACCTCACCAGCATAAATTTTCAATATTTATATCATCCCCCTCTGTTTGGTTGCTTTCCCCCTCTTTTCTTTCAATTTCATTTCCCTTTTCCGATCGCGTATCATTTACTGGCGCCAAAGAACATTTCTGTCTATCATCTTCCGAAGAACATTCCTTTCCCCCCTCGTTACTAGCTAACTGTAAGATTTCGTAAACTGTCGGTGTTATAATACATGTCCCATATAATTTATCCGTAACGGCAAACAGTACGTCTACATTGTTATTAAATATGCAACTTGACTCTCCGGATTTTAAGGCTACAGGTAGTGTCATAAGATTAGCAATTATTTTTTCTCCAAAAGCCGATATTAACTGAATTTTTGAATTTTCATTATTTCTAAATGAATCCGGTAATTGATTAGAGTTTATTACAGGTATTTCTGCGGCGCTGTCTAAAATACATTTTACTTCCTTCCCTTTTATCCACAAATGTTCAAATTGAAGTGGTTGCGTACTTATTGGCTCGTTTCCAAAACATTCAGCCTTGGCGACTATTTTATCATCGTGTTTATTTTTTCCGACAAAAGAATATTTTTTTGTTTGATTTTGCAAACTTCCAATTTTATCTTTTTCTCTATTATTCGGACAAAATCGCAAATGCGTCGTTTGTTTACAAAGTCTACATTCTTTTGACGCGTTTGATTTTCTATCGCTACGAAAAGTGAAATTATTTCTAACATGGGGTGCTATATATTTTCCATTATTGTAATTTCCAGTTCCGGATTCGTCATGATTGCGGGGGGGTTTTACCGGTTTATCGTATAATTCCGAAAATGTTCTGCCCTTTGATGAAAACCAATTATCACATACTTCCGCGATTTGTCGTGGTTTTAACCAATTATCTAATTGTTTTATCCTCACATAGCTTCGCGTCTCCGAATCTAGTGAACTTAATAATCTGTCGCTGACAATTAACTCATTAAGCGTGTCAAAATCATTTACTTTTCACAGTTCACAATAGAAATCCCAATTGGCTCTAAGTCTACTCGCGAATTGCATATGATTCTCATTTCTCGATCGTTTTGCAAAAAGAAAGTTTTCGAGACAGGCCTCTGGTGTGGGTTGAAATTCTTTTAAGATTAACGCCTTAACCTTTTGATAATCTTTCATTTCTTCTGTGTTTGCGTACACTAACAAATGCGCTGCTTTTTCACCCACCAAATTAAACAAAATCTCGACCTTTAATTCCTCTGCGACATTTTTAATTTCGAATGCTTTCTCGAGCGACGTAAAAAATAAATTCCATGATTCAGGCCTGCTGGGGACTGCAATAGTCAAAGTTTTGACGCTTTTGATTAGTGCTTCTAACGAATTAGGCTTAGGCACATCCACCCCTGTATCAGAATTTTTATACTCGTTCTGGATTTTAGCCATTTCTATCTGAGCTTTAACTAGTTCAAGCTTAGTTCTTTCAATTTCTAATAACATATCTTGTTCTGTCTTAGACTTTTCTTTGTCGACTTTCGCGACTTTTGCCTCACGCTTCTCTCTTTCTATGCGGTCTGACACCGTTGTATTTAAAAATTCTTTTATAAATTCGCTATCTTTTGAATACTGATCACTTCCCTCAATTAATGCTTTTAAATCAATTATCCTGTGCTCACTCTCTACTTTTAGACCCAATTCCGTGGCAACAACAACTAAGTCTTCTTTCTTTAATCCTTTAATATTAAACATTTTTGTTTTTAGTCTTAGCACTTATTTATTAATACTATAAATATACTCTATAAATATCTATACTATCTCGTTTCAAATAAAGTTCATGCTACCAATAATGATATATATAAATCTTCATAAATATTTCTCAAACATTATTCACTCAAGTTCTTTCTTATTACTTCAGGAATAAACATAAAAAAGAAATGCGACTTCAGAAATCCAATCACTGGTTCGACGAACTAGAGCGTGTCATACACCTTTAATAATAACCTTTACTCCTGGTCCTTTCACATCCGTAGCTTTTTATAATTTAGAACCGATATTTTATTAATCCCATTTTTGTTCTTCTGCTTTCATCATACCACAGGAATGCAACTATTTTTCACGATTAAACACAAGTTTATTTAATAGGACGAAACATCACACAAAACATGGACACACATAAATATATAAGGAATACCAGTAGCCGCAGTTACACTTTTATTATTCGTTCTTTTACCAACTATATTTTATTTTCATACCGTGGCCGCCGCACATACACATCCGAATCCTTTGGCATCCCGCCAACAACTCTCCCCGTCTCTCCTACTCTGCAGTAGACGAGAGAAAAAAAAAGGTTGCCATAAACCTGACGTCACCGGCATGACAATATCTCTCTTCAATTAATTTTTGAAGAATAATAAAATTGTAAGCAGTTATAACAATTGCTTCATCAACTGGATATTTAAGACCCCTACGATCAGACATATGTATAACTTTAAACGATGGATGAATATCTAAATCTTTGTCTGCTGTAAAAGAAAATTTCATGTATCACACTTCAATCTCTTGCAAACAGAGTGAACGGAAATGACCAGCTGTGTATGCTATTAAGACAATTGAATTTGTAAGGTTTTTTATATCACTATCTAAGACATTCTATATTATTAAATTCGGAAAAAATAGGCATATCCTCAAAATTGTCATCTACATACAAATACGTTATCAGAATGTTACCTTTACTGTGTGATTTATTATAAAATTTAAAAAAAAAAAAAACATGATCTGCTTATTTTCTCAATTTCAAATATTTGACTAATGGAAATCCCTAACAACGTATTTTTTTTTCCTTCATTTAGTCTAGGTATAAAATAACATTGCCCGTTTCATCTACAGTAATACCTCGGTTTTCGTTGACTTCGATTATCGTCGGTGTCGGTTTTCGTCGATTTTTTCCGTGAAAAATTTATTTCGGTTTTCGTCGGTTACCTCCGATTTAGTTTATTTCCAGTGTATTTTTCTGCTTTTTTTCTACTGATTGCGAGTGTTCCGTCATGAAACCAAAGAATGTTTCTTGTAAATTATAATGTCTTACCCCATTTTGGGCAAATCTTAAAAAGGCGGCAGAAACACAACACTTTAGACAGCTTTTTGAGCGACATATGCAGGGGTGTAAAAACTGGATGCCAATGAACCGAATGACACCATTAAATTTGACTAGTTCTGCCTAAATAGTATTAGTATTCTTATTAGGCGAAGATTACTACAAATTTAGTGGTGGCAATCAGCGCAGTTGCATCCCTTGTCATTACATCCCTGGACATAGGTCATCTGATTCTGAAGCTAGTCCTACTGCCAAAAGACCAAAAAAAAGTAGCCCCAGATATTGTGCCTTGATACCAGACGCCAAGAACATTTGTTATGGTTTTTAGTATTAAACGCTATACTTATTCTCTATAAAATAGGTTTTTTGTACTTTTTTGGATGTGTTTAGAACGAATTAATTGGATTTCCACAGATTCATATGGAAATAATTGCCTCGGTTTTCGCCGGTTTCGGAATTCGCCGATTGTTTTCGGACAAATTATCGACGAAAACCAAGGTATCACTGTACTGTATTATTTTCTATGTATTCAAAGGGTACATAATGGAGTGTTCTTCAATTACATTACTAACTGAAAATGGAAATTCGTACTTACCAATAGATTTTATCTCTTTTCCTTTTATGCATAATTTTAGTTCCAAATTTTTGTGGATCGCAACACAATATTCCAACTGGCACTCTTAGAATTTGTTTAAAAATAATATAGACTTACCTTTTTTAATCATATATATTATTTCTCTTGTCAACATCCGTTTTTCTAAGAAAATATGAAACGCAGAACAACGAATGAGATACCATATGAAATGTTTTTGAACCAGCTTCTGACATAGTACACTTACATTTTTTTAAAACATGTTTTTCTATTAAAAATTGCTGTTATTTAAAATTAAATTGACATTGATTTCATCAATGAAATGAAAGGTTTTCTGAAATCAGTGTTGCCACAGAAATAAAATACTGCATTATCGTATGACGTCATCCTCTAATGCAATTAAAATATGATTGTCAATGTATTTCTTGCGCGTGCATTTATAGTTTATTTGTTTTCTTTGTTTAATCAGGGCTGTTTATATGCGTACTATATCGGAATCGGAGCACCAGTAGATTACGTAATTTAAGGATTAACTTCCAAATATACATTTCATTAGGATTTACAAAAATTGTAATATTTATTTTTTAATGTTTCATTAAGCTGTTAATATGCCAGCGAAGTCTGATGTCACTTAAATGGCTGCTGGACCACAAAGTTGGAACGCCCCATGTTTAAGTTTCCCCCCCATAGGCTTTCAAAATAGTGGTGTACCAAATATTGACTTACGTATTTAAGAAATTTCTTTAACAGTTTTGCAAAATTGAGGAAATGCTTTCGGCACAGATGTCATATACGCACCACATTAGCGGAGATTTTTCCCCCGATAATTTGGCAAAAACTTTGTTTATTTACTTTTGTTTGTTTACTTTGTTTATTTACTTTTTAAACGTTGTATATTTACTTTATTTCGTATTTTAATTCTATAAATTATTCTTATTATGTATATCCACATTTATTTATATCAAACTATCATTTATTTATTTGTATTTCTTTTTTAAAATAATAGAATCTATTTTATTGATTACGTTATTTTACTTTTATATTGAAATAAAATATCATATGCTATTATTGTATGCTATTTGTAGCTAATATTCAAAAACAAAATTTTCGCCAAATTGGCGGGAGAAAAAACGTGCCAATGTGGTGAGTATATGACATCTGTGCCATCCTGGCATATAAATTCCATAAACATCTGATTCAATGTTTAATTTTTTTTTTTTTTTTTTTTTTTTTTTTTTTTCAGTATAGGGGTCTTGGCAACCTAGAGAAATATCCTTGGCGAGATAAGAAAATTTGGCAAAATATTTTCTCGAAATTTTTTCACACAAGCAATCATTATATATATTATTTCATTTGTCAACATCCTTTTTTCTATGCACATACAAAACATACAACGATGAATGAGGTATTCGAAAAGTTTTTGAACAAGTTTCTGAGAAAGTACAACTGCATTTCGTTAAAACGCGGTGATTGAATTAAAAAAAAAAATCAGTTAATTAAACATTAGCGCTAAAACGTACCAGGAAATAATCTGAAAGATTGCAGTGCGAAAGCTTCGCACGGGTCCTTCTGGTAATATCTTAATATATTGAGCAATGGTAGTTTTTCACATTTATAAAGCTCATCAAAATTTGAAAATTTTCTTATACTATCATATATCTGTTTTTCTTCGAAGCTTTCCTTCATCGTTTTGGATAATTTTTTCTGCTCTCTCATATTTTTCTTTTCTGAAGGATCCACCCTGGATGTTTTATTTTCCTTAGATAAGTAACGAGGACAACCTTGATATAAGCATCGAACAGCATCTTTTTTGAGTTTTGGATAACTTAATGTTACTTTGATATCAATTCTTTTCTTCTCATCAAATACACAAATTTTTCTTCCAATATCTTCATCTTTAAAATGCTTTTCACATACCTATGGAAAAAATATTATGAATATTTTTGTTTATCTAGATAAATATATAGTTTGCAACCTAAATACGAATTAAAACTATTAAAATTAATCCCCTCCCCCTATTTAAAAAATCATTTATACTTAAATTTTTGAAATCAGAAACCGGAGTACAAAAAGAAAAAGAAAAAAAAAATCTGCATAAATTGAAATCGTAGATTAGATTTGCCATTTTTGATTATTCCATCAAAAAATAAATTACTGAATATTTAAGAGAAAAGAAATGTCATTTTTTTTTTTTTTTTTTGGTTTTAAAGTTTAAAAAAAAAAAAATGTAAAACTCATTTATAAAAAATTTTTCACAATAATGAAAATACATTTTAATCTGGCTTTAAATGAACGTAAATTTTTGCAGCAATAAAACCAATACGGGTATTAAAGAAACAGGGATCAATCCCGGTAAAATTTGGGGCCTATTTAGGGAGCCCTTCATAAAAATTCATTTAATTTAAATTTAATGAGACCCTTCACAAAATTCTTCTTAACCAAATTAATCCCTTCACAAAATTTCTCATAATAAAGTGGGTCCCTTCACAAAATTCCTCATAATAAAATGCGGCCATTCACAAAATTCCATTTCATAAAACATACTCTTCATTAACTACTTTCATTTTGTTAGGTTTTAAAATGTGTAATTTGCAAACAAAAAAAATTCATCGGACAAGAAAACTTTTGTAGAAGGACTTTAAAGAGTTATTATAATAAGTTTTTGCTTCGAATTTGAGTAAATGAATTTCATCTTTCCTTACAAAATGCTATTTTTCACACAAAAAGAATAAAATAAAATAAAAATAAAAATAATAAGAAGAATGCATTTCACAAAAAAAACTTTTATTTTTCCGAAAATTTTAATGTTTTATTAACTTTTTTAACTTTTAATTAAAAAGAAGTATATTAATAAATCACTCGTTATATAATCACAACATAAAAATATTTTAATGACATAAAAAAATGTTTTTTTCAATTGTTTTTAAATTATAAAATGCATTTTTTTTTTATATTAGATCATTCATACAAGATACTTTAAAGATCAAAATTTACATATATTTAATAGTAATAATGTTTAAAAATTATTCTAAATCCTAAATATATTCTTAGCAAAAGAGTTAAAGCAAATAAATAACTATGACATACAAATTTGAATAATTTGAAATGCATTAAACCAGGGGTTGACCCAAGAAAAGACCCTTCACAAAATTCCTCTTGATAGAACAGGCCCCTCACAAAATTCCTCTTACTAAAACAGACACTTCACAAAATTCCTCTTGATAAAATAGGCACCCTTCACAAAATTCCATTCTATAAAAACATACTCTCCATTATTTTTATTTTGTTAGGTTTTAAAATGTGTAATTTGCAAAGAAAACAAATTCACCAGAAAGGGAAACTTTAGCTTAGCAGAACGACTTAGAGAATTTATTATTATTAAATGCTTGGTTTGAATTTGAGTAGCTGGATTTCACCTTCCGTAACAAAATGTTGTTTTTTTCACAAAAATAGAATAAATTTCACAAAAATATGATAAATTTCACACAAAAAATTACTTTTCACAAAATAGGCGCCAAGGGGAAAAAAAAAACCTGCATCGACCCCTGTAAACATACGGAGATCTACTTTAATTATATTTTACATAATAACCATTGCGAAATTCTCACCATGCATTTTATAGCCTATATTACATATACGGTTACTATAAATGAAGTACGAAATTAGTTATGCATAGTTATAACATAAGCTTATTTTTATCAAAATATAGCAAGCATAAATCTATCAATTACAACTATAACACTATTTTTCAATTTCAACTATAACACTAACTAATATTAAAAGTTCTAGATTAAAAAGAAATACTGAAAAATCGAATTCTTTTCACACTGGTGTCTTCACACATATTGTAAAAGGAACACAAAAATATTCTTACACGTGCGATCGAAATATCATACACGTGCACAGTTTTAAAAATGTATGTAACTAAATTATACTATTATCTAATAAAAACATAAAAGAAAGAAATTTCACTTAATGTATTTACTATAACAGTTGATAAAAAAAAAAAAAATTCAACAGTTTCAGGTCTATTTCGTTGCCTAAAGGGTTAAGTTAATGCTTGTTTTCTTCTGATCTGTTTGGAACTGAAATAGGAAATAGGAAACTGAAATTTGGAACTGAACCTTAGCAAATAAATATGTAAAAAAGGGTGTGTGTAAAGTTCTTTTAAAATTTGATTAACCATTATTATTATTATTTAAACTGCTACAGATTTCAAAATCTATCTTTACAACCCTCTTCATTAATTTTTGTTACAAGATGGAGATTGATTTTTTTATTATTTGTTATTTATTATTATTATTATTATTATTATTATTATTATTATTCATGCTTGAAAATTATTTTAAAATCAGTAAAATGCGATACTGTTTTCGAACAAACGGTGTTGAAAAATCCCCCCCCCCCCTCCCTATTCAACAGTGTAACAAATGATATTTAAAAATTTTTAGAAGTTATTACATTTCCAATAAAGGTAAAATTGATTGCTCAAATAGTTGTCACCGTCGACATGGTGTCAGCATTACTCAGGGACAAGTTTTGCTGTATAATGAAGATTGTTTTAAGTGGAAACGGGTTAATCTTCTTTCGTAACTGGATTGCTCACAGATTTTAGAATATTCAAGCTTGAAAATTATTTTAAAAATTATAAAATATCAGTAGGTTGAGATACAACATTCACAGAAATTCCATTTATTTTTTATTTATTTATTTATTTATTTTATTTAACAATGTAAAAATTGAAATTATGCGATGTTCAGAAGCTAAAAAAATTCCAATAAAAGCGAAGTTTATGATCACGCCGTCGCTACTGTGAATATGACGATAGAGTTCTTCACGGACATGTTTTTGCCTTATAATGTTATAATATAGATATACAGAATTAAAAACATTATTAACCTGTAGCTTACGGGAAATGAATACTTTAAATATCCTCCGATTACGGGAAAAACTTGACCGTTTCATCCCCCTTTCCTCAGAAGCATCACACCCCAGGTGACGGTAGAACATCTGGAATCATTAGGCGCGTCCGCTAACGACTTTCAATCGTGAGAAATTTCGGGATTTACTTTTCCCTAAAGGAAACCTTTTCATCTGTCAAAAGTAATAGCTTATCGTTATAAATAAGGTTTAAATGTTATACGGACATGAAAATTGCACTTTTTCTGTGAAGTCATTAAATTCAAGTGATTAGGTTTTGAAATAATTGAGTGATGTCTCTTAAAAATAAGCAGAAAAACACTTAGAATGAACGTTTAAATAGTGGTTTATATATTTTGAAAAGGAGAATATAAAAGAAAATGTTATGTTACAAAAAAAAAAAAAAAAAAAAAAAAAAAAAAAAAAAAAAAAAAAAAAAATTTGCTAATATAAAAATACTTTATTTAAAAATAGCTTTAAACTTTCAGATACTTTAAAAATATTAAATAAGCAAATAAAAATAATTTCCTTAAATAAACATTTATTTTCTTTTTATCATGATTCAGATTATAAGAAAAAATAAATTCCATGATAAGAAAAATGTAAAAATAAATATATGGGTATCGCAACAAAAACAGTAAGGAAAAATAAAGTTTTATCCAACTGAATTAGTGTTCCCATTAAGGCATTAACTTTTTTCATTCAGAAATAAACTTACACTTCCAGTGTTTTATAATTTATTTTGTACTTAAATTAGCGAAAATTCGGAAATAGTGACAGAAATCTGAATAAAAACAATTAAACAAATGTGATAAGCAAAACATTTACATACTGATTTTATAACACAAACAACTAGGCACAATACTATTTAAAAATAGCTGTAAACTTTCAGATACACTTAAAAATTAAATAAGTAATACAAAAATAATTTATTTAAAAAAAAGTTTTTTTTTTTTTTTCCCGTTACAATTTAGATTATAACTAAAAAAAAAAAAAAAAAAAAAAAGAAGAAGAAAAAGGTAGAAATAAATACATAGAAATCGGTATAAACAGTAAAGAAGAATAAAGTTATATGCAACGGGTTTGGTGTTAACAGTTGGGCATTTACTTTTTAAATTAAAAAATAAACCGCTATTTCCAAATTGTATTATAATTTATGTTGTACTTAAATTAGTCGAATATTACTATACAGAAATAGTAGTAGAAATCTGAATAAAAATATTAAGCAAATGTTATAAGTAAAATAAGAAAAAAAATTGTATGCTAATACAAAAATACTTTATGTAATAATAGCTCCAAGCATTCAGATACATTTAAAAATTAAATAAGTTTAATAAAAATAATTTCCTTAAATAAGCATTTTTTTTCAATGTGCAAAAAATGAGAGAATATAGTTAAAAAATACCTAGCTCCTCTAAACTGATGGTCGGTTGGTTAGTTGATTTATGACGGCCGATTATTTACACAAGGGATATAGGCCCTAGGGGAGATGGCATCAGTGGGGGTCTTTCTAAGGGATCATAACCCGTATTTACGGCAAGGTTCGAAGAAAACCACGGAAAACTCCGAACGGTTAGGTCAACGAGCGTGACAGGGGTTTGAACCCAGGACCTCCCGTCTACCAGCTTTGAGAGCAGAACCTCTCAGCCACTAGTGGGGCCTAAATGTTAATACACACACACACACACACACATGTATATATATATATATATATATATAACTTTTAAGGATTAAAAAAAAAACTAAACATGTGCATTTTACGTGTGTGCTGTGTATTTTCTAACAACTCAATACTATATTTCCCGTACGTGGAATTTAAAACCGCTGTGTTGAAATTAAATTATGCCTTGCTAATTTATGAAATGTGCTTTTTTGATTTTGAGTCTCTCTAATTTTAATGCCCCCCCCCCCCCCCCCCCCAAACAACCTTAGAATAATAATACTAAAGGAAGCAATAACACTAGAGAAATCATATAGAAAATAGCTGGGAGTAAGTTCATTTTTCTCGAGAATTACTGAAACGATTTAAAAGAAATTCCTTTTCATATTTTTGACGTTTATTAAAAAATAAATGGTCATTCGGCAATAAATTAAATTAAAAAGTGCAATAGGTGTACGATTTCACAAACTAAACATTCTACTTTATTTTGAATGTGGTTCTCAAATGTTCTGCTGAACAACGCAAAACTTTCTGACGCATTTTTAAACGCAAAATCATAAAATTTGCAGGCCTGACTGTTGAAGCAATTTGGAATCGAAATGAGTTTTCAATTTTTTGATAAATAAATTAGTTGTCGTGTTATAAGCTATTAGTGTCACGTGACAACAGGTTTTTCTCCTTTCGTGCGACGAAGAATCAGGAATTCGGTTAAAAACGCGGACTTTGACAGTGTTTTATAAAAGATCTTCTGCTTTACCAAAAAATGGAAAACGTGTTTCGATTGCAAAGTTTCTGAATAACAACATCTGCCTGTTTCATGCGTTTCTGAACAAAAATGAATTTAAAAATGTATCTGATAGTAGGCCCTTTGTATTTGAGAACAGCGTTAATTAACTTTGTTGAAAATGAATGAATTTTGAGAGACAATCCTTATTTATATATAAGTATAATACAAAGTTTAATAAACATAATACTAATTATATAATAAGTATAATACAAAATAAAAATAAAATAAAGTATTGAATTAGTTTTGGAAGTTTCTGAGAAAAAAGTAGGCAATAACAATTGTTTTCCGAAACGATTTTGGAACAGCTATTGCCTCTTTGAACATAGCAGAAAAATGCTTAGGACTTACATTTGTAGGACATTTATATTTGTTTATAATCATATGTTTAAAAAATATATAAAGAACAATTAATGTAACTTGTATTATTTTTTGCATAACTTCAATTACCTTTTTTTGAATCAGATGATTGCGGAGTAAATTAATTGTAAATATCGTTAGAATTTCATTACTTATTAATATCATTCTGAAACAGACAAAGTTCAATTCCATGCAAAGAATATAAAACTTGATTATTAAGTTGTGTTTGAGCATAAAACTAACTATTTTCTACTGTGTAAAAGTAATTAATTTTACAAAAAAAAAAATATATACATAAAAATTTTACAAAATTAACTGTATATTTGTTAGATAGTAATATATATAATAATTTCATTTTTGTTGAGTTCAATAAATAAAGTTACGTATATTATTTTAAGATATTGAGTGTACTATTGTCGAAATTAAAAAAAACCCGCAATACTTAACATTCTAAGAAGAAAAACTTAATCAAAATCAGCGATACTAAAATAATAAAACAATTTACTGAAAATAATCTATTCTCTTCATATTAATATCACAAACAAAAATTATCTTCCACTAATTTGGAGGAAGTGAGGTAGAAACAGCTTCAAATCGTGCGCTTGAACAATGTTTACTTTCTTTGCTGCATAAGTTTTCCCTGTATTTCCCTATGATAACTAATATATTCCCTATAGAATTTCCCTTCTCCAATACCCAATGAGACCCCCGTTGAGCCAAACGCTATTAAGGATTTCCTGCACTCCATCTTTGAGGGGTGGAAATTTTCGGGATGACGATAATCCCAACCCCGTATTTTTCAACAGTCTTTTTCTTGGGACTACGGTAATCCCACCGTAAGCAAAAGGTTAATAATAATGATAATAATAAAAGAACCTGAATAATAATAACAAAAGTACTAATGCTATGGTATCTTCTTCTTTCTATCGTTGTTAGCCCCACCAGTGGCTGAGAGGTTCTGCTCTCGAAGCTGGTAGACGGGAGGTGCTGGGTTCAAACCCCTGTCGCGCTCGTCGACCTAACCGTTCGGAGTTTTCCGTGGTTTTCTTCGAACCTTGCGTAAATACGGGTTAGGATCCCTTAAAAAGACCCCCACGGAGGGCACTCCCCCCTAGGGCCTATATCCCTTGTGTTGATAATTGGCCGTCATAAATCAACCCAACCCAACTCTATCGTTGTTAATAAATAAAACTGCTATATTATATATTTTTAAATAAACATTTGTTCATTTAATAACAACAAACAAATGTACGAGATTTGGTCGCACATAAAGTACTATTCTATAAACTCCGATGTAGGCTTTCATTCATTATAGAAGTGAATACAATCAGATATGTCTCAGTGGTCTCCTGTTACAGCTCCATGAGTTTATCAAAAGTATCTTGTGTTATAATAAAAAAATTACGAATACTGGTAAAATACAGTTATTCTTTAGAAATATTTCCACCTATTATCAACTTCATAACGTATATTTGAAATAGATATATAAAGTATTTTTACACTTCTAAAAATAAAAATAAAAAAATGAAATATAATTAATCTCACACTGTTGTTCTATGTATATCCAAGTTGTTCAAATCTTTTTTTTTTACACTGCTTTAAATACGGGCATTTAAATAGTATGATTAGAAACAAAATGCGTTTTACACTACAATTTTTAATAGCTTGACATCAGAAATATATTAAAAGTATTTTCATTCATATATAATAAGAAATAACTCATAACGGCTGCCATCAAGGTTCCATCTAGTATTTATTTAATCTTTTAAATTTTTTTGAATATTAATTAATCTTAATAAAGATTGAAGTTCGAACTATTGCTCTTTCACTAACAAGGAGAGTGCCAAGCTTGGTAATCATAGATTTTGATTATTTTTATATATGTTGAAGGGTAGAAGCCCCTTAGTCTCAGGTTCATTGGATTTTATACAACGCTCCTTAGTTCTCGAGAAATGGGGGGTCTAATATTATAACACAACTTAAATACTCACTTTGTAAAGAAATGACTGCATTGGTCGTAGCTCAGTTGGCATGGCGTCTGCTCCTTGTATAGAGGACCCGGGTTCGATGCCGGAACGCGCTACATTTGTTTTTCTCATTTTTTTTTATAAATATGCTTGTAATTATAATTTAATAATCTCAATAAAAAATTTTGTTAACATAATTAATTTTTAATTTAGCATTTTGAATTTTAAACCCTTATTAAATAGTTATCATCCTTTAAAGAATTAAAAAAAAATTGGATCTATTATTGACTAGTAAAAATTCAAAAATCGTTACAAAATCAGCATATTTACTATCGAATTCTTCTCCCATCGCAATAGAAAACGAAGATATTTCAGATGCTGGATCATTTGTTAAAAATCTATTGTTTTACAATAAAATTTTACAGTACTTAAACGCATTCGTGACATCACTTTTTTTGATTTTCCTCGAATCCCGACACTTCAGATTGATCTTTTTGTGAACTACAGCTTGCTTATTCAATTTTTTTTCGATTATAAGCTGTTATAGAATGATATGCACTTGTGCGATAAAGATTGAAAACGAAAACCACTTAACTGCACCAAACGAAAAAAAAAGAAATAACCAAAGTCTTTTGTGGCGTCCTCTAGTTACAGTAAAATAAAACATAAATATGTTGTAATTTAATTTTTATGCTAAATTTTAATATAATCATGCTTCTTACTTTAAAAGCAGAGTAGTATTATCATCGCATTGACTTCCCTTGTTAAGGCAATTTATAAATTCTGTTTCTTTACAATCACGAATTGACACAATTGTTTAATATCGTTGCATTGATAAAGCATATATGGAATACATTTTAAAAGTGATTTTTAAAAAATCAAAAATGCTAAATTAAAATTTAATTATGTAAACAAAATTTTTATTGATATTATTAAATTATAATTACATGCATATTAGTAAAACAAAATGAGAAAAACAAACGTAGCGCGTTCCGGCATCGAACCCGGGCCCTCTAAACAATGAGCAGACGCCATACCAACTGAGCTACAACTAACGAAGGTACGTCTTTACAAAGTGAATATTTAAATTGTGTTATAATATTAGACCCCCCCCCCCCCCCATTTCTCGAGAACTAAGGAGCGTTGTATAAAATCCATTGAACCTGAGACTAAGGGGCTTCTACTCTACAACATATATAAAAATAATCAAAATCTGTGATTACCAAACTTGGCACTCTCCTTGTAAGTAAAAAATTCGGTTGTCGAGAAAGCTATCAGCCGCGGTAAATAAATCCCAATGTTTACAAACAATCTCCTCCCTCTCTCTCCTTTTTTTTTTTTTTTTACATTCATTTTTAAAATATCGCCAAAAAAGCGATAAATTGCCAAATGCTGCAGTCTTATGGCAATCATACTGTGTGTTCTACTGCAGGGATGAGATTTCTCCGCTGTTTTGTATAACAGTATAATCTTAGAGAAAATGTTATTTTATTTCATTAGAACATTTTGCGATTTAGCAGAACAACATCTTCTCTAAGATTATACGGTATATAAAAAAAGCGGAGAAATCTCATCCCTGCTACTGTCTTCCTTCAGACGGCTCTAGTTTCTATGCGAATCCCATGTTAAGTACAATTTTCATTGCTGCCATGAGAGATTCCCGTCCACGCATACCTGTGGATTCGTTGTGAAAATATCGTAAACGTATTCAGGAAATCTCAAAATGTAAAAATATTTCAATGTATATCCGTAATCGTCTTTTTTTTCTTTTTGTTTTCTCATGATTACAATACTTTCCTTACATTACATGTGTATGGAAAGTAAAAAATTTAAATTTGTGACAATTTTGTGTTAAACAAATCAAATTTGTGATATTATTTTAAAAATTTATATATAATATGATTATTGTAAAATATTGAAGCATCGAAAGGTATTTGTTATGGAATATGTGAAGAAGGAATATGTAAACAACTAACATCTAAACAATTAAAACTAATTGCCGTATTGTACTTACTAGAATGAAAATACGTTCGTATAATTCGCACTAATTCATAAGTAATTCACGCACTAATTCATAAGTAATTCACGCACTAATTCATAAGTATATGCTACATAGCATAAAACTTCAAATAATAAAAACTTAAATGAAGACGGCAGGAAAGTATATTCTTCGAATTTTTTCAAGAACTATAGTACAGTGCCTAGAAGTAGTACTGCACTGTAACTATAGCAAATATACATATGCAAATTTATTCATTAAAAGAAGATTAACTTTTATGAAATTAAATAGATACAAAAAACGCTAACTCACTTTAGGCTAATTTAGATTTAACGAAACGAAATTAAATAGCATGATGAACTGAAACCAGACTTACCGAGATTTGATCATGTGCACTTTCAGCGCAGAAAAAACGTTAGCAAGCATAGCGGTGCTTCTTCAAGATTGACTAATAGTTTCATAATTTAAAATATTTTCCTTAAACATTAAATTAAATATCTTAATTTCGAAATTTTGAACAAAGCTTGAAAAATATAGTGTATAAAAAGCAACATCTAAGATTAAATAAGGCAAAGACTACTATTCGAGAATAGTGTAGCCAAAAAAGGAAAATACTTGAAACGCCTAAAAATGTGTTAAATTTTGAAATTAAAAAAAAAAAAAACAAAATAAAATAAAATTTCTTCTAACGAAAAAAATAATAAAAAAAAAGATTTTATAGTTATATTTCTTCCCCCTCCCCTTCTATTCAAACATATTTTAGCATATAATAGAACTAATGCATAAGTAAATACATTTTCTACGACATTCACAGAAAATTACTATGTTAACAAGAAAATGTCAAAATGTTCAGTTTTTTATTCTTAGAAATCAATAAAATAAAACAAAGACTTCCATTTATAAATGCATATTTAAAACATTATAAAAATGTAACAAAATTTAATAAACCAACATGAGAATATACGTTCTTAGTTAAAACAAATACGTCATTTTGCTCAAAAGAAGTAACAACTTGAGTATAATTCTTTTCTTGCAGATTATAGTTTTCCGTAATATGGTTTCCTAGATAGGATAAGTTTATGTACCAGTAAATATTTTTTAACGTATCGATATAATATAAAATGTGTTATAATGTAAACAAAAACCTGGACATAGACATAATTATATAAATGTAATTTCTATAAGGTAAAATACACGCCCTTAATCAACGATGTTTGGATAAATAATACCGAGAATTTTCGTTCCCTATCGCCATGTGTTGAGATCTTTGCATATGTTGATCACTTCACTAAATTTACATTAATGTGAAATCCAGAGAAAATAAAACAAATCTTTAAAAAAAAATGTTTTAAACAAAATCCGAATGAAACATCTGATGTCATAAATATTATGAAACTTCTTTGTATTTAAATAGGTTCAACTCATTGTATCCATACAATAGAGGACTAATCAAGGTAGCGTTGTCTTCCTAGACAACTCATAAAGAGAAGCAGGTTCCTAAAGTCGGAGAGCTTCAACGGTATCACACGCACTCTCCCACCCTTCCACGCCATTATGTTGTTATGTGGCACTGTAAAGTAGCGCCGATTTGCATTAGTCATGATAGAGGGAACTGCGTTGATCATTAAAATCAAGTAGCGGGCATCCTGCTTATACAAATTCTGGAAATTTTTATTTTTATTTTATTGTTTGTAAATAAATAGAATATTTGCTAAACATTCATAACCAAAAATTGGCAAATCTTTATGCCATTGCTTATTTTTAATTAAATCGGAAAATAAATTTTGGTCATGTTATTTAATATTAAATTACTAATAAATTGAAAAGTTCGAACTTTTATCTGACACAATAAAAATTATTGTGTCAAATCAAATTATGACATCATAATTTTGTGTCACTGCCATTGAAAATTTATTTATTTATGCATAAATTTTATTGTTGTTATTATTATTATTATTATTATTATTATTATTATTATTACTTTATTTTATTTATTTATTTATTTATGCTTAATGGGAAAAAAAATATATTTATTTTGTTTTATTTTTGCAAAAAAAAAAGTGTATGTAATCATATATATATATATATATATATATATATATATATATATATATATATATATATATATATTCCATTTAGACATATTTTAGCATAAATAAATAAATAAATAAAATAAAGTAATAATAATAATAATAATAGTAATAATAATAATAATAATAATAACAATAAAATTTACGCATAAATAAGTAAATTTCCAATGGCAGTGACACAAAATTATGATATTAACAAGAAAACAGCAATATGAATGATAAGCAGTTCAATATTTATTCTAAGAAATCTATAAAATAGAACAAATGATTTCCCAAATGTTTTAAAAGCATTTGTAAAGGTTAGTAAGATGTAGCAAAATTTCATTGGTGAAATAAATATGAGAATATAAGCTCTGAGTCAAAACATATAAATTATTATTTTACTCAACAGAAACAGACAAAAGCATCCTTTGAGTTTTTATATTTTTCTGCCAAATGAAGATCCAGATTTAAACAAACAAGACTGTGTAGTTATATAATGAAAAAATATTCTAAAGAAACTTCTCATGAAGGAAATATTATATGAAAATATTTATATGCGATAATACAGCTTCCGAAGTTTAAAGTCCGGTTGAACTCGTACGATGTAAGCGTACTAGTCAAAGAGTAGTTCTCTTATACTAATATTTACACATCTAACTACTCAAACTTATTGCAGTTTAACAGCTTTTCTTTATTTTAAATGTATGGCAATGGAAATTCTTTTTTTGTTTTTGAAGGGGTAGATTTACGCTGTTTTTCTTGCTTTTTTCTTGCCTTTCGGCGATCTGTTTGAGTTTTTTAAGCAGTTTTTATCATTTATCCCTATTTTATCCTTCTCTTACGTCTTTTTGTGTATATTTAAGGCTCTTTTACTCAAATTTTTCTATTTTCGGACTTCATAACAAATTGTCAGCGAAGCTCCACCTCTTTGTCCTAACGTATAATTTGATTTGGTCCTTCAATTGTACCAGTCACTTGAATATACTTTTTCTTTTCCCTTTCCTTATTCCGACTACTGTCTTGGTGAGATGAAGACCTCTTCACACCATTTAATAACTTTTTTTTTTTTTTTTTTTGGTAGTACATATTTTGTGCTACGGCTATACTTAAATATTTTCATGGCGGATCAACTACTACCCGGGCCCCTAGGCTTGATCTTTTTTTGCCCCCCCCCCTACAAAGAAATATATACAGGGTGATTCAAAATATATGGTTGCTCATTTATTTCTTAGACCACTGATAATAGAAACATAATTCCAATTACAATAAGTATAGATTTTATACATGGCATTTTTTTTTTTTTACAAGGAGCTTTATACATATTAAAATACAAAATTTAATTTTTATACGTCCCCTGTATTCTATAAGTTATAGTTAGAAAAACGTCTTTCGTTTACGAAGAACATAAAAAAAAAATCCTATTCTTTTATGACTAAAGTTTACTAAATTATTATACTTCGTATTTTATGAAATTTCAGTGTTTCCTGACACTAAAAACGGAAAGAAATACCATCTATATGTTAATAACCTGAAAGATTCAATAAATGAGTGAAACAAAGAATATTGTACATCATTTCGCTTTTGCATAAAATATCAGACCAATATGAAGCAAAAACCCAAAAGAAAATCTTAGCACAAGGGCCCTATTCTTCCGGTCCCCAGCCTACTCAGCCTAATGGGTAATCCGCCTCTGCATGGTTCTTCTAGGATGTGGTACACAAATACTCATAGACAGAGAGTGAAGGTGCAGCGCAACTGGGAATCCCTTTGAACCAATAAAATAATTAACAGTTAGTCTTCACATTATCAGTTTAGTCAAGAGAAAATTGTTTTTCAAAACAATTTATAGGGAAAACTAGAACGCGTAAAATGTAGTCATGTCCCGTATACCTGTTTATTAGGCGGTTTGCCTTCGCTTTTAACTGAGTGTAAGTTCTAAACTTTTTGAAAACAAAATTGAATTGTTCTTTCAAAGCCCTCAAATGTTCTTTCTTCCTCATACAAAAGAACAGGTCAGGTGATGGCGAAGCGAACATCAAGATCTGTTCCTCTGCAAATAACGGGGTTTTGATTGTTCGTTTTCAAACTTTAAAAAGAAATCCCTAGTACTAATTGCTACTATCTCATCTCGTCCAATACTATAGAAGGGAATTTAAATTATTTGGTAGCTAGAAATTTTATTTTAAAAATATTAAAGATTTTTTTTTCTTTAATTTAGTTTATTTTATGCTATAATGAATTTAAATCGTTCATATAATATGATATCAAACCATTTAAATTTTTATCGATTATTTTCAAGAATTATTATTAAAAATATTTATTTTTACATCTTCATGACATGGGATAGAATTGAATTGCATACACTCAAAAGGAAAATTGTTGTCAAACACGCACTTGTTATAAATATTTTTCTACATTACGAAAGGTTTAAAAATTATAGTATTATAAAAAAATCTTGAAAATTAAGAAAATGCACATTAGATGCTAATTTTTAGAAAATACATCAAACTACAAGGTAGGGGCAGGCCTTCGTAAATAAGCTTAGCTCTATGCATTGGATGCGTCTCTAGAGCAGTTGCGGTAGCAGTTGACTTTATATAATAAAACATGCCATTTAAAATATGACATTCAAAAGTGTCAAATTATTATTTGTCGTAGAAAAGAGAAAAAAAGTGTCCTGTTAGCGGAAATTAAAGAAGAGAAATTGTGAAATGTTTAAAAGTTGAAAAAAGTGCAATAAATGCCGAGTTTTATATCACGCCGTTGCCACCGTGAAAATAACGCCAACGGCACTCACGCACATGTTTTTGCTTTATAATATAGCAGTGTGAAAGTAAAAACATTACTGCTACTACTAACAATAGTAATAGCAAACCAGTGAATAATTATAACATAACTACTGTTGAGAAATATTTTCCCATCTGAGCGAAAATGTGTCCAGCTGGGACTCGAACACAGAACATTTGGCTTAAATAGCTAATGCTCTTCCAATTGAGCTATCTGGACGACATCCTAGGCAACACAATATTCGCCCGGAACAATCATTTGATCATGACATCTGGGGTGTTATTTGAAATAGCACATAGAGATTTCCGCATGTAAAGGATCTCCAACAAATTGCGGATAGTTTCTTACACTTTTTAATTATTTGTAACACAAAAAATTGGTAAATTATACATACATAATGCATCAGTTGATTGTGTTAAAAATAATTAAAAAGTGTAAGAAATCATCCATATTTTCTTAGAGTTCCTTTACCTGCGGCTTATTCTGTTGTGCTGTTTCAAATAATAGCCAAGATGTCATGACTAAATGGTTTTTCAAAGCGAATATTGTGTTGGCTAGAATGTCGTCCAGATAGCTTAATTGGAAGAGCATTGGTAATTTAGGCCAAAGGTTCTGGATCCGAGTCCCAGATTGGACACATTTTCGCTCAGATGGGAAAATTATTACTCGTATGTAGTTTAGTAACCCATTACTTACCAATTAGTTGATTTTCTTAAAAATAATTAAAAATAAGTACTATAGGTTTGGCATTTTCTTGTTTTTATTGTTGATAATAAATGCAACAGCAATATTATCTTTTTTTTAAATAAAAATTGTTTATTTTAAAATAAATAAATGAATAAATATGTAGATTTTGACGCTCATATAAAATACTATTCTATAAACTACTCTACAGTCTTTCATTGTATCAGTGAATACAATTAGACATGTCTCTGTGATCTTCTGTTATCGCTATATGAATTTATCAAAAGTATTTTGTGTTACCTTGCTGCAAAATTTCGAAAATAAATAAATTATTACTGATAAAATATATATTATATATATATATATATATATATATATATATATATTCCCATCTATTTTTAACTTTACAAGGTATATTTAAAATAGATATGTAAATTATATAAATCATATTCATACTTCTGAAAATGAAAAACTTCAACGCTAAATATGTTATCAAATTTAATGAATCTCACACTGCTGTTCCAATCTTTTAAATATTTAAAATTGTATAATTAGAAAAAAATTTATTTAAAACTAAATATTTTTTATACGTTCACATCAGAAATATTTTGCGAGTATTCTTTAAATAAAATATATTTCAGTTATAGCATGCAGTGTATTGTGAATGTATAGTAGACGAATTTTAACCTATCACAAGTTAAAGTTCAAGTCTACTATACATTCACAATAGACTACATATCATGACAGTATCCCCAAATATGGGCAAAGCGTTATAGAATCTAAAAACTCACCTAAAGTTGTGTTTGTTACAGTTACGAGATTAGCGTTATGACAAACAACTTATAAGATTGATATGAAGGAAAGGCCAAAGAATTGGAAACTGTAACTAACGAAACAATGCGCATGTGTAGAAGTATATATTTCTAGACACTGTAACATAGCTTTGCTGAATCCTGGAAAGCAAGCTCAAAGGCGAGATCCAGTTACACGCTATCTTCATTGTATTCGCCAACTAGCAATTTTTTTTTGTGTAAACCTAAAACAGCAACCTAGCACGCACCAAATTTTAAAACGACATTTGTTTTGTGTTTAGGTTATATTGTTTTCATGCTGATTTCTCATTATTCTTATATATATAATAGAGATTAACATTTATTTTGGATATAGTTCACTATTTGGTAGATATTTAAAGTATTTTAAAATTATCTTAAGTGATAGATAAAAATATACTTATCAAACATATAATTTCAATACAGTATTAAAACTTTATTATCTCGGCACTGCCCCCCCCCCCTCCAATAGATTTCACGGGACCCCAGACGAATATACTTGGAAAGTACCCCCCCCCCCTCCCCTTTCTCCTTGGCCCTTTTTTCTTATTTTATAAAATTAACAGAGATATTTACATTTAACGAAAGCTTTAGATATTTAATTTCCTTTTTAAAAAATACAGGAAAATATTTTTAAAAATCTACTTTATTTATTTATTTATTTTCTTTAACAGAACTAAAACTTTCTAAAAAAAAAAAAAAAAAAAACTTTCTTCAATAATCTTTTTTTTTCTTTTGTAACATTATTACTTTTTTATGATCCTGCATGTGTTATCGTCTATGTAATCATTTATATTGTAATTTTGAATTCCATAGTTTCATATTATTAAATCTTAAAAATTCTGAACAAATTTTTGCTTATGCTATTCTTTAAGGTTGTTTTTAAAATTATATTGTTCCTTGTGCATTAATTCAAATCTTTTTGAAATATCCACATTATTATTTTAATTCGCACTTGACAGGAAATTGTATGTATTAGCATTAAGAATCGAATAGTGTTTTTAATTTCATTATAAATGTCATTCGACTTGAGTTATGGCTGACAGTTAATCAACAAGATTTGGAACGTAAAAACACAAAATAAATGTGAGAAATGTAAGTTTTACCAGTGGAAATAAAAAACACAAGACAAAACTGCCAAAAAATTAAAGTTTAAATTGACGTTAAGTCTGAATGATTGATCAAATTAAAAATAATTATATAAAAGTTATTAATCGTCGCCTCTAAAATATTTTACGAGAAATTTTTTGGAAAAAAAATTATTTCCAAATAGTGTTTTTCAAAAAATTTTATTCTGAATACTTTTATTAAAAGACTAGACTGATGTTTTTATGAAAAGAAAAAATAAAATAAAAATAAATATGAGGCTATGATGTCATACACTCACGCACAGTTTATCTTTTTTTTAATCGGTTATAAAAAGGAAAAAAGTAGTCAAATTTAGGGGATTTTTTCCTTTAATGGCAACCTAGCTATTGTATTAAGTTATTGGTTTGGCGCGGGCTTGAAAATCGGCGCCAACCAAAAACTCGCCAAACATCGGTGCGTGAATGTAACATATCTGTTGCAAATATGAGTTTATTATTTTTAATGATATTCAAGGATGCCCTATTCTAAGTGATTATAAAAAGAATAACAGTGTAAACTTCTCAATGTGAGAGTTACGAAAAAAAGCGCCGTGAAATTCTGCTAGGGAAAGGGACTAGTTTATTTACTCTCAGCTAGCTCTAAGCAAGTTGATTAGTGGCGTAATTTGTAAGTATCGAAACTACAGATTGGAAGCTAACCCGAAGGATGTAGCTTCAAACCCCGAGAGAACACTGGGACTTTTACGTACATCCGTGTTTATTTTTGTTAAGTTTTAATTTATTTCTATTACTATTTGTTATTTACCCATCATACGTAGTATAGGGTAAGTCTTGTAATCGTTTTAAAAATCGTAAAAAAAAAAAAGAAAAAAAAAAAATTGGCGGATTTACAAGTTTCAGACTCTAAAGATTCCGAAAAACATATTTTCAGAAAAAAAAAAAAATTCCCGTATCTCTGTCTGTGTGCCTTTGTGTGTGTCTGTAAACGCTCTATCTTCCAAACAAATTGAAGAAAGGTATGTACTGAGTATGTAATAATGGGAAGAAGCTTATTTAATTTCAGTAATCTCGATTAACCGGAACTATTTTTTCGGACTCTCGAAATATTCTTTCTGATAAAAGGTACATGAAATTTTTCGAAATTGTTTATTTTAAGGAGTGACTATAAAAGATAATAAAAAACATAAATTTTGCATCACGAATGATGTGGATCGGAAATTAAGTTGCTGATATATTTGTAATCCTATTTTCCACTCTCTTCGATTTTTCTTGACCCTGTATTTCATTCAAATTTCAATTCAAAGACATATTTTAATTGGAAATGAGATGCTTAATCCGACGCAGTAAACCGTTGGTTAATATGATTATCAGTTTTGGAGTTATAAGGATGTTTCTTTTACGCAATTCAGGAATAGAGCATTTATGACATCATCAAGCAACGATTTTTTTCGAATTGCAATGGATTTTATAAATAGTTTACACATGTTTTATTTTGATATTATATATTATGCATATCCAAGATGGGTAACTATTACGGTGGCCCCCAACGACTACTTTTATTACTTTTTGTTGAATTTTAACTGAAAAAGTACAATACAGTATCTGATGTTTAACAGAAATAAATTTTTTGATGTTAATTTATTCATTAAACTAATACATATAAGTTGTGAAAGGCATTATAATTATTAATAACAATAATCATACTTTTTACCTAATTGCCTAAAAATGTTCAACACTGTTATGCTTTTTTATAAAAAATAAAAACTCTATTTATGTATGGTAAATAAATCTACAAAAATTATAACAGGGTGATGAGGAAAAGCTCAAAATGCATACAAGAATATCGAACTTGAATTGCATTAGAAGTTCTTCGCCTGATGATCGCGCCAAGTGAACTCCGTTGTATCCAAAGAAGTTGGATAATACTATCCTACTTCTGTGGTTGTAGCCACGTGGTTGTATCCTTCGCCTCTCTGTGCATCTTCTACTGCTTTACCCCATGAATTGTTTCGCTTTATGGCGGGGGTTCACATTACATCAACTTCTTTACGACCTCAAAAAATTCAGAATTCTGTATGAGGCGACTCTAAAAATCTTTTGTCCTGACAATATCATGATATGAATTAAGTGAAGCTTTATGCACAAGAAGTACAATTGAAAGAAAGATGTGAAGTCCAGAAGTTAGGGGAGTTATTGCGATTTTACAAACAAACATTTCTAGAGCGATTGGAGTGGTTGAAACTTAAACTCTAAGAAAGCTACACTTGTCGAATCGCAGCCGTCGTGATAAAAAAAACAAGAGTTACTGTAAACGCAGGAGATTACTAATAAGAAATGAAAATTGCCATCTTGGCGAAAATAAACAAAAATCCGTAAATTTAATAATAAATTATGAAATTACATATTCATTATTTTCATTATTTCAGTATTTGTTTCTTATCTAAGCTGTTTTAATCCATGTCAGCAATATTTTATATTAATTCACCGTATAATTTACTCATGTAATAATTTTCTTTCTTCTTTCGCGTTTCTCTGGTTTCAAAAGTAAAGGGCCTTAAAAATACTCGATTTTTCTATTTACTTTCTTCTACCTTTAAAAAAAGAAAGTTTTGGACTTTTTCCCGTTTTCGGCGGATTTATTCGTTTTAGAAGGACCTGAACACGATTTGACTGTTTTCAGAAAATGTCTGTCTGTACCATAGAAGAAGGAACTTAAAATAGAAGGAAGATGTAGGGTGTTTTCGCCCATGAATTGCTACGGGGGTTATGGGAAGATGTTTAAACAGAATACTCGCAATCCTCCCGATATTGGCGAAAACTTGGCTATTAACCATCGCCTCACATGATGGGTTGCCGGTATTTCCGCTTTTGTCATTCTCATATCGTGCTTGACTTGTGCCCGTGACATTCACTCTTCATCTTTTAATTTTTTTAATTTCATTCTGTTAATATCATTTTTGTGTTTATTTTAAGTATGCCTTGTGGGTTCAAAAAATGCGGCAGCTCAAGGTATTGGAAAGCAGTCGACCCATGCAAATATTTCACACTGCAGTCTAATATTTTTTAGATGCAGGTTTAAACTTTAAAAAAAAAGTAAATAAATAAATAAATAAATAAATAAAAGACTAAAAGTATCTCCTATACAACATTAGTCAAGCCAGAATATCATCTAATTTATTCAACCAAAATTACAGTAAAATCTGTCCAAGGATAGCAAACGGAAAAAAAAAGAAGTAATTAATTGTATTTTAACTGCATTAGAGGGTGACATCATCTGTTTTAGAAAAAACATGGGAGAAAAAAAAAAAAATTGAGCATTTGAATTTAAATTTTGCTTTTTAATCATAAATATAATATAAACGTGTGCAACAACAACTTTGTCCCACTTTAACTTTATTGGAACATATATTTTTTATTTTAATAATTTTAATCGTTTTCTTTTTGTGGCAACGCTTATTTGAGAAAAACCTTTCATTTCATTTATGAAGGCAATGCTGATTAAATTTTTAATTAAATGTAATTTTCATCAAACATGTTTTAACGAAATGTGAGTATAATATGTCAGAAACATGTTCAAATTTTTTTCATATGGTATCTTATTTATCGTTTTGCGTTTTTCATTTGCTTAGAAAAAGGGATGTTGAAATTAGAAATAATAAATACGATACATTTTATTAGTATTTCCTAATATCATAAAAAGAAACGATTACTTTAAAAATCCTTTTAACTAAAAAAAATATATATATATATCCTACTGTTTAATTATTTAGTCTTTTATAAAGAATAATAATTATTTTTTTTCTCATCAAAATCATCAGAAGAAAGTGGATTTTAGTTAAATTTTAAAATCAGGCGAATACAATCAATTTTTAGTTGATATTACGAAGGTGAAGGGGGGGGGGAGGTAAATGCATTTGTTTATTTTATAAGTAGCCAGCGACTAATTTACAAACAGATGCTTTAATAATTTTGTGATATTTAATGATGTTTTTTCTCATTTTTTTAGCAGTAAAAGTTTTTATATCATCCTCATAATCTTAAGTGTTCTATCTCGTTGACGATTTTTCAATCTTTCGTCAATTTTAAATATCCAATGGTAAAATTTATTTGAAATGCAAATGAGATATTTTTAAAAATTTCTCCCATAGGATTAACATTAGCGAGCAGGCGTTTTCGCTTGAGTAATGTTAAAAGTTATTTTGTTTAAGTCCCTTAAAAGTTATTTTTACATGGGAAAAAAAAAAAAAAAAAAAAAAAAAAAAAAAAAAAAAAAACTTTTCATATTAATTTTGTTTTTTAATAGTTTAAAACTTCAGATTTTGGATAATAATTTAAAAATCTTCCGTAGCATTTGCGGGCCCCGGAAAATCGGGGGGCCCTGGGACAATGCACCGAATGCCTTGCCATAAATCAGGCACTTAAAGTAGCTGCATTATGTAATAAAGTTTTAAAATATATCGAATTTAAACTTATTCTTGAACAAAGTTCTTTTTCTATGAGTTATTTAAAGAAATTAGACCGGAGTTCTTTATTGTCATAAAAATAATGATATCAAATATCGGAAAATTGAAAATATCGAATTAAATATTAGTTATAAAAGCAACCAATTATTGTTTTTTATGTATTATTTTATTGGTATTTTGGAAAAACAACCCCTCCCCCTCCACCCCATAACAAAAAGAAAATATACGTAACTTTAAAAACAGAGCTTTAAATAAATTGCATTATGTTTACACTCCTTAGATAACATATCCTTCGCATAACAGACGTAGCAAAAATCAAAACTATCCTCTCATACGCTTAAATAAATAAGAAAATATCGAGGATAAAAGGTGCCAAGACAGCGATAAGTACGCTATACTATTCCCCAGCTTATTCCCCGCCTTTGAAATAGTTTCGGAAAATGCCGTAAATAAAAAAAATTGGTGGCAAACGGCGAAAGAGGAAGATGGGCGAAAACACCCCACATCTTCCTTCTTCTATGGTCTGTACATATGTGACAAAATTTTGTTATCAAAAGAACTAATGCACGGTATTTGATAAAACTTTAGATTCAGTCAGACCTTGATATAAATTGGTGCTGATTAGTTTTTGGAGTAAATCGCCCAACAGGTGGCACTGCTATGCTGCATTTTTTATGAATTCTGGAATAGCTCTATTTCAAGAACAAAGTCGAGAATTTTCTTAAAATTTCAGATTCAGTTAGACGTTGACATAAGTTGTTGGTGATTATGTTTTGTTGTAAATAGCCAAACAGGTAGCGCTGCTATGCTGCATTATTCACGATTTTCAAGATAGATATACACTGCTCAAAACAATTAAAGGATATTTGAAGTTTTATATAAAATAAAGATATAAACGAATTTTTTTTTGCCGAAAATAGAAGAAGAGAATCACAAATGCAAATTTTTCTGGTTTTCAAACTGTGGAGTATGCAAATTTTGAGTTCGACGTCAAAAACGTCGCTTCAGCGGCAGCGAATGAAATTTGACTTTCAACTGGATAAAAGAGAATGAAGACAAGGATGATCGGCATTCAGTGATTGCTTTGTTTCGATGAGTACGATGTCTCAGCGAAGTCATTTGACAGATTCAGAAGCTTGGAGAATTGTTGGTAGGTTAGAAGGGGGCCAAACTCAAGCCGAAGTAGCGCAAGCCATTGGAGTGTCACAAAGTGTCATTTCCAGGATCTGGAACCGTTTTTTGGAGAGTGGATGTGCAGGCCGAAGACCAGGGCAAGGTCGTAGACGGGCAACAACGCCCAATGAAGATCGGTATTTAGCGTTAACAGCTCGGAGACACCGAAACATGAACGCTACTCTTCTCCAACAACACCTTCGCTCGGCTACAGGCACCACGATTTCAACTCAGACTGTCCGAAACCGGCTCCATGCTGTAGGTCTGTATGCTCGCCGACCGATGGTATGTGTTAGATTAACATCAAGGCATCGTCGCGACCGCAGGGAGTGGGCAACCGAGCATGTCAACTGGAGGAGAAATGAATGGAGCAATATTTTGTTTTCTGACGAGTCCCGTTTTTCTGTGCATCCGGATAATAGGCGTATTTTCATCTGGAGGGACCGTGGCAGTAGGAATAATCCTGCGTTCGTGCATGAAAGTGTCAGATTTGGCGGTGGAGGAGTGTTGGTGTATGGTGGCATCTCCATTGACGGGCGCACTGACCTCTACATCATTCGAGATGGAGCTCTGACTGGTCGCCGATATAGGGATGAGATCCTCAGACCTATTGTAGTCCCTTACGCTGCAGCAATCGGAGATAACTTCATTTTAATGGACGATAACTGCAGGCCACATCGTGCAAACCTGGTGGAGGATTTCCTTTTCGAGGAAGGAATCGTTCGAATGGAATGGCCAGCGTGTTCTCCAGACATGAATCCAATCGAGCACGTTTGGGACGCTCTAGGAAGACGAGTTTCTGGCCGCCAACAACCCCCACAAACTCTCCAAGAACTGGAAAGAGCTCTTCTGGAAGAGTGGGGCAGAATACCCCAACTCGTCATTAATAGCCTCATTGAGTCCATGCCTCAAAGGTGTTCAACGTTGCTGGCCGCCCGTGGAAACCATACCCCCTACTGAAAATGATTTTCTTTGAAGAAAACACCTTTTCTTATTCTTTTTTTCTCATATGCACAAATTGTGTTTTTTTTCCTTTTGTACACAAATGCGCAATAAAATGCATTTTTTTCTGCCAAACATGTGTAATTTATTCTCATATAACCTACTATGTCTGTCGACCATGTATCAATCAGCTAAAAAGTTTCCCAGATACAAAATCCACCTAAAACTGCAATATCCTTTAATTGTTTTGAGCAGTGTATTTCAAGAACAAATGTACCTTCAAACTTCATTTTCATTTAAACGTTGACATAAGTTTCTGGTGATTACGTTTTGGTATAAATCGCTCAACAGGTAAAACTGGTATAATGCATTTTTCAGGAATTACACGATTTTAGCGATAATCATATCTCAGGAATTAATGCACGGAATTTCATCAAACTTTATGTTCTGTTATTTTGAAATAATAACATTTATGAGTTAGAAGAAAGTTTTGAGGATTGGCACATCCGACTAGTTTACGCTTGGCAGAATTCGCAAACTAGTGAATTTATTAAAAAAATATAATGTTTTATTTGTTTCTTTTTATGATTTCACAACAGGAAAGAAAAAAATTTAAACATTATTTAAACTACCTTTTCAGAATTTCAAAATTGTTTTTCAACATACAACCATAATTTAATTAATATTAATCTAATTAATGAAGAAACAATATTTTTTAAATAATTTTTTATATTTAAAATATTTATTTATTGCAGTTTCATAGCCAGTTGGCGTATTTTGTCTAGCGCGGTTTAGCGCATCATTAAATTTATTGGTTTTAAAATTTGTAAAGAATTATAGCCATAGAGCGCATTTCGCGATTTAACACAGCATAGCAACGACACCTCTTAGGCGATATACATCAAATCCTAATCATCGTCTAATTATGTTAAGTTCTAACAGAATATGCAGTTTGATGAAATTCCGTGCATTAGTTCTTGAGATACAGCTGTCACGGTAATCGTGAAATATCTAGCACAACAGCGCAGCAATTGGGAGATTTACACCAAAACCTAATCAGCACCATTTTATGTCAAGGTCTAACCAAATCTGCAGCGCACACAAAATTGTATCGCACACAGAGAGGCATTTTCTAAAAACAGCCAAATCGTGTTCAGGATTTTCTAAAACGTATAAATCCATCAAAAACCAGAAGGCTGATTAATTTGGTTAATTTATTCGTAATTGTGTTGCACGTGACAGAGAAAGGATATTTTATAAACCATGTTTGAAGTTTATTTAAAAAAACAAAAAAAGTCAGTAAATTGAGATACCACTTTTAAACAAATTGCATTTAAAATTACATCCTTCTCCCTATTCAAAGGTGTAAAAGTGAATATTTGCAATGTTTAGCAGTTAATAAATTTCTGATAAGCGCAAATTTGGTTGCTCAAATCGTTGTGCAAACGGCTGAGACTTTCGTAACTGGGTTGCGGGCAGATTTCAAAATATTCATGCCTAAAAATTATTTTAGAAACCATAAAAAATCAGCAGGTTGCATAACGTTTTAAAAGAAAGTCCACTTAAAAGTGTATTTTATTTTATTTATTTAATTATTTTCAACAATGTAAAAATTGAAATTGTGCAATGTTTAAAAGTTAAAAAAAAAAAAAAGAAAGAAAGAAAGAAAGAAAAGAAAAAAGAAAAAAGAAAAAAGCAAAGTTTTTGATCACGTTGTTGCCACTGTGAATAAGGCTGCAGCGTCAGTCACGGGCAAGTTTTTGCTTTATAATATAGCTATATAGAAGTAAAAAGTAATCATAATAATAAACCACAGTAGTAATAATGATAATAACAGGGTTAGTACGCTTTTACCACATTTTTTAATATAATTTTTCTATTTAATATTTAAACAGCTGAAATTGCAAACCGTTCAATTGCGGGATTTGCAATACTTTTCTGAATTTAAATGAAGCGAAAAATTCTAATAAAAATTGTACGAGCCCCAAATAATAAAAAAATGAATAAAAACAACATAAATACTTTAGATATGGTATTTTCGTTTTTCTATTGCAAATAATAAATAAAACTGCTATACTATATAAAAATAACAAGCATTTTTCATTTAATAACAATAAATAAATAAATAATTAGATTTTTGAAGCACTTAAAATACTATATACATAAAATACGGAGTTTATACTATTCTATAAACTCCGATATATTCTATCATTATTATAAACAGTATTATACGTCTCAGTGGTCTCCTGTTATCGCTCCAAGGGTTTATCAAAAGTATTTTTTGTTACTTTAATACAAAATTTCGAAAATAAATAAATCATTTGTGATCAAATTGTATGCATGTATTATTTATATATGTATTTATTATTTATACATATATTCCCACCTACTTTAACTTCATAAAGTGAGAGAGAGATGTGTAAATGATGTCCACACTTCAGAAAATGAAAAGCGTCAAAGAGAAATATGTTATTAAATTTAATTCATTTCACACTGATGTTCTGTGTAAATCAGAGTTGTTGAAACTTTTTTATACTGTTGTTAAACATTTAAAAATAATGCATTAAAATGAAACGCATTTTACACAATATATTTAATACTTTCATGTAAGAAATATATTACGATTCATTATTTTTAATAAAATAAATAAATTTCACTAAACGCATAGTAAGATTGGTACGTTTTCGTGTTATAACGGCTACCTCAGAAATAGGAAAACCGTAATATAAAAAAATGCTAGCAGCAGACAGATCAGGGAATCACGTATGACGAAGGTGCCTCTAATAGAACGTTTTGGTTTTGAGAATGTCATGGTTCCGATGACGCCAGACAGTGTACACACAAAAACAACAATTGAATAAAGCTACTTCGTTGTTTAAATCTTCGGCTAGGCGTTAAAGGAATACTTCTTTAGTATTGTTGAAGATAAATTACTAGCAGAAAATCGTTTTTAGTTTACGGGGCACATATAGGAGTGTTTGGAATATATATATGCGTATATAGGATGCCTATGTAAGCTTTGAGATGATCTTGACGAAATCATAACTGCAACCTTCGCATACATAATGTTCACATAATTCACATTTTTTCAGTTGTGTCACTTTTCGAATAAATGTGCAATATGATGAAATTGAATGACTTGATAAATACAGCACATCAATTACTAGAAAATAATGATAAGAATTCTACTTATTAATGATGTTATTGATTCTAAATGATAAAACCAAACTGATATTGAGTGCAAACAAAAGTCCTAAAAGAATTAAAAACTTTAGCACAATTAGGATTTTTTTAATAGAAATTTAGATGAAATTATGAACATTTTCGTGCCCCTCCGAAATTTCGTGCCCAGGGCATGGGCCCCGGGTGCTCGTGCGATAGTCAAGGGTTGAGCGTGACAATATTTTGGATGAACTTCAAACCGACCGAATACGGAGATGGTAGGACAAATGAAGTGCCACTTGTATGACTATGAGTCACCCAACACTAAATGGGGGAAGCTTAGTAAAACAAAAAGTTAAATCCAGCTTCCATCAGCCGGAATATAAATGGGCATGTATGTAGAAAAATAAGGTAGTTCACATTTTTACAATATGAATAACCACGTCCAGACTGCATGCACTCTCACTAAGCTGCAGTCTGGCCGTGGTATTAGAACAGTTATATTATTACAAGTCGAAAACACTGAGTCGGTAATTTTTTAACCACATTATACAAGGTGTTTCACAAAGGACCCCTAACTTTAAAAATCAATAACCCGGAAACGGTGATAGGGAGAAACATGAAACCAGTGGTATGTTTATTAAAAAAATCGTAAGAATCTTATACATAAATCTCAAAATTTAGTTAAAAATTGTGCCGATAGATGGCGCTGCGATAAATAGACCTTTCAAAAGGTGCACCATTTACACAACAGGCTTATTGCAAACAAAGAATGAAATTGTCATTGACTCTCTGCTGTATGTCACCGATCTGTTTGTTGAAAAGCTCACGAATTGTTTTCCCATCTGGACCTTTTGCGACTTGAAAACTTCTCCTTGTGGCAGTAGGACTCTGATTTAATCGGCTGTACTCCTACACAATAAACACACCTTCCTCTACGGTATACATCACTTTCGGAAGTATTGTCATTGTAAGCTAATAGTGGTCAGATTTCAATGGCGAAATCTGCAACGGCTTGTCTTTCTATGCTTCTGAACTCTCTGTAGAAGGATTCTTAGCGCTCTCAGCGCCATCTGTCGGTACTATTTTTAACTAAATTTTGAGATTTATGTATAAGATTTTTACGATTTTTTTATTAAACACACCACTGGTTCCATGTTTCTATCTATCACCGTTTCCAGGTTATTGATTTTTAAAGTTAGGGATCTTTTGTGAAACACCCTGTATATACAAGAGGATCCAATTCGGAGTTCCCGGGTTAATGGATATACTACCTCTTATGCAGAACATAGGTGAAAACCACTTTTTAAATAGAAATTTGTAATAGATTTTTTACAATCAATATATATTTTTCATTGCCAGATCGACCTCAGCTATCCTATACAAAAAGAATCATTTAAATACACTGCTCAAAACAATTAAAGGATATTGCAGTTTTATGTGGATTTTGTATCTGGGAAACTTTTTAGCTGATTGATACATGGTCGACAGACATAGTAGGTTATATGAGAATAAATTACACATGTTTGGCAGAAAAAAATGCATTTTATTGCGCATTTGTGTACAAAAGGAAAAAAACACAATTTGTGCATATGAGAGAAAAAGAATAAGAAAAGGTGTTTTCTTCAAAGAAAATCATTTTCAGTAGGGGGTATGGTTTCCACGGGCGGCCAGCAACGTTGAACACCTTTGAGGCATGGACTCAATGAGGCTATTAATGACGAGTTGGGGTATTCTGCCCCACTCTTCCAGAAGAGCTCTTTCCAGTTCTTGGAGAGTTTGTGGGGGTTGTTGGCGGCCAGAAACTCGTCTTCCTAAAGCGTCCCAAACGTGCTCGATTGGATTCATGTCTGGAGAACACGCTGGCCATTTCATTCGAACGATTCCTTCCTCGAAAAGGAAATCCTCCACCAGGTTTGCACGATGTGGCCTGCAGTTATTGTCCATTAAAATGAAGTTATCTCCGATTGCTGCAGCGTAAGGGACTACAATAGGTCTGAGGATCTCATCCCTATATCGGCGACCAGTCAGAGCTCCATCTCGAATGATGTAGAGGTCAGTGCGCCCGCCAATGGAGATGCCATCATACACCAACACTCCTCCACCGCCAAATCTGACACTTTCGTGCACGAACGCAGGATTACTCCTACTGCCACGGTCCCTCCAGATGAAAATACGCCTATTATCCGGATGCACAGAAAAACGGGACTCGTCAGAAAACAGAATATTGCTCCATTCATTTCTCCTCCAGTTGACATGCTCGGTTGCCCACTCCCTGCGGTCGCGACGATGCCTTGATGTTAATCTAACACATACCATCGGTCGGCGAGCATACAGACCTACAGCATGGAGCCGGTTTTGGACAGTCTGAGTTGAAATCGTGGTGCCTGTAGCCGAGCGAAGGTGTTGTTGGAGAAGAGTAGCGTTCATGTTTCGGTGTCTCCGAGCTGTTAACGCTAAATACCGATCTTCATTGGGCGTTGTTGCCCGTCTACGACCTTGCCCTGGTCTTCGGCCTGCACATCCACTCTCCAAAAAACGGTTCCAGATCCTGGAAATGACACTTTGTGACACTCCAATGGCTTGCGCTACTTCGGCTTGAGTTTGGCCCCCTTCTAACCTACCAACAATTCTCCAAGCTTCTGAATCTGTCAAATGACTTCGCTGAGACATCGTACTCATCGAAACAAAGCAATCACTGAATGCCGATCATCCTTGTCTTCATTCTCTTTTATCCAGTTGAAAGTCAAATTTCATTCGCTGCCGCTGAAGCGACGTTTTTGACGTCGAACTCAAAATTTGCATACTCCACAGTTTGAAAACCAGAAAAATTTGCATTTGTGATTCTCTTCTTCTATTTTCGGCAAAAAAATTTCGTTTATATCTTTATTTTATATAAAACTTCAAATATGCTTTAATTGTTTTGAGCAGTGTATATTAAAATGCGAGCGAGAAATTGCGCGATAACCTTCCCATAGACTTAACATTAGCTGGAGCGTTTTTTCGCGTGACTGATGTAGGCTCTTAAGCATTTCTCAAGATTTTAAGAAATTAGCGATTAAACTATGTGCTTGCTCATGCTGCTAAATACGTTTCTGAGTAGTTAATATTTCCAAAATGATATCCATTATCAATTTTTGCTTTTTATATAAATTTGTTTTTAGATCTTTTTTGTCAAATTTTGTTGGAATATATCAAAAGTATGCAGGCGTAAATTTTTTATGTACCTCCTAAAAAAAAAAAAAAAAAAAAGAAAAAAGATCTTATTTTGACCTTTTAAGCCTTTTATGATATGAAGCTGTGCATAATATAATAGTAACATTTCTGAAATTTCATTGCTTAGAGATTGTAGACAATGTTTCTTTTTTAACTATTTTTTCCTTAAGAAATTCAAAAGTGTTAATTAATAAGTTAAAAATTGAAAGCACAATATAAAAAATATTTACTTAGTAGTTTAAATAACAAAATTAAAAACTGAAAGAACTACTGGGAAAGTTTTTTTTTTTTTGGGGGGGGGGGGGGGATTGTTCCTTCTAACCCTACTCAAATGGTACCTGTGATCGAACATCGAACTGATATTTTTCATATCGGACAATCCTTCTTTAGCTTTTATTGATACACAGGGCTTAATTTGAGCCAGAGCCGGTACTTCTCTGTTTTTAGTGATTCAAAATTGTATTTATTCCATTTCAAATCATTTTAATGCTATTTTGATAAGAATAAAAAGTCAACAGAGATAGTCTTTTTCTATTCTGCGTAGCTACTATTCATTATTTTTTGTGTTAACACTATTTCCAAATCATAATTCTGAGCTTATTTAATCACATAATTCTGCGGAGGGGCGGCGGATGGGGGTGGTGCGCTACAGATGTTCATGTTAGTACTGCAGAATATTGGGGCTTCAGTACTTTTTTTCTTAGAAACTAAGCCCTGTTGATAAATACATATTGTTTAAAAGCACAGAATTTGCTTAGTAATTTTAAGCAATAATATTAAAAACTGAAAGAACTACTGGAAGAGGTTGTGTGTGTCGGGGGGGGGGGGGGGAATCTGAATACCAGGCATGAAGAATACATTTAAACTGCAGGAATATCAACCAAAATAAATTAAAAGATCACCATTGCTCTCCTATTCAGCAGAGCAATTTATGCAAAAATATACCAAATAAATAAATTAAAACTCAGATGAAACTTATAGAAATATCAACTAAAAGAAATTAAAACCTTAAAAACACTTTAATAGGACATTGGAATATTTCAAACGAGCTGGATTCGTATGTAAACAAACAACGGCAGCCATCTTGTGACATCCAGCTCAGTTACTTCAATTGACCGGGCAGACATCGGGGGAAATGTCAGTTCCTGTCTATTTATAGTTCCATGGAAAAAACTGCTGAATTATTTTTTTGTTTTAATGCAAATGAGCTAACCATTCTTATCCGAGTTACACGCAATAGAGATACATATTTGTAATAATCCTGCTTGAAAATTATATTAAAAATCATTTTAAAAAAATCATTAATTCGAGATACCGTTATAAAAAAATATTGCTTTAAAATGTACATTTTTTTCCCTATTCGACGGTGTAAGAAGGAAATTTTACTATGTTTAGAAATTAATAAATTTCCAGCAACAGCAAAATTGATTCCTGCAATCGTTGCCACCAACTATAGAGACGTCAGCGATATTATGTTGATATGACAGATTGTTTTAATTGGAAACGGTTTAATCTTTTTTAACTGGGTCGCACGCGAATTAAAAAATATCCATGCTTGAAAATTAATTGAAAACCACAAAAGAAAAAAATCTGTACTGAGAAACAGTTTTCAAAGAAATTGTATTTGAAAATACATTTTTTCATATTCGACAATGTAATAATCGAAATTGTTCTGTATTTAGAAGATAAAAGAATTACAATAAAATCTATGTTTATGATCACGTCGTTCCTACCGTAAATATGATGTCAGCGTAAATTCACGGACATGTTTTAGCTTTATAATATAACCATATAAAATTAAAATCATTATTACTAATAATTATAATGATAAAAACAAGTTAATAATTGAAACATAAATACTACTGCTATGTAACTTTCTTGTTTCTATTGTTGATAATAAATAAAACCGCAACATTATCTTTTTATAAATAAGCAACTGTTCATTTAAAAACGAATAAATATGTAGATTTTGAAGCTTTCTAAAAACTCCTCTATATTCTTTCACTGTATAAGGGAATACAAATAGACATGTCCGGATGATCTCCTGTTATCGCTATATGAGTTTATCTGAAATATTTTGTGTTCCCTTACTACAAAATTACGAAAAAAAAAAAATATTACTGATGAAATGTATATTATTATTATGTACATTATAAAATATTATTTATAAATATTTCCACATATTTTAACTTTATTACGTATATTTAAAATAGATGTTTAAATCAGGATCACACTTCTGTAAATGAAAATCTTCTAAAATAAATATATTATTAACTTTAACCACAGAGACGTTCTATGTAAGTTCAAAATTGTCCTTTATATATATTCAATATATGTATATGCATACATGTTTCAAATATTCAAAAATGTATACATACAAGTAAAGTGTATATTACTCATTTTATTTTAATAGTTTCAAATCAGTAATATATTACAAGTACAGTAGACTTCCGATTATCCGCCATTCGATCAACCGTCACCTTCGGTTAACCGCCACCCCCCCCCCCCCCCTTTCCATTTTTTTTTCAATCTGAAACGAACAACAAAAACACGCATGTTCAGTGAACCCGAGTGAGGCGGCGCTATTCCGAGAAAAATGCTTGTGTGACGTCAGCTAAACTGCATCCACCGCCCCCTGAATTATAGAGCTTTTAAGAATATTAACATGAAAGCACTGCCTGTCAATTATTACAGTAAAAAAAGTTCCTGGATGACGCAAGATATTTTTAAGAAGTGTTTTTTTTTATATCTTTGTTCCCGGAGTTAAAGCACATTTAAAAAAAAGTAATCTTCCTCAGAAAGCAATCTTGTTGCTTGATAATGCAGGAGCACATCCGGAAAATTTAGAATCTACTGACGGTAACATCAAGTGCTTATTTCTTCCACCTAATACACCATCACTGATACAACCAATCGACCAAAGTGTCTTTGAATCGATGAAAAAACGTTATCGGAAAGCTTTAATTCAAAAGCTGCTACTCGCTGATAATGAATCAAATGTCTTCGTTTTTTGGAAATCATACACTATCAAAGATGCCATATACAACTTGGCTGATGCCTGGAATGATTTATCTGAACAGATTTTCCAGAGAAGCTGGAGAAAATTGTGGCCCAACACTATTGATACACCGGAAGATGCTACCAATACTACCAGCACAGAAGATGTACCTGATGATGATACAGAGATACTGACCTTGGAATCAAACGTACCATGTTTAAAAGATATTTCTGCAGATGAAATGAAAAACTGGCATAATTGTGATAACAATGATATTGGTTATGAAGAATTTATGGATGACGAAATTATCCAAAATATTTTGAATCCAGGGAAACCTGAAGCGGATGAATCTGATGAATCGGAAAATGATGACCCAGGAGTCAGTCATGCAGAAGTGGAGACAATACTCTCGAAGTGCATTAATTGGTTTGAGATGCAAGATGAAGCCGATGCAACTCAAGTACTTTTATTACGTAAAATTCGCAATCTTGCTGCTGTAAAAGGACAAGCAAACTGCAAACAAACATGTAAAACGAATTATTTTCGATGAAAACAGGTAATTTATTTACTGTGTAAAATTTTAAATTACTCTCATAAATTTATTTGTTATTATTAATTGTGTTTTCTATTCATGAAATACACAGCTAATAAAAAAACACGCGTTTAAATATTGTTATTTATAAACCAGAAAATAGAAATGTGATTTTAATAATGGTCTTTCGATTATCCGTCTATTTCGATTATCCGCCACCCGGTCGGTCCCGTGAGTGACGGATAATCGGAAGTTTACTGTATATATTTTTATAAAAATGAGTAAATAGTTGAGATCTGGCCGATAAATAAAAGTTACGATCATGCCTATATAAGCTTATATAGGGGGTAATGGTAAGAGACCTAAAGATTTGGAAGTCTGTAAGAGGTGTTTCTCTAAAACCGTTTCGTACTGACAATATCATGCTTCCGAGGAAGTCAAGATTTTTACATAAAATTCAACAACAGAATGAAGTAATACTTCCCTCACCCGCTGTTTAAATGGGTTACGGGAACAGTGCCTTACTATTGTTTGAAGATGAATTGTAGTTTACAATTTTTCATTTCTGGGAAAGAAATTAGTGGACAGTGCATGAATGCAGTAATATGCGACTTACGTGATTATTAGATATTTTGTACAGAAATAATTAGCGCGTAGAAATAAAAGATTGTATATGTAAGGAATAAAAATGACCTTTCACAAAAACAATAAATGCAAAAAATCTGAATGGGTATTTTCCATTAAATTCAGAAATGCACATTGCACAGGCAAGAAGCAACAATTTGGAAAATCACAGTAAGGAATTTCAGAAAAAATTCACAAAATTTAGGGAAAATTACTGCTGATAGGTATTATACATCTGGAAGAAAATGCTCACAAACACTAATAATTATAAATGACACGAAATGTATCTATTTAAAAACAAACTTTAATCACCTTTAATTATTTTCATTAAAATAAATAGTCATAATCTTTTGCTTTTACAGCACGTTCTGATTTAACTTGTTAGTTATGGTTACGGCAAAATAACAATCAGGACATTAAAAAAAATTAAGATTTGTAATTTGTTGTTTCGGAAGCAATGTGGGCGGGGCATATGGACATGTTGCACAAAGTATTTAAATGAATATTTATTTATCGTTAATTCAAAATAACAAATAGGGCAAAATAACTTTCAAATATAAAGAATTAAAAATATTAAGATGTGTACTGTGAAAAAAATGGGGGATTGAGAAGATTGACTATTTATTTTTGCTTTAAAGTAAGATAAATAACATTTTTTTTTTTTTTTTTTTCTAAAAATAAAACAGTTTTAAAGATTTTAAGCTTTGTATGCTGTTGTGGGTAAGAAGGAAAATCAGAAATCTGGAAGGAACTATTTAAAATAATGATTATTTAATATTACTGTAGTCAAGGCAGCAAGATTTTCGAAATGATAAGCAAAAATTTGTGCACTGGGAGGAGGGGCAAAGCCGAACGAGAAAAAATCAGGGAGTAAGGTGGGATTTGCTTTTCCAGCAACGTAATAAAAACAGCAATATATATATATTTTTAATAGAACTGCATAGAATGTTAATTTTGTTTCGTGGAGAAAATGGTGGGGAGGCTTTAGATAAAATGTTAAGACAAGCGGGCATCTGCGGAACTGTTGACAATTCTAATCCATGCAAGGCGCAGCAATCAATTTTAATTAGTTAGCGATTCAGAACATTAATTAGAAAATGAAGAACGCGGTTTGATTTCAAATAGTTTAAATTTTAATGTAGAAAATTCATGCTTTTGCGTATAAAAATAATTTATAAGTATGTCAGAAATTTTTGCTTCTTCAGCGGGGAATTTCTTTTTACATTATATTTTAGAACAGTCTTAAAACGATAAAACATATCAAAATATAGTTATTTGTTTATTTTTTGCGTAAAAAAATATTTGCTTTTCAGAATCTTTGAAAGTGTGTTGAGTAGTTTAAGTAGTGGAATTTATATATATATATATATATATATATATATATAAAAGAAAGAAAAATTAAATGTTTAAAATTTGGTACTTACATATTATCCAGGCCCAGTCAGATACAACTGCGCCAGGCATGGCGCCAACTATACTAATAATTACAGAAACCCATATTTCTTAACAACTGCATAGTTTATTTCTTTTAAATTCTAAAACATTTTAGCATTTAAAAGAAATATATTATTACAAGGTGTTATAATTTATTTTATTTTATATAAATATCGATACTGGATAAACTGCATAGTTCATTTATTTAATATAGTTTGTTTTATTATAATTTACTTTTTTTTAAATTATAGTTTATAGTTTCTGTTATCCATTTATTATAGTTTATGTTTTATTATAATTTACTTTTTTAATTATAGTTTATAGTTTTTTTGTTAATTATTTATTATAGTTTATGTTTAATTATAATTTACATTTTTAAAATTATAGTTTATAGTTTTTTGTTATTTATTTATTAATGTCCATTTTTTAAATTTTATTAATTTATTTATTTTATATCATTTAGCATTTTTGCAATGTATTTAATATTGTATTTAATAATGTTAAATCACTGTCTCGATGTGTGCTGTAGATATAAACTCACAAGCATCAAATGTTTCATTTAAAATTAATAAAAATAGCTAAAAAAAATCGCAAAATATCATGCCAGTGTCGAGGATTAATTAACACCGGGGCAGTGTGATGCCAGTATATTTTAAGAGAAATTTTTGGCTTATTTAATGCTTTACTCCTGCAAAATTTCTATCATGAATTAAGGTAAAAATTTCTATTCCTATTCACCTGTGGACATCTGCCCCGTTCGTAATCAAGCCATGACGAGTATGTTTTCTCATAGAATTTTCTTATTATTTTATATGAATATTTATTTATTTCTTTAACTTCATTTTTCGGGCCAGGAAAATGTGATAAATTTTTAGTCACTTTCATAAATATGTTTTTTTTTTTTTTTTTTTTTTTTTTTTTTTTTTTTTTTATGCTCCTGGGCAATAGCTCACCTTTTAGCGATTATCCATACGTAGCTGATCAGCATGCATGAATACTTGAACATCTTTTGAACTTTTTTGGCTCTCAACTTTTCCTTTATTGTACCTTTCACATAATTCGATGAAAGCCTTTACAGTCTATTTACATTTCTTGAAATCTTAATAGCTCTTTCATTCCAATAATTAATCTTCTTTATGAATATGTTTGCTTTTTTGTTTCAAAATCCTATGCTCCTCAGTTCATATTTTAAAAATAAGAAATAGTGTTTAAAACTCTTTATTTCATCCTCATAAAACAGTATTATTATAAAAAATTAATTTTCAAAAAGATGCACTTTGCAAGTGTATTTGGTAATTTCTGATACTGTATAATGCTTAATAGCTGTTTCCTAATCATTATTTTCACATTTGATGGCACTAGAACAAAATGAATTCAAAATATAAATGAAAATGAATATAGAATAAATAAGTGTATAGAGGATCGATAAAATTTCTGTAGCCTTTATTTAGAAATATTCTGTAATTTTGCAGTTTGTTTTAAAAATCATGAGTAAATTTTACTCAACTGAATAGTAGAATAATAAACTTTCATAAATTATAATTAATTACTTCATTTAAAAAAAATGCTATAGAGCATACAAATAGAATAAATGTAACAGTTGTTACAACAATCTATAATGCTTTTGTTCCAATTCAAATATCTCTAAAATAGACACATGTGGACGCTTTGTTATTATCCATACTATAAGCTCATACTACAAACATAAATTAAAATCAAGATTTAAAAGGAACCACTTTGGGTGCAGTTCGCACTTAGCATCGAGACAGAGTGCATTTTGTAGTCTTATACATAAAGGTTAGAGAACGGATAAAATTTCTCTGTGAAAATCATAATTTATACATTTTTTATATTTTTAATTTTTTGGATTTTAAATGTCAATTTCACGCCAAAAGCGAGTTAAGAAGCCAAAGAAGGCAACTACGAATCTACAGCAAACGACTGTGACATTTCTGTCAGGTTGGCGAGAAAAATTACGGTAACAAAGTCAATTTCCAGGCTACAAAAATGCAATCATAATGTTTTATTTTTTCAAAATCAATTCGTAGCTTCTTGAAGGAATTTTTTAACATTTTTCAATATTTTAAACTTATTATTTACTAATTTGTATTTTTAACTGCTTTAAGGGAAAAAAAAAAAAAAAAAAAAAACCTTCTATGTTAATAGTCCGATAAGTGGTCTCGAAAATTGCATTTTAATAAAGTTACACTGCTGTAAAGTAAAAAAATATTATTTTAACAGAAAAACCTAAGCATTGAACACAATGCTCTTGTTTCGACTAATAGAAAAAGATTATTCTTTGTGTATCGGAGTAAAAAATTGTATCACATGGATCCTCAATGATTCATCTTTATCATGTATCCATATTTTTATTTATATTCTGTAATTTTCGAAATCGAATTTTGACCAGCCAGATTCGAGAAATATCCCAAAGTGCATCGATATCAGTCAGTGACAAGTTTTGCTTTATAATGAAGATTGCTTTAAGTGGAAACGTGTTAATCTTTCATAACTGTGTTGAACGCAGATGTGAATTATTTTAAAAACCACTGAAAATGAGTAAGTTGAGATACAGTTTTCAAAGAAATTGCATTTGAAAGTCCTTTTTTTTAATTCGACTGTGTAAATTTGAAATAGTGTGATGATTAGAAGTTAAAACAATTGCAATAAAAGCGAAGTTTAAGATCACATCGTTACTAGCGTGAATATGAGAATATGACGTCACCGTTACATAGTGACATGTTTTTGCTTTATAATATAGCCTATATATATAAAAAATCCTGATGAAACTAATTTGTGAAATGATTTTGTGAAACAATTTTCTGAAACGACTGATTAAACGAATAATGTTAAAGGTAGGATTTGTGGAACACTGACAATAATGTAATTTTAGCATGTTGTTATAATAACGTACAGCAATTTTTTTCTTGAAGAAGGTGTGTATAGCATTTATAGTTATTTGGCATAGCCAAACAAAATAATAGCAATATATGAAAGGAATATATATTATAAATACGGCGTTTGTAGAAAAGCTGAAGGTAATGTAATTTTAGTATATTGTTACAGCCACCTACAGCATGTTTTTCCTTGAAGAGTGTGTACGTAGCATTTGTAGGTATTGTACAGGGCCGCAGAAAAAAACGAATATCTGTAACTATGTTATAAAACGAATGTATGTAAAACGCGGATGGTGATGCAATTTTAGCATGTTCTTATACTTCTTTCAGGACAAATATTTAAGAAATCTTAAACCGCCGAACTCACTGAGAAAGTTTCACACACTCTCTCAGCGAGATTGAACATTCCATGGCTAGATAGAGCCACTAGCACTCATTTCCATTGGCTGTGAAGACTCGCTTTAAGAGATTGGCTGTTGAGGCTGTTTTTTTTTTTTTTTTATGGGCATGCGCAAATTTTACATTTGTTCAGATCTCAGACACAGTGACGTTAAATGATTTATCTAAGATGAATTTTGCGGTGTGAACGGGTGCACTAATTCCGGAGTGTACCACCTCCAAATTGGCGATCTAAGATATCTTAAATAACCAGTCTGAACGGGGTATTACAATCAAATTAAAGTTAAAAAAAAACCCGAAATTTTTGAAGAATGGAAATAAACCCGGCATTTTGGAGAATATTGGAAATTTTGAAGAAGTTTTAAAAGTAAACAAAATTAGTCATTTTTTAATTTAAATTTCTTATTTTTAAAAAATTTCAGACACTATTCTGAAAATTTAAAATAGGCTTTTCATTATGAATTCACAAAACATAGGATTTTGCGCTCTAAGTTTTTATAATTTATTATAACATATCATTTGCTTTACAATAATGGCGTCTGTGAATTGGTAAGGATTTCAATGGTAAGGATTTCAATTTCTTTAAAAATTAAAATTGTTGAATTTCAGTTAGCTGGCATATTTACTATTCAGGCTATATTAATTTTATTGTGAGTTGCAGTGCATTTTTACATTGATTTCTTTTAGTTTTGTTCGTTTTCTTTTTTGTTTACATTATTTGAATTCTATCTGTAGTGAATACTACCATAAATCATTTTAACATACGAAATTGACAATCATATATATTATTTCTCCTGTCAACATCCCTTTTTCTAAAAATATACGAAACGCAGAACGACGAATGCTATAAAACTATCCTGCGCCGTCAGACGTCCACGGGGGTCGCCGACGCGCGTAAACGACCATCGCACCCAAGCCTCTGAAGGGCTTTTAACGCACCAGGGCTTTGTCTCGCCCGGCGCTGCGATCGGCCTGAGGCCGCTCCCCACTGCGGACCCCCAGGTCATTTTACCAAGGTTGGTGACATAGGTCGTCACGGTAGTAACCCCACATCTCGGAGGAAACTTCCGCAGAGACGGAACCTTGATGAACCGCCATGGAACCCCCGACGACTTCGCTCGCGAGACCCCATAGGGGGAGACGGTCGCTAGGCCTTATGTCGAGCTACCACGACGGCTCTTGCTTTACCACAGCTCGAGGGGTGTGAGCAACCTACAGAGGTTGTCTACCATATGAAAGGATTTTGAACAGGCTTCTGACATAGCCCACTTAACATTTCGTTAAAACCTGTTTTTTGATTAAAAATTGCTGTTAATAAAAAATTAAATCGGCATTGTTTTCTTAATAGAAATGAAAGGTTTTCCTCAAATTATTGTTGCCAAAGAAATAAAATACCACATTATATGATGCTCAGCAATTATTATAAAAAACTTCCGCAGGGTTTATTTTATATTTATGATTAAAAAGCGAAATTGAAGTTGAAATGTTTAAATTTATATTTCTATGTCCCATGTTTTTCCCGAAGCGGAAGACGTCATTTTCTAATGCAGTTAAAATACGATTGTTTTTTGTTTTTGTTTTTTTCTCGCGCGTGCCTTTCGCAATCTTGGATCAGTTTTTACTCTAACTTTTATGGAATAAATTAGATGATATTCTGGCTTGACTGAAAACTAAATAGTGTTTGCTGATATTTTTATCCTTACTTTTTCTGTAGAAGTTTCAACCTGCCTCTAATAAATATTACATATTGATAAAAAATGGTACTTATCTATTATCCCTTCGACCACTTTTCATAACAAAAAACTATCGCCAAATAAACGAGAGAACGTTTTCATTGGAATATAAAAATAAACGAGCAGGGAAGACCGAGCTAAGCTCGGTCAAAATTAAATTTGAGTTCAAATATCATGACCCATGACCAAAATGACCCACTAATTGAATTTTCTCGAACATGTGACGTATCCCTACAGTCTTCTCGTGCCCGAAAACCATACTATGCAAAATTTAGTGTAAATAGTCTGAGCCGTTTTTAAGATAAAATAGCTTGACCCATAATGACCCATGACCAAAATGACAAACTAATCGAAATTTCTAGAATATGTGACCTAGTCTAATAGTCTTCTCGTTCCCTAAACCTGTAGGATTCTAAATTTATTTCAAATCCTCTATACCGTTTTTAAGATAAAATAGCTTGACCCATAATGACCCATGACCAAAATGACCCACTAATTGAATTTTCTCGAACATGTGACCTAGCTCAACAGTCTTCTCATGTCGAAAAACCATAGGATGCCAAATTTAGTGTAAGCAGTCTGAGCCGTTTTAAGGATAAAATAGCTTGACCCATAATGATCCATGACCAAAAAGACCCACTAATTGAATTTTCTCGAACATGTGACCTAGCCCAATAGTCTTCTCGTGTCCAAAAACCATAGGAGGCAAAATTTCGTCAAAATCGTTTGAACCGTTTTTTAGATACAATTAGCTTGACCATGACCCAAAATGACCCACTAATTGAATTTTCTCTTAACATGTGACCTAGCCCAACAGTCTTCTCGTGCCCGAAAACCATTGGATGCAAAATTTAGTGTAAATTGAGCCGCTTTTTAGATCTTGACCCACAATGACCCAGAAATGACCCACTAATCGAATTTTCTCGGACATGTGACCTAGCCCAATGATTTTATCGTGCTCGAAACTCGTAGGACACAACATTTAATCAAAATCGTTAGAGCCGTTTTTTAGATAAAATTAATTTGACCCACGTTGACCCAAAAATGACCCACTAATCGAAAGTTTTCGAACATGGGACCCAGCCCAATAGTCTTCTCGTGCCCGAAAATGGTCGGATGCTTACAGTTTGGCGATAGTTTTTGGTTATGAAAGGGACGACGGGATAACAGAGAAGTACCTAGAAAATATTAGATTTCAGTGCGAAATCCTCGCACGGGCCCTCTGGTCTTTTTTAAATGTAAAAAAAGTAATTGAAATCTTCGTTGAAAACACAATTAAAAATGCATTTATATTAGTTCTACAAATGGACATAAATCATTTAAATACTATGAAAAAAGGATCTTGGAAAATTAATTAGTTTAAAACTCATTGCTCTTATAACTTCGTACAGCACGGCTTAACCCTTAATTGCATAGTGATGTAAATTTCCATCACTTTTTATTTAACTTTTAATAAATAAATCAACTTCTTCGCCAACACTACATTTATATAAAAATAGTAATCCAGTGAATTTCCCATGAACTATGTTGCTGAACAAAGTCAAAAATCTATCTTAAAATTTCTGGTGTCTAATATTTAATATATGTATAAAAACACACAATTGCAAAAGAGAAAAACATGCAATTAAGGGTTAAATTCATTAAAAAAACACTACGTGTTTTTATTTAACCAAGACAGCAACAGATTGCAGCAGGTGCAATCTAGACAGTTGATATTTTTATTGTCTCCGGCTTTCGTAAATACATTCTAATAATTCGTAAATAAATTCTAAATAAGAGTGGAGAATTCATTTGGAGTTAGCGATATTACTCATAATTAAAATGAGGAATCATCTCAAACGCTTTGGATTACGTACGTTATTTTATTTTTAATAATTGCTAGTTTCACTTTCACTGCTTTTACAATGGCCGACATATTGGAGCTGGAAACTACGATTTTTGCCAAACGATAATCTAAAAATTCAGCTTTTTTTTCTGCACCACGTACGAGAAATATTGATTCATAATAATCTTCTGCCGCGTCAATTTTGTTTTGATAAAGAAAAATACATGATATGTTTTTTCACACTGCTAGCACCCGTGGGGAGAAATTGCATAACTAAAATTTTAAAGAGGATTTTTTTAATGTTTTTCCATATGACAGCCATACTTCAAGTTAAAATTAGATAGGATAACTTAAACTTAACATCCTTTAACGAATATAACGCCCATAAGCAAGAAATATGTTAATCAAATTTACATTAACGTGTTTTTTTTTTATGTTTCACTATATGACGGCCGTACTGAAGATAAAAGTAAGTAGTATTGATTCAACACATTTTTTTTTTTTCGTGTTTGCGTTTGTAGCGTTACTGGCGGGGAATGGCAATCCGCATTTAAATAAAGTTGATTTTTACTTTATTAGGAGAGTTTTATTCATTACTTTGAATTTAAACTCAGTTTATAATCCAAACAAAATATTAAATTAGGAATATTGAAATGGATAGAAATTAGCTATTCCGTACTGATACTAAACTAGCAACTAAGTTATTATATAAAACACACAAACTTAAGGTATACGCAATTAATCTGTTTGCCAGCCTGACCATTCATATCCAATTTAAATTTCTTAAAATGCTTTTAATCAAAGAAAAATTAATTGGTTATAATGGTGCACTAATGTGTTTATACTAATTGATGAGATAGGAACCTTTGCAACGTGCAGTCATGCTGAGAATGTTGGCGCAAGAAGGGCGCAGGGTACAATATAGATATATCTATATTATAGTGCGTAACCCTCCTTAATTTTTGAACAGCTGTGTATATTCAAAGCCATAAATTCATATTAGCTGCATTTCAAAAGTTAACATCCGAAGAAATCGCCAAATGTTTCGCTATTCACAGTAGTCTTTCTAATTCTGATTATTTCAGTATTTAAACACGTAATACGATGTATTTTAATGCTATTTTATATCTATGTATTCAATTATTGATGTACCGTTAATGTGTTGGCAATATTATCCTAGGAAGCTGCTGAATTATTTGTAATACTATTTTAATTGCAAACGGTTTAATTATTCGTAATCATGTTGCACGCGATAGAGAAAGATTTTTAAAAATAAACATGCTTGAAAATTATTTAAGCAAGTGGGTAAGTGTGATCAAGATCGCACAAAGGGTTTCGTTTAATACTCCTCTCAACACAATATATCCTTTCTTTAATAAATCCAAATGAATTTCATTAAAAAAATAATAATAAATAAATAAAAAGCCATGTTTTTATAAAGTAAAAATTTACCGGTCTATTTTTCTTATTTTTTCGAATATCTGAACTGGCCCGATAGCGGGCGAAGCCCGCTATTATACTCTTTCATAATAATATCTGTCATATGGACTAAATGCGATATTTAAAAAAAATCAATTTCGAAATTAAACATGCCAATATTTCCACAATCGGGTTTTTATCCTGAATCGGGTTTTTATCCCTCCTACGTTCCTAAAACTCATATATTTACTATTCTCTATTACTCATACTGATACTCTCTTTGTATTATTCTCAAACATTTGAAAAATCCGTTAAACTTCCAATATGACGTCAGATTAATTTACTTTTTAATTCTCTAATGACGTCATATGAAGCTTCTTTCTGTATTTACACATACTCATACACCCAGAGAAAGGTTTCGTTGAATCAACAAAAATTTTGTTGGCCCAACAAAACTTTCCGTTTAAATAGAAATTTTGTTTGAATCAACAATTTTTTTTTTTTTTTTTTTTTTTTTTTTTTTTGCAATTCCAAAAAAAAAATTTGTATCGTCAGCCAAAAAATGTTTTGTTAATTCAAGTAAAATGGTCCAATTTTACTTGAATTAACAAAATTCTTTTGTTGAAAGTTTTGTGAAAATAAATATAATTATCTCTTACTTTAAGAGTTCTTTTTAGTTTCGGCAACAAAAACTTTTGTTTAAAAAAAATTGTTTTGTGTAATTTTAAGAATTTTCTTGGTTTTAACAACAAAATGTTTTTGTTAAAGAAACAAATATTTACAGTAAAATTATTTTGATAACTTAACTATTTTTTTAGGTAATTTTTAATTAATTTTCAGCGGCGAATTACGCCTGTAATCCTTGAACAATAACAAGTGAATTTTTGTCCTGCCTTTTTCCAAGCGTAAACCGACAGATCGAACAATTTCCCAAGATGGGAATCGAAGCTGGGACCTCAGAATAACGCTCTGAGGCTCTACCACTGAGCTACAAGGAACGATATCCCAACTCGACATTTCTCAGTCTTATATATGTCGGACCGGCTGCAACCGCAGCACAAGATGGAAAAGTCATCATGAGTATGCAAATTTCTGCAGCAAACATGAGACAACAATACAAGCCCAGCATACGGCAACACATAGATAATTTTAATTCATTTTCAGTAGTGAATTACGCCTATAAAAAGCAGGATAAAAATTCACTGGTTATTATTCAACGATTACAGGCGTAATTCACGGCAGACAATGAATTAAAAATTAACTGTGTTGCCGTATGCTGGGCTTTGTATTGTCGTCTCATATTTGCCGCCGAAATTTGCATTGCGGGTTCAGGACCTTCTAAAATCCGTCGAAAATCGGAAGTCAAAAATTTTCATGAATCTAATTGTTTCTTCTTTTAAAGATAGAAGAAAGTAATAAATGGGAGTAATAAAAACTGCCTTGGTCCGTCCCAATTAAAAAAGTTTTAATTATCCAAAAATTATGTTAATCCTTTAATCATATAGCTATGTATGTCAAATGAACCAAGTTACGTGAAACAGCTATGGCAACTACACAACTGTTTAAATTTTGAAAAAACAAAAAAATTTTGCTGGAATTCGAAATTTAAATTACAAAATTATTGTGAAATTAAGAAAACAGATTTTGTTAATTCAAGTAAAATTGATAAAATGTTATTAAAATTTTGAAAGAGTGTTAACAATATTTTTTTGTCCATGCAACAAAACCAATTTTTTACTTCAACTAAAACTTTTGCTTGAAAAAACCAAAATGTACTCCAGAAAACATGTTTTGTAGTTTTAATCAATTCCCTTTTCTGGGTGTACTCCTTGTATTATTGAGAAATGTTTGAAAATTTCCGTTTTATTTCCAATATGACGTCATATTAATCCTTTTCCAACTGGTGAAACTTTTTATTTCATTTTCATTTTTCACGTGGAAATATTTCAATAGAAAATTAATTACTGTAGAAAATTTTTTATTGTGGATTTTTAATTGTTGGCAACTGTTATAACGAAAAATGTTTAAATTTAATAGGAAAAGGCTGTTAGATTTTTTGTTTTTTTTATCTCTATATATTAAAATAATACGATTTTTTAATATGATTATTTTCAGCTTCATAGCAGATATTCAGCTATAAGAACACAAATTTCCATGCCTGCAAGTTCTATAGTTTCTGAGAACCGGCTCTGTGACGAAAAGACAACGAAGCGGGAGTAATAGGGATTCGTGAGATGAACGAAACCCTAAAAACGACAGAAAATAAATAAATTGAGAAACCGTTTCCAAACAAATTGCATTGAAAAGTACCCTCCCCCCCACACTCTATTCGACTTTGTAAAAAGTGAAATTTTGCAATTTTTACAAGTTAATTCTTTGATAAGAGCAAAAATGATTGCTCAAATCTTTGCCACTTTTGATTCTGGCTGTCCGACTGAAATTAGAGAAAATTTAGCACTGCAACATTTTATCGATGGTGTGCGTGACCCTGAGATCCAGAAAGCACTCCGGATTGTAGATCTCAATTATTTAAAAGGGGCTTTAGTTTATGCCCTGAAATTCGAGGCAGCCCAGCAAGCTACAAAGAAAGATCAGCACTATGTGCGAGCAGTCAACTTGCCTGATACGTCAGATAGAGCTGTGGAGCAGTTGCAGCAGCAGATAAACAGCATGATGAGACATATGAACTCCTTAATGGCCAACAAACCTTACAGAAAGATCAAGTGCTGGAAATGCGGTGGAGAAGGCCATATCCAAATCAACTGCCCAAGACGACCCAGCAACGAAGGTAATAGCTCACCCGCGAACGGAGGAGCAGGAAAACTGATTAATGGTCATCTCACGGGGTGGAGGTTGCCAGATCTTGAGAAGCCTCATTTTCAAGTATGTGAAATTTCTGCAAGAAGTTGCGGCGAGAACGGAGTTTTTATAGTCGGAAGTGTGAATGATTTTCCCTGTAATATGATCATCGATACAGGAGCCAATGTGACCATCATTCGAAGAGATCTAGCTCAGCGGCTGAAAGAAAAACTCTTCTGGACCCCGCCACGTATTATCCTTCAAACCGTGACCGGAGATAAGATTGACATACATGGAAGAATGACACTGAAAATAAAGTTTGGGAACGCCGGCCGCTTACCGCCATACAGTCTATGTGGCTGATATTTCAGACACTTTCATACTCGGACTGGACTTTTTAAAAGAGCATGGATTTACACTGGACTTTAAGAATAATGAGTTACGCTCTGCTCAAGAAGATGTCACTATGTTCAAACTTGGAAATGAGTCCGGGTCTATTCAACGGATCACAGCCATGGCAGGTGTTATCATCCCTCCTCGGACTGAATTGATGGTACCTGGATTAACTGAAAACGAAAGAATTTTCCAGTGTAGCTTGACTGGATATCCTGAGAAGAGCCCAAAAGGAGTGCTAATAGCATCAGCGCTGGTAGATCTGTCGAGGGATGTGATACCCGTGAGGAATGCGAACGTAAGTGAAAAGTCTAGAATTATCCAGAAGGGTGAAGTGCTTGCAACCTGTGCTGCTGTCACCTGTGTTTGCAAAGACCCGAGCTTGACGTTGTCGGAGCCGCCTACAAGTTTAACACCTGAAATTGGACGAAATGAAAATTTATCTCCTGAACAGAGACATGCTGCAGAAAGACTGTTCCAGGAATTTCAGGATGTGTTTTCACAAAACGAGAGTGATAAAGGTCGCACTTCTCTGACACGTCATAGAATTGACACTGCCGACCATCCACCGATTAAACAGCATCCAAGACGCTTGCCGTTCGCAAAACAAGAAGAAGTTTCTAAGCTATTACAAGAGATGCAGGATAGTGACATCATCGAACCGTCATCAAGTCCGTGGGCCTCTCCCATCGTGTTGGTCCGAAAGAACCAACCACAGGATGGCTCCACAGGATTTTGTGTGGATTATCGTAAACTTAACGATATCACGAAAAAGAACAGCTATCCTTTACCAAGTATAGACGACACGCTAGATACTCTTTCAGGACATAAATGGTTTTCCGCACTGGATTTGAAGAGTGGATATTGGCAAGTAGAGATCCATCCTAATGACAAAGAAAAGACCGCATTTACTACTGGACAAGGACATTGGCAATTTCAGGTTATGCCGTTCGGGCTCTGCAATGTTCCAGCAACGTTCGAGCTCCTCATGGAGACAGTGTTAAAAAGCCTGACATTTGAAGCTTGTCTCATCTACCTAGATGACGTCATCATCGGTGGCCGCACGTTTGAAGAACATCTAGAAAATATTCGAAAACTGTTAACGAAGTTAAGAGCGGCTAATTTAAAGCTGAACCCTTTGAAATACAAGTTCTTCCAACGGGAAGTAAATTATCTAGGACACATCATTTCAGCTGAAGGTGTTCGAACAGATCCTGAAAAAGTGTCCGCAGTAAAGAACTGGAAGCGTCCGGAAAATGTCCTTCAGTTGCGAAGCTTCCTGGGACTATGCACTTATTACAGAAAGTTTGTCCAGGAGTTCTCCAACATCGCAAGAGCATTGCATAGGCTCACTGAAAGCAAGCAGAAGTTTCTATGGACGCAATAATCTGAGGATTCCTTCCAGCGGCTGAAAGAAGCTCTCACAACTTCTCCAGTCCTTACCTACCCGCACCCCGACAAACAATTCATTGTGGACACGGATGCCAGTCATGAAAGTGTCGGAGCTGTACTTTCCCAAGAAATAGATGGCCAAGAACGAGTCGTAGCATACTGGAGCAAATGTTTATCGAAACCAGAGCGGAATTATTGCGTCACTCGTAAGGAGTTATTTGCTATAATGGAAGCCATAGAACACTTCCATCACTATCTCTATGGCAGGAAATTTCTCCTTCGTACTGACCACGCATCTCTAACATGGCTGATGAATTTTAAGAACACAGAGGGCCAAGTAGCCAGATGGATACAACGATTCCAGGAATGCGACTTTGACATCAGGCATCGCAAAGGCTCATCGCATGGAAACGCCGATGCCCTATCAGGAAGACCGTGTCCCGAAAGTTGTCGCTATTGTTCCAGAGCGGAGAGCAAGTATAATCCCGAATATGTCATACGCCAGACGAAGACTTCACAATCAACGCCACCAGATCCCTGGAGTGATGAGAAGATTCGGGAAGATCAAATGGCAGACTCTGACATCAAACCAATTTTGGAGTTATTAGAATCTTCTAGCATGAAGCCCAGTTGGAAACAAATCTCTACTTACAGTCCTATGACGAAGCAATATTGGGCTCTTTGGAATTCCCTCCACGTCAGGAATGGTGTCCTGTTTCGAAGATTCGAATCGGAAGATGGGAAGACATCTCGGTGGCAGTTGGTACTTCCTCGATCCCGAATCCCAGAGGTCCTCAAGGAATTACATATCAGTCCCACCGGTGGCCATTTTGGAGTCATGAAAACATTACACAGAGTCCGAGAGCGCTTCTTCTGGGGAAAATCGAGAGCTGACATCGAACAATGGTACAAATCTTGCGATGCATGTGCAGCTCGGAAAGGATCAAAGAAACGTAGCCGAGGAAGACTACATCTCTGCAATGTAGGAGCACCTTTCGAACGCATCGCCCTTGACATCATAGGTCCTCTGCCAAGAAGTGCTGATAACAACAAATACTTCCTTGTTGTCATGGACTATTTCACGAAATGGCCTGAAGTCTATGCTATCCCTGATCAAAAAGTTTCTAAGGTTGAGGATGCCTTGGTACACCAGTGGATATCACGGTATGGAGTCCCCCTTCAAATGCATTCTGACCAGGGGAGAAATTTCATCTCTGCTGTGTGTGAGGGTCTATGTCAACTTCTCGGAATGGACAAAACTAGGACGACGCCTTTACATCCGCAGTCGGATGGCATGGTTGAGAGGTTTAATCATACCATCCTCAACAACCTCTCACTGCTAGTCTCAAGAAACCAACAAGACTGGGACCAGAAACTTCCCTTGTTTCTTCTCGCCTGTCGCAGCGCCGTCCATGAAACAACCGGCTATTCCCCGTCTCAGATGGTTTTCGGGCTTGATCTTCGTCTACCTTGTGATCTGCTGTTTGGTCGCCCTCCCGATGCGCTTTCATCGTCAGAGGAATACGTGCAGAACCTCCAGGCACGATTTGAAGACGTACACAACTTGGCTCGAGAGCGGATCAATATACAAACAGAGAAGATGAAGACCAGGTACGACACGAAAGCCACGGGACATCAATTCAAAGAAGGTGACAAGGTTTGGTTTTATAATCCGAATCGACGCAAAGGACTTTCTCCCAAACTACAATCGCACTGGGACGGTCGTTATACAGTCCTAAACAGACTGAACGATGTCGTAATTCGGATTCGAAAGTCACCGAATTCGAAGCCTAGAGTCGTTCATTTCGACAGGCTAGCTCCATACTATGGCCATAGTACTTAGTTCATTGATTGTAAATAAAGTAATGTATATAGTGCATTGATTGTAAATAGTGTAAATTAGTATGACCATGGTCTTGTATATAAGTTAATGTAATTATATATTGTGCTTAGCATTATCATTATTATTGTTATTATTATTTAAACTAGATGGAACCCGTCAAAACTTGACGCAAAAAAATGCTATAACAATATCAGTAAAATAAGCTTCTTTATTATTTATGAAGGGACGCGTATAAAACAGTCTTTCAAATATTTTATTTAAATTTTTTCCCCAGTCAAATACAGTACTATTTCCAAACAAACAATCCGTAAATAACTGTGTAATGCAAATCAGTTTGACATTACCATCATATTCCCCACGGCAAGAAAAAAAATTCTTGGACCTATGAAGTATATACAAATAGTATATTCCTACGTTCATATCATATTCAGTAAATAACAGAACATAGTAAATAAAGCACACATCTCCCCCCCCCTGTGATAATGCAACCGAACGAGCTCCTATGCGCATGTGCACTGCATCTGCCCAAAAGCACCGTCGAAATTCGACGTTAAAAAAGTTTTAAAATGATTAAATTAAAAGTTTTAAAATGTCCTCTTTAATCATTGTTCGTTTCAAATCCATATCTTCTAAAACGCATCCATTGTTTTAAGCTAATCAATTTTTATGCAAAGATTAAGAAGTTTTTTACAGTAATAAATCTATCTGCAGATGAGGGAGATTTTTAATGTTTTCAAGTGTAATTTATTTGTATGGTTTCTTCGGTTCATTGACATAATCAGGATGATTATCCCTTTTCCATCACAGTCGGGGATATTTTTTCTCTTATACAGTTGGCAAATGTAAAAAAATATAAAAATGCAATTCCTAGCATATCCTGATATCTGATGGAACATATTCATTAACGAATTCAACATATCAATTTTATGTTCAACATAAACTAAAAATAGTCTTTTTTTTTTTTTCCTGACAGATTTTTGTTTAGCGCCAAAATGTTCTATCTTATGGATAATCTGATCTTATGATTTATCACTTAAAAATAAAAAATATTATTATTCACTTTTTATGATGGTTAGGGAAATCTATTTTCAATTGTGGCAACTTTCCCAGGGGCTATTTTACATTATTGAAGTAAACAGGTGGTCATCGATAAGATAGAATTGAGAAACTTTTCATGCTTGAAAATTATTTAAAAAGTCGTTAAATTAATCGGCAGTTTTTAAATAAATTTCAATCGAAAGCTAATTTTTTTTCTAATTGATGATGCAAGAATTGAAATTGTAAAATGTAGTAAAAAATAGAAATTTGTAGTATTTCGAAGTGATATAAGCGCGATGAAAGCTAAAGCGATAATGCCTTTGTTGTCACAACTGTTGTACATTTCTAAAAATTGCCACTGTATTTTGGCTGAAGTCCAAAAGTGGAAAAACATTTTTTGACATCGAAAGAGAAATTCACAGTGAAAGAAATAGGACTTTGCTCTAATAAGGAACTGTTAAATGAACTTATAATAAATCTACCAAAATAATTCCTATGAAATATTAGTCTTACATTGTTTATTCTAGCTAAAAATACAATAATTATTTCAAGATTTTTTTCTACCATAACACTATTTTTAATAACTTTAAATTTCCTGAAGTCCTTTACTTTTGTGATTTATTTTTATTAAAAAAGGAAATCTTCTATCCTATAATTTAAAAAAAAAAAAGCAATTGGTAACATGTAATCAAGGTATGCAATCAAGATGAAGAAATCAATGACGGCTCCAATTCTAATCTTTATAATTATGAATGCAAAAATCAGTAAAATTATATCATGTTAACACAATCATATACATTTTTCTCTTTAGTTTTATCAATGTTAAAATGCACTTCAAGCTAAGCATAACGTCATTTTCACCGGCGCAAACTTTTCACACGTACTTCATATACCTTACATTAATGCTTAAACACCATGCACACAAATATAAATATATTTTGTAGTTAATTGTAATGAAAAAATGGCATCAACAAAGTTATAATGCATAATAACAATATAATAAAATATAACACCTTGTAATAGTATATTACTTTTAAATGCTAAAGGTGTAAAATTAACAACTATAATATAAATTAAAATAACTTTTATTAGTTGTTTTACATGTTTCGACTCTTCTGAGTCATTTTCAAAAACAAAATGAGAATATTCTAAAGCTGCACGGGCTTTGAAGTTATTTACATGTACTTTTTAAAAAATTACGCACGTTATCTATTATTTTTTACTTGAGTGTTTATTTTCATATCTTTGAGCATGGAGTAATTCTAGCCACAGTTTCGGTAAATTAAAAGATGTCGCATCGTTACATATTGTATTTTTGCGCGTGAGTATCTCTATGGTTTCTCTTATTATGGATGGATAGTGTAGACTGGAGGGAAATATTATTTTACTTTCATTGAAATTTATTTGGATGGTTTCTTCTTGATATAATCTTGCTAGGGCTGTAGTTTTTCTATTGTATTTAATATCAGCTATATGCTCTTTTTTCTGCAATTAAATTTCCTGCTGGTCATGCCTATGTAGTAATTCTTGGATCCGTCTTCTTTAATAAAAGGTATTTCATATACTCCTGAATAATTCTCGAAATTAATTGGGTCAATTTTATTGCAAATGATATTCTTTAATTTCTTAGGTGGTTTGGCTATTAAGAATTAATAAATAAGGCGAAAAATTAAAACACAGCCTTAAACGTTTCAATATCTGCTTAATAGCCAAACCACCTAAGAAATTAAAGAATATCATTTGCAATAAAATTGACCCAATTAATTTCGAGAATTATTCAGGAGTATATGAAATACCTTTTATTAAAGAAGACGGATCCAAGAATTACTACATAGGCATGACCAGCAGGAAATTTAATTGCAGAAAAAAAGAGCATATAGCTGATATTAAATACAATAGAAAAACTACAGCCCTAGCAAGATTATATCAAGAAGAAACCATCCAAATAAATTTCAATGAAAGTAAAATAATATTTCCCTCCAGTCTACACTATCCATCCATAATAAGAGAAACCATAGAGATACTCACGCGCAAAAATACAATATGTAACGATGCGACATCTTTTAATTTACCGAAACTGTGGCTAGAATTACTCCATGCTCAAAGATATGAAAATAAACACTCAAGTAAAAAATAATAGATAACGTGCGTAATTTTTTAAAAAGTACATGTAAATAACTTCAAAGCCCGTGCAGCTTTAGAATATTCTCATTTTGTTTTTGAAAATGACTCAGAAGAGTCGAAACATGTAAAACAACTAATAAAAGTTATTTTAATTTATATTATAGTTGTTAATCTTACACCTTTAGCATTTAAAAGTAATATAATGCATAATGATAAAATAAATCCAATGGACAATATTCCCGTGACGTCACAATAAATATGAATTTTTATTCGCTTATAAAACACGCGGATAAGTATTTTTACCGAAATTTAACTTGCAAATTAACAAATTCGGCCTTAAAACCGCGTGCTTTTAATATTTATTATTTCTCTTTTATTCAACCACAGAGTTTAGAAAATAAACTCTGTGCTTCGGAACAGTAGGCGTTATCCGATTATGACGTCATTAGCAGACGTAAAAGTTTAATTGAAAATTACGGTTAATTAATTAAATTTTCGAACAAACGAATGCACGATAACAAATCTGTGTCTAAGTATCTTTCATTTAAAAAAATAATGATGTAATTTGATGCAGTAGTTTGTTCTCACGGATTGTCGAAAGAAATCGCTTAGCGTTTTAAATATATAGATACTTGTATGTAATGATGCCTTTGCTTTAATTTTATTTTTTTAAATAATTGTATATTTTGTATAATTCAGCATTATGAATGTGTTTAATTGTTATTTTTCATATATGCTTTAAGTGTTTTGAATGGTATAGCATTTGTTGGTAACAGTTTTGTTTCCGATCAAAGGTTGTACTGCCCGGGACGTGCAGTCCTTGAGAGGGGGGTCAATGTTATGAATTTTGTATATATTTGTAAATATTCCATTTTTTTTTATTATTATTGTGAAAATTTCAGTATTATTTAATGTATTTCCTATTGAGCATCATGTAACTCATTGCAAAAAGGCCTCACGGAAAAGCACCCTTTCAGCATCGTCTTTATAATGGTCTCTATGGGAAAATAGCCAAGGAATGGGTTTATCGCCAAGTTGGCGATGGTTTTGGCGACTTATTTTTTTTGGCGACATTTTGTGCAACCCCCCCCCCCCCCACACACACACACACACACACCTTATACCTGTACATCGAGGTACTTTCTCGCTTGAGGTTCTCTCTTTCTCGAAAGTTGAAGTACTTTTTGGTAACTGCTAGCACCCGACCCTCTGGAATATTCTAGAAGATCTCTGAAACCTATATAAGGGCCAGCTGGGACCTCCACGGAGTTCAGATCTCTGGCAACTGCGATTGACTACGCACGAGATGCTTTGCATTGAGACTGTGTTTCTCTGAGCGATTTTGTATTTGATACGCCCGCCGTATTGAACGTAATTTTCTGTGTGAAAATTTGCTGTGTTTTTATTAGATTTGAAGATTTCTGAATATTTGTGTGTTTTTTTTTTAGAAGATATTTGTGTTCTTATTGAACTGTTTGGAGTAAATAAAGCCTGTTGATTGGTTTTAAGTTTTCGCTTCAATCCTTTTGAACCCCGAGCTCACAACAATATGTTTGGCATTTTCTTGTTTCTATTGTTGATAATAAATGCAACAGAAATATTATATATTTTTAAATAAACAGTTGTTTATTTTAAAACAAAATAAATAAATATGTAGATTTTGACGCTCATAAAATACTATTCTATAAACTCCTCTATAGTCTTTCACTGCATCAGTTAATACGATTAGACCTGTCTCTGTGATCTTCCGTTATCGCTATACAATTTTATCGAACATATTTTGCGTTACCTTACTACAAAATTTCGAAAATAAACAAATTATTACTGGTAAAATCAATTTTTTTCTTTTAATATTCCCAACTATTTTTAACTTTACAAAGTATATTGCAAATAGATATGTAATTTATATAAATCATATTCACACTTTTGGAAATTAAAAACTTCAAAGCTAAATATATTATTAAATTTAATTAATTTCACACTGCTGTTTCAATCTTTTACACTCTTTTAAATATTAAAAAAACCCCTGACGGCTTTGGCCTACAGGCACAGGTAGATTTCGAAGACGCAGACCGTGGGGCGCCTGTTTGTAGATAATTGCGGAAGAAATGACCTTCTTGTCATGATGCGGCATTTGGAAACACCCACTTTGAAACCTAAGGCAGGGTTTTTTTTTTGTGTTTTTAATTTTGTTTTGCTATAAGGGTTGGTCCTATAAAAAAACTTGTCAATATACAAGTTTTAGATAATATTAAGAGTATTTATAATAAATTTAAACGGATTTGATATCTTCTGGATGACGAAGTTATGATTTTTTTTCTTCTAAAACACCCCCTTCCCCCCCCTTGGGGCCATTTTTAATGATATCAAAAATCTGTCATGCATCAATTTTCGGCCCTTTTTCTAGAAGTAATAATAACTTTAAACGGATTCGATACGTATCATAATTAAGAAATTATGGGGGTTTTTCTGTTTTTAGAAAAAGCCTCCCCATTTTCCCCACCCCTCCCTGGTCCGATTTTGCCCATTAAAGAACTTGACCGAGATTTTATGCTCCTTGATTTTATGTATCAGTTTGGAAGAGATTTGTGCAGAATTATGGGAGCTATCGTGTCCATAAAAAAGTGACATAGATAGATATATAGATAGATAAAGTTTTGAATTGGGGGTGGTTTTGGGTTCTGGGAGTCATGATCGGCGTAGATCTGCAAAAAATTTTCAAAAATTCTAACTTAGGGGAGAATGTAATAGGTAGTATTTCTTACGAAATCTACCTAAAAAGTATAATTAAAAAAAAAGTTAATTTCAAACAATATTTTTTAATAGATTCACATCAGAAATATATTGCGAATATTGTGTTAATAAAATATAAATCATTTAACTGTGTTCAAAAGTCTCAGAACTTCCAAATCACTCACTTCGGCTGCTGACACAGAGGGAGTGAGATGTTGTTTTTCCCGTCTCCCTGTGTTGCGCCAAAGAAACTGAAGTAGTGCATAGTATCTTTGGTTGCACGTAAGCTTTCTCGTAAGGAGCCAGTCTTCCCCCCCCCCCCCGGACATCACCGTCGCTTACGCCGGTAGTGTATTGCTGGTGTTTTTTCTCGCCAAGCAAGTTAGCTTGGACAAAAAAGATGGAAGCATGAAGAAAGACAGTTCCCGTAGGACTAATGTAAAACTCAGACCTGTACGTTTCGGCCGTCTGAAGTGTTGCTGCAAAACTAACTTTACAAGGTTGAGGAGCAGCGATGCTTGCGCGCGCACTTGACTCGAAACCAGAATTATAAAAAGTCCGCGCTTTTTTCCATCATTTATACTGTGACATTTCAGCTGTTTTCTGTTGTAAAGACACGACTGAAGGACAATTTTGTCTTAGATAATGCCCCCCCCCCCCATTTCGATTTTATATATCATGAAAGCCATTTTTTCTTTTTAAATATCATTATTATTTTATTTCTATTTCCATTAAAAATAAATATATATATGAAAAAGTTGGATTTGCATTATATCTTAAAAGAAAAAACAATAAACAAAAATGTTAAGCAATAAATTGAAAAAATATTTTTTTCTTTTAAGACATTTTTTTTTATCTCTTTTGCAGATGGTGTGAAATAAATTCTTTCTGTTTTATTCTGCTGAAAAACAGAAACAAAAAACAAGATATTTCAACTTCATGTGTTTTCTTTTTAATGGGCAATTGAAACTGCATTTTTAATTGACAGCTGTATCTCCGTGAATCATAACTTAAAAAAAAAAAAAAAAAAAAAAGATAAAAATTGATGTTTTATCTTTTTTTTTTTTTTTTTTTTTTTTTTTTTTAGATTCAAATAAAATCTCCTGCCTTTCAATGGATTAGTTAATCATTCACTCAAAATAATATTTTTTGAGATTTTTTTTTTTCAGTTTTAAATATTAATGAAAATTTATACCACAACAGCCAGTGTTATTGTTTAATCAAACTGTTTATCATTGCAATTTTTGAAAGTCAATAAAAATACCATAATTAAAAAAGAAATTCCTTTTATTTTTTTTTTATTTTATTTATTTATTTATTTTTTTTTTTTCAATAAATGAATGAGAAAGCAAAGTATAATTTCGGAATATTTTTTTATTTACAAGTAGTAAAAAATGGTATCTTTTATACAATGTATTATAAAGAAATTGTTTCTTCTTAGGAATACTGTAAAAAGCATATTCCATTAAAATAATTGATTTCTGATACATAATTGTCAGTTATTTTATTTCCAAAAATGATTATTTAAACGTCGTTATGAATAATTACAAAATAACACATTGAAACAAACAAGAAAAGCAATCTTGGAATAGTAATTCTTTATTTAAGATGGCATCACAGCATAATTTTCTTCACTTATAAGGTATATATTTGAAAAAATACAGTGTATCAAGTTTTTAGATTAAATTTAAACAAATTCAAAATTAGGAAATGAAGAATGCAGATACAAGTTTGCGATTAAAAAAATACAAACGGCATGGCTTGTTAAACAAAGACTACATACAAGTTGTAGTTTCATTTATTTTTAACTGTGTATACAGGATTTCAAAATTGATTTTCAAGATGCAACCATAATTTAAGTAATATTAAGCTAATTAATGAAGAAAAAAGTATTTTTTTAATTACACTGTTTATTAACTACATTCTACATTATTTTATTTATATTCTATAATTTTTTTATATTTAAAATATTTCGTTATTACAGTTTCATAGCCAGTTGGCTTATTTTGTATAGCTCGGTTCGGCGCATCATTAAATCCATTGCTGTTGTAATTTGTATACAGTTGTAGCCATGGTGTGTATTTGGTGATTTAACACAGCATAGCAGTGGCACCTATTGGGCGATATACATCAAATCCTAATCATCGTCTAATTATGTTAAGTTCTAACAGAATATGAAGTCTGATGAAATTCCGTGCATTAGTTCTTGCGTTATACAGTGGGTTGCCAAATTATTAGGGACAGTCATATTTTTTGCTAGATTTATATTTTGGGTGCACTTGACTGCGGCTCTAAGTGGTTTAAGTGTTGCAGGAATGTATTTTACCGTTGTCAATATCTCTATAATTCAACTTTTAAGTAATTTTGGTATTTTTAAAAGGTTTGTTTGTTTTCTATAAATATTTTAACAACGGGAGAGACGCTGAATCTTTTACACATGCTATAGTGGAAGGCGCTTTTCTTTAATTTAAAAAAAAAAATTCTTGTTTTTTTTGAAAAATTTGAGAATTATTTGTGAGTATTATCTTTCTTTTATTGATTAAATATATATATATATATATTTTTTTTTTTTTTTTTTTTTTTTTTTGCGAAATTATTTACGATTTTAATTTATTTTTTATTTTTATTGATTTCAGTATGGGTCGAGGGGTTGATTTGTCCCCTAAGAAAAAATCTGAGGTAAAAACCCTTCTTTTGCATACGAGTCATTCCCAAAGGAAGATAACAGAACTTGCTGCACTTTCAAAGTCAGTAGTCAACAGGATAAAAATTAATCTGGACAAAAACCAGCCACTTTCGTCCAAACGAAAAGGTAAAAGTGGAAGAAAACGCATAACAACTACACGTACCGATAGGAAAATCCGGGATATCTGTTTAGGAAACAGAAAAAAAAATGTGGGACTCCTTACTCAGATCGTTCAAGAATCTGGAATACCAGTTTCTAAGAGAACTGTGCAGCGGAGATTAGCGGAGGAAGGATTGACAGGTCATTGTCCAACCAAGAAACCCCGGTTGACCATTGACTAGAAATATAAATGGACAGCGGACTAGCAACCCTTTCTTGAAGAAAACATGTCCTTTCCTCCAGCAGGTGTGGAGGAAGAATATTCTGCCAAACAGGTTTTTTTTTCGCGCCAAACTGTCACGGAAATTCCGCAGCTCCCGAGAAGAAACAGAGATTTTTCACTTGCGTTTGAGTTTGTCAAGTTTGAGAAAGGGATTACCGCCAGAAAGTGGCACCCTTTCGCCTATTTTTGGCGATGAAAGGGGAAAGATATATTCTTCAAGTCTGTCGGAAGAAAAGAAAGGAGTCCCCATTTATATTTCTAGTCAATGCGGTTGACAGAAGCGCTGAAGAAGAAGCGCCTTGTCTGGGCTTGTGAACACCGCCAGTAGACAGTTGATGACTGGAGTAAGGTCAGTTGTTAAGATAATTATTATTTATGTCATTTAAAATCATATATTTCTAAATTATTTACATATTTAATTTTTTTTTTCAGGTGTGTTTCTCAGATGAATCAACCTTTGAGATTTTAGCCGATAAAAGCAGCTTTGTCAGGCGACGCCCAGGCGAAAAATACCGCCCTGACTGCATCGTTGAGAGTGTTAAACACCCTGATAAAATAATGGTGTGGTCTGCCATAAGCGCTAAAGGGGTTGGACGCCTCTACATTGTCCAGGGAACCATGAGACAAGACCAGTACAGGCAAGTTCTGGAAACTCGGCTGCTGCCGCAAATTGAAGAATGGTTCCCAGGTGGTGAAGAGTTCATGTTTATGCATGATTCAGCGCCTTGTCATAAAGCTAGAAGCGTTACAAAGTTTTTGGCAGACCACAATATCCCAGTTTTATCTTGGCCTGGCAATTCTCCTGACATGAACCCCATAGAAAACTTATGGAAGATCACCAAGGCGGAAATCGCCAAAGATATGATTACAACCAAGGTACAACTCATCGAAAAACTAATAAATGTATGGCATCACAACCCTAAAGTAAAAGAAAGTGCCAGAAATTGCATAGAAAGCATGCCAAGACGCATCAAAGCACTTCTCGAAGCCAAAGGAAATGTCACCAAATATTAATATTATTTACTTCACATTGGTAAATTGACTGTATTATATTTTTGTTGTTGTTTTTTTCCATATAATATTGCGCAATACTTAAACTAGAAGAATAAAGCTTTTTAAACTTAAAAACAGTGTTTATAAGCAAATTATATCCTAATATTGTACAAAAAACCTATACTTCATGACTGTCCCTAATAATTTGGCAACCCACTGTAGCTGTCACGGAAATCGTGAAATTTGTAGCATAGCAGCGTCACTATTGGGCGATTTACACCAAAAACTAATCAGCACCATTTTATGTCAAGGTCTATCTAAATCAAAAGATTGGTAAAATTCCATGCGTAGTTCTTGAGATAGAGGGCCCCCAAAATTTGCATCAAACACAGATAGGCATTTTCTAAAAACAGTCAAATCATGTTCAGGATTTCCTAAAACATATAAATCCGTCAAAAACCAGAAGTCTGACTTATTTGGTTAATCATTCGTAATTGTGTTGCACGCGACACAGAAAGGATTTTTTTTCTTTTTTTTTAATCATGTTTGAAATTTTTAAAAAACAAAACAAAATAAGTCAGTAAATTGAGATAACACTTTTAAACAACTTGCATTTAAAAGTATATCCTTCTCCCTATTCGAAGGTGCAAAAGTGAAGATTTTCAATGTTTAGCAGTTAATAAATTTCTAATTAGCGCAAATTTGGTTGCTCAAATCGTTGCCACCGTCGATATGACGTCAGCGTTACTCATAGACATGTTTAGCTTTATAATAAAGATTGTTTTATGTGCAAACAGGTGAATCTTTCGTAAGTGGGTTGCAGGCAGATTTCAAAATATCCATGCTTAAAATAATTTTAGAAACTATAAAAAAAAAAAAAAAAAAAAAAAAAAAAACAGCAGGTTTAAATACCGTTTTCAAAGAAACTCCACTTAAAAGTATATATATATATATATATATATATATATATATATATATATATATATATATATATATATATATATATATATTTTTTTTTCAACAATGTCAAAATTGAAATTGTGCGATGTTTAGAAAAAAAAAAAAAAAAAAAAAAAATAGCAATAAAAGCGAAGTTTTTGGTCACGTTGTTGCCATTGTGAATAAGATACCAGTGTCAGTCACGGCAGGTTTTTGCTATATAATGTAGCTATATAGCAGTAAAAAGTAATCATAAGAAGTACAGTAGAAGTACAGTAGTAAGAACCACAGTAGTAATAATGATAATAACAGTATTAGTACGTTCTTACCACACTTTTTTAATAGAAATTTTCTATTTAATATTTAAATAGCTGAAATTGCAAATGCCCCGTTTGATTGCGGAATTTTTAATACTTTTCCGCATCTAAATAAGGCGTAAAATTCTAATAAAAAATTCTGATACAAGAAATAAGAATAACATAAATACTTTACATATGGTATTTTTTTTTTCTATTGCAAATAATAAATAAAACTGCTATACTATTTAAAAATAATACAAATTATAAGTATTTTTCATTTAATAACAATAAATAAATAAATATGTAGATTTTTGACGCACATAAAATACTATTCTTTAAACACCGATATATTCTTTCTTTATTACAAACAGACATGTCTCATTGGTCGCCTGTTATTGCTCCATGGGTTTATCAAAAGTATTTTTTGTTACTTTAATACAAAATTACGAAAATAAATAAATCATTTCTGATGAAATTGCATGCATGTATTATTTATATATGTATTTATAATTTATACATATATTCCCACCTATTTTTAACTTCATAACGCGAGAGAGAGATGTGTAAATGATGTTCACACTTCAGAAAATGAAAATCTTCTAAGAGAAATATGTTATTAAATTTAATTAATTTCACAGTGATGTTTGTTCTATGTAAATCCAAGTTGTTGAAACTTTTTTATACTCTTTTTAAACATTTAAAAAGAATGCATAGAAACCATGCATCTTATACAATATTTTTAATACTTTCATATCAGAAATATATTTTGATTAATTGTTTTTATAAAAATAAATAAATTTTCTTGAATAGTAGAGTGCTTTTTCTTGCATCCGTATAATAACAGCTTTCTCAGAGATGGGAGAAGCCGTAATATAAAAAATACTATCTGCAGAAATATCAGAATCATGTATGGTGAAGGTGCATCTAAAAAGTTTTGGCCTTGACAATGTCACGCTTCTGAAGACTGGAGACTGTGTACACACAAGAACAACAATTGAATAAAGCTACTTTGTTGTTTAAATATTCGGTTCGGCGTTAAAGAAATACTTCTTTAGTATTGTTGAAGATAAATTACTAGCAGAAAATAGTTTTTTGTTTACGGGAAAAAAAATAATAATAGTGGACAATGCATGAATGTAATAACATACTGTTTATGGGATTATCAGATGTTTAGTACGGAAATAATTAGCGTGTAAAAATAATATATTGTATTTGTAAGGAATAAAAATGACTCTTGAAAAAAAAAATTGCAATGCAAACAATGTAAAACTGAATGGGTATTTTGCATTAAATTTAGTATGTACAGGCAAGGCGCAAGACATTGGGAAAACTTAGGGTGGAATTTTAGGAATATTTCATAAAAAATTAGGAAATATTACTTCCGGTAGCTTCCGGTAGTGCTTCCTGAAGCACTGGTTTGATTATTTATTTATAATTACGGCAAAATTAGCAATCTGCACAATAAAGAAAATGTTTGATATTTTAAACTTGTGTGATTCGGCAGCAATGTGGGCAGCGGATATGCACATGTTTCGTAAAGGATTTAGATTAATTTTTATTTATCGATACTTCAAAATAACAAATAGAGCAAAATAATTTTAAAATATAAAAGCATTTTAAAAATTAACCTGTGGGCTGTGCGAGGGCGGGGAGTTTTGAATATCGAATAGTTATTCTTCCTTCCAGTAAGAAATAGGGCAAAAAGTTTTCTAAAAAATAAGTGATTTAGATAGTTTAATATTCGTGTGGAACGGAGAAAATCGGAAATTTGGAGAGGGGGTAATTAAAACGATGATTAATTATCATTATTACAGATAAGAGAGACAGATTTTTACAAAGATAAGGAGTTTTAAATATTTTAAACATTGTGCGTTGAGGAAAGGACAAATGCGAAAGCAAAAATTTCGCGAAAGACTATGGAGACTTGGGGGCTATGGAGAAATATTTGGCTTTTACATCAAAGTAACTAATAGAGTAAAAACTTTTAGAAAATTAGAGTCTAGTGGAATTTTAATTTTGTGTTATGAGAAAAATAGAGGGGCGAGCGATAGGTAAAATGTTAAGACTAGCGGAAATCTTCGGAAATATAGACAATTCTCATCCATGCAAGGCGGAGCAATCTATTTTAATTAGAGATGCAATACTTTTATCAGAAAAGGAAGAACGCTGTTTGATTTCAAATACTTTAAAAGCTTGATTTCAATTATTTTAACAGCTTGATTTAAAATACTTTAACAGCTTGATTTAAAATACTTTAAAAGCTTGATTTAAAATACCTTTCAAAAGCTGTTCGTTTTTAAATAATCTGAATTTTCAGGACAAAAAATTCATGCTTTGAAATGTAAAATGGCTTTCTAAATATGTGAGAAAATTCCGCGTTTTTGAGTGGGGAATTTTCTTTTTAATATTCTTTCTTTCTTTTTCTCTCGTTTTTTTTTTTTTTTTAATTCGATTTTTTAGAACAACCTTAAACGGATAAAATATATCAGAAATGTAGTTATTTCTACTTATCTTTTACTTTCTAAAAAAAAATTGCTTTTGAGAATTTTTAACACTGTGTTGCGTAGTTTAAGAAAATGATTTCTATTTACTTATTTATTTATTCATTTTTTGTTTTCTCTTTGTTGGAATTTTCATAAACTAGAGACCATTGTTTAATTTAAAATGTATAAAAATAGCAAAAAAAATTTCAAATTATTCTACAAGTATGTTTTCTCGTACTTTTTTTTTTCTTTTTACTTCAGCTTTCGGGTCAATTTTTCCATGTTCAGATAAATTTAAAATCAGATTTTTCGGGTTTGTTCAGATAATTTATACGTTTGAATAGCTAAACTAAATGTTATTCAATCTGTATGACAAAAACTTACTTAAAAAAGAAAAAAAATGGTGAGAATGCAATCTGGAGTAATCACTTAATCACAAATCTCTTAACAGAAAATAAAAATCCATATATTATAGTTTTCACTCTGAAATTTGGCATAGAGTTCCTTATTCCTTTCTATCTTTTTTCTTTTTAACGATCGGAATTTCATATTGAGTGGATAGTTTCAGAAGAAGCAAAATATGGTGTGATGACTTGGGGTCCAACAGCGTAATTCATTCTGATAGGATTAAAATAATCCCACACTAGAATAGAGTGATAGGTCTTGATTGGCACCAATTGTTAGAGTATTATCTTAAGGGGAAGTTTTTTTACTGTTTCAAGTAAAAATGAAATACCTTTCATGTTTTGTATAGCATTGCTAAATGTGTGTGAACTCTTTCTATAAGAAAATTATCTGAAGGGGTTTAAAATATGTCAGGAAGGTATTCCTATGAATAGCATTTCTACAGAAATGGATTTCGAAGAATCCTGTGGTAAGAAGTGATGTGTCAATCAAGTAAGATTTAAGGATTATGCAGAAACAAAGGTATGGAGTTTTTCGCCATGAAGAGGCTGACTGGTTTTTGAGTTCTAGATACACCGACCGGGTTTGGGGTCCTTGAATGTGCAAAATGCCTTGTAATATCATCTAAAATTTTGCTAGCATGTTTTTTTTTCTTCATAATTGTTGTTTTTAAATAAAACTTTTTCGTTTATTACGATCTGATATGTTAAATTATATGTGCGTGACCATGATACCACAATGGTAATTAGAAAAACTTCCTAAAATGCCACAAAAATAAAATTACATACATTTAAAAATATATATGTTATTCAGTAATATTTCTAAAAAAGAAAAAAGAGAAATGAATGCTTTTATGTTGCAAATAAAAGCCAACTTCACATGATAAAACTTAGGCATAACTTTTTTATTTATTTATTTCTCATTCAACTGTTATTATATTTCAAATAAAGTTGAGAGTCAAAATACGTCCATTAGAATTAACTTTTAAATATAAACTAAAAACACTTTTTATTTTGCTTAAAAGACGTCAACATAAACCTTCAAGATTTTAAAATTTACATGTTTCGATTTGTTCATCAAATCGTCATCAGAATATATACAAACCTCAAATACAATGTACATAAAAAACGAGAGATTAAATTAATTAAAAATTAAAAACCAGAGAGTCTGAACAGCCACTATGTGAAAGAAGGGACAACGCCCTCTATACTTTTAATTTCAACACAGCTCTTAGATTCATCTACAGACCGCATCCCACTATTATTCAACCACTCCACCCAAATTTTCGGAATATTAAATGACAACGTATCATTACATGCTTTCGAGCTACTTAAATAAATTTCAATAGATTCCCTCACAAAAAGTTGAAAATAAAAACTGGAACAATAAATCAATTTAGCTTCATTAAATAGTATGTTGATGCCCTCTCAATTATTTAACCTTGATGAGGTAGTATTCCCTCTCCCATACTTAATATCTGCAATATGCTCTTTACATCTAACATTGAATTTCCTCTGTGTCATACCAACATAATAATTTCTAACAACCCCCTCCCTAATAAATGGAATAACATAATTTATAACTTTTTAATTTTTTTATTTTTTATGATTTAATTTTAATTTATCTTTTTATTTTTTTTATTTATTATTGTGTAACTTTTTTGATTTTGACAATATTATTTATGAACAGTCATGTGGTGCGCCAATGGGGTCCCCAGTGTCGGGCCTTCTTGCTGAGTTCAAACAACGCCCCCTTGAATATAAGATTTTTAGCACATTTAAATACTACCTTTAATATGGCTTCGATATGTAGATGATATTTTTATTGTTTGGAGAGGAGGAGGTGTTAGTTTATCGGCGATGGTAGGAATACGGAGATGGTAGGATAAATGAAGTGCCACTTGTATGACTATGACTCACCCAACACTAAATGGGGGAAGCTTAGTAAAACAAAAAGTTAAATCCAGCTTCCATCAGCCGGAATATAACTCGCCATGTACGTGGAAAAAAAGGTAGTTCACATTTTTACAATATGTATAACCACGGTCAGACTGCACGCACTCTCACTAAGCTGCAGTCTGGCCGTGGTATAACTAATATTATTACAAGTTGAAAACACTGAGTCGGTATTATTTTAACAACAATTATATATACAAGAGCATCCAATTCGGAGTTCCCGGGTTAATGGATATACTACCTGTTATACATAACATAGGTGAAAACCACTTTTTAAATAGAAATTTGTAATAGATTTTTTACAATCAATAATTTTTCATTGCCCACAATTTTTCGGCCAAAAACACTTTTGAAATATATTTAAAGCCTTAATTCCGTATTAGCTGCCTGCTAGAAAGGTAAAAGCCGAAAAAATCGCCAAATATTTCCCACTTGGAGTAAGCCTTTCTAATTCTGATTATTTCAATATTTAAGCACATAGTTCGATTACATATATGTTAACGTTATTTTATGTGTATATTTTCAATTATCGATGTAGTGTTAGCTTGCTGTGCAATATTAACCGAAAAAACTGCTGAATTATTTGTTTGTTTTAATGCAAATGAGCTAATCATTCTGATTCCAGTTGAACCACTACATACAATAATAGCGGTTACTCGCGATAGAGTTAGATATTTTCTGCTTGAAAACTATTTTTAAAATCATAAAAAAAAAAAAAAAAAAAAAAAACATTTATTCAAGGTACTGTTATAAAAAATTATTGCTTTATAAGGTATATTTTTCCCCTATTCCAAGGAAAATATTTTAAAGCAATATAATTACAGTGACCTCTCACTTATACGACTCTCAGTTATACGACTCTCTCGGTTATACGCCGAATTCTCTTGGTCCCGTCCAGGCTTTATGGGAAATAATGCTAAACTTCTCTCAGTTATACAACTGTTTCTCTCACTTATACGACGCTTCAAACGGTTCAGGCGATTTTACATTTCTCACTCAAGAATTCATTTTTATAATTTTTAAAGTACAAATCATTCACGTTTTCTTAGCTTTATCCTTTTACTATTGTTAAAGTGTTTATCAATAATAAATAGCATTTCTTATCTACCTTCATGTGTTATTAACGATGAAATCTATGGCGGGAGGTTGGTTGTATGGAATTCCCTTGTGCATGTCATTTAACAAAAGCCAAATGACCACCTGGAAAACTGTGACATTGCATACAGTTAAAAAATGTTTTAGGGAATGTTGTTTTTCGCAAGACCAAACTGCTAGTTCAATGAATGAACCCGATTTTGAGAGCATATGGGAATACTTTAATGACGAAGACTGAGATGAAATGTTTATGGACGAAGGTATTAATTTCAAAGATTATGTAGAATGTGATGAAAACTTCCTCTGTCAGAACTGAAAACTGCTGAATAAATCTAAAAGCTTTATTAGACTTAAAAAATACATTTTCTCTTTTCGTCGACTACAGAGAAAGACTTATATCACTTCATTTTTTCAGAAAATCTGATTTATAAAGCTTTAAAATAAACACAGTGGTAAGTGAACTATTTTGTGAACTTTTAAAAAATATACTTTACGTTTTATTTTTTAACATGTTTTATAAATTTGTTAAAATATGTTCTTAGTACTCAAAACTTATTGTTTTTAATATGGGTAAAATAATTAATGCATATAAAGTTTGAAACTTGTATAACAAGACGGTTTTTTCTTTTATACGTCTCTCTCAGTTATACGACTTTTTGCTACGGTCCCCTGAAAGTCGTATAAGTGAGGGGTCACTGTATAATATTTTAAAAGAAATTTTGCAATGTTTAGAAGTTAATAAATTTCCGACAACAGCAAAATAGATCGCTGAAATCGTTGCCACCGTCGATAAACAATCACACGTCGGAGATATGACGATGATATGATAGATTATTTTAAGTGGAAACGGCTCAATCTTCCGTAACTGGGTCGCACACGAATTGAAAAGTATGCATCCTTGAAAATTAATTTTAAACCATAAAAAAATCTGTATTGAGATACAGTTTAAAAAAAAATTATATTTGGAAGTAAGATTTTTTCATATTCGACAATGTAGTAACCGAAATTGTTCGGTGTTTAGAAGAAAAAAAAACTACAATAAAAGCTGAGTTTATGATCACGTCGTTGCTACCATAAATATGATGTTAGCATTAATCACAGGCATGTTTTTGATTTATAATATAACCATGTAAAACTAAAAGCATTGCTACTATCAATCATAATAATAAAAACCAGTGAAAAACTATAACATAAAAACTACTGCTATTATGGTACTTTCTTGTTTCTATTGTTGATAATAAATAAAATCGCTACATTACCTTTTTATAAATAAGCATCTGTTCATTTAAAAACAATTAAATATGTAGATTTTGAAGCATTCTATAAACTCCTATATATTCTTTCATTGTATAACGGAATACAAATAGACATGTCCCTATGATCTCCTGTTATCATTATATGAGTTTATTTCAAATATTTTGTGTTCCTTTACTACAGAATTACGAAAATAAACAAATTATTACAGATAAAATGTATATTATCATTATGTATATGATAAAATATTATTTATAAAAATTTCTTCATATTTTAACTTTATTACGTATATTTAAAATAGATGTTTAAATCATGATCACACTTCTGTAAATGAAAATCTTCTAAAATAACTCTTTTATTAGCTTTAATGAATTTCACAGAGACGTTCTAAAGTTGTAAGTTTAAACTTTTCCTTTATATTTATTCAATATATGTATATACATACATCTTTCAAATATTCAAAAATGTATGCTTACAAATAAAGTATATGTTACTCAATTTATTTTAATAGTTTCAAATCAGAAATATATTACAAGAATATATTTTCATAAAAAGGAGTACCTCGTTAGGTTTCTCACAATTACATAACTGTCATCCTGCAACAAAGGCTGCCTCAGATACGGGAGTAGCTGTTGTAAAATCAATATCAAAACTTTAAAACCTCCAACGCAACTCAACCGAGTAGGAGACCTAAACATTTGGAAGTCTGTACGAGGTGTTTCTCTAAAACCGTTTCGTATTGACAATATCGTGCTTCGGATGAAGTGAAGATTTTTACATAAAAGTCAACAACAAAATGAAGTACCGTAATTTTCGGCTTATAATCCGCAGGTGGAACAATCATGTTCGGACTCAGAAATTTTATTTTATAAAGTGTTTTTTACCAGATCGCTGTATATATTTGGCTTCAATTATTGAATAAAATTTCTGGGTTAACACCGAATTGTTTGATCCGCGGATTATACGCCGGAAATTACGGTGATAGTTCCCTCGCCCGCTGTTTAAATGGGTTACGGGAACAGTGCCTTACTATTGTTTGAAGATGAATTGTAGTTTACAGTTTTTCATTTCTGGGAAAGAAATTAGTGGACAGTGCATGAATGCAATAATGTGCTGCTTATGTGATTATCAGATATTGTGTACATAAATAATTAGCGCGTAGAAATAAAAGATTGTATATGTAAGGAATAAAAATGACCTTTCACAAAAATAATAAATGCAAAAAGTCTGAATGGGTATTTTCCATTAAATTCAGAAATGCACATGGCACAGGCCAAAAAGCAACAATTTGGAAAATCACAATAAGGAATTTTAGAAATATTTCACGAAATTTCAGAGAAAATTACTGCAGGTGGGTATTATACATCTGAAAAAATATACTCAGAAACACTAATAATTATAAATGACACTAAAATATATCCATTTAAAAACAAAAACTTTAATCATCTTTAATTATTTTCATTAAAGTGAATAGTTATAATCTTTGCTTTTGCAACACGCTCTAATTTGATTTTTTATTTACGGTTAAGGCAAGGTAACAATCAGGACATTAAAAAAAAAAGTTTTGAAATTTTTAATTTGTTGTTTCGAAAGCAATGAGGGCAGTGCATATAGTCATGTTGCGCAAAAAATTTAAGTGAAAGTGAATATTTATTTATCATTACTTCAAAGTAATAAATAGGGCAAGATCATTTTAAAATATAAATATTTAAAAAGATTAAGTTGCGGCTGTGAAAGGAGGGGGGGGGGGGGGGGATTGAGAAGATTGACTATTTATTTTTGCTTTAAAATAAGAAAAATCGCAGTTTTTTTTTCTAAAAATTAAACTGTTTTAAGGAATGTAAGCTTCGTATGCAGTTGTGGGTAAGAAGAAAAATCAGAAAATTAAAGGAGACTATTTAAAATAATGATTATTTATCATTAAGGCAATAAAAAAAAAATCTACCGTAGGTACCGATCCGAAAATCGGGGTACACACGCGGACGATTTTTTTCGTTCCTAAAATTCAAATTTTTTTAAATTAGGACCGTAACTTTTCTTTATTTCGGCCAAAAACTGACCAGACTTCCAACACTGACACAGACAGGAAAGAGGGTTGCCGTAATCGTTGCAGGGTTGACACATACGAGATCAATCGCTCCACTCGCTTTTTGAAACACGTAGAAATAATTACTCTACATCCACGAAAATTTGCGATCATATGTAAAAAAAAAAAAAATCGCAAATTCAACAACAAAAAAAAATTTCATAAAAATCGACCAGTAACTTTTAAAGATATCAATTAAAACTTATTAATGAAACGGCAAATGAATTTATTTCTATTACAAAAAGACAGCTGCTTTTTTATTTCAACAATCAACGGAGGCAAATTGTCTGTGAATAATTCATTTCTGAAAGAGATAAAATGATGCAATTAAAAATTATTGTACTTTTTATACACTACATAAAATTTTCAAAATTATCGAATTTTCGAACCTGAAATATATGCATCCTTACTCAGAGTGGGCTGACATTTCAGGAATTCAAAAAAATTTCGAATTCGGACCATAATTTTTTATTTTAGCAAAATCCCGATTTTTGTATAGGAAAAAAAAAAAAAAGAAGCTAAGGAATTATCTATTTCTTTTCAAAATATCTCCTGTCGTATGGGTCCCATCGCGACGCGGTTTGGCTCATTCGACTCGACATCGATAGAACTTACCGATTTTAGTTCGTTTTTTCATCACTAGGGGCACGGTTTTTTTTCTCTTAACTCAGAAAGTATGTTACGGATTTCCACCAAACTGATTCCAAACATCATAATTAAAGTAATAAGGACCCTCTATAACATTTTTTAAAGTTTCTGAGTTTATACCACTCTTTTCGAATAATAATATCAGATTTATATCTTCATTTCATAATATCTCGGGTTCTGCGAGTCCAATCGCAGCGCGGTTTGGCTCATTTGACTCGATATCGATACCGTTTACATATTTTTAGTTCCAAGTTTCACCACCAGGGGGCGCTTCTGGAAATTGGGTTCTATGGACCCTATTACTACGGGGTTTGGCTCTTTCGACTGGATTTCGATAGTTTTACAGATTTCGGTCATGTTCGTATAGAACAGATTGCGTCCCCTGGTGGTGGAAGGTGTAATTAAAGGATTTTTCAGGCAATTCGGGTTCTATGGGTCACATCACGACGTGGTTTGGCTCCATCGACTCGACATTGATAGAGGATACTAGATCTTATCGTTAGAGTTTTATACTGTTCAATGTGCAGATTAAGGGATTATCCGGTGCGTGCATAGCACGACCGATATACGGTGCCGAAGGCAGCGGGGACCCAGTTCGGAGGTTCGTTCGGTTCGAGGTGGATGCGAGCCAGAGGGTCGTTCGTTTCGATGTTTTATATAAAAAAGGAGAATTCAAAAATTCGAGGCACCGATGTAAATTAGGGGCCCACTAGCGGGCGAAGCCAGCTAGTTTATCATTAAGGCAGACAAGGGAGCAAGATTTTCAAAATGATAAGAAGAAACTTTGTGCGCTGGGAGGAGGGGCAACGGCGAAAGCGAAAAAATCACGGAGAAAGTGCGATTTAGGTTATTTGCTTTTCCAGAAAAGTAACAAAAGCGGCAATACTTTTTAGGTAGATTTCGTAAGAAATACTACCTATTATATTCTCCCCTAAGTTGGAATTTCTGAAAAGTTTATGCAGATCTGCACCGATCATGACTCCCAGAACCCGTAACCACGCTTTATTCAAAACTTTATATATATATATATATATATATATATATATAACTTTTTTATGGACACGATACTTTCCATAATTCTGCACAAATCTCTTCCAAACTGTTACATAAAATATCGGTCTTGTTCGTTAATTGGCAAAATCGAACCAAGGGAGGGAATGGGTGAATGAGGGGATTTTTGTGAAAACAGAAAAAAAACTAACTTCGTAATTATGACACATATCGAATTCCTTTAAAGTTATTATTACTTCTAGGAAAAGGGCCAAAAATTTATGTATGACAGATATTTGATTTCATTAAAAATGCACCCAAAGGGGAGGGGGGATAGGGGTTTAAGAAGAAAAAAAATCATAACTTTGTCAATTCCCAAGATATCAAATATGAAAGCACATCCTTTTTTCCATATTCGACAATGTAAATATTGAAATTGTGCGATGTTTAAAAGTTTGAAAAAGTACAATAAATGCGGAGTTACTATCACGCCATTACCACCGTGAAAATGTCACCAACGTTACTCATTCACATGTTTTTGCTTTATAATATAGCTATATAAAAATAAAATCATTACTACTACTGCTAAAAATGTTAATAATAAACAAGTGAATAGTTAAAACATAAGTACTGTTGAGTAATATTTTCCCTTCAGAGCAAAAATGTGTCCAGCTGGAACTCGAACACAGAACATTTGGCTTAAATCGTCACTGCTCTTCCAATTAGTTATCTGGACGACATCCTAGGCAACGCAATATTTGCATGGAACAATCGTTTGATCACAACGTCTGTGGTGTTACTTGAAATAGCAAAAGAGAAATTTACGCATGTAAAGGAGCTCCAACAAATTATGGATGACTCCTTACACTTTTTAATTATTTGTAACACAATCACTGATTGGTAAATTCTGCATGCATGCTACATCAGTTGATTATGTTAAAAATAATTAAAAAGTGTAACAAGTAACACATAGTTTGTTGGAGTTCCTTTACCTGCAGTTTATTCTGTTGTGCTGTTTCAAATAATAGCCAAGATGTCATGACTAAATGGTTTTTCGGAGCGAATATTGTGTTGGCTGGAATGTCGTCTACATAGCTTAATTGGAAGAGCATTGGTAATTTAGGCCAAAGGTTCTGGACCCGAGTCCCAGCTTGGACACATTTTGATGGGAAAATTTTTGCTTGTATTTATTACTTACCAATCTGTTGTTTTTGTTTAAAATAATTAAAAATAAGTACTATAGGTTTGGCATTTTCTTGTTTCTATTGCTGATAATAAATGCAATAGCAATATTATTTTTTTTTAAATAAACAGTTGTTTATTTTAAAACAAATTAAATACATAAATAAATATGTAGATTTTGACGCTCATGAAATACTATTCTACAAACTCCTGTATAGTCTTTCATTGTATCAGTGAATACAATTAGACATATCTCTGTGATCTTCTGTTATCGCTACATGAATTTCTCAAAAGTATTTTGCGTTACCTTACAACAAAATTCCGAAAATAAACAAATTATTACTGATAAAATATTTTATTTTATTTTATTTTACATATATATTTCCACCTATTTTTAACTTTACAAAGTATATTTAAAATAGATATGTAAATTATGTACATCATATTCACAATTCTGAAAATGAAAAACTTCAAAGCAAAATATATTATTAAATTTCTTAATCTTACATTGCTGTTTCAATCTTTTACACTCTTTTAAATATTTAAACATGTATAATTAAAAAAAAAATAATTTCAATCAATATTTTTAAATTAATTCAAATCAGAAATATACTACAAGTATTCTTTAAATTAAATATTATTCATTTAAGTGTTCCAACAATATTTTCAAGCTACTATTCCTGTCCTGACGGCTTCCCTAAACATGGGAGAGGCCTTGTAAAATATAAAAACTCGCTTATAGTTGTGTTTGTTATAGTTACGAGATTAGGGTTATGACCAAGAACTCATAAAACTGATTTGAAGGTAAGGCAGTGGTAACTGTAACTAACGAAACAATGCACATGTGTAGAAGTATATATTTCAAGACACTGTAACATAGCTTTGCTGGAAGCTGGAAAGCACGCTCAAAGGCGAGATCCAATTACACGCTTGCTTCATTGTACTCGCCAACTAGCAATTTTTTATTTATATATATATATAAACTTAAAATAGCACCCTAGCACGCACCAAATTTTAACTCTTACAGGGGCTAGCAATTGTGCTCCTGTAACGTCGAATTCACACCGGCATTTATGAAAGAATTTAGTCCAAAATAAGGAAAAGCAATTTTTCAACTTTTTCCCGTCAAAGTTAAAAAAGTAAAATTTAATTAAAAGTTTCTGGTTCGAATCGTATTAAAATTAGGTGGCCCCTCAAAGGGTTAAAACGAGATTTGTTTTGTGTCTAGCCATAGTGTGTATTTGGCGATTTAACACAGCATAGCAACGATACCTGTTGGGCGATATACATCAAATCCTAATCATCGTCTAACTATGTTAAGTTGTAACAGAATATGAAGTTTGATGAAATTCCGTGCATTAGTTCTTGAGATACAGCTGTCACGGAAATCGTGAAATATCTAGCACTACAGCGCAGCAATTGGGCGATTTACAGTTCTTGAGATAGAGCGCACACAAAATTGTATCACACAGATAGACATTTTCTAAAAACAGCCAAATCGTGTTCAGGATTTTCTAAAACGTATAAATCCGTCAAAAACCAGAAGTCTGATTAATTTGGTTAATCATTCGTAATTGTGTTGCACGCGACAGAGAAATGACTTTTTTTTTAAATCATGTGTGAAATGTATATAAAAAAACAGAAAAAGTCAGTAAATTGTGATACCACTTTTGAAAAAAATGCATTTAAAAGTATATCCTTTTCCAAATTCGACGATGTAAAAGTGAATATTTTCAATGTTTCGGAGTTAATAAATTTATGCTTTAAAGCAAATATGGTTGCTCAAATCGTTGCTACCATCACCATCGATATTACGTCAGCTTTACTCATACACATGTTAAGCTTTACAATAAAGATTGTTTGATGTGCAAACGGGTGAAACTTTCCTAACTGTGTTGTAGGCAGTAGTGTTGTAGTGGCAGTAGTGTTTCCTAACTGTGTTGCAGGCATGCGTAAGATTTATTTTAGAAACCATAAAAAACTAGCAGGTTGACATACCGTTTTCAAAGAAACTCCACTTAAAAGTTTTTTTTTTTCAATTATTATTATTTTTTTTTAACAATGTAAAAATTGAAATTGTGCGATGTTTAGGGGAAAAAAAAGAATAAAAGCGAAGTTTTAGATCACGTTGTTGTCACTGTGAATAAGCCGCCAGCGTCAGTCACGGCCAGGTTTTTGCTGTATAATATTGCTATTATAGAAATAAAAAGTAATCATAATAATAAACCACAGTAGTAATAATGATAATAACAGGGTTAGTACGCTTTTACCCCATTTTTTAATATAATTTTTCTATTAGTATTTAAATAGCTTAAATTGTAAACGCCCCGTTCAATTGCGGGATTTATAATACTTTTCTGCATTTAAATAAGGCGAAAAATTCTAATGAAAAATTCTGATAAAAGCGTATGTACCCGGAATTATAAAAAAAAATTAACAAAAATAACATAAATACTTGACATGAGTTTATCAAAAGTATTTTGTGTTACTTTAATACGAAAATAAATCAATCATTTCTGATGAAATTGTATGCATGTATTATTTATATATGTATTTATTATTCATACATATATTCCCACCTATTTTCAATTTCATAACGTAAGAGAGAGATGTGCAAAAGATGTTCACACTTCAGAAAATGAAAATCTTCTAAGATAAATATGTTATCAAATTTAATTAATTTCACATTGCTGTTCTATGTAAATCCAAGTTCTTGAAACTTTTTTATACTGTTTTTAAACATTATAAAAGAATGCATAGAAACCATGCATTTTACACAATATTTTTAATACTTTCATATCAGAAATATATTACGATTATTTAATATGATAAAAATAAATAAATTTCAATACACCGGACGAACATACGTGCATCACTTTAATAATAACGGCTTCCTCAAAGATGGGAAAGACCGTAATATAAAAAAATAGTAGCAACAGATAGATCACAGAATCGCGACAATTCTGGATCCACTACACTTCTGTTCTAGCGTACTTCTGAGGTTCAGCAGAACTATCTGATTGGCTTGTCGTATTGTCAATCAAACTAATAAGTAACAGCCCACACACGTGGTCACATTTGCTGACAGAGCAAGAGCCCTGTTCTGTTGAAGTAGAAAAGAAAGCAGCACGTTTTTTTCTTTTGCGTTTGAACTTAAAATAATTATCGTTCTGTGTGTTAATTTATTATACATTATAGCTTTTTTTAAAGCTCAAATATAGGTCTAACATAGATATTACTAATACATCAGGGAGTGAAAATGCACTCAGTATCAGTTTGGTTTTATCATTTAATATCCATAAATCATTAATATGTATGCTTCTTATTATTTTCTAGTAATTGATGCACTGTATTTATCAAATCATTCAATTTTATCATATTGCACGAATTTTATCATATATTCGAAAGGTGACACAACTGAAAAAATGTGATATTTGAGGTATTAATACGATAAAATGAGAAAACTATATTTCAATCTGTGGTTAAAATCACATTCCAATAAATAATAGATAACAGTATTTTATTTTTATTCCTGGAACTGTTTTTCAATTTTCCAGAAAACGTAATTTTTTGAGTTGACACTTTTCGAATAAGCGTGCAATATGTAAAAAAAAAAAAAAAAAAAAAAAACTATTAGTAAATCAACCAATCTAAGGGGGCACGAAAAATTGAAAGTGCCCTGGGCACAAAAACTTGCTAGTCGGACCCTGATCCCAATGTAATGCTAAATGACCTAAAACTGATTTTTCCTTTGAATTACACACTGTTTTGCTTTAATTTTTATAAATTTGCTTGGATCAAGGTAAAATGTTTATGCTACGGAGATGTATTATAATGCCATCCATGTTTGCCCTGGATGAAAAAAAAAAAAAGATAGTTTCAGCCCTGTATGAAAGGGAGAAACTATACATGATAGAATTCTTAATAACAATAAGGAAGTATTAAGTAATCAAAAGCATAAAATTATAGAAGCAAGTTTTGGTGTTTTTATGTTAGCCTGCACACATTTCACCAACAGCAGCATATGAAAATATTAAATTTGAAATAATGCTTTGATGTAGAAATAAAATCGTTTTGTTTGTGATATTTTCCTTTTTGTTTGTGATATTATCCTTTTTTTTGTGTGTATTTTAAATGAAATGAATGAAAAGTTTATGTTTTAAATGAAATGAATAGAATACAAATGATGGTGATGGGAACAATATTTAGCAGTTTATTATCTGTGCCTGACTAACATAAAAGTACCCAAGTTTCTTTTAAAAAGAGGTAACATTCAACATACAAAACATATATTTCAAAAGAATTTTATTTGTTATCTAAATATAGTTATTTATCAGTCATTTTCAAATTAACTACCATTTTAGGATTACTATAGATAATTTGGTTTAAATTCCAAAAATGGTTATGTGTTATTGATTTCTGATAAGTTAACACTCAGTAGGAAAGTGATATTTTATAAGTTTCTCAAAGTTACATTAAAAAAAGGTTAATAACTGGTGATTTTAATTGATATTATTTTTAAAAAATGATGTTTAATGTTTTTTCAAAATAATTTTGACCAAGAAAAATGTTATTCTAAGGAAGATAGTGTGAGGACTAATGATCCTATAGTAAAAAATATCTAATTGACAAAAAGTTATTATAACTGAATTCATAATTAAAAATATAGCTAATACCCCTGAGAGGTAATAAAAATACTTACCATTTTAATAAGAGCTTTTCAATAAATAAAAATTAAAGTAGTAATTTAGTTTACATTAATATTACTATTTTGCCACAGTTTGTTTACACTAAATAAGGAACAATAAAGTTTTCTCTACCTTTATTTTCAACTACAGATATAAAAAGTTTTGTAAAATAATTATAATAATACTCATGAGATGTATAAAGACTAAAGAGCAGACATTAATATTAAATTTTAAACTATTATATAAATATATATTAGAAGAAATTTTTGTACTCTTATATATTTAAACTAGTCTAGTTAAAAATATTTATAACTTTGTTAAATCAGGATGTTAAATTTCTGTAATTTGGTAACTACAATAATCTAACACTCAATCACTTAAGTATATATAAACACGTAAATGAATACATTTTATAATACATATATATGTTATGTTATACCCATGTCAAAAGGTTTTTTTTTTTTTTTTTAATGTAATTATGTGTTTTAAGGTTAAAGTATTAAACAGGCTCTCCCATTACTAAAATAGATTGAAATTACTTTTATTTTTTGAAATTTTACATGAAAACAGGCATGTTAAATCACTGTTTAATGTTATTAAATAATATGCAAATAATACACAGGTGCTTAGAATTATTCATTAGAAATAAATATAATGGACATAAAACTCAATGCTTATTAAACCTGAAATTGCTTTATTCAGCTCTCTGCCCTTTCTTTAAATGTGGTAATCCATTCATAAAGTTTCACAATCAATTTATTAAATCGAGTTCGGCTAGCAGATGTACACTTTCAAAGCAGAAGAAGAAATTACACTTCTGCTTTCAAAAGAGACACCAGCTGGCCAATTAATTCAGAAATTCAATTGAAAGAAAAGTCCGTATATCCTTTTATACTGAATACGTCTTAGAAAAGAATCACTTCAATTCTCAGCTATGTAACTGAAAAATAACTGCAAATGATGACTCTTCTTTTAATCAACTGATAATAGTAAATGATGCTTCTTCTTTTATTCAGCTTATAATATTAAATATTCCTCTTTGAAAACAGAGCCTTAAATCTACTTTTTTAAATATCCATATCGTCACAAAACAAACTTGTCATTCCCCTCAGAGCGAGACTTGTAAACAAGTAGGAGGTTCTATTTCCATCCAGCGATAGCCGTGATTGGCTCAGAAGTACGCTAGAACAGAAGTCTAGTGGATTGAGAAATGTCGCCACAGAATCATATATGACGAAGGTGCCTCTAAAAAGTTTGGTCTTGACAATGTCATGCTTCCGATGACGCCAGACTGTGTACATACAAGAACTACAATTGAATAAAGTTACTTCGTTGTTTAAACCTTCGGTTAGGCGTTAAAGGAATAGCACCTTAGTATTGTTGAAGATAAATTACTAGTAGAACATAGTTTTTAGTTTTCGGGGAAAAACAAACAAAAAAAATCCCTGACGGCTCGGGCTAGAAGGCACACGTAGATTTCGAAGACGCAGACCGTGGGGTGCCTGTTTGTTGGGAATTGCAGAAGAAATGACTTTTTGGCCATGATGCGGCATTTGGAAACGCCCACTTCGAAACCTAACTTGTATGCAGGTGGAGCCGGCAGGGATTTATTTATTTTTATTTATTTATTTATTTATTTATTTATTTTTTTTTTTTTTTTTTTTTTTTTTACTAATAGAGTTTGTTCTATAAAAAACTTGTCAATATAAAAGTTTTAGATAATATTAAGAAGATTTATAATAAATTCAAGCGGATTTGATATCTTCTGAATTGACGAAGTTATGAGTTTTTTTCTTCCAATCCCCCCCCCCTCCCCTTTTTTCCCCCTTTGGGCCATTTTTAAATATATCAAAAATCTGTCATACAAACATTTTCGGCCCTTTTCCTAGAAGTAATAATAACTTTAAACGGATTCGATACGTATCATAACTAAGAAATTATGAGGTTTTTTTCTGTTTTCACAAAAAGCCAATTATAAAAAATTGAATAAAAACAACATAAATACTTTAGATGTGGTATTTTCTTTCTTGTATTGCAAATAAGAAATAAAACAGCTATACTGTATAAAAATAATAAAAATAATAAGCATTTTTCATTTAATAACAAATAATAAATCAATATGTAGACTTTTGAAGCACAAAAAATACTGTTCTATAAACTGCAATATATTCTTTCATTAATTACGATCAGTGGTCTCCTGTTATCGCGCCATGAGTTTATCAAAAGTATTTTGTGTTACTTTAATACAAAATGACGAAAATAAATAAATCATTTCTGATGAAATTGTATGCATGTATTATTTGTATATGTATTTATTATTCATACATATATTCCCACCTATTTTTAACTTCATAACGTAAGAGAGAGATGTGCAAATGATGTTCACACTTCAGAAAATGAAAATCTTCTAAAAGAAATATGTTATTAAATTTAATAAATTTCACATTGCTGTTCTATGTAAATCCAATGCATAGAAACCATGCATTTTACAGAATATTTTTAATACTTTCACATCAGAAATATATTACGATTATTTATATTTTTAAATACCATATTTACCCGCGTATAAGTCTTGGTCCACATCACCGCAAGCGTCCAAAATATTCTTGCATTATTGATTATGAGCATTAGTGCTCACCATCCTGCAAATTTCTCTCTCTTACTTTTATATAAATTTGTATTTTCCTATTTAAACTTATTCCAATGCTATACATTATAATAATAAAATTTAATTATTAATAAAAAACTTTTGTAAAAAAATAATAATAATAATAATAATAATATAAAAATGTTTGTTCTTTTTTAAGTGCTATTTTTGTTAAAGCTTAGCTTTGCCTGCCTTTTCCACCTGGCATTTATGTACTGTTTTCGAACATGTTCCGAACCCTATTTTACACTTTTTCAACTTTTTTCAGTAGTTAATTTTAACTCCAGCTATACCATTTTACTTTTTTTCCATTTATTAGACTCTATCCGTAATCTCTATAGCTTTACCTTTTTATTCCCATTGTTTAATTTTTCTTCTATTTTTAATTGTTCTTTCTTTTGTAGTTAATACTACATTTAACTTTTCCCAACGGCTCAATATTTACAAGACAGGTTACTCACATATAGACTGGGCGTAAAGTTGATCGCAACTCGGAAGCTCCTTAACCGACATCAACTGTTCGGCAACTGTTCGGCGTATAAGTCTAGAAAATTTGGACGAAAAAAAAAGAGTTAAAGGTTGGGGAGATCGACTTATGCGAGGGTCCTTAATTTTTTTTTTTTTTCAGAGTGGATTTCATCCAGTAGAAGCTCAATATAGAGTGAGCTCTTGATGGGAGCATGTACGGCGCTTGCGCGTGTTGCTTGCTGCTTTATTACTTGGCGATTTACGGAAGTCTTCGCCAAAGAGCTGAAGAGCGAAAAGCTCTAACCGAACTTTCCTCTCTGCTGATTGTGAGGGTACGGGCGATAACGCCAAAATAGGTTGCGAAAAAAAAGAGAATAAATTTTTATTATCACGTTTGCTTCATGAATACATTTGAATAAACATTAATATATTACTTAATATAATATTTTATTTTCATCTACATAATTTGAAACGAGACCAGTAACATAATTTGCGAGTGTAAATGTTAATGTACATTAACAGTTATAACATGTTACTCATTCAAAGCAATACAATAATTGTATACAAAATTAATTAATATAGCTTTTAATATAATGTTTTTAATTCATTAAAACTTTACAGACAGTAATTCTTAAATACCGTATATAATTATTTGTAACTGAATATAGCTTTTAATATAATGTTTTTATTTCATTCAAACTTAATAGTAGACAGTAATTATTAAATACCGTATATAATTATTTGTAACTGAATATAGCTTTTAATATAATGTTTTTATTTCATTAAAACTTTATAGAAGACAGTAATTATTAAATACCGTATATAATTATTTATAACTGAATATTTCTTAAGTGAAATTTTTTTACTACCTTTACATAATATATAATATTATAATGTTTTAATGAACTCTACTTTGTTTTTTCATAACTCAAAATAATAATAATAATAATAATAAACTAAGCTCATAAATACATGTTTATAAATTTATGAGCTTACGTAGTTTATTATTATTATTATTATTATTATTTTGAGTTATGAAAAAACAAAGTAGAGTTCATTTTTTACTTTCTTCTATCTATAATAGAAGAAAGTATTGAAATCGAAATTTTTTTCGACTTCCGGTTTTCGACGGATTTACACGTTTTAGGGGTCAGAGATTCCGAAAAACACGTTTTTACAAAATGTCTGTCTGTCCGTCTGTCCGTCTGTCCGTCTTCATTCTATCATCAAAAAGTGTATGATGTTATGCTTCAAATTGAACCTAATTTTTTTCCTATGTTTTTGGCTATGGCAAGCAGGTTCTATTAGAATTTGAGGATATTTCGACGAAAAGGGGCGCTGTGATCGATATTTTTGTTCCATTTTCATTATTGTACCATCTAAAAGTGTATGAAGTTATGCTTCAAATTGAACCTAATATTTTTTCTAAGTTTTTGGCTATGGCAAGCAGGTTCTATTAGAATTTGGGGATATTTCGACGAAAGGGGGCGCTGTGATCGATATTTTTGTTCCATTTTCACTATTGTATCATCGAAAAAAGTATGAAGTTATGCAGATAATTGAACCAATTTTTTTTTCTGTGTTTTTGACCATAGCCTGCAGGTCCAGGTTGAATTCGGGGATATTTCGACGAAAGGGGGCGCTGCCATCGCGATTTTTGTTCGATTTTCACTCTTGTATCATCAAAAAGTGTATGATGTTATGCAGATAATTAAACCAAAATTTTTTAATATGCTTTTGGCTGTAGCCAGCAGGTCCTACTAGAATGTGGGGATATTCCGCCGGAAGGGGCGCTGTGATAGCCATTTAAAGATTTCAAATTCAAAAAGTTGTATTAAAAATTAGAAATCCTAAAAGTTTTTTCCGTTAAATGTTTGGCCTTGATCTGGAGATTCCGGAGCAGTTTTTGTTTTGTCTCTATATTAAAAAATGGCGGAGATATAGCGGTTAAAATTTTAGGGTGGTTGACATTTTCAAATAAGACAGCAGAATTCATCCATAAACAGATTTAATTTATGAGTTTTAGTTAACAGGGTTTCAGCAAATTTTCTTTCATTGTTGTAACCATTGTTCCTATTTTTAAATGCTTAACACTATATATTTATATTCGCCAACATCAAATTCTCGCCAAGCTTGGCGACAATTGACGAAATATCGCCAAATTTGGCGATAAAAATAGGTTGCCACAAATGAAGCCAACTTGGCTGTAGAACACTAATTTGGCGATATTCTCATCCAAATTCAATGTTGACGAGAACTGGGAATGAATCTTCTTTAACTAGCCGCCACTGCCCTTAAATGTATGTTAAGCATTGTAACAAATTATTTTTATTCATAATTTATTCTTTTCCTTAATCCTTCGCCAAACCGGAAAAATCTAATGGACAAATCAAGAACTTTTGCGATGGTGGTGGCATTAAAAAAATAAAAGTATATGCTGTTTTAGTAATCTCTAATAGGTACCTGAAAATGGGATTTTCTCGCCAAAATGGCGCAAAACAAAAATTCCGCCAACCCTGGTGCGTCCGTGACAGCTGTTCCAATTTAAAATACATGACGTTCACATTTTTCTTTAAAATAGAAAATAGATAAATAAGAAATATTATCATAAATCAAAACATTTGATTTCAAAATTAAAATATCGTTTCTAATTAATACACACGAAAAATAAAAGCTGACAATTTGTTTCGAAATTTGATCCATTAAATATTATTACATGAGTTCAACCACGGAGTTCAACTTACATCAAGAAAAGATCCGAAGGAAGTTGAGTTGTATGGAACAGAATTATGGTAAACTTTGACTGTCTCACTGGTGTTGATTATTTTTTTTTACACCAGGCAGCGGTCCAAAAATTCATGGTTTAATATTTTAAACGTTCACAACGAATTAATCTTTTTTTTTTGTTGTTGTTTACTTTCATGGATAGAGAATTTGAACAGCGAACCTAATTGAAACTGAAGTTATTGCAGAATGTATACATAATTGAACGTAAGTCATCTCTCAAATATTAATTTATTTTGAACGATCTTTCTAAAAATGTAACTTTTATGCAGTTTTATTAGAAAAAATAATTTTGAATAAAAATGGCTGCCTGGCATATGAAACAGTGAAGCGGCATCCCGGAACTGTTGAGGACAGTCACATGACATACGGTTTTATTATAGAGATTGGGTTCCACGCATTTTAGCTTCGTGTTTTCCAGTAAAATTAGCTAAAATCGTAAAACCAAGGCATAGGGAGACTATCTGTTCCGGTCGGTACAGGCCAAAAGAACTTTTCGTAGTTTAGTATACATCAGTTGATTGCATCCCGGTAACCCGATGATTCCCAAGCAGCTGACGTACAACAGAATGACGAAAAATATTGATTTTATTGGCGATGTGAGGACGAAATTAGAAGTATTTACATGATTGAGATAGAAGAAAGTTTTGGGATTGGCACATCCGACTAGTTATACAATGTAGTATATTTAGTGTAACGAAATTACACTATCCGCGTTTACCTCAATAAGGACAAAAATTAAATTTTTTCACAGAAAAGATGAATTTTTTTGCTTGATTAATGAACAATAATTCACAGATCAACATAAAGTGATCGGACAATCATGATTGATGCAGCATTTTTATCCTTAGATTATAAGGAAGAATACGGCACTATTGTATACAGCCCAATATCTGGTAATTTTTGCAGTGTGAAGTGGAGATGTTCCCAAATCGTAACCTATAGTCTAAAATTTAAATATCCACATTTCTCTTCAACAATACTGTTTAGCATACATTCTATATATATATATATATAAGTGACAATTAGCTTTTATTATTTAAATGTGAATAATGTAACAAACTTTAAATATTAATAAGTACTTAAAGTAGTAATGCGATATTTTATTTCATTAGACTACTACTTTCAGTAGATTAATTGTGTTCATTGATTTTAACTTAATATTTTGAAATTAAATTAATTTTAAATTACATAAAAGTTACTCTCGTATTCTGTAATATTGTGATATTAGAAATTTATTCGACCCTATCTCCTTCCATTTCTGTTTGTTTGCTTGCTTATTTTATTTATGTTTATTATTTTTAACTTAATACACAGAAATTAAATTAGTTTTAAAGCAAATAAAATATACTCATTTTTTTGACGATAAAATAAAAAAAATTGAATGAAGGTGAATATCTTATATGATAAAGTAATATTCAAAATGATTTTGTTCGTACAAATGTTATTTTATTCCTGAATATTTTTTTATGAGCAAAAATTTTCATGATTCAGCCAAAAGTCATTTTCAGCATTTCATTTTGGAAAAATAAGTATTACATATACATAGAGTAAGACCTTATTAAATACTGTAGGACCTATTACATAAAGTAAGTCCACCTTTTCATGCCAAGCGTATAATTGGCTTTAAACATCCATTTTGTCAAAATTTTCTGAAGATGCCTTGCAACCTCAATAAAGTTCACTGGATAAATAATTTGCAAGATTTTTAAAACTACAATTCTTATTTCAGTAATAGTTTACCCTGATGAAAGAAAGAAATAAAAATTATACTTTGTCTGCATTTCTGAAATCTAAAAAACAGGGCACTCATAAAAAATATCCCTTTATATCTGATAAAAAATATACATATATAAACTGAAATACTACACAGTCAATGGTACTTTTATGTTAGCCGGGTGCCAGTGATATATATAAATATATGTATATAAATTTGTGTCTATATCTATTTATATATGTGTGTATATATGTATGCATATAGATCACTGGCACCCGGCTAACATAAAAGTACCCAATTAATAACACTACACAAACAGACATATAATAGAATAGACATAAAACTTGTTGCAACTTTTTAGTTTTTTTTTTGTTTGTTTGTTTGTTTGTTAATCAACATTTTTGTAATGAAATAAAACATGCCAGGTTGTTTAAAAAGTGCATTTGCTCTAAATCATAATTTGTACTGAACAACCATCTCTAATATGTCAAACACAAATTACAAATATAAAATTCTTCTCCACAAGCTCCATTCTTACAATAAACTTGCATTATTGTAATCTAACTTTTCAACAGCTCTCTTTTAAATATGTTTTATTGTAGTGCATAAGATTTTTTTTTTTGCTCCCTTAAAACTTTAAATAAGATAGTATTAAAAAATATTTCGAAACAAAAATGCTCAATGATAAATTCAGGAGGCGGCCCTGATGCGCGCGTGCGCGTGGGGGGGGGGGGGGGGGGGCAACCTCCCCGGGAGATTTTTAATTTGATGCTTATTAATGATGATGAAGTGCAAATTTTCCACACGTACCACAACCACAGTTAGAACTTTAACCTCCCTCCTATGGAGAAGAATGTCTGAATTATACACTGAAAATATTAAAGAATTATTAAAATTTCTAAATTATCTAACGTACTTAGTTTTTACTTATTCTCGTATTAAATGAAAGAAAAAAGGGTCCATATAACATATTATAAAAATTGTAATGAGTTACATTAAATTTTCAAAATCAAAATGGCTAAAAAAAATTACAATTTATTTAACACTAATTTTTTATGTATCAGTATTCTCTTATCAATCACCTACAAAAATGTCTATATGTTATAAAAATCAAGCATTGAAATTATTTCTTAAAAATAAAACTGCTGAAAAATTACGTTTCCTAAACTATTTAACAGAAGAGAATTTAACAGACCCCCTTCCCCCCCCAAATAAGATTACTTGATCTAAACATTAATATTCTCATAAATAAACTTATTCTTGCTCAGTATATTTTTATGTTATTAAAGATAAAATATAAATACAACTTTAAACATAAACACTTTTTTTCTACACGAAACACTTATTTTCCTTTCATTGGCAGAGTGGGAGTCAATGCTTCCTTTTTCTTTCTCTTTTCGCGTTCAGTGGGAGCCAATTCTACCATATGCTTATTTTCTATACAAATATTAAATTCAGTTAGCCAAACAAGCGATAAACTGCCTAATACAGTAACCCTATTCATGCGCTGTAGCTTCTCACAAGGAGCCCTTTCTATATTGAGAAGCTAGTCTGCCCCAGCGATGGCAGAAGCTGTTGTTAACACGTTCGCTGCCAACTACGAGTATACTCGTAGTGCTATCTAGTTTTCTTCAATCTAAAATTAGTTATTCGCACCGGAAATTTCAAAAGAAGAATTTTTATTTTATGTAATCACGAAATGTCTGTAATAAAACAAAGTAAATATTGCTATTAGTTTTTTATGGTATGAATTTGAACTTTCTAAATAAAAGGAAAATTCCGGCATTTTTAGCTTGGCAGCGAACGTGTTAAAACAGAAGCTGTTGCAAAAAAGTTTGAGGATAGGCATTTAATGCACAGCACCCTATGCAAGCTAAAACATATCTTTGCCAAATATTATATACGGAGTAAATATCCATTGGCTGAAGGCCCAGTTCAGAGTCTTCCGCAGCAAGTCGTACTGAGATACCATTAATCCCTTCCCTACCCATTACTTTCGAATCATTTTGTGGCCATTGATAAAAGAAATGGGTGTTTCCCCACTTTTGAGCGCTGACCTTTAGACATGCTAAGTAAGTCATAAAAGATGAATGGATCCGGTGTACTATTTCAGGGAAAGCGACACATAACAACGCTACGTGTTTGCACCTTAACAATGGGTAGGACATGTATAAATGTAAACTAGTCGTTGGGGGCCACCGTAATACTTACCCATCATGGATATGCATAATATAAAATATGAAAATAAAACATCTGTAAACTATTTATAAAATGCATTGCAATTCGATTAAAATCGTGGCTTGATGACGTCATAAACTTCAAATGCTCTATTACTGAATTGCATAAAAGAAACATCCTTATAACACCAAAATTGATAATCCTATTAACTAACGGTTTACTGCGTCGGATGAAGCGTCTCATTTCCAATTAAAATATATCTTTGAATTGAAGTTTGAATGAAATACAGGGTCATGAAAAATCGAAGAGTGTGGGTTGAGTTGGGTTGATTATTGACAGCCAATTATCTACACTTGGGATATAGGCCCGGGAGGGGGAGTATCCTTCGTGGGGGTCTTTCTAAGGGAACCTAACCCGTATTTACGCATGGATAAATCCACGGCTCGAAGAAAACCATGAAAACTCCGAACGATTAGGCCGACGGGCGCGATTGGGATGGAACCCAGCACCTCCCGTCTACCAGCTTCGAGAGCAGAACCTCTCAGACACTGGTGGGCGAAGAGTGTGGGAAATAGGATTACAAATATCTCGGCAACTAATTATTCGATCGACTGCGTTGTTTATGCAAAATTTATGTTTTTTTTATTGTCTTTTATATTCACTCTTTAAAATAAACGATTTCGAAAATTTTTATATACCTTTTATCAGAACGAATATTTCGAGAGTCCGAAAAAAATTGTTCCGGATAATCGAGGTTACTGAAATTCAATAAGCTTTTTCTCATTATTACATACTAAGTACATACCAAATGTCAAGTCTCTATCTTAATTTGCTCGGGAGATAGAGCGTTTACAGACACACAGCCGAACGGCAAAAAAAAAAAAAAAAAAATTCTAAAAATATGTTTTTTCGGCATCTCCAGTGTCTGAAATGTGTAAATCCGTCAAAAAAATTTTCGATTTTCAAAACGATTACAAGACTTACTGTATACAGTGCCTCTGAAACGTTTTGGTCTTGACAATGTCATGAATCCGATGACGCGGGACTGTACATACAATGAATGAAATAATGCCTCCCTTGCTCTTTAACCGTGGAGTAAAAATTAGGGGCGTAGTTTGTACCATAGTATTATGGAAGATAAATTGTGTTTAGCTTTCGTTAACGAAAGAAAAGATTTAGCGGACTGTTATTGCATGCAGTAATATGCTGCTTGTGTTATTATCGTATGTTGTGTACAGAAATAATTATGGTGTAAAAAAAAAAAAAAAAGAAAAGAAAAGAAAAAGAAAAACTGTCGTATTTCTAAAACAAAAAAATGACTCTTGAAAAAAAAAAAATTTGAAAAGAATCTAAAACTGAATGGGTATTTTGCATTAAATTCAGTATATACAGGCCAAGAAGCAAAACTTTGGAAAAACGGTGTAAAAAGGCTTTAAAAAACTTAATCGAAGTAAAAAATCGATTGGGGTTGTAACATTTTTCATTTGTATTTTGTACTTCGATTAAAATTTTTGTCAAATAAAAGTCTTTTTACACCGTTTGTTATCTTTTCTTTGCGTCGTGGTCTTGATGCAATTGCACCATCACGATTGCGTTTTCGACCCCCAGTTCCTATGTAATTCCTGCTCCTCATGACCTGACACACTCACACCTGCCGCTTGGACAAAACCTTTTGAACCACCCTGTATATGAAAATGATATTCATACTTCTGAAAATGAAAAGCATTTAAGAGAAATCTGTGATAAATTTAATTAAACGCAGAATGTTGTTCTATGTATATCCAAGCTCTTCAAATCCTGTTCTATACTGTTTTACATATTTCAAAAGTGTGATAAAAATGAAGTGCATTATATGTATATGTGTTCAATTATTCATGTAGTGTTAATTTCTTACGCAATATTAGCGAGAAAAACTGCTCAAGTATTTGTATCGTTTTACTTGCAGACGGGTTAATCTTTCGTAATCGAGTTGCCCAGAATAGAGATAGATTTTTTTTTTTTAAATCATGCTTGAAAATTATTTTAAAAGCCCAGTAAATTGAAATACCACTTTCAAACAAATTGCAAACAAAATCTTTTTTTCCTATTCGACGGTGTGAAAAGTGAAATTTTACAATGTTTAGAAGTTAATTAATTTCTGATAAACACAAATTTGATTGCTCAAGTCGTTGCCACCATTGATATGACGTCAGCGTTACTCATAGATAAGTTTAGCTTTATAATAAAGATTGTTTCAAGTGCAAACGGATGAATCTTTTGTAACCTCACGCCCATTTAAAAATATTTATGCTTAAAAAATATTTTAGAAACTATAAAAAAACAGCAAGTTGACATACCGTTTTCAAACAAATTCTACTTGAAAGGACATTTTACTTTTATTCGACAATGTGGAAATTGAAATTGTGCGGTGTTTAGAAGTTTCAAAATGTAGCAATAAATGCGAATTTCCAACTGGACGAAAAATGTCCGCACCAGGATTCGAACCTGGGATCGCTTGGCTGAAGCCGCCACGCTCTACCACTGAGCTATCCCGGTCGAATCTGGAGGGCATAATTCATCCAGTTAACCTTATTGATCAAAGCATCTGGTCTGATATTTTAATCAGCTCAACAGAAAAGATCGCAGGTAATGGAACTCCAGTAAACGCTGGATACGTGAATACACTGGATTATTTTTTAACACAATTATTTCAAATTGGTAAAGTAATCATACAAGTTGTAAATTTCCAACTGGACGAAAAGTGTCCGGGCCAGGATTCGAACCTGGGATCGCTTGGCTGAAGCCGCCACGCTCTACCACTGAGCTATCACGGTCGAATCTGGAGGGCATAATTCATCCAGTTAACCTTATTGATCAAAGCATCTGGTCTGATATTTTAATCAGCTCAACAGAAAAGATCGCAGGTAATTGAATTCCAGTAAACTAAGTTACCAATTTGAATAATTGTGTTAAAAATAATCTAGTGTAATCACGTATCCAGCGTTTACTGGAGTTCCATTACCTGCGATCTTTTCTGTTGAGCTGATTAAAATATCAGACCAGATGCTTTGATCAATAAGGTTAACTGGATGAATTATGCCCTCCAGATTCGACCGGGATAGCTTCGACCAGATGCTTTGATCAATAAGGTTTACTGGATGAATTATGCCCTCCAGATTCGACCGGGATAGCTCAGTGGTAGAGCGTGGCGGCTTCAGCCAAGCGATCCCAGGTTCGAATCCTGGCCCGGACATTTTTCGTCCAGTTGGAAATTTACAACTTGTATGATTACTTTACCAATTTGAAATAATTGTGTTAAAAAATAATCCAGTGTATTCACGTATCCAGCGTTTACTGGAGTTCCATTACCTGCGATCTTTTCTGTTGAGCTGATTAAAATATCAGACCAGATGCTTTGATCAATAAGGTTAACTGGATGAATTATGCCCTCCAGATTCGACCGGGATAGCTCAGTGGTAGAGCGTGGCGGCTTCAGCCAAGCGATCCCAGATTCGAATCCTGGCCCGGACATTTTTCGTCCAGTTGGAAATTTACAACTTGTATGATTACTTTACCAATTTGAAATAATTGTGTTAAAAAATAATCCAGTGAATAAATGCGAAGTTTATGATCACGTCGTTGCCATCGTGATTAAGAAATCAGCTTCACTCACCGACATGTGTTTGCTTTATAATAAACATAAATAGTCTACGAATAAAATAAAGTTGTTTGTGTGTGTGTCTGCGTGCGATGGCTAGCGAAATCTACCGCACGAAAAAGTTTGAAAATTTGAGTAAGGATAGTCCAAGGCAGGTTTTGATGCACCTGAGACTCAAATTTTTAATTTTTTTAAACTCTGCCCACAGGAAGTCTTTGTGCCTTAAATTTTTAACAACTTGCCCCCTTTTATCCCTTCTTCGTCGTTTCTGGGTCCCTTTTTCCATTTAGTTATTCCTCTATTTGTACATTCCAGTTAAGACACTGCCCCCCTGACGCCTGGTCTGGAGCTCCTTAAAGTTTTTGTGCACCATGCCATTCCACCCCCCCCTAATTGACCATCTCAATGCATAACTTTGAAGTTGAGTCTTGGACTCATTTCCCCGGGCCACCACCCTCATACTTTTATTGAGTCCTAGGGCCTTTTCCCCCATTTTTGGCGCATTTATTTAAAATTTTATCCTAATGATTAATTTATACACTATGCTTAATTCCGACTAATTGAAGTTCTAAAGCGCTAAGTACCTTTTAACAAGTTTTCATCGTAGGGCCCTGCTCTCAACTATCAGTTGCCCCCCTCCCTACTATAGCTCCCTTAAAAATGGTCCGATTCACTAGCTTTTTTTTTTCGAACATCGTTTCAGGTCTTCTAGCTACTATATAAATGGCCAAAAAATTTCTCAGACCTCAGCTACCACTCATTTTGAATATTAATCTCCTTCTTGGGACCCTTAGTGCAGCTGCTCTTCAAATTATCGCATTCTCTGACAATTTTTTTAACATAGTTCTAGGGTTCTCCAGGTACTTTATAATCTACTAAAAATTTCCTCAAACCCCCAACTACCACCTTTTTCGAATATTAATCTTTTTTTTCGGCATCAACTTACGTTTACCCACTACAGCCGTAAATTAGAAATCGCGTTACTGTTAAAGGAAACTGGTTAAGTTTACAGGGAGGGGGGGGGTGCAAGTCAGAGGGACGTTCGGAAAGAGTTTGTTGTGAACACACTAGACGCTGCCAAAGGCATTGGAGCCCCGGAAACTATGTTCATTGGAAACGCTCTACACTGCCGAAGTCAATGGGCCCCCCCGAAACTAGGTTCAGATAAATATATCACTTTCTTTATTTTTAGTTACTTTTTATTTCAGCTCAGCACACTTTTGCATTTTATTACGTGCTAACTTAGTAGTAATCTTTTTTACGATAGTTCGCCATTCCTTCAAGCCTGTTATCGGCTCCCGACGCATATTGTCGTTATGGTTTTTCACCGCAGAACGTTTCTCTCTTTGCATCGTATCTTTAATTTCGTTTCGGCGCAGGTACTAACTTTTTGCTCAAACTTGCTTTCGGCCAATTCGCTTGTGCGTACAACGCATGCGGCACACATCCTACAGCTATGGCATTAGAATTTCTGTTTCGCCGCACCGCCGATAATTTTAGAGCTCACTCCGTCATGTTTCGGATTTCGCTCACCATAAGCGCTGCAATCAAAAGAGGTGTGTCTGTTTTGATCAAATTATAGTGCTTCTTTGAATTACCAAATCTTAATGAGTTTTTCATTTGCCTTTTTAATTTTAGCATCATCTGTAATTAACTAATAAATTTGAAATACTCTTGCTTTCACTTTTGTATTCCCCAATCATTGGTATAAATACCAATGTCGCTGGTTTTCAGATCGGAATTCTAATTAAAACGTTGCCATAAAAAAAATTATTTTGAAAGTGTCGATCGATCCAAGCTTCGGCTCGTATCCAGGGTTTGGCCTTTGCGTCGAACTAAGGGTATCGTTAGCCGTTAGAAGTATTTGATATTCTTAATAGTCTGTGATGCTGAAATTTATAAATTTAACTTAATGAATTTAAAAGTTACATTAAAGAAACCTAAAGTTTTAAATAATTTTCTCAAGTGAGTCTATGGAACTCGACCAGTTTTAATATAATTATTGTGGAATTCAACGATCGTTCCCAAGATGTAGAATTATTATAAATTCTTCTGTGCAGTGATCAACCAATTCTATCTTTCTATTCTTTCTAAGAAAATAAATAAAGATGGATTCATATTTTAAAGGAGCGTCTTCATTTTGTCTACATACCTTAGTTACAAGATTAAATAAGATTATTTTATTCATTTAATCTGATTGTTTTTCTCTTCCAAGTTTGACCTAAAAACCGCAAGCACACTTTATTGTGCTTTGTCTAATGCACTTTTAAATCACAACTGCAATTCGTTTAACTTATACTATCACCTTCTTTAATATCCAACTAATTTCAATTAAAGTTCCTCTTCAATTAAAAAAATTTAACGCCACAGGCAACGCCGAACGGATCGGCTAGTATTTAATAAACCTTTGTTAAAATGTTAAAAAATTGCCATTATCGCCATAAAATGTACAATATTGCGAAATATTTATATTTTTTACTGTACTGTAGAGTATATTGCTTGAAGCAGGCAAAAACAGGGGTTAACTTGGTATGTGATAACTGTTCACACTTTCATTAATTTTTTTGAGAAAATTAATTCGATTCTTGAACAACTCACTTCCTGAACAGTTTTTTTTAATGTAGATTGTTCGAGAACCAATGTACCACTACATATAAAGCTACTTAAACCTAATGTATAATCATTTCTTCCCAGAGTTTTTCTATTGTATAGAATAAATGTTTTCTTAAGTCGCAATAAGGAAATCGTTTGAAGAATTAAGATAGAGAAATTTCTGTTTCAATCTACAAAAGATTAGAAGAAAGTGCATCATTAAGAAAATCTGTGACACCATTATCAACGTACCCACATGCCCGCACACTCGTGTCTGCTGACCCCTCTTCTTGCACGCATGAAGATTTTGTACATTTATACCCACTAATAGATAGGAAATGTTAGTTTTGATTGAAAGGAAGAGAAGATTCTCTAGCTGTACAGTTTTTTCTTATATCTGCTGTGAACCAAAACGCTAAAAAACTCGATTGTACTAAAACAGACAACACTTTTGAGTATTGTTTCCTTTTTTGTATCCCTAGAAATTTTGACTTGTGTAGAAATAAAAACACTAATAATGATATTAATATACCATACTACTAATAATGATAATGGCAAAAGACAGTGCATAATAATTAAAATTTTATATGGTAAAAAATTACGAGTATAAATAAACTTTATTTCTGATAAAATAAATTTATTATATATATATTTAATTATATATCATTATTTATTATTATTATATTATTATTTAAATATATCCCCACTTATTTTTAATTTCGTAACGTGTAGTTAAAGGAGATTTGTAAATGATGTTCTGAAAATAAAATATTCCAAAGAAATATGTTATTCAAACGAAAAGAGAAATATGTTATTAAATTTAATTAATTTCACAGTGACTTTCTCAATAAATCCAAGTTATTGAATCCCTTTTATACTGTTTGAAATATTTAAAAGGGATGCTTAGAAATGAAATGCATTTTACACAATATTTTTAATAGTCTCATATCAGAAATATATTACGATTATTTATTTTTTATAAAAACAAACAAATTTTAAGAATAACTGTGGAGTCAGTACTGATACAATCCATGTAATATCGGCTGCCTCAGACATGGGAGAAGCCGTTGTGAAAATAAAGAGTAGCCGATGGGCATTTCGACTAATTTTCAGGAGTCGAGTCTGAGTCGACTCTCGACTCACCTGAAGGAATACGGTTGGTTGGAAAGAAATTCAAATTAACATTTATGATGAAGCAATATTTATTGCAATTAATAAAAACTAGCAAATATATACTTTTTAATCAGCAACAGCTTTTTTCACATTTAGCATAAATAAATCCAATATAGATCATGTGACTAGAATAATTTTAACAGCACGATAGGGAGGACTCTTGTAACATTCCATAAATTGAACTAAAATGCGTTCAAAAAGAAAAAATCCTCTGATCGTCATTGTGGATTTTTCTGACACCTTTGCGAGATGAATTTTTTGTATCACATTCGATAAAATTTCAAATATTCTCATTGCAGCAATAAAAATTCTAATAATATATTTTATTTTCCAATAAATGTAATATATATTTCATTTTTGTCGATTGTTTTCTTGTGCTAACTTTGTTATGATTGCCGTGACCTGAAAATTAGTTTTAAACATCAATTGGATGCTGTCTTTTAATTTTATTTTTATTTACTTTATTTTAACATGAATTGCTTTTATAGAAAAATTAAAACCATTGTTTGTCTGATAAATAAAATATCTGCATTTATGAATATAAATAATTTAGTGAATGTATAAAAATGTAGTATAAAAAACTATGAAATATTAAACAAATAATATTAATAAGTGTTGCCCCCTTACGAAAAATTCTTCGTATTTGTTGTTTATATTTTGCATTTCACCCACTTCCGAAATTTAATATCTAACACCATACGGAGATACGTTTTTATCCCCCCCCCCCTCCTCTTCTCCTGGCGGAAAATTTTATATAAAAAAAGTGTGGCTAAATTTAAAAAGTTCATCCGAATCGTACCTTTATATTCCGACAGTAAGTCGCCAAATTTCATCGCAAAAACTACGATTTATTTCAACTACGATCCCGCTCACCATCGGTGAGTTGGGAGCTGCAGATAGAAAGAATTCTTCGCATCAGATGTTTACATTATGTGATTCATCCTCTTTCAAAATTTATTCTCTAACACAATGATAGATTTTAATTTTGCGACCGTCCTCGTTAGCGAGAGGGAAAAGGACCGAGTTTGAAAAAAAATCATCCGTATCTTATTTTTATATTGTGACACTGAACATCTTGGAAAATTTTATCACGAAATCCGTGAGCGATCCAAAGTGCATTTTGGCAACCCCTCCCCCTCCCCCCTCCCTCTTCTAAATACGCACGCACACACTGAGGGGCAAGGGCGCGTAATTTCCAAAGAAAATTCTTCATATCTGGTTTCTATATTCTGTGATTCATCGCCTTTCAAAATTTCATTTCTAAAACCGTCATAGATCTTGGGATACGTTTTAATCCCGCCCCCTACCAACCCCCTTGAATGAGGATAAGGACGATGAAGTTGAATTCTGAAAATAACCTCCGTATCTGGTTTTGTATAAAATTTTGTATGACTGTTTTTATAGTTATTTGCGAATAATTAAATTTATGAAAATGAATTACAATAACTATATATACACGCAAATCAAATAAAGGATATCCATTTTCATGTAAAATACTTCGATTATAAAATAAATTCTGTAACAAAGCATTTTTATAACAGCCTGTTACTAAAGTAAAATTTCATTTATCTTTCTTCTAAATTTTTCAATATTACTTGAAGCAAAAGAACTTGAAAACATTCCACTATTCAATCCTACTTCCTCATTTTTAGAAAAATTCAAAGACAACTGCTTTATCGCCTATCCGGTGTCCAGCATAACGCAAATTCAATTAATCATTCACAAAACACTTCGCTCACTTGGCCCTCCCCTTCATTTTATACAATCATCCTCCTAATAATCCCCCGATACTGAGTCGAGGAATCGAAATATCAAAGAGTCGAAATCCAACTCTGTGTTCAACTCCCGACTCTTCAACTCCTTCCTTTCCACTCTTCTGACGACTGAGTCGAATGTTCGACTCTTAAGAGTCGAGTTAGTTCAGTAGCAAGGAGTCGACAGTTCGATTCACTTTAGAAGGAGTCGAGATTCTGAGTTGAGTCTTTGGTCAACTCTAATGGGGACCGGACAGATTAATGCAACATGTTAAAGAAGTGCCAGCGAGAAAGAGAAAGGGAGAAGGGAATCTTGTAGGGATTTCTTTAAACTTTCTTTAAACTTGAAGCTAGAGGGAAAAAACGCTTTTGCATTTGTACTAGCGCCACCTATGGAAAATATTTTTAAATAATCAGAGATTAAGATTATTATTAAGATTTCTATTCGTCTGTGAAAGTAATATTATGAAACGAAATCTTTAGAACATAATCTTTCCAACATTTTAGTAAGAAGTATATGAATAAGTAAACAAATAAATTACTGACCGCTGCATGAATGGATTTCATGCATTCTAGAGACTGCTGCACAGCGAATTTCATGCATCCAGAGGGTTTTTTTTTTTCGGTTAATGTACGCGAAGCGTACATATATATGTTACTAACCTCTGCTCGAATGAATTTCATGCATTCTAGAGATTGCTGCACAGCGGATTTCATGCATCCAGAGAGGGGGGGTTGGTTAATGTACGCGAAGCGTACATATATATATATATGTGTTACTAACCGCTGTTTGAATGAATTTCATGCATTCTAGAGATTGCTGCACATCGAATTTCATGCATTCAGAGGAGGTTATTTTCGGTTAATGTACGCGAAGCGTACATAAATATAAGTTACTAACCGCTGCTTGAATTAATTTCATGCAATGATTGAATTTCATGCATTCTAGAGAATGCTGCACAGCGAGTTTCATGCATCCAGGGGTTTTTTTTCAGTTAATGTACGCAAAGCGTACATATATATATATTGTTACTAACCACTGCTTGAATGAGTTTCGTGCATTCGTACAATCAGAAATCTCGAGATTCTCGAGAAATGAAATGGATTTTACACAATATTTTTAATGATTTCATATCAGAAATATATTACGATTATTTATTTTTATAAAAACAAATAAAGTATAAGAACCACTCCGTGTTTACCGAGACACAATTCATGTAATAACGGCCGCCTCAAACATGGGAGAAGCCGTTGTAAAAATAAAGAGTGGCGGATGGGGACAGCTTAATGCAACAACGTTAAAGAAGTGCCAGTGAAACAGAAGAAGGGAGAAGGGAATCTTGTAGGTATTTCTTTAAACTTGGTTTGAAATAAGGGGGAAAAAAAGCTTTTACATTTGTACTAGCGCCACTTATCAAAAATATTTTAAAATAATCACAGATTAAGATTATTACTAGGACTTCCCTCAAAGGGATTAGTCTGAGTGATATTGATGAGAACATAGGGTTAACAACTACGAAGATACAATATATGAAAAAGAGCAAATTAAATGATAGAATTACAAAATATCATAAATAAAAATACAAAAGGTGTGAATTATCACTTTACTAAACAGCGTACAACCATTAGAGTTAAAAAATAGCCAGATCGGGGTTCTAATTAGTGTATATCATATATAAATTAATATGTACTGTTATGTTTTCACATGTATATATATTTATAACATTTGGCAAAGAATCTCATTTTCTTAAGCGGAAATTTCTCAAAACTTAAAAAAAGAAAGAAAAAACGCCGGATTTTTTAAAACGCCAAGCTTTTTAAAGTCACGTAATCAGATTTGCAGACAAGAGCGTATTTTAGCAAGCGTAGTTTAACGCAAATTTAATTTCACTGTTGCAACATTTTCTTTGTGACAAATATTTACACTTGAATTTAAAAATTTTAACTCTTCTTCATTTGTATAACTATTTATAGAAACTCGTACACTTCAAACTACATTGACAACATGCTTTGCTACAAACCTGATTACGAAACTGTAGCCTAAATTCCTACTAAAGTATATAAAAAATCTTTTGATGACTTCTGTAAAAATCCATTTTACATGAAATCTCCATATTGGCGAACTTGAAAAAATATATATATATTTCAAAGATAATACTTCTGGATTATTTTCTAGGAGGCTCTCCCCCCTGCGCCTTTACCGCTTCAAACCCCAGACTTTTCTTCTGCCTGTCTGTCTGTCTCTCTCTACAATCTGTTTGTTTCCTTATCAGTTCTTATACCCATCTCTATACCCGATTGAGTGTCTCTCTACACGTCTCGCTACATGTCTGTATATTTCCCTACTGGTCTCGCTATCCGCCTACCTGTTTCTCTAACCCGTCCAACTACTTGTATGTCTAGCCGTGTCTCTATACGTCTTTCCCTCCGTACCCATTTGTCTACTGTCTCTCTACTCGTCTGTATACCCTTCTCACTATCCGTCTGTCTTTCCACCCGACTCTTTAACCGTCTCGCTACCCATCTGTCTATCCGTCTCTCTAACTGTCTCGCTTCCCGTTTCACTACCCGTCTCTCGACACGTCTGTGTCTATATACCCCTCTCTCGACACGTCTGTGTCTATATACCCCTCTCTCTACCCGTCTGTCAATTCGTCGCTGTACTCATCTCCGTACTCGTCTCTCTATCCACCACGCTACCCGTCTCGCAACCATTCCCTCTACAAGCCTGTCTACCGGTCTCGGTACTCGTCTCGCCACCCGTCTCCCTACCTATCTCGCTACCCCTCTGTCAACCCTCTTTTTTACTTGTCTCACTACCCGTCTGTCTATTCGTTTCACTACCCGTTAGCTTATCTATGTCGCTTTCCTACTCTCTACCCATCTCACTAACCGTCTGTCTACCCGTTTGCTTACACGTCTCTCTACCTCTCGCCACCTCTTCCCAATATTTAAACAATTTAATATACAGAAGCCTTTCATCTGTTATTAAATGCAAAAAGGAGTAATTTATCTAATAAATGTAATCAGATGCAATTTTTTTTAATACATACATAAACCAGCATAACAATTCATCAGGTTTATTTTCATTGTAGTTTATGTCATTTGGCAGTAAATCTCAACTTCTTAAAACCGAACTGCGTCAAGCTTTTTATAAAAGCCCCTAGGTCCGTATAACTGGGAAGGGAAAGTACCCTCAGGGCTATTAGATACATGTTATTAAGTTAAGTGAAAGTTTCGTAATCGGATTCGCAGCCAATTACTTATATCAGAAAGCGTGGCTTAACACCATTTTAAATTCATTTCTGTAACTTTATTTTCCTTTTTTTTTGGGGGGGGGGGGGGGGGGAGGGTTTCAAATATTTACACTTAAATTCAAACTTTTGCCCCCATGTTAATATTAGTGTTGTTTGTATTATTAATTAATACTTTGTTGGCCGAGCTTCATTCGAAACAAATGTAAAAGACTTCTTCCACAGTTTTTTTTTTTTACGCTAGGAGAAACTTCCGTAATCGGGCCCAAAGCTAATCGAGAATTTAATATCATTATTGTTTGTAACTCTTATAGAGTTAAAACAATATTGTTGCTAGCATTACTCTTGTTTGAGACCAACCTTGTCTGTGTATCTGAATGAGGAAAAGTTCGTATCATGTGCTGGTTGGCGCGATTGGCGAGAAAATTAAAAAAAGGTGCTAAAAGGCAGTTTTAGCATCTAACCAAATTTTTCTAGACAGTGGAAAAACATCTTTTTCAAATATTTACAAATATACGTTTATTAAACCATGTTTTTGCGCCATCTTAAAAAATTAAGTACGATACTAAAATAAAATTTTATTGCCATTTTCGATATTTTAACAAGTAATGAAAATACATAGCAAACATATTTAACAAAACTAAGAGACATTTTTGTGATAAATAATTGTTATTGTCAGGGGAACAAATTGTAAACAATTAATAAGCGAACTAAAAAATTACCGAAAATAACATGTGAGAATCTCAGGAAAGAAATATCTGATATAAATAGCATTAAAAATCTTAAAATGGAGAAGTGGTCCTTAAAAAAATGCAAAACATTATACGCCTGATAAGTATTTTTTAATTTTTTGATATTTCCGAAAGCACAGATAAAAGGGTAAAAATCCCGGCACAGATGTCATATACTCACCACGTTGGCGCGATTTATTTTCCCGCCAATTTGGCGAAAACTGTTTGTTGTGTTTATTTACTTTTATTTTTTATTTTAATTCTATAGATTATTTTTATATGTATATCAATATTTATTTATATCAAACTATTATTTATTTATTTTTATTTCCTTTTTTAAAATAATAGAAGCTAATTCATTTCTTACGTTATTTTATTTTTATATTGAAATAAAAAAATCACGTGCTATTATTGCATGATATTTGTAACTAAAATTCAAAAACAAAGTTTTCTCCAAATTGGTGGCGGTAAAAAAAATCGCGCCAACATGGTACGTATATGACATCTGTGCCTTGTTTCATTTCACATATGTATTCACACTTTTATGTTAACTTGGCGCAGTTGATAAATCGCCAAATATTGTTCTCATAACATCTTCATATTGAATTAATTTCATTTAACTATAAACCTTTCACTCAATTCATTTGAAATAAATACATTAAAAATACATGCCTTTCACTCATTTAATTTAAAACACATGCCTTTCATTAATTCCATTTAAAATACTAAAAAAGGAAAAGAAAATAAGAAGAAATAAGGCCACAAATTAAAATATGAGAGATTAGTGAGATTTACGCCAAATCTCTAATACTAAATTTATAGCGGGTTTTTTTCTTTCAAACAGAAAAAATTCCAGATTAATTTTCCATTTTTATTAAATGGAAATATGTTTTATTGTATTGATTTGATTATTATACTGATATTGTATTGAACTGTGCGTGCATATTTTTTTTGCTCCATGTTACTCCATGAACTGTTGAAATCTTATTTACGAAAATCTCCGCCAGTGAAAATGACGTATGCACTAATATTTCGTGACGTATGTACTTTAATTGTGCTTTTTTATTTATTTTTTAATATAATTTCCAAACGGTTTGACATTTATTCTTGGTAATAAATAGACGTCGTTGTCACCTTTATAGGTACCTGCTGTAAAAATTTGAACGAAATCCGTTAAATATTTTTTGAGTTATGCTTGACGAAAGGTTTTAATCTCAACAAAAAGTCACCTGTAAAAAATGCAGCCAAGTCTCGTAACTCATTTACCGTAAAAAGTACTGAGATCGTATAAAGCCAAGTTTAACTATCTTATTAACTCTGAAATTTTCATTCACAAATCACTCCTAGTCTCTACATCTTTAGTTAATTATTATTTTATGACTTGGCAATTACGCAGCACAGGAAAGTTATTACACCTTACTATGTCATGGGATGGGATGGGATAATTTAACTAAAGCAAATTATATACGGACAGGGAAGCTATTATTTGATTAAGACTAACTATATACATCACATTCTCGTGCTACGTAATTGCCAAGTCACAAAATAATAATTAACTAAAGATGTAGAAACTAGGAGTGATTTGTGAATGAAAATTTCAGAGTTAATAAGATAGTTAAACTTGGCTTTATACGATCTCAGTACTTTTTACGGTAAATGAGTTACGAGACTTGGCTGCATTTTTTACAGGTGACTTTTTGTTGAGATTTCACTTCTTTTTGTAAGTAATCCTCCTTTTCTTGATTTTGGGCTCTTTTTGGAGATCATCCACTGATTTTCGAAGAAGTTACCTTAAAGAAATTTCAGGTAACTAGGCAAGCACTAAGTTATGGGAGGGGGGAGTCAAAAGTACTCTCAATTGCTTCCAGGAAAGATGCTATCCATCTGAGATATTACTTGCAGCCTAGATACTTGATATTTAGCACAAAAGTACTGTTTAGGATAAAAAGAAAGCTAAAATTAAAATTCCCGGAAATTTTCAATAAAACAAACTCTTTTCGATTTTTCGAAGTTTTTTTTTTCGTTTTTTTTTTGTCTTTTTTCCGGCTTTTTAAATTTTTCCTTACTTTGTATCCTAAGCCCACCCTACCTTTCTGCCAAATGTCAAGCTGGTAGGACTACAAAATCGAATTATTTCCAAACCTTCGACTTTTTATAAATTTATTGATTTTTCGATTTTACTTCTAAGTTTCCTGATTGTAATGCCAATATAGTATTTCTTTGATCCGTCTTCTTAGGATCATTTAGGTTCAATTTAAAGATAAATCAAGGTAATCTTAGAGTCACCATGATTTTATTTAGAAAGGACTATCAAGCCATAACCAGCCAGTAATGTCGGGAGGAGAGAGGGAGCTGTGAAGATTTTTTTGGTGCTAACATCATTTAACAATCCATATTTCATATGCAAATTAAATAGAGTATAACCTGTGAAAGAAAACAAACATGTCTATAAAGAAACCGCTCATAACGCAGCCGGTCTATAGCGGAACTTTTCTATACCGAAATTCGTAAAAAAAAAAAAGAAAAAAAGCATAATCCGGGGAAAAAAACATAAAACAATTAGGGGCGGTGTACTAGCTAATAGGACAATTACCTTAAAACTCATGTTTCTAGAACTACAAAGTCGAATTTTTTTCAAATTTTCGATTTTTTACAGATATTTCGATATTTCAATTTTATTTTCGAATTTTACAAATTTTTAAAAGTTTCTTTTTTGAATCGTAAATACTACCTTTACACTACATTTTAAGTCTCTACGACTGCAAGATCAAATTATTTTCAATTTTTAATTTTTTTCGAAATTTTTTTTCGAATTTTCCAAATTTTTTAATTTTTTCTTTTTTTGTGTTCTTTATTCCATATTTCAAGTTTCTAGCGCTACAAAATCGAATTATTTTCAAATTTTCGATCTATTTCGATTTTTTTTAATTTTATTTTCGAATTTATTGTGTTTTAATTTTTCATTTTTCTCTATAACACTACCTTTACGCTGAATTTTTAGTTTTTAAAGCTACAAGATCAATTATTTTTCAATTTTTCGAATTTTCCAGATTTTTTTAATTTTTCCCTTTTTTTTCTATCCTAAATACTACCTTTATTCCAAATTTCCAGTTTTTAGCTCTAAAAAATCGATTTTTTTTTTTCAAATTTTCGTTTTTTTCGATTTTTTAATTTTATTTTCGCTTTTTGTTGTGTTTTTAATTTTTTTTCTTTTTCTGAATCCCTTTACACAAATTTTCTGTTTCGAAGACTACGAGACCGAATTATTTTCAATTTCTCATTTTTTTTTTTTCGAATTTTGCGGATTTTTTTTTTTCGAATTTTTCGTGTTTTTAAATAGCATCCTAAATCTTACCTTTATTCCAAATTTCAAGTTTCTAGCGCTATAAAATCGGATTATTTTCAAATTTTCCTTATTTTTCAATTTTTTTCAATTTTATTTTCGAATTTTATTGTATTTTTCATTTTACCTTATTCCGAAACCTAAACACTATCTTTACGCCGAATTTTAAGTTTCTAAGGCTAAAAGATCAAATTATTTTCAATTTTTCAGACTTTTTCGAATTTTTGAATTTTTCCTTATTTTGTATCCTAAATACTATCTTCATTCCGAATTCAAAGTTTCTAGCGCAACAAAATCGGTATATTTTCAAATTTTCGGTGTTTTTCGATTTTTCCGATTTTTAAATTTTATTTTCGATTTTTATTGTGTTTTTAATTTTTCCTTATTCTGAATTCCAAACACTACCTTTACGCTGAATTTTAAGTTTCTAAGGTTAAAAGATATATATTTTTCATTTTTTCAATTTTTTTCGAATTTTTCGAATTTTTGAATTTTTTTTTTCGATTTTTCTGGATTTTTTCAATTTCTTCTTTTTTTGTATCCTAAATACTACCTTTATTCCAATATTGAAGTTTCTAGCGCAACAAAATCGGATTGTCTTCAAATTTTCGGTTTTTTCAATTTTTTCGATTTTTTCAATTTTGCTTTCGATTTTTTTTGGTGTTTTTGATGTTTTCTTTTTCTGGATGCTAAACACTACCTTCACACCAAATTTTAAGTTTCTAAGACTACAAGATCGTATTATTTTCGATTTTCAATTTTGATGGAATTCGTTGAATTTTCGAATGTTTTTCTTTCGAATTTTCCGGATTTTATAATTTTTCTTTTCTTTGTATCCTAAACACTACCCTTTTTCCACATGTCAACTTTCTAGGGCTACGGAATCTACCTAATCTTTTTGATGACGCGTGAATGAGTTAGTGAGTGAGTGACAAAAAATCGAATGTTTGAGTTCATATATCGTCTGAAGTAGAAAAGACAGAAAGTTGTAATTTTAAATTTTGGTCTTATTTGCCACATTCTCTAGAAAAACGAAGTTCCAGACTTTTGGGAAACTTCAGCGCAGAGATATGGGGGGGTCAAAAGTGCCCTGAGTTGCTTCCAGAAAAGTATGCTTATGGCTGTCCTCTCTCGACTTGGCGGAGGCACTGCCGTGCCTCCAGATCTTGCCAAGGCTGTGGTTTTCCTATTAGACTTAATGTTAGCTATATGCTCCATTTTTCTGCAACTAAATTTCCTCATGCCAATATAGTAATTCATTGATCCGTTTTCTTAGGATCGTTTATGTTCAATTTAGAGATAAATCAAGAGAATCTTAGAATCACCATGATTTTATTTAGAAAGGACTATCAAGCCATAACCAACCAGTAATGTCGGGAGGGAGGGAGAGATGTGAAAATTTTTGTGCGACCAACATCTTTTAACAACAAATATTCCATATATAAATTAAATAGAGTAAAGCCTGTGAAAGAAAATGAACCTGTCTATAAAAAAAAAGGTCTATAACGTAGCCAGTCTATAGCGGAACTTTTCTATTACAAAATTCGTAAACAAAAGAAAAGAAAAGCATAATCCGGGGAAAATAACACAAAACAATAACGGAAGGTGTACTAGCTAATAGGACAATTATCTTAAAATCTATCTAAAACAAACTATCCCCATCCTGTGGGATTTGTTTTTCAATGTTTTACTTTATTTAATGCAAAACATAGATTGCATCCGACAACTCATAAAAAAGTCCTCCGGCCTGTACCGGCAGGAAAAGGTAGCTTTCCTATATCTTCGTTTTAAAATTTTAGCTAATGTTACTCGAAAACAGCAAGTTAAAATGCAAAGAAACCGTTTACAAAAGATTCGTTTACACTGAATTTGAATAAGAAATTCGCCAAATTATTGAGCTATAGCCAAGTTGGCTTCATTTATGAAGACTTATTTTTGTCGCCAAATTTGGCGAGATTTCGCCAATTGTCGCAAAGTTTGGCGAGAATTTGGCGCTAATGGATATGAATATATAGTTTTATGCGTATGATTGGGAAAATGATTACAACAATGAAAGAAAATAATTTGCGAGAAATCGCGTTCACTAAAACTTATAAATTTATATTAAAATCATTAAAATTACAGACATTACAATTCACTTTCATAAAACATTAAAAACATATTAAAATTGGACGTTTCGGATTTACATGGAAAATCCCTCTTCAACAACAACATTTCACTTAGCGTAAATCATAGTTCAAAAATATCAACAAATAGAAAATGCAACGTATCAAAATTTCGAAGTCAAAGTTACAGTTATAATAACACGGAGTATTCATTCGGGATTGCACCTGCTTGACCATTATTGACCATAAATTTATCGTTGGTTTTTTGTAATGTGCTGTTTTGTTTCAAAATGTCAGCCACCCTAGAATTTCAAACTGCTCTATCTCAGCCAATTTTTAAGATAGAGGTAAAACAAAAAATGCTCTGGAATCCTTGTATCAAGTCCTAACACCTAATTAAAAAATAAACTTGATTTTTTAACTTTTTTGTATATTTATTTTAGTTTAAAATTTTTCCGTGGCCGCCATCTTGAAACAAGATGGCGGACCAAGCTGGCCAACGAACTCGGTCGAGGCATTGGTGAGCTTAATACACACAATTAGTTTCATCCAAATTAATTTATAAATACGAGTGTTATCGTATCAAATTATTTTCATTTTTTCAATTTTTTCGAATTTTTTTATTTTTTTTTCGAATTTTCTGGATTTTTTTAATTTTTCTTTTTCTGTATCCTAAATACTACCTTTATTCCTAATTTGAATTTTCTAGCGCAACAAAATCGGATTGTCTTCAAATTTTCGGTTTTTTTCAATTTCTTCGATTTTTTCAATTTTGCTTTCGATTTTTTTGGTGTTTTTGATGTTTTCTTTTTCTGGATGTTAAACACTACCTTCACACCAAATCTTAAGTTTCCAAGACTACAAGATCGTATTATTTTCAATTTTCAATTTTGATGGAATTTGTTGAATTTTCGAATGTTTTTTTTTCGAATTTTCTGGATTTTATAATTTTTCCTTTCTTTGTATCCTAAACACTACCTTTTTTCCAAATGCCAAGTTTCTGGGACTACGGGATCTACCCAATCTTTTTGATGACGCGTGAACGAGTGAGTAAGAAGTGACAAAAAATCGAATGTTTGAGTTCATATATCGCCTGAACTAGAAAAGACAGAAAGTTGTAATTTTAAATTTTGGTCCTGTGCGCCAAATACTCTCTATAATTGAAGTTTAAAATTTTTGGGATACTCCAGCGCGGAGATATGGGGGGGTCAAAAGTGCCCTGAGTTGCTTCCAGAAAAGTATGCTTACGGCTGTCCTCTCTCGACTTGGCGGAGGCACTGCCGTGCCTCCAGATATCCATCGTAGCTATATATGAGGCAAAGTAATACTATAGTGTCTAGAAGTAAATAGTGTTGTTATCGGCGTCAAAATTATATCTCTGAAATAGAGGACGCGGATAGATGGCGCCAGTGTTCTCGCCGCGGCTATGGTAACTTTCGTTTGTATATAAACATCGTTTTAAATCTAATTTTTTCGGTAATAAATCAATACTTTACAATGCTCTAGATAAAAAATAAGAAAAAAAAAATCTAATAATGAAAATGCAGTTGGGGAGAAATGTAACTGCTTTCATAACAACTAATTGTAATGAAATCAAACAGTTACAAAATTTATTATAGGACGCTTTTCTTCCAACAATATTTAGTTATTTCTAAAACAATATATTGGATAAATACATCATACTATGATAAATTGTTGTAAAAACATGTCCTTTTTTATACAGTTAAATTATTTTACCCCTATTTTGACAACTTTTTAAATCAGTATTTATTATTACATAACTTGTTTACATCCACTTAACAAACTAAGAGTAAATTGAGTTGTTAAAAATTTCTGTTGTTTCAGAGCTTAGTTTTGGGTAAACTAATTTAAGGTATACCAGCAAAACATTAAATGAGAAATCTATGATTCTTTCAAATCTAGAAAAAAAAAAAAAAATTCTCCTGAAAGTATTACAAGAATGCTTTTTCTTTAAATTGGGGTAGATGTGCTAATTATCCTTTAAGAAAATTCTTTTAATTAATAGTTTTTATTATATTTTAGTTTTTTTTTTTAAATATTATATTAATCTATCAACAATATTTAACCATTCTCATACTCACATTTCCCAATGTGAATCAAAATTTTAATAAAAGAAATAAATTGAACACTTTTAATTCCACAATAGACACCCTACAAAAAGTAAGAAATTTATTTTGTGAATGTATTAAAACCATAATTCAATGAAAGCATACTAATGAAACAAAATAATCATGTTAAAATAAATTTAAAAGTTAGGATATCAATAATTAATAAAATATTTATGATAATAATTCATTCTGTATTTATTGTCATTATCACAAAATCAATATTTTAATTAATTTAGATAGAAAAGTTAAAATACTAAATTTAAAATAATTGTATAATACAGCTATGTAAATTCAAGCTCAAAACATTTCAAGCTATAATAAATTTAATTAATAATGATTAGTTGTTAAAAATTTCTGTTGTTTCAGAGCGTACTTTTGGGTAAAATAATTTAAGGTGTTCCAGCAAAACATCAAATGAGAAATCTATAATTCTTTCAAATCTGGAAAAAAAAAAAAAAAAAAAAAAAAAAAAAAAAAAAAATATTCTCCTGAAAATATTACAAGAATGCATTTTCTTTAAATTGGGGTAGATGTGCTAATCCTAATCATCCTTTAAAAAAATTCTTTTAATTAATAGTTTTCATAATTTTTTTTAATATTATATTAATTTATCAACGATATTTAACCATTCTCAAAATAGTCATGTTAAAATAAATTTAAAAGTTAGGATATCAATAATTAATAAATCGTGTATTTGTAACTCCTCTCAATAAATCGCTCATCAAAATGCGATTCACACACAACTGAATATTGGTTCAAGTCTTTATCGGCTTTTAACCATTTTTCAAATTGGTTTTTGTCTTTAAGGGTGAAAAATAGAGTTATTTTAGTTTTGTTAATGTTATATCCACTTGAACATCCAGGAACGAAGCATGTTCGATCAGCTTTTCTTTTCGTAGTATTTGCGGAATTATCCATATTAATTTATCATTAAAGAAGCATAGTATATGTTATAATGTATGTTTACTTTAAAATATTAGAGAAATAGAAAATTTCGTATAGTTTGTTTGAAAACATAGCGGTAATTATATCGAAACTCACATTAGGATCAAGCCTTTTACATGAAACTTCAAATGTAATAGAACCACGGTGGGAACTCGACGCCCTCTGGCGGAGAATCTGGTTTTTCCTCCTTTCTGACACATTTTTTTTATTATAGTTGTATTGGCGATAAGCACACTAGTTACTTCTAGGCACTGTAGTAATACTGCGCTGTGTATGAGCGCGTCCAGTAGACCTAACCAAAGTGACCGATGTGACCGGTTACTTACCGGGGCGGTAAGCGACCGGTTGCTAACCGGTCGACAGATCTACTGAACGAAAATGGTATTATTTACTTGTAGCGCCATCTGTATTACATCATCGTAACTACGTCTGTATCGTAAATGTTTAAGTAACCGATCACGTGACCCAACTAACCGAGATTTTTCTTCGGTTAGTTCGGTCCCTTACCGGTCACTTCGGTTTGCTTCGGTTACTTTCTCTGAACGACGTTGGTTGCGTATCGGTTAGCAGCACTGAACGCTTTGGTAACTAACCAACCTTACCGGTTACGTACCGGTGACAGTACTGGACGCGCTCTATGAGTCTTCGTTGCACTCAGACAATTAAGATTTCTATTCGTCTGTGAATGTAATATTATGAAACGAAACCTTTTGAACATAATCTTTCCAACATTGTAGTAAGAAGTATATGAATAAGTAAACAAATAAATTACTGACCGCTGCATGAATGGATTTCATGCATTCTAGAGACTGCTGCACAGCGAATTTCATGCATCCAGAGGGTTTTTTTTTCGGTTAATGTACGCGTGCTAGCGAAACAGAGGAAAGGAGAAGGAAATCTTGTAGGAATTTCTTTAAACTTGGTTTGAAGCAAGGAGGAAAAAAAGCTTTTGCATTTGTACTAGCGCCACCTATCGAAAATATTTTTAAATAATCACAGATTAAGATTATTATTAAGATTTCTATTCGTCTGTGAAAGTAATATTATGAAACGAAACCTTTTGAACATAATCTTTCCAACATTGTAGTAAGAAGTATATGAATAAGTAAACAAATAAATTACCGCTGCATGAATGGATTTCATGCATTCTAGAGACTGCTGCACAGCGAATTTCATGCATCCAGAGGGGTTTTTTTTCGGTTAATGTACGCGTGCTAGCGAAACAGAGGAAAGGAGAAGGAAATCTTGTAGGAATTTCTTTAAACTTGGTTTGAAGCAAGGAGGAAAAAAAGCTTTTGCATTTGTACTAGCGCCACCTATCGAAAATATTTTTAAATAATCACAGATTAAGATTATTATTAAGATTTCTATTCGTCTGTGAAAGTAATATTATGAAACGAAACCTTTTGAACATAATCTTTCCAACATTGTAGTAAGAAGTATATGAATAAGTAAACAAATAAATTACTGACCGCTGCATGAATGGATTTCATGCATTCTAGAGACTGCTGCACAGCGAATTTCATGCATCCAGAGGGATTTTTTTTCGGTTAATGTACGCGTGCTAGCGAAACAGAGGAAAGGACAAGGAAATCTTGTAGGAATTTCTTTAAACTTGGTTTGAAGCAAGGAGGAAAAAAAGCTTTTGCATTTGTACTAGCGCCACCCATCGAAAATATTTTTAAATAATCACAGATTAAGATTATTATTAAGATTTCTATTCGTCTGTGAAAGTAATATTATGAAACGAAACCTTTTGAACATAATCTTTCCAACATTGTAGTAAGAAGTATATGAATAAGTAAACAAATAAATTACTGACCGCTGCATGAATGGATTTCATGCATTCTAGAGACTGCTGCACAGCGAATTTCATGCATCCAGAGGGTTTTTTTTTCGGTTAATGTACGCGTGCTAGCGAAACAGAGGAAAGGAGAAGGAAATCTTGTAGGAATTTCTTTAAACTTGGTTTGAAGCAAGGAGGAAAAAAAGCTTTTGCATTTGTACTAGCGCCACCTATCGAAAATATTTTTAAATAATCACAGATTAAGATTATTATTAAGATTTCTATTCGTCTGTGAAAGTAATATTATGAAACGAAACCTTTTGAACATAATCTTTCCAACATTGTAGTAAGAAGTATATGAATAAGTAAACAAATAAATTACTGACCGTTGCATGAATGGATTTCATGCATTCTAGAGACTGCTGCACAGCGAATTTCATGCATCCAGAGGGTTTTTTTTTCGGTTAATGTACGCGTGCTAGCGAAACAGAGGAAAGGAGAAGGAAATCTTGTAGGAATTTCTTTAAACTTGGTTTGAAGCAAGGAGGAAAAAAAGCTTTTGCATTTGTACTAGCGCCACCTATCGAAAATATTTTTAAATAATCACAGATTAAGATTATTATTAAGATTTCTATTCGTCTGTGAAAGTAATATTATGAAACGAAACCTTTTGAACATAATCTTTCCAACATTGTAGTAAGAAGTATATGAATAAGTAAACAAATAAATTACTGACCGCTGCATGAATGGATTTCATGCATTCTAGAGACTGCTGCACAGCGAATTTCATGCATCCAGAGGGTTTTTTTTTCGGTTAATGTACGCGTGCTAGCGAAACAGAGGAAAGGAGAAGGAAATCTTGTAGGAATTTCTTTAAACTTGGTTTGAAGCAAGGAGGAAAAAAAGCTTTTGCATTTGTACTAGCGCCACCTATCGAAAATATTTTTAAATAATCACAGATTAAGATTATTATTAAGATTTCTATTCGTCTGTGAAAGTAATATTATGAAACGAAACCTTTTGAACATAATCTTTCCAACATTGTAGTAAGAAGTATATGAATAAGTAAACAAATAAATTACTGACCGCTGCATGAATGGATTTCATGCATTCTAGAGACTGCTGCACAGCGAATTTCATGCATCCAGAGGGGTTTTTTTTCCGTTAATGTACGCGTGCTAGCGAAACAGAGGAAAGGAGAGGGAAATCTTGTAGGAATTTCTTTAAACTTGGTTTGAAGCAAGGAGGAAAAAAAGCTTTTGCATTTGTACTAGCGCCACCCATCGAAAATATTTTTAAATAATCACAGATTAAGATTATTATTAAGATTTCTATTCGTCTGTGAAAGTAATATTATGAAACGAAACCTTTTGAACATAATCTTTCCAACATTGTAGTAAGAAGTATATGAATAAGTAAACAAATAAATTACTGACCGCTGCATGAATGGATTTCATGCATTCTAGAGACTGCTGCACAGCGAATTTCATGCATCCAGAGGGTTTTTTTTTCGGTTAATGTACGCGTGCTAGCGAAACAGAGGAAAGGAGAAGGAAATCTTGTAGGAATTTCTTTAAACTTGGTTTGAAGCAAGGAGGAAAAAAAGCTTTTGCATTTGTACTAGCGCCACCTATCGAAAATATTTTTAAATAATCACAGATTAAGATTATTATTAAGATTTCTATTCGTCTGTGAAAGTAATATTATGAAACGAAACATTTTGAACATAATCTTTCCAACATTGTAGTAAGAAGTATATGAATAAGTAAACAAATAAATTACTGACCGTTGCATGAATGGATTTCATGCATTCTAGAGACTGCTGCACAGCGAATTTCATGCATCCAGAGGGGTTTTTTTTCCGTTAATGTACGCGTGCTAGCGAAACAGAGGAAAGGAGAGGGAAATCTTGTAGGAATTTCTTTAAACTTGGTTTGAAGCAAGGAGGAAAAAAAGCTTTTGCATTTGTACTAGCGCCACCTATCGAAAATATTTTTAAATAATCACAGATTAAGATTATTATTAAGATTTCTATTCGTCTGTGAAAGTAATATTATGAAACGAAACCTTTTGAACATAATCTTTCCAACATTGTAGTAAGAAGTATATGAATAAGTAAACAAATAAATTACTGACCGCTGCATGAATGGATTTCATGCATTCTAGAGACTGCTGCACAGCGAATTTCATGCATCCAGAGGGTTTTTTTTTCGGTTAATGTACGCGTGCTAGCGAAACAGAGGAAAGGAGAAGGAAATCTTGTAGGAATTTCTTTAAACTTGGTTTGAAGCAAGGAGGAAAAAAAGCTTTTGCATTTGTACTAGCGCCACCTATCGAAAATATTTTTAAATAATCACAGATTAAGATTATTATTAAGATTTCTATTCGTCTGTGAAAGTAATATTATGAAACGAAACCTTTTGAACATAATCTTTCCAACATTGTAGTAAGAAGTATATGAATAAGTAAACAAATAAATTACTGACCGCTGCATGAATGGATTTCATGCATTCTAGAGACTGCTGCACAGCGAATTTCATGCATCCAGAGGGTTTTTTTTTTCGGTTAATGTACGCGTGCTAGCGAAACAGAGGAAAGGAGAAGGAAATCTTGTAGGAATTTCTTTAAACTTGGTTTGAAGCAAGGAGGAAAAAAAGCTTTTGCATTTGTACTAGCGCCACCTATCGAAAATATTTTTAAATAATCACAGATTAAGATTATTATTAAGATTTCTATTCGTCTGTGAAAGTAATATTATGAAACGAAACCTTTTGAACATAATCTTTCCAACATTGTAGTAAGAAGTATATGAATAAGTAAACAAATAAATTACTGACCGCTGCATGAATGGATTTCATGCATTCTAGAGACTGCTGCACAGCGAATTTCATGCATCCAGAGGGTTTTTTTTTTTTCGGTTAATGTACGCGTGCTAGCGAAACAGAGGAAAGGAGAAGGAAATCTTGTAGGAATTTCTTTAAACTTGGTTTGAAGCAAGGAGGAAAAAAAGCTTTTGCATTTGTACTAGCGCCACCTATCGAAAATATTTTTAAATAATCACAGATTAAGATTATTATTAAGATTTCTATTCGTCTGTGAAAGTAATATTATGAAACGAAACCTTTTGAACATAATCTTTCCAACATTGTAGTAAGAAGTATATGAATAAGTAAACAAATAAATTACTGACCGCTGCATGAATGGATTTCATGCATTCTAGAGACTGCTGCACAGCGAATTTCATGCATCCAGAGGGTTTTTTTTTCGGTTAATGTACGCGTGCTAGCGAAACAGAGGAAAGGAGAAGGAAATCTTGTAGGAATTTCTTTAAACTTGGTTTGAAGCAAGGAGGAAAAAAAGCTTTTGCATTTGTACTAGCGCCACCTATCGAAAATATTTTTAAATAATCACAGATTAAGATTATTATTAAGATTTCTATTCGTCTGTGAAAGTAATATTATGAAACGAAACCTTTTGAACATAATCTTTCCAACATTGTAGTAAGAAGTATATGAATAAGTAAACAAATAAATTACTGACCGCTGCATGAATGGATTTCATGCATTCTAGAGACTGCTGCACAGCGAATTTCATGCATCCAGAGGGTTTTTTTTTCGGTTAATGTACGCGTGCTAGCGAAACAGAGGAAAGGAGAAGGAAATCTTGTAGGAATTTCTTTAAACTTGGTTTGAAGCAAGGAGGAAAAAAAGCTTTTGCATTTGTACTAGCGCCACCTATCGAAAATATTTTTAAATAATCACAGATTAAGATTATTATTAAGATTTCTATTCGTCTGTGAAAGTAATATTATGAAACGAAACCTTTAAAACATAATCTTTCCAATATTGTAGTAAAAAGTATATGAATAGGTAAACAAATAAATTACTGACCGCCCCAGGTAGCACAGAGATATCGGCCAATATCCACGGCAATATTGGCCAATATTTTGAATGTCGCTGAATGTCGAACGTCAAATTTACAACATCTGCCGATATTCACAGACATAACTTAAAATCAGTTTTTAAAAGAAAGCATTCAAAAGAGCTTTTTGCATTACTTATTTCTTCATAGTACAGAAATAGTATTCTAAACAATAAAATTTAATAATTTTACAATTTTTAAAAAACTTGACTTTTTAATGCCTTATTTTTAATATTTGGTTACATTGGCCAATGTTGTAAAAATGATATTATTATTACAACATTCAGAGATATCTATCGACATTCGTAAAAAACAATATAATTTTTCGGACATTTCAAGATATTTGTCGACATTCAGCATATCTGACGAAATTTGTAATCATGACGGAAGTGAACGGAAAGTTCTAAAGGACCACCCATTTGTGTAATTTTCGTCAATGTGCATTTGATGGAGGCGTCGGGCGTGAAATTTGCACAGAAAGAAAAAGCCAATATAATAATTTTCTGTAGGAATCTATAGTTATTTTTATATATAAGAAAAGGATGTGAAAATTTGTGCTTTTAAAAACAACTAAAGATGTTTTTATACTATGTATTTTATACTATTTTTAAAAATGTCTTTACAAGAAAAAAAAAATCAATTTATGTAATTTTTAAATGGATGCTTGTTTATCTTTTTTAAAATGTTTCGAATTTCTGACTTTTATAAGAATTTTATTTTTTACTATTGTAAGAAAATTCGTTTTCGTTTCAAAAGTTTAGTTTCAAAAGTAGGTCACTGATTTTTTAATTAGACACAATTAATAATAAATATTTTATATAATGCATCTAATTAATTATTAATATTATTATTATATAAGAAGCTTTTAGGGCTAATTTATGTGGTGTTAACTTTTCTGTAGTGTATTTTTGAAAAAATGTACACATATATCTAATTTAAAATTAATAAAAAGTATATATTTAATTTCTCACAAAGCAAAATTCAAAGTAATGGGGTTGTTAAAACTTTCTTTATAGTTTTGAGCAAGGGGAACACATGATTTTAACACAGCAAGCTTCAAAATTTCGTATTTCGTTTAAATTTCTAAGTTTTTAATTTCTTACTTATTTTAAAATATTTTTTTTTTACAAAATTTCAACAAACTCAGTAATAAAAAGTAATATTTAAATAAATCTATGCTAAAAGAACGTAAAAAAAAATATGTCGATTGTGATTGAAACATACGAGATAATTCAATGATAGTTTTGCCATTTGTTAGACATTTTTTATTCCAGTAACAGAAAAATCTACTCCCACCAGCTTTTGTTAACAGCTCTTTATGACAAGATTTTCCTGCGTTTATTCCTATCATGCTTATTAGTATTTGGGTTTGCTTTTACCTTGTTATGTAACGAGACTAAACTTTCCTAAGCAGAGATCTCTCGTTTTACAATGAGGGATTTCTGTCATTCTGTCCACCACATCTGCGGTGCAAAAAACAGATTGTTATTCCGTAATGAAAAAATAAGTCATTTAATATCCAAAAATGTTATTTAGGAATGTAAGAAAAATATATCGCTCAATATCAAATGATGATATTCAGCAATGACAGAAAAAAATATCACTTAATGTCAAAAAATGATATTCAGAAATGTTGGAAAATATTGGCCAACATTCACAGATGTCAAAAACTAATATTCACAAATATTATTTTAGGGGGGGGGGGGTCTTTTAACGTTGGCCAATATCTTTGTGCTACCTGGGGCTGTATGAATGGATTTCATGCATTCTAGAGATTGCTTCACAGTGAATTTCATGCATCCAGAGGGTTTTTTTAGGTTAATGTACGCGAAGCGTACATATATATGTTACTATCCACTGCTCGAATGAATTTCATGCATTCAAGCGAATTTCATGCAATCAAATAGAAATTTAGGGGAATCGAACCCGCAACCTCCAGAATCAAGAGCAGTGCTCTAACCATTCGGCCACCAAGTTCACTTCAAGATTTGAACAAAATATCATTAAAATACGCAAATTAGTCAAATGAAGGCCCGCGTTTATAATCATTGATTTGGACGTCCAAATCAATGATAATGAACGCGAGCCTTTCAATTTCATTCACAGGAGAGACTCACTCCATATTTTAATCTCCATCACCCGCGCGCCGCCGGATCTTCGGTTACAGCGCCTAGAATACATAGTGTGGAAATCTGCTACAAAATAGTACTAAAAAATTGAATCCAATAAATGTACAACGTTGCTGAAAAGATAACAATGGGATCGCAGTGCCATCTGCTAGCTCTTCTCAACGTAAACATTGTATTAAAATGTTTTGGCTGGTGGTAAATATTTTAATCAGCAGGCTAACTGAAAAGTACCAATATTTGAAAATGACTATTTTGTTTCATTAAATTCCAGTTACACCCATTAAAACAATCATCTATTACTTTTTTGTATGGTGTCCGTAGCTAAAATTTTGGATGTTCTGATTTATTTCTGTTAATAATTACAATTAAATGTTGATTCCTGATGGGAAATGTGAGTATGAAATTGTTTAGTGATGATAAGTTACTCTAATATTTTTTAAAAACTGGAATATAATATTTATAACTATATTTAAAAAATAAATAAATTCTTTAATGGCGTTCATTGCTGGCCTATTTACTCCACATTATGTTTATGTATGAATACTCTGATATATACACAAGATTAATAAGAACCTGCTATGAATGGATCAAAGTTGGGTATTTTTTTAATTCAACTGACACAAAAAAATGCAATAGGAAAGATTTTTGCCAAACTTACTCAGGCACAGATGTCATATACGCACCACATTGGTGCAATTTTTTCCCCCGCCAATTTGGCGAAAACTTTTTGAATCTGGAGGCACGGCAGTGCCTCCGCCAAGTCGAGAGAGGACAGCCGTAAGCATACTTTTCTGGAAGCAACTCAGAGCACTTTTGACCCCCCCATATCTCCGCGCTGGAGTATCCCAAAAATTTTAAACTTCAATTATAGAGAGTATTTGGCCCACAGGACCAAAATTTAAAATTACAACTTTCTGTCTTTTCTAGTTCAGGCGATATATGAACTCAAACATTCGATTTTTTGTCACTTCTTACTCACTCGTTCACGCGTCATCAAAAAGATTGGGTAGATCCCGTAGCCCCAGAAACTTGACATTTGGTAAAAAGGTAGTGTTTAGGATACAAAGAAAGGAAAAATTATAAAATCCAGAAAATTCGAAAAAAAAACATTCGAAAATTCAACAAATTCCTTCAAAATTGAAAATTGAAAATAATACGATCTTGTAGTCTTGGAAACTTAAGATTTGGTGTGAAGGTAGTGTTTAACATCCAGAAAAAGAAAACATCAAAAACACCAAAAAAATCGAAAGCAAAATTTAAAAAATCGAAGAAATTGAAAAAAAACGAAAATCTGAAGACAATCCGATTTTGTTGCGCTAGAAAATTCAAATTAGGAATAAAGGTAGTATTTAGGATACAGAAAAAGGAAAATTTAAAAAATCCAGAAAATTCGAAAAAAAAAAAAATTCGAAAAAAATTGAAAACATGAAAATAATTTGATACGATAACGCTCGTATTTATAAATTAATTTGGATGAAACTAATTGTGTGTATTAAGCTCACCAATGCCTTGACCGAGTTCGTTGGCCAGCTTGGTCCGCCATCTTGTTTCAAGATGGCGGCCACGGAAAATTTTAAAACTAAAATAAATATACAAAAAAGTTAAAAAATCAAGTTTATTTTTTCATTAGGTGTTTGGACTTGATACAAGGATTCCAGAGCATTTTTTGTTTTACCTCTATCTTAAAAATTGGCTGAGATAGAGCAGTTTGAAATTCTAGGGTGGCTGACATTTTGAAACAAAACAGCACATTACAAAAAACCAACGATAAATTTATGGTCAATAATGGTCAAGCAGGTGCAATCCCGAATGAATACTCCGTGTTATTATAACTGTAACTTTGACTTCGAAATTTTGATACGTTGCATTTTCTATTTGTTGATATTTTTGAACTATGATTTACGCTAAGTGAAATGTTGTTGTTGAAGAGGGATTTTCCATGTAAATCCGAAACGTCCAATTTTAATATGTTTTTAATGTTTTATGAAAGTGTATTGTAATGTCTGTAATTTTAATGATTTTAATATAAATTTATAAGTTTTAGTGAACGCGATTTCTCGCAAATTATTCTCTTTCATTGTTGTAATAATTTTCCCAATCATACGCATAAAACTATATATTCATATCCATTAGCGCCAAATTCTCGCCAAACTTGGCGACAATTGGCGAAATCTCGCCAAATTTGGCGACAAAAATAAGTCTTCATAAATGAAGCCAACTTGGCTATAGCTCAATAATTTGGCGAATTTCTTATTCAAATTCAGTGTAAACGAATCTTTTGTAAACGGTTTCTTTGCATTTTAACTTGCTCTTTTCGAGTAACATTAGCTAAAATTTTAAAACGTTGATATAGGAAAGCTACCTTTTCCTGCCGGTACAGGCCGGAGGACTTTTTTATGAGTTGTCGGATGCAATCTATGTTTTGCATTAAATAAAGTAAAACATTGAAAAACAAATCCCACAGGATGGGGATAGTTTGTTTTAGATAGATTTTAAGATAATTGTCCTATTAGCTAGTACACCTTCCGTTATTGTTTTGTGTTATTTTCCCCGGATTATGCTTTTCTTTTCTCTTTTCGAGTAACATTAGCTAAAATTTTAAAACGTTGATATAGGAAAGCTACCTTTTCCTGCCGGTACAGGCCGGAGGACTTTTTTATGAGTTGTCGGATGCAATCTATGTTTTGCATTAAATAAAGTAAAACATTGAAAAACAAATCCCACAGGATGGGGATAGTTTGTTTTAGATAGATTTTAAGATAATTGTCCTATTAGCTAGTACACCTTCCGTTATTGTTTTGTGTTATTTTCCCCGGATTATGCTTTTCTTTTCTTTTGTTTACGAATTTTGTAATAGAAAAGTTCCGCTATAGGCTGGCTACGTTATAGACCTTTTTTTTAATAGACAGGTTCATTTTCTTTCACAGGCTTTACTCTATTTAATTTATATATGAAATATTTGTTGTTAAAAGATGTTGGTCGCACAAAAATTTTCACATCTCTCCCTCCCTCCCGACATTACTGATTGGTTATGGCTTGATAGTCCTTTCTAAATAAAATCATGGTGATTCTAAGATTCTCTTGAATTATCTCTATATTGAACATAAACGATCCTAAGAAAACGGATCAATGAATTACTATATTGGCATGAGGAAATTTAGTTGCAGAAAAATGGAGCATATAGCTAACATTAAGTGTAATAGGAAAACCACAGCCTTGGCAAGATCTGGCGGCACGGCAGTGCCTCCGCCAAGTCGAGAGAGGACAGCCGTAAGCATACTCTTCTGGAAGCAACTCAGGGCACTTTTGACCCCCCCCCCATATCTCCGCGCTGGAGTATCCCAAAAATTTGAAACTTTGTTTTTCTAGAGTATTTGGCACACAGAACCAAAATTTAAAATTACAACTTTCTGTCTTTTCTAGTTCAGACGATATATGAACTCAAACATTCGATTTTTTGTCACTCACTCATTCACTCGTTCACGCGTCATCAAAAAGATTAGGTTGATTCCGTAGCCCTAGAAACTTGACATTTGGAAAAAAGGTAGTGTTTAGGATACAAAGAAAGAAAAAATTATAAAATCCGGAAAATTCGAAAAAAAAAAAACATTCGAAAATTCAACAAATTCCATCAAAATTGAAAATTGAAAATAATACGATCTTGTAGTCTTAGAAACTTAAGATTTGGTGTGAAGGTAGTGTTTAGTATCCAGAAAAAGAAAACATCAAAAACACCAAAAAAATCGAAAGCAAAATTGAAAAAATCGAAAAATTTCAAATAATCCGATTTTGTTGCGCTAGAAACTTGGAATTCGGAATAAAGGTAGTATTTAGGATGCAAAATAAGGAAAAATTAAAGAATCCAGAAAATTCGAAAAAAAAATTCAAAAATTCGAAAAATTCGTAAAAAATTGAAAAAATTAAAATAATTTGATTTTTTAGCCTTAGAAACTTAAAATTCGCAGTAAACATACTGTTTAGGATTCAGAATAAGTTAAAATAAAAAACGCAATAAAATTCGAAAATAAAATCCAAAAGTCGGAAAAATAAAAAAAATAAGGAAAATTTGAAAATAATTCGATTTCATAGCGCTAGAAACTTGAAATTCGGAATAAAGGTAATATTTAAGATACTAAATAAGGAAAAATTAAAAAGTATGCATAATTCAAAAAATACCCATAAATTAGTGCAGACGATATATGAACTCAAAGTTTCGATTTTTTGTCACTCACTCACTCTTGCGTCATCAAAAAGATTGGGTAGATCCCGCAGCCACAGAAACTTAAAATTTGGAATAAAGCTAGTGTTTCGGATACAAAGAAAGGAAAAATTATAAAATCCGGAAAATTAAAAAAAAAAAAACATTCGAAAATTCAAAAAAATCGAACAAAATTGAAAATTGAAAATAACACGATCTTGTAGTCTTAAAAACTTAAAATTAGGTGTGAAGTAGTGGTTAGAATTCAGAAAAAGAAAACATCAAAACACAAAAATAAAATTAAAAATAAAATCGAAAAATCGAAAAAAATGGAAAAATTTCAAATAATCAAATTTTGTTGCGCTAGAAACTTGGAATTCGGAATAAAGGTAGTATTTAGGATGCAAAATAAGGAAAAATTAAAAAATCCAGAAAATTCGAAAAAAAAATCAAAAAAATCGAAAAGTTGGAAAAAAATTGAAAAAAATTAAAATAACTTGATCTTTTGGCCTTAGAAATTTAAAATTCGCAGTAAAGATAGTGTTTAGGATTCAGAATAAGTTAAAATAAAAACGCAATAAAATTCGAAAATAAAATCAAGAAATCGAAAGAAATCGAAAAATAAGGAAATTTTGAAAATAATTCGATTTTATAGCGCTAGAAACTTGAAATTTGGAATAAAGGTAATATTTAAGATACTAAATAAGGAAACATTAAAAAATATGGATAGTTAAAAAAAATCGAAAATTTAAAAAAAATAAATAAATACAAAAAAAAAAATAAGAAAAAGAGAGAAAATGAAAATAATATGATCTCGTAGTCTTAGAAACTGAAAATTTTGTGTAAAGGTAGTATTTAGGATTCAGAAAAAGAAAAAATTAAAAACACAACAAAAATTGAAGAAAAAAAAATCGAAAAAAAAAACGAAAATTTGAAAATAATTCGATTTTGTAAAGCTAGAAACTTAAAATTTGGAATAAAGGCAGTATTTAGGATACAAAAAAAGAAATAAATAAAAAATCTGTAAAATTCGAAAAAAAAATCGAAAATCCGAAAAATTGAAAAAAAATCGATTTTGTAGCTTTAGAACTTAAAATTCGGCGTAAACTTATTGTTTAGGATACAGAAAAAGGAAAAATTAAAACACAATAAATTCGAAAATAGAATAAAAAAACTCGAAAAAGATCGGAAATTTCAAAATAATTCGATTTTGTAGCGCTAGAAACTTGAAATTTGTAATAAAGGATACAAAATAAGAAAAAATTAAAAAATCCAGAAAATTATAAAAAAAATTCGAAAATATAAAAAATTGAAAATAATTTTATCTTGTAGTCTTAGAAACTTAAAACTTGGTGTAAAAGTAGTATTTACTATTCAATAAAAGGAACAATTAAAATATTCGTTAAATTCGAAAATAAAATCGAAAAATCGAAATATCTTTAAGAAATCGAAAATTCGAAAACAATTTGATTTTGTACTGCTAGAAACATTAGTTTTAAGATAATTGTCCTATTAGCTAGTACAACGCCCCTAATTGTTTTATGTTATTTCACCCGGATTATGGTTTTCTTTTCTTTCGTTTACGAATTTCGTTATAGAGAAGTTCCGCTATAGACTGGCTACGATATAGGCGATTTCTTTATAGACAGGTTTCTTTTCTTTCACAGGTTGTACTCTATGTACTTCACATATGAAATATGGATTGTTAAATGTTGTCATCCCCACAAAAATTTTCACAGCTCCCCCTACCCTCCCGACATTACTGGCTGGTTATGGCTTGATAGTCCTTTCTAAATAAAATCATGGTAACTCTAAGATTCACTTGATGTATCTCTAAATTGAACCTAAATGATCCTAAGAAGACGGATCAAATAATTACTATATTGGCATGACAATCAGGTAACTTAGAATTAAAATCGAAAAATCAATAAATTTATAAAAAGTCGAAAATTTGAAAATAATTCGATTTTGTAGTCCTAGAAGCTTGACATTTGGCAGAAAGGCAGGGTTTAGTACACAAAGTAAGGAAAAATTAAAAAATCTGTAAATAAGAAAAAAAAGACGAAAAAAACGAAAAAAAACATCGAATAAAGGAATATAATTTGATTTATTGGAAATTTCCGGAAATTTTAATTTTGGCTTTCTTTTCACACTAAAAAGTTATTTTATGTTAAATATCAAGTATCTAGGGCTGCGAGTAATATCTCAGATGGATAGCACCTATCCTGGAACAATTGAGAGTACTTTTCACACCCCCCCCCCCCTCCCATAACTTAGTGCTTGCCTAGGAACCTGAAATCTCTTTTTATCTACAGTACTTTGCAAACGAAACTAAAGCTTCAAATTTTTGATACCTGTAAATAATAGGGACAGAGTGTGGGCTTAGCGAAAATCAGTGGATGATCTCAAGAAAAGGAGAAAATCAAGAAAAGGAGGATTACTTACAAAAAGAAGTGAAATCTCAGCAAAAAGTCACCTGTAAAAAATGCAGCCAAGTCTCGTAACTCATTTACCGTAAAAAGTACTGAGATCGTATAAAGCCAAGTTTAACTATCTTATTAACTCTGAAATTTTCATTCGCAAATCACTCCTAGTCTCTACATCTTTAGTTAATTATTATTTTGTGACTTGGCAATTACGCATCACAGGGAAGTTATTACACCTTACTATGTTATGGAATAGGATGGGATAATTTAATTAAGGCAAATTAGTATATACGCACAGGGAAGTTATTACACATTAATATGTTATAGTATTATTTGATTAAGACTAACTATATACATCACATTCTCGTGCTACGTAATTGCCAAGTCACAAAATAATAATTAACTAAAGATGTAGAGACTAGGAGTGATTTGTGAATGAAAATTTCAGAGTTAATAAGATAGTTAAACTTGGCTTTATACGATCTCAGTACTTTTTACGGTAAATAAGTTACGAGACTTGGCTGCATTTTTTACAGGTGACTTTTTGCTGAGATATTATCTACAAATAGCATGCAATAATAGCACGTGATTTTTTATTTCAATATAACAATAAAATAACGTAATTTCATTTAAATGAAATAGCTTCTATTATTTAAAACAAGTGGGTAAGTGTGATCGAAGATCGCACAAAGGGTTTCGTTTAATATTCCTTTCAAAACACTTTATCCTTTCTTTAATAAATTCAAATAAATATAATTTAGCAACAACAACAAGAAAAAAGTCATGTTTTTTATAAAGTAAAAATTTACCGGTCTATTTATCCGTTTTTTCGAAAATCTAAACCAACCGGATAGCGGGCTAAACCCGCTATTATATTCTGTCATAATAATATCCGTCATACGGACTAAATGCGATATTTAAAAAATATATATAATTTCAAAATTAAACATGTTGGACGCCTTCAAAATGTTAAAATATGCGAATATTTCCATAATCGGGTTTTTATCATGATTCAATACATTCCTCAAACTCATATATTTACTATTCTCTATTATTCATATTGATACTCGCTTTGCATTATTCTCAAACATCTGAAAAATTCGTTAAACTTCTTATATGACGTCAGATTTTCTTTTTAATTCTCTAATGACGTGATATTAATCTGCTCTGTGTACATCCGCATACTCATACTCCTTGTATTATTGAGAAATCTTAGACATTTTCCGTTTTATTTACCACTATGACGTGCCCGACGCAAGAAGCTGAAGTCGACACGAGGGGAGCAGTAGCCGACGAATCCGATTCCTTGTCGTGGTGGGACGGCTTGAAAGCGGTGTCTGTCTAGCCGGAGTGAAACTCCCTCCTCCATATTGGTGCGGTCTTCGTGTTCCAGAAGGAAGGCCGATGCCGTCTCTTGAGAGTCCTATGTGTAGAACAACCCGTGTCGTAGTCGCCGAGAGGCGTCAGGTTCACGGGGGGCCAAAAGGCCCGTTCCGCGGGACACTCGGGACGACAGAGGTGGCGAAAGGACATCGCGTAGACCAATCCCTCGTGCCCGGAGCATTGATACCTGTAAATAATAGGGACAGGGCATACCTGTAAATAATAGGGGGTGACGCGAGGGCAAAGGTTGACTAAATCGGATCGGGCGGTTGCAAACTTTGTCTATGAGGAGACAAGAGCACAGGCAGGATCTGTTGAGCATGACTTGCATGGTTCATAGTGAAGAACTTCGCGACCGAAGCGGGTGTGGGACCCCGTAGGCCGCCTTGCGAGTTCTCTGCGGCAGGATCAGTTGGGAGTCGCCTTCGAAGCCTGGTTCGAGATTGCCCGACCAGAACAAGCAACGACACAGGAGCACGGCACTCGGCCTGCGATAAGTGTCTTGCAAGGTTTCTGGGCGGGGAGGACCTTTCTCGAGATAGGGCCACGGAGTGCGGACCGGAGGCTCGTCGGTAAAACGACGATGTCTGGGCTCGAAATCAAATCATGGGCCGAAGCCTAGTCCAGCACGTCTCTCGTGCAGCCAGGAACTTCCACGTCTGGCGGGCGGATGAGTGGCTCGTCTTCTGAGTTTCAACCAATACTAATCTCGATCGGGCCCGCCTCTTTGGCGCGTTTGGAGAAGCTTTCCGCGACCTCCAGAGTCCGATAGCGGCCTCTTGATTCCTTCTTTGTTGTGTTTTTAAAGTTTTAATTTGTTTGTGCATGTTTTTTGTGATATGTGTTCTGTGATATATGCTTGTCGCCATATTCGGTGTGGCGGGAGTCCCATGATAGGGATTCAGTCGCTGGTTTACCGTCTAGTTTCGCCTAGTCGGGTTCAAACTAGCGCCGTCCACCGAGGGCAACCGAGCCGAGTCTCGTCTATGAGACAGAGACCGATTTTCCCCGTGGTCTCGGATCGGCCAGGGGCACCTTCCGGCACACGTAGTGTCGCCCGCGGAAGAAGAGACTAGTGGCTTGTTCTTCCATACATTTCATGATCGGACTCCGCGGGAAAGCAAGGGCCGTAGGGATGCCGGACATAAGGTGGATGACCCGACTCCCTTTTGGGTGCTCGGCGACGAAGCCGTCCGACAGTCTCTACGGTTCATCAGGTGTCGCGTGGGGAAGTCTCCTTTGATGGTGGGAACTTCCGCCGAATCGTAACGACCTCTGTCGTCGACTCTGGGGCATGATGAGGAGGCGTCGCTGGAACGCGAACCCTCTGAATCGATCGTAGCGACCTGGCGAGACAAAGCCATGGTCTGCATTAAAAGTCCTTCAGGACTTGGGGACGATGAGGAGGCGGGCTCGCTAATGAGGCCGACGGCGCTCATTAGTTTTACCACTATGACGTCAATCAATTTTATTTCATATTTATCTTTTTTTCAATTGGTGAAACTTTTTATTTCATTTTCATTTTTCACGTGAAAATCGTCTGATAGAAAATTAATTATTTAGAAAGAATTTCATTGTGGATTTTAAATTTTTGGCATCTGCTATAATGAAAAATGTTTAAATTTAATAGAAAAAGGCTATTAGAATTTTGGTTTTTTATTTCTATTTATTAAAATAATACGAATTTTTCAAATTTTAATATTTTCAGCGCTTCACAGCTGATATTCTAATTTATACACGAAGTTTCAACTCTGTAAGTTACATAGTTTTCGAGGCTCTGTGCCAGACAGACAACGGAGCAGGATCAATAGGGTTTCGTGAGATGAACGAAACCCTAAAAAGGAAATAAAAATAAATAAATGATACTTTGATATAAATAAATATTGATATACATAATAAAAACAATTTGGTACTTTTCGGTTAGCCGGGCGCCAGTGATATATATATATACATGTATATATATATACACACACACATATACACATATCTATATATACATATATATATACATACACATATATACATATATGTATGTATATATATATGTATATACATATGTATTTATATATGTACATATATCACTGGCGCCCGGCTAACCGAAAAGTACCAACAATTTATAGAATTAAAATAAAAAAATAAATTAAATAAACAGCAATATAAACAAAATAACGGGGTTACCATGTGAGGCATAAAATTGCCATTTTGTTGCAATCGCGAAAATGTGGTGCGTATATGACATCTGTGCCCTTACTCACACAAATTGTAAAATATAAATGATTTTTTTTTAATCTGTATTACAAGTTTTACAATGTTTTTTTTTATAGTTTTGTAACTCCTCAAACTATCTCCAATAACCACACGAGTGGCTGATCCAAACTTTATATTTTACATATAAACTAGCACATACATTAACATAACATAGCCCTGTCATTTAAACATAGCCCTCTCATTTAAATGCACGAAAATATTTTGCAAACATATAAAGCTAACATAACTTTATCATATCAATAAAGTGATTGTTCCGATGTAATTTTAATATTTAAAATTGCTTAATGATTCAGAAATTTCTTTGAATACAAATTTCCTTATTTTTATTTATCCTCTTTTTTTTTTTTTTTTTTTTTTTTTTTTTGGTGAGTGTGTTGTCCGGATTTTTATTTCTACATATTTGCAAAAACAAATCCTTTTTTCCCGATGATTTTTTTTAAACTGATTTAATCCTCTGAGATTTATTCTGCAATTTATTTTTATGTCATTGCTTGATTATCAACTTATAACTGTTCAAAATATCAAAAAATATATATTTACTAAATTTTTGCAATATAATGTTTACACTGAGAAGAGTTGCCGCTGCGATCGCTTTATTATCGTAGGAGCACCGTTGCACATTTATAGGCTACAACTTTTTAAAGCATTACAAGGATAGCCGGTTTGCGAAATTCTAAAAGATAGTCACGTTTTAGCATTATTGGCAAACCCGAGCCGGCGGTTCGTTCAGTTAGAGGTTTATAGTATTCGATGTGTAATTTAAGGGATTATCATGTGCGTGCGTAGCACGACCGGTATACGGTGCCGAAGGCAGCGGGGACCAGGGTCGGAGGTTCATTCAGTTAGAGGTTTGTACTATTCAATGTGCAAATTAAGGGGACAGATCACCTTTAAAATGGTCAAAAATTCAATTTCAAGGTTTTGATGTCAGTAAATAGTGCATTTTATTCTGAGTAAAAAGGTACCAATGTTTTTCAGAGGCGATAATTATTGACGAAGATATAAAGTAAAACGCAATCGTCATTCTTTGTTTTTGAATGGAGAGTGAAAACTTTAAATGCATTTAATTCACAACAATGATTTTCAAACTTGCGCGCTCGATTTCTCCAAAAATAATTTAGATAGAACCTCAATTTTTTTCAAACTTATTAATGTTGCAACAATGAACAAAATGAACTAGAATCTTTTAATTTGATCAATAAATTAAAAAATAATTAACTGTAAGCTTTTCGATGAATTACAGTTAATTATTTTTTAATTTATTGACCAAATTAAAAGATTCTAGTTCATTTTGTTCATTGTGACAACATTAATAAGTTTGAAAAAATTTGAGGTTCTATCTAAATTATTTTTGGAGAAATCGTGCGCGCAAGTTTGAAAATCATTGTTGTGAATTAAATGCATTTAAAGTTTTCACTCTCCATTCAAAAACAAAGACTGACGATTGCGCTTTACTTTATATCTTCGTCAATAATTATCGCCTCTGAAAAACATTGGTACCTTTCTACTCAGAATAAAATGCACTATTTACTGACGTCAAAACTTTGAAATTGAATTTTTGACCATTTTAAAGGTGATCTGTCCCCTTAAGGGATTATCCAGTGCCGAAGGCAGCGGGGACCCGGGTCGGAGGTTCGTTCGGCTCGAGGGGGATGCGACCCGGAGAATACAAAAGTTTAGAGGCACCGATGTAAATTAGGGACCCGCTGGCGGGCGAAGCCAGCTGGTCATTATTATTAATGTCCGTATACGTCTGTGTGTCTGTCTGTCTGTCTGTGTATCTGTACCCGGATAAACTCTGCGAGCGTAGCGAGTAGCGAAGCGTTTTTGTGTCAAAAAATTCAGAAAAATCCGGTCCTCCAGGAATTGCAGTTTCGAAAAAATCGGCCCATAATTAAGGGAGTTATTAACGAATAAAACTGTTTTAATTACTGAAAAGAAACGCACGTGGAAAATATTCCGCGCATGCCCAGAAGAGGTCAATCCTCATCTTCCGCAAAAAGAAGGAAAAATCGCTTCGGCCGGTTTCGTTTTACGAATGTCTAAACTCGCCGACGACGAACCGACAGAAATACGAAAAAACCGTCAACATATTCTCAAAGAACGTACTTTTACGTCTCTAACGATCCGGTTGGTTCGAAAAAATTTCGATATTAACCCTTTCAAAAAAAATAATCAAAAAGCGTCGAATTCGTGTTTTTTATATTCTCCCTTTGTCCGAACCTCGCATCCGCCGGACTAAGAAAGATTCGGATAAACGGATTTCACCAACTAAAAGATCGGTCTTTTTCCTCTCCAATGCCACCTTCCAAAAAAAAAAATACGCCAGTTAACCCTTCGAAAACGTATATTTTCCGTACACCGTTTCGCGATTTCGGCAATTTCGACTATTTTGAAAAATTCGCAACGGCGGTTCCAAGCGAGTTAAAGAAAACTAAAAATACCAGACGTGATCCACATTCTTTCTCCTTTCGAAATCTGCAATCGTTTTTGAAAAATACAAATATTAACCCTTCGAAAAAAATTCGCTTGCAGACTCACTTTTGCATATTCCGATTCTTTGCGATTTTTAAAATCGCGCATCGGCTCTCTGAAAGAACAAAAAAACAAACAAACACACCCAAGTACATTTCCGCTCTTTCGAGATCAATATAAAACCTTTAGTTTAAAAATATATTTCAGTTAACCCTTTCGAAATCGTTTTTTTCCGTAAGTCTCTTTCGGTTTTTCAGCGATTTCTACAATCTTTAAAAATTCAATTCTGGGCCTTTAAACAAGATACAAAAAAATAAAAATACCGAGCCAAATCTACGTTTGTTTTCCTTTTAAAATCAGGTATCAGTTTCGAAATATTCGTTTTTTAACCCTTCTAAAAAAAATGGTTTCCGAAACTCACTCGCGTGAATTTTCGTTTTTAGGCCCATGTTTAAAAATCCGCATCGACTCGGAAAATGTCAATAGAGACAAATAAAATACACCAGATCATAGCCACGTTCTTCTTCTTCGAAACATATATTTCAGTTTTAAAAAATATGTACATTAACCCTTTAGAAACCGAACGTTCCCATACGTCACTTTCGTGTTTCCTCTAATTTGCCAATGTATACACCCCCCCCCCCCCCCACCGCAGCAATTTTTTATCGATTTACATAAATTCCTAGAGAAAAAACTAAAAGTGCATACATTCAGCTCTAGAAAGACACCTTTCAGTTAAAAAAATTCGAGTATTATCAACTTCAAAAAAATTCTTTTGTGAAACCCGTTTCTAGAAATAAGCGTTTTTCGGCGCAAGCACAGATTAATCAAAGTGTAATAAGTGACTTTGCTTTGGAAGTAATTATCTTATTTATTAACGATTTTATTTTAAAAAATCGTTGTTCATTTTGCGTACAGAATTGAATGGGTTTTCCGAATATATGATTTATTTTGAGAAATAATTATATTTTCATAGTTAAAATTCTATTCTACTAGGATATTTGTATTCTGAAGCAGCCGATTGCACTCCGAATACTTGCTTTGTTTACTTTTTTCGAAAGCTCCAAAAGATATAAAAATATTTTTTTCTATTTTTTATATATCGGATTCTATATAGTTTGTTGAACTCCCGGTTCATGATTCAACACAGGAACATTTATTTTTAAAAGTTTTAGAATTTTTTAAATAATGGTCATTTTTGTATAAGGAAAAAAAAAAAAAAAGCTAAGGAATTTGCTATTTCTTTTCAAAATATCTCCCTTCGTATGGGTCCCATCGCGACCTGATTTGACTCATTCGACTCGACAGAGACAGAGCATACCGAATTTAGTTGCGAGTTTCACCACCAGGGTGCGCTTTCCTATCTCTGTTTCTATGGGACGGATCACGACGGGGTATAGCTCATTCGACTCGACACCGATAGAGCTTACTAGAAATTATCGATTTTATTTAAGCATTTCACCACTAGAGGCGCTTTCCTAACTCTGTTTCTATGGGCCGGATAACGACGGAGTATGGCTCATTCGACTCGACATCGATAGCTTTTCGAGATTTTATAAGTTTAGAGGTTTTACAATTAGGGGCCCGCTGGCGGGCGAAGCCAGCTAGACATTATTATTAATGTCCGTATACGTCTGTGTGTGTGTGTGTGTGTGTGTGTGTGTGTGTGTCTGTACCCGGATAAACTCTGCGAGCGTAGCGAGTAGCAAAGCGCTTTTTGTGTCAAAAAATTCAGAAAAATCCGGTCCTCCAGGAATTGCAGTTTCGAAAAAATCGGCCCATAATTAAGGGAGTTATTAACGAACAAAACTGTTTTAATTACTAAAAAGAAACCTACGTGGAAATTATTCCGCGCATGCCCAGAAGAGCTCAATCTTCATCTTCCGCAAAAAGAAGAAGGAAAGATCACTTCTGCCGGTTTCATTTTACGACTGTCTAAACTCGCCGACGGCGAACCGACAGAAATGCGAAAAAAACGTCCACATATTCTCAAAGAACGTACTTTTACGTCTCTAACGATCCGGTCGGTACGAAAAAATTTCGATATTAACCCTTTCAAAAAAAATAATCAAAAAAGGTCGAATTCGTGTTTTTGATTTTCTCCCTTCGTCCGAACCTCGCATCCGCCGGACTAAGAAAGATTCGGATAAACGGATTTCACCAAATAAAAGATCGATCTCTGTCCTCTCCAATGCCACCTTCCATTAAAAAAAATACGTCAGTTAACGCTTCGAAAACGTATATTTTCCGTACACCGTTTCGCGATTTCGGCAATTTCGATTATTTTGAAAAATTGCTGCGGCGGTTCCAAACGAGTCAGGGAAAACTAAAAATACCAGACGAGATCTACATTCTTTGTCCTTTCGAAATCTGCGATCGTTTTTGAAAAATACAAATATTAACCCTTCGAAAAAAATTCGCGCGCAGACTCACTTTTGCAAATTCCGATTCTCTGCAATTTTTTAAATCGCGCATCGGCTCTCTGAAAGAACAAAAAAACAAACGAACACACCCAAGTACATTTCCGCTCTTTCGAGATCAATATAAAACCTTTAGTTAAAAAAATATTTCAGTTAACCCTTTCGAAATCGTTTTTGTCCGTAAGTCTCTTTCGGTTTTTCAGCGATTTCTGCAATATTTAAAAATTCAATTCTGGGCTTCTAAACAAGATACGAAAAAATAAAAATACCGAGCCTGATCTACGTTCTTTTTCCTTTTAAAATCAGGTATCAGTTTCGAAACATTGCCATTTGGGTTATAGAAACTTTCTATTCGATGGATCAGAGATTATACACTATGTAAAGAATCAACTTCATTTCGATCGTAGTAAAATAAACCATAGAGTCAACACAGGAACATCACCGCCAGGGGGTGCTTCCGGAAATCGGGTTCTATGGGCCCGATTACGACGTGGTTTGGCTCTTTCGAATGGATTTCGATAGCTTTACAGATTTCTGTCATGTTCGTATAGAACAGATTGCGCCCCCTGGTGGTGGAAGGTGTAATTAAAGGACCCGTGTCGGAAGTTCGTTCGGTTCGAGGGGGGTGCGAGCCGGAGAATACAAAAGATTCGAGGCACCGATGTAAATTAGGGATTTTATCGATTTTAGTTACCGATATAAATTAGGGGCCCGCTGGCGGGCGAAGCCAGCTAGTCATCATTATTATTAATGTCCGTATACGTCTGTGTGTCTGTCTGTCTGTCTGTCTGTGTATCTGTACCCGGATAAACTCTGCGAGCGTTGCGAGTAGCGAAGCGCTTTTTGTGTCAAAAAATTCAGAAAAATCCGGTCCTCCAGGAATTGCAGTTTCGAAAACATGGGCCCATAATTAAGGGAGTTATTAACGAACGAAACTGTTTTAATTACTGCGAAAGAAATCCACGTGGAAAGTATTCCGCGCATGATCAGAAGAGCTCAATCCTCATCTTCCGCAAAAAGAAGAAGGAAAAATCGCTTCTACTGGTTGCGTTTTACGACTGTCTAAACTCGCCGACGGCGAACCGACTGAAATATGAAAAAACCGTCAACATATTCTCAAAGAACGTTCTTTCACGTCTCTAACTATTCGGTCGGTTCGAAAAAATTTTGATATTAACCCTTTCAAAAAAATAATCAAAAAGCGTCGAATTCGTGTTTTGTATTTTCACCCTTTGTCCGAATCTCGCATCCGCCGGACTAAGAAAGATTCGGATAAACGGATTTCACCAAATAAAAGATCGGTCTTTGTCCTCTTCAATGCCACCTTCCATTAAAAAAAATACGTCAGTTAACCCTTCGAAAACGTATATTTTCCGTACACCGTTTCGCGATTTCGGCAATTTCGACTATTTTAAAAAATTCGCAGCGGCGGTTCCAAACGAGTCAGTGAAAACTAAAAATACCAGACGAGATCTGCATTCCTTATCCTTTCGAAATATGCGATCGTTTTTGAAAAATACAAATATTAACCCTTCGAAAAAAATTCACGTGCAGACTCACTTTTGCAAATTCCCATTCTCTGCGATTTTTAAAATCGCGCATCGGCTCTCTAAAAGAACAAAAAAACAAACAAACACACCCAAGTACATTTTCCTCCTTTCGAGATCACTGTAAAACCTTTAGTTTTAGAAAATGTTTCAGTTAACCCTTTCGAAAACGTTTTTTTCCGTAAGTCTCTTTCGGTTTTTCAGTGATTTCTGCAATCTTTAAAAATTCAATTCTGGGCATCTAAACAAGATACGAAAAAATAAAAATACCGAGCCTAATCTACGTTCTTTTTCCTTTTAAAATCAGGTATCAGTTTCGAAAAATTCGTTTTTTAACTCTTCTAAAAAAATGGTTTCCCAAACTCACTCGCGTGAATTTTCGTTTTTCGGCCCATGTTTAAAAATCCGCATCGACTCGGAAAATGTGAATACAGACAAATAAAATACACCATATCATAGCCACGTTCTTTTTCTTCGAAACATATTTTTCAGTTAAAAAAAATATGTACATTAACCCTATAGAAACCGGTCGTTCCCGTACCTCACTTTTACGATTTCCTCTAATTTGCCAATGTATACCCCCCCCCCCCCCCCCCAGCCGCAGGACTTTTTTATCGAATTACACAAATTCCGAGAGAAGAGGCTAAAAGTGCATACATTCAGCCATAAAAAGATGCCTTCGACTTTAAAAAATTCGATTATTATCAATTAAAAAAAAATCTTTTGTGAAACCCGTTTCTAGAAATGTGCGTTTTTCGACGCAAGCACAGTTTAATCAAAGTGTAATAAGTGACTTTGCTTTCGCCGTAATTATCTTATTTATTAACGATCTTAAATCAAAAATCATTGTTCATTTTGCGTACAGAATTGAATGGGCTTTGCGAAAATATGATTTATTTTGAAAAATAATTATATTTTAATGGTTAAAATTCTATTCTACTAGGATATTTGTGTTTTGAAGCAGCCGATTGCACTGCAAATATACTTGCTGTGTGTACTTTTTTCGAAAGCTCCAAAAGATATCAAATTATTTTTTTTTTCTATTTTTTATATATCGGATTCTATATAGTTTGTTGAACTCCCGGTTTATGATTCAACGCAGGAACATTTAATTTTTAAAGTTTTAGAATTTTTTAAATAATGGTCATTTTTGTATAGAAAAAAAAAAGAAAAAGCTAAGGAATTTGCTATTTCTTTTCAAAATATCTCCCTTCGTATGGGTCCCATCGCGACCTGGTTTGGCTCATTCGACTCGACATAGATAGAGCTTACCGAATTTAGTTCCGAGTTTCACCAGCAGGGTGCGCTTTCCTATCTCTGTTTCTATGGGACGGATCACGACGGTGTATAGCTCATTCGACTCGACACCGATAGAGCTTACTAGAGATTATCGATTTTATTTCCGCATTTCACCACTAGGGGCGCTTTCCTAACTCTGTTTCTATGGGCCGCATCACGACGGGGTATGGCTCATTCGACTCGACATCGATAGCTTTTCGAGATTTTACAAGATTAGAGATTTTACAATTAGGGGCCCGCTGGCGGGTAAAGCCAGCTAGTCATTATTATTAATGTCCGTATACGTCTGTGTGTCTGTCTGTGTGTGTGTGTATCTGTACCCGGATAAATTCTGCGAGCGTAGCGAGTAGCGAAGAGCTTTTTGTGTCAAAAAATTCAGAAAAATCTGGTCCTCCAGGAATTGCAGTTTCGAAAAAATCGGCCCATAATTAAGGGAGTTATTAACGAACAAAACTGTTTTAATTACTAAAAAGAAACCTACGTGGAAATTATTCCGCGCATGCCCAGAAGAGCTCAAACTTCATCTTCCGCAAAAAGAAGTAGGAAAGATCGCTTCTGTCGGTTTCGTTTTACGACTGTCTAAACTCGCCGACGGCGAACCGACAGAAATACGAAAAAACCGTCCACATATTCTCAAAGAACATACTTTTACGTCTCTAACGATCCGGTCGGTTAAAAAAAATTTCGATATTAACCCTTTCAAAAAAATAATCAAAACGGGTCGAATTCGTGTTTTTGATTTTCTCCCTTCGTCCGAACCTCGCATCCGCCGGACTAAAAAAGATTCGGATAAACGGATTTCACCACATAAAAGAACGGTCTCTGTCCTCTCCAATGCCACCTTCCATTAAAAAAAATACGTCAGTTAACCCTTCGAAAACGTATATTTTCCGTACACCGTTTCGTGTTTTCGGCAATTTCGACTATTTTAAAGAATTCGCTGTGGCGGTTCCAAACGAGTCAGGGAAAACTAAAAATACCAGACGAGATCTACATTCTTTATCCTTTCGAAATCTGCGATCGTTTTTGAAAAATACAAATATTAACCCTTCGAAAAAAATTCGCGCGCAGACTCACTTTTGCAAATTCCGATTCTCTGCAATTTTTTAAATCGCGCATCGGCTCTCTGAAAGAACAAAACAACAAACAAACACACCCAAGTACATTTCCGCTCTTTCGAGATCAATATAAAACCTTTAGTTTAAAAAAATATTTCAGTTAACCCTTTCGAAATCGTTTTTGTCCGTAAGTCTCTTTCGGTTTTTCAGCGATTTCTGCAATATTTAAAAATTCAATTCTGGGCTTCTAAACAAGATACGAAAAAATAAAAATACCGAGCCTGATCTATGTTCTTTTTTACTTTTAAAATCAGGTATCAGTTTCGAAATATTCGTTTTTTAACCCTTCTAAAAAAATGGTTTCCGAAACTCACTCGCGTGAATTTTCGTTTTTAGGCCCATGTTTAAAAATCCGCATCGACTCGGAAAATGTGAATAGAGACAAATAAAATACACCAGATCATAGCCACGTTCTTCTTCTTCGAAACATATATTTCAGTTTAAAAAAATATGTACATTAACCCTTTAGAAACTGATCGTTCCCGTACGTCACTTTCGTGTTTCCTCTAATTTGCCAATGTATACCCCCCCCCCCCCCCCCACCCCGCCGCAGCAATTTTTTTATCGGTTTACATAAATTCCTAGAGAAAAAACTAAAAGTGCATACATTCAGATCTAGAAAGACACCTTTCAGTTAAAAAAATTCGAGTATTATCAATTTCAAAAAAATTCTTTTGTGAAACCCGTTTCTAGAAATAAGCGTTTTTCGGCGCAAGCACAGATTAATCAAAGTGTAATAAGTGACTTTGCTTTGGAAGTAATTATCTTATTTATTAACGATTTTATTTAAAAAATCGTTGTTCATTTTGCGTACAGAATTGAATGGGTTTTCCGAATATATGATTTATTTTGAGAAATAATTATATTTTCATAGTTAAAATTCTATTCTATTAGGATATTTGTATTCTGAAGCCGCCGATTGCACTCCGAATACTTGCTTTGTTTACTTTTTTCCAAAAGATATCAAAATATATTTTTTTTTCTATTTTTTATATATCGGATTCTATATAGTTTGTTGAACTCCCGGTTTATGATTCAACGCAGCAACATTTATTTTTAAAAGTTTTAGAATTTTTTAAATAATGGTCATTTTTGTATAAAAATAAAAAAAAAGCTAAGGCATTTGCTATTTCTTTTCAAAATATCTCCCTTCGTATGGGTCCCATCGCGACCTGGTTTGGCTCATTCGACTCGACATAGGTAGAGCTTACCGAATTTAGTTCCGAGTTTCACCACCAGGGTGCGCTTTCCTATCTCTGTTTCTATGGGACGGATCACGACGTGTTATAGCTCATTCGACTCGACACCGATAGAGCTTACTAGAGATTATCGATTTTATTTCCGCATTTCACCACTAGGGGGCGCTTTCCTAACTCTGTTTCTATGGACAGGATCACGACGGGGTATGGCTCATTCGACTCGACATCGATAGCTTTTCGAGATTTTATAAGATTAGAGGTTTTACAATTAGAAGCCATAGGGTTATAAGGGATTATTCGATGCGTGCGTAGCACGACCGGTATACGGTGCCGAAGGCAGCGGGGACCCGGGTCGGCGGTTTGTCCGGTTCGAGGTTTTACAAGATTCGAGTTTTTCTACAATTCGAAGCACCGATGTAAATTAGGGGCCCGCTGGCGGGCGAAGACAGCTAGTTACTTAAGATAGTTTGATGACACTTTATAGAACGAAAGTGAAACGGTTTAGATTTTAAGCTGCATAAATATTTTAAAGGGATATAACAAGTACTTTTTCAGAAAATGGAAATAAAAAATGAAATTTTGCTTTTTTTGCTTTTTAAATCCAAAAGAATATGAAAATTCTCACATTGCTCTAGAAAATTTAATAACTATCGTTAGAAAAACCCTTTTTCACACTTTAAGATAGTATAAAAAACATTAAACAAAATATATATAAACTCTTATTAAATAAATATAAGCGTCAATATTAAACATTTTCAAAAAATTCTGTCTAAAAGAAATTAACTAAAAAAACGCTGTAAATTTTTTAATAAATTTTAAACATAAAGAATAAACATTACAAAAAATAATATATAAAAACTTTTGTATATTTAAGTTGATTTTTCTCTTATTTATGGTACGCTGTCGTTTTATAATAAAAGTTTAATATTATGTAATATATATATATATATATATATATATATATATATATATATATATATATATATATATATATATATATATATATATATATATTGTAATTATTATATATATTATTATTATTTAATATTATTTATATATTATTACTAGGGGGCCTACCCCCTGCGAGCTACGCTCGCCAACCCCCGCTCAGACTTCGAGGACTCTAAAAACATGACAGCGTGCTTTGTTTTAAAAATATTGGTAAATCTGTAATTGGGTTGCCATGCTTTTAACGTTTTAATGGGGCATTTTTTTATTATCATGGCCTCATACACAGCTGTTGCGACAACTGACGACTGTTTTAGGGATTGGTAAGTAAAATCAATTACACCTTGAAAACCAGCTTGTATAAAATGGTTAGGTTTAAATTGTGGCTACCTCTCGCACTTTTATAACAACGATCTGTATTCTATTCTTCCTTTGCATTTAAGGATGAGAAAAATTCCATCTGCTTGTGAATAACATTAAGAACCATTGAAAAGTACTATGTTATAGACATTTTCAGTAACAGGTTTTAATTTTCACTGTATTTTAGTGCACCATCATGCATATTTTCATGTTATTTTAAATATGTAAATTATTTATTTTAATTAATATGTATATACGAATTTTCTAATAATTATTTATCATACAAAATTAATTAAATATTTTGTGCATGCATGCCTGCATTTATTCGGCATCAATTGATGAGATATTTAAACAAATTCGCTATCCGCGATAATTTTACACCATGTTATGTCACTTGAATACTGTCCATAAGAAAATCGGGTACTTTTCCATTATAGGATCCTTTGCTTTTAGGTTTGTCGTAATTCGAGTTTCAAAAACGAATAGATTCGTTAATCTATATATATAAAAGAAAGTCCTTTCTGGCTAGATGATCAACGCTCAGCCAAAACTACTGAACCTACAAAGACGAAACTTGCAGGAAAAATACTTCTTAGTGTTTAGAGGCGCACTAAGACGGGATTTTCAAAAACTCCACTCCTAAGGGGGGTAAAAAGGGGAACAAACTTTTAAAAAATTCCTTAAAAATCGGGTATTATAGTTACTTGACAAATGATAACATATTTTAATGTATTTTTGTATGCTGAATCGAATGGTATCAATTAAATTCTCCTAAGTCAAATAGTTCGTGAGATATTGCACATTTTTCTAATTTGGCAATATCTTTGACGTCAAAATCTCAAAATTTCTAACAATACTAATACAAGTGATAATTTCTAAAAATACGCCCGTTACTATAGCAATGGAAGAAATTCAAATTAAATCTTTTTTGTTATTTAATTCCTTTGTTTATTTTTACAGATGATTTTACAGATTACATTAACTGCTCAATTGTGAATGGAATATTATTTTTACGGATATTTGTGTAATTGTGTATTATTATTTCTACAAACGCCACGATTTAAAATAAAACGTGCTTGCTAAAATAGAGTTTGGAAGTTCTGTTTAGTATTATGTATCTACAAAAACAACTTTTCAAAAGTAAAAAAAGGCCAAGCGTAAAAAAAAAAAAAAAAAAAAAAAAAAAAGAAAAAAGAAAAAGAAAAAAAAAAGTTGTGGCTAAAAAATGGTGTGATATCAAATTTCCAAGCTATTATATTGCTTATTTAACTTTTTTTCATTAAATAAGTTATCATATATATAAGTCGAGTGCCTACGTATATGTTAATAGAAATCGTTTTCTCCTGTACTAAATACATCCTAACGAGTTTCTGAAAATTCAATTTTTTTCAAATTATGCATGATGGGCTTGGCGGCCATCTTTCCATATTATTCACAAAATTCTAACCACCCAAATCCGTAGTTAAAGTCCGAAGTTCAAAATTGTTATTTAAGCAAATATTTAAGAGTTTCATTTATAGACTTGTATGCTCTGAAAATTGTGTCTTAAGATAATGATGACTTATCTTAAAGATTCATCTTATGATTTATTTTTTAGAGTAATTATTAATTTCAAACTAGTAAAAATCAATTTATCAAAATATCAGTCTTATCTAATTTATCTGTCCGTAGTTAGAATCTGAAGTTCGAAATTTTTATAAACATATTACATTGCAAACATATTACGCTTTTATTTTAGAAATTTGGGTGCTTAGAAATATGGAAAGATGGCCGCCAAGCCCATCATGCGTAATTTGAAAAAAAATTGAATTTTCAGAAACTCGTTAGGATGTATTTAGTACAGGAGAAAACGATTTTTATTAACATATACGTAGGCACTCGACTTATATATATGATAACTTATTTAATGGAAAAAAGTTAAATAAGCAATATAATAGCTTGGAAATTTGATATCACACCATTTTTTAGCCACAACTTTTTTTTTTTTTTTTTTTCTTTTTTTTTTTTTTTTTTTTTTTTTTTTTTTTTTTTTACGCTTGGCCTTTTTTTACTTTTGAAAAGTTGTTTTTGTAGATATCATTTCTTTTTTTTAAATATATTGAACATAATTTAAATAATCTAAACATGAGAAATAATTTAAAAATACATTTTACTTTCAGTCATTGTTTAAAGGGTTAACTAGAAATACCAGTAGATTTTTCAATTAAATTAATTACACTCTTAAAAACAACATACTAAATGTGGCTTGTTATAATACTTGCTATCCTCCGTTAAAAAATATCACTGACTAATCCATTAAATGAATAAAAATGGAATACGTACATAGCGTGTCAGCGCTGCATTTGAAATCAAACGTGATATCACGCTCTTTTATTATTAGCACTAGCTGGCTTCGCCCGCTAGCGGGCCCCTAATTTACACCGGGGCCTCAATCCTTTTAAAACCTCGAATAAGATAAACCACGAACCTCCGACCTGGTTCCACGCTGCTTTCGGCACCAGATAATCCCTTAATTTGCACATCGAATTGTATAAACATCTAAACAAACGAACTTCCGACACGGGTCCCGGCTGCATTCGGCACCGTATAGCAGTCGTGCTGCGCACGCTCAAGTTCTATCTTCCACCCCCAGGTAGCGCAATCTGTTCTATACAAACCTCGGGCACTGAAATCGTTAAGGCTATAGATGTCGAGTCGAATGAGCTATACCCCGTCGTGATCTAGCCCATAGAACCAGAGATAGGAAAGTGCCCCTTGGTGGTGAATAAACGAACTAAAATCGGAAAGCTCTATAGATGTCGAGTCGAATGAGCCATACCCCGTCGTGATCCGACCCATAGAAACCGAGATAGAAAAGCGCCCACTGGTGGTGAAAGCTAATCGCGTTTGGGGGGCAAAGTGGGGGATGAACACCGGAGATGCGTAATAAGATTAGGCGGTCACAGACTTTTCCAACGATGTATCACATGAGGGATATGTGCACAATTCAGAAAATATCCCCCCCCCCACCTGCATAATTTGATTAAGCGTTCACAGACCTTTCCAACGATATATCACATGAGAGGTGGCGGCAAAATTTAGAAAAGTGCCCCCTTTGGGGGGCGGGTGAAAGTGGGAGGATGGACCCCGAAGATACATAATATGAATAAGCGGTCACAGGCCTTTCGAACAATATATCACATGAGTAGTGTCGGGGGGGGGCGCAAAATGTGGGGGTTTCACCTGTGGTGCATAACATGAATAAGTGGTCACAGTCCTTTGTAACGATATGTGACATGACGGATATCGTTAAAATTTAGAAAAGTGTCACCCCCCCCCCCCTTGTGTAGGCAAAATGCGCTCCGCTCCTCCCTATAATTTTTGACGCAGCTTTATTTTTAAAATTTATGTTATGTGTTATAAAATATCGTAAAGTTTCAAACAGATAGCCTTATTATACTTCCTAATTTTGTTCACGCTCCTCCCCATCCTCTCCCCGAACTGTGACGCGCCATTCTTTTTTATAAATTTTTTATCATGTGTTATAAACTATCTTAAAGTTTAAAACAGATCGCATTGGAATTTAATATATTTGCTGAAATTACTATTATATGTAGAATAATATAAAAATAAACCCTCCTTTAGATTGTAATTGAGATATATGAACAATTTTTAGAATTTATGAAAGCTGATTTTTATTTATTTATTTATTTATTTATTGTTTATTTATTTATTTTTTTGCATTGCCCTGTGCATGTTTGGAATTTCTTAGCAATTTCTTAGATTTACATTATTTTATTCAATTAAACATTGTACTGTTACAAGAAATTTAAATGGAAACTTCACTTCTAAAACAAAAATAATTTAACAACTGGATTTCATTAATTTATAGAAAAATGACGTGAAAGATATTCCTGCGAACGAAATGCCTGTCCTTTACCGTGATTTTTTTTTTTTTTTTTTTTTTTTTTTTTTAGAAATAAATGAATCACATTTAATTCATTTCAAAAATTTTGTTTACGTTTGGAAAGAAATTTTAAATGCCAATAACTCTTAATGTATACATTTTAGAAGGTACATCTTCCCTCAAAAACTAATTTATTTTTAAAGATCTTTCAAAAACGTATATTATATATTTAAAATATTTTTTAAAGCATAAACACTGCGTCTGATTACTTTATTTTACAATATTTTAAGAACACGCATTTTATCAGACAATTAAATGCACTAAACAAACACGAGTGAAAAATTGACCTGGGCCAGGACTCGAACCTGGGACCTTACGCATACCGTGCCGACGCTCTGCGACTGAGCCACCCAGATCGATACGCTTGACGGGAATTTCTCATACTTATTCTTGTTGGAAACAGTCATCTGCCACAGTTTACAGTCATATTTAATTGTTTGATAAAATGTGTGTTCTTATAATTATGAAGTTTTATTTTTTTTTTAAATATCTTCAGAAGAAAATGGCTGACTTGCAGATGAAATTTGATGTTGTTATAACTTGTAACTGATTTGTGCTATTATAATACAGACTAGCCGCCACATGTATGTTAAGCATTGTAACACGTTACTTTCATTCCTAATTTAATTTTTTCCTTAATCCTTTTCCAAATCGGACGATTTTAACAGACAAGTCAAGAACTTTTGCAATCACGGTAGCATTTCGCATTTTTTTTTTGTTGTTGTTATGTGTTTAATTTTTCTTGACAAAAGCTGCTTATCCCATTTAAGCATTTATGCTTCATGCCCGTTTGCTTGTCAGTTGCAATATGTTTGCTAATGAGGAGATTCTTAAACATATTAAGTAGTTTTCCGTAATTGGGTCCATTGCCAATTAACGTTGATGGGCCCTTTAATGATGGGCCCTTTTGGGTACATTTGTCGCAGACGCACTGGATATCATTTTGGCGATATAATTATTGGCTGAATAAATTAACCTTTGTGTGTGTTTTATAATAAAATTTTGTGCTTTTTAATATATAATGAACTATTTCATAATAATATATATATAAAAAAGAATCATGCTGTTTTAGCAATCTCTAACAGGTACCTGAAAATGGGGTTTTCTTGCCAAAATGGCGCAAAACAAAAATCGTGCCAACCCCGGTGCGTCTGCGACAGATGTTAGAATCTAAAATACATGCCGTTCACACTTTTAGTTTAAAATAGAAAATAGAAAAATAAGAAATAATATCATAAATCAAAACATTTGATTTCAAAATCAAAGTATATCGCTTCTAATTTGCACACGCTAAAAATAAAAGCTGGTATTGGCGATTTTAAAAATGCTATTGGCGAGATTTGCGCCCAAATAACATAAAAGTACTTAATAATATTATGTATTTCATAAATGTATATTAAATTACTGTCTTGAACGCGATTAGTCATTAACAATAATAAATATGATTGGCGATTAACAATAATTTTCGGTGATATCTCTTCCTGCCACGTATAATACATAAATACCAAATTAATTGATCATTTCAAAATTTGATTCATTAAATATTATTACAGGAGTTGTATTTGTTTACATTCAACTCACGTCAAGAAAAGATTCGGAAGAAAGTTGAGTTGTATAAGCACTTCATCAAACGGAATTATGGTAAACTTTAATTGTCTCACAGGTTCTGGTGTGAATTATTTTTTTTTTGACACCAGGATGCGCTCTAAAAAATCATTCACGGAAAACTTATTTTACGAACAATTATCTCCATGGTTTAATGGTTTAATATTTTAAACCTTCACGACGAATGATTTTTTTTTTTTTTTTTTTTTTTTTTTTTTTTTTGTTTTGTTTTGTTTGTTTACTTTCATGGATAGAGAATTTGAACTGCGAAGCTAATTTCAACTGAAGTTATTGGAGAATATATACATAATTGAACGTAAGTCATCTCTCAAATATTAATTTATTTTGAACGATCTTTCTAAAAATGTAACTTTTATGCAGTTTTATTCGAAACATAATTTTGAATAAAAATGGCCGCCTGGCATATGAAAAAGCGATACGGGCATCCCGGAACTGTTGATGACAGTCACATGACTTACGGTTTTATTATAGAGACTAGCCGCCACTGGCGACCAGTTTGGTCTCCCTTAAATGTATGTTAAACATTGCAACACGTTACATTTATTCATAATTTAATTTTCCCTTAATCCTTCGCCAAATCGGAAGATTCTAATAGACAAATCATGAACTTTTGCGATCATGGTAGCATTTCGTATATTTTTTGGGCACAAATGTCACATACGCACGTTGGCGCGATTCCCCCCCCCCCCCTCCCCCGCCAATTTGGCGAAAACTTTGTTATGGAAATTGTTGTTTATTTACTTTTATTTTTTATTTTAATTCTATAAATTATTTTTGATATGTATATCAATATTTATTTACAACAAACTATCATTTATTTATTTTTATTCTTTTTTTTAATTATGAGTATTTTTGTTAGCCGGGAGCAGATGATAATTCGCCAAATATCGTTCCCATCACCGTCATTCATACTACAATTAATTTAATTTTAAATTATAAACCTGTCACTCATTTCATTTAAAATACTTAACTTTAATCTAAAATGCTTATATTACATAAATTTAAAATACTTCACACATTTCATTAAAAGAGAAAATAAATAAATAAATAAGAAATAATATCATAAATCAAAACATTTGATTTCAAAATCAAAGTATCATTTCTAATTTGTACACGCGATAAATAAAAGCTGTATTAGCGATTTTAAAAATGCTAAAAATCTGATTCATTAAATATTATTACATGAGTTCAATTTACGTCAAGAAAAGGTCCGAAAGTTGAGTTGTATAGCACATAATTATGGTAAACTTTGATTGTCTCACTGGTGCGAATTATTTTTTTGACGCGAGGCAGCGGTCCAAAAATTCATTCGCGGAGAACTTGCTTTGCGAATGATTACCTCCATGATTTAATATTTTAAATGTTCACGACGAATCAATCTTTTTTTTGTTTACTTTTATGAATACAGAATTTGAACTGCGAATCTTTCGATTGAAGTTATTGCAGAATATATACATAATTGAACGCAAGTCATCTCTCAAATATTAATTTATTTTGAACGATCTTTCTTAAAATGTAACTTTTATTCAGTTTATTCGAAAAAATAATTTTGAATAAAAATGGCCGCTTGGCATATGAAAAAGCGATGTGGCATCCCGGAACTGTTGAGGACAGTCACATGACTTACAGTTTTATTATAGAGATGGTACATGGTCGTTGGCGGGTTTTGTATCTGTTTTGGCATAATTTTTTAATCGCTAAGTTAATTAACAGTTTTTTGCTAATTAAGGATACACTGTAAAAAATGACCAATGTTTCTTATTTTATGAAAATATACTATAACCACGAACGAAAATATAATATAATCTTCTGAGTTATCCGAAATTCCAAATAGCGTGTTCCACTGTCTTTTGAATCCCCAGAAACCAATACATTTCCAAAATTTAAAGAATTATTTATAAAAACAAAGTATTTTTTGCTGCCCGTATTTTTCAGAAACGTTTCCGAAGGGTTTTTATAGTGTATTAATTAGTGTCCTCAGCTTGGAATACCTGTTTTTCGAATGCTATCAATTCTCAAGTAAACATTTTCATGCTCAAAAAATATGTTTAACAGACAAACATGCAAAATTCACAGCGTTAACAATAACATTAACATTAAGATTATTTCTTTACTCTTTCAAGTATAAATTAACTTATGCGGTTGAAAACGTTTACTTGAGAATGGATGACATTCGAAAAACAGGTATTCCAGGCTGAGGACACTAATTAATACACTATAAAAACCTTCGGAAACGTTTCTGAAAAATACGGGCAGCGAAAAATACTTTGTTTTTATAAATAATTCTTTAAATTTTGGAAATGTATTGGTTTCAGGAGATTCAAAAGACAATGGAACACGCTATTTGGAATTTCGGATAACTCAGAAGATTATATTATATTTTCGTTCGTGGTTATAGTATATTTTCATAAAATAAGAGACATTGGTAATTTTTTACAGTGTAGAAAATAATATTTTTTTACACTGAATTTTATAAAAGCACATAGATTACGTAATTACTTGTCCAAAAATGCAATTCTTTTTTTATTCTGCCGAATATTAAGGTCTGTAGGTTGTTTGAAAAAAAAAAGTTTGACGAAGAAAAAAGTGATCATTTTAAGTAACTCGACGTTTTTAAAGAAAATCTATATCTCTGTTTATAAATCACTTATGAAGATGAGTTTGGTCTTAAATTGAAGAAATTCTTCATTAGATTCTTCTAGTTTTCGTTTTTTATTTCTGCGACGCTTGGTTTATTATATATCTGATATTTTAATCTGGCATGTTTTGTCGATTTAACATTGCGAAGTTGATTCCTGTAAATAAGCAGTAGCGGTCTAGTTCAGTTCTTGGCGTTGTTTGTGTGGCGTTTTTTTTAAAGCTTGGCTTGGCAGAGCGACCGCCCTGCTTTGTAATAACTGTAACTGTAGTTATATCATCCTTATATTAATCGTAATCGTTTGTATCGTAATTGTTCGTTTTTTATGTCAATAAATGTCGTCTTCCGTGTTCTAAGCTTCGGCTATTATTAATTACAATATACAAGTTACCACATGGTGTCAGATTAATATTTTAACTTGTTTTAATTACGAATACGAATCTAAATTGCATTCGATCATGTCGGATGGCGGACTTCGTCCTCCAAAGCCATTGCAAATTACTGCGGATACAAGAGAACAATGGGAAGATTGGCTCCAAAGCTTCGAATGGTACGCGGAAGCAGTTTCGCTTAGTTCGAAAGGTAAGAAAGTGCAAGTAGCTACTTTTATGGCATGTATAGGCCGTGATGCTCAACAAATATTCAAAACCTTCACCTTAGAAGATGACGAAAAAGAAGATTTACAGGTCATCAAAGATAAATTTCAAGGATACTTTACGCCAAAAGTAAATTATACATTCGAGCGGTATAAATTCAACCAGATACATCAGAAGTCAGGTGAGTGCTTTAAAGATTTTTTAACTCGTCTTAAAACACAAGCATCTCGCTGTAAATTGGGCACTATGGAAGAAGAATTACTTCGCGACCGAATAGTAGTTGGAATCGACAATAACGATGTCCGCGAGAAACTGTTAAGTGATCCAGAACTGAACCTAGATAAAGCAGTACAAATCTGTCTCGCTGCTGAAAGTGCTTCCCTGCAACTAAAAAATATTGTTAGTGATAGCAAACCCGATTCATTAATTTCAAGTATTTCCAGTAAATTCGCGAAAGGGCAGAAAAACAATCATTCGAAAAATAAGTTAAACCCGAAAATCGCCAAATATATTAATGAGTGTAGAAATTGTGGCTCTTCCCATAAATTGAATGAATGCCCGGCTTTTGGCAAAAAATGCAACATATGTCAAAAACTTAACCATTTTGCTAAAAAATGCAGATCAAAGCAAAAATATAAAGTCCAAGAAATAGAAAAAATTGAAACAATGGCTGAGAGAGATGAAGACAACTATGTCATTGGAGCAGTAGACGCAAATAATAATGACGATTGGTTTGAAACAGTTGTTATTAAAAATAAATCCATTCCCATGAAATTAGATACAGGTGCGCAGTGTAACGCTATGCCGTGTAAAATAGCTAAAGAACTGGGGTTGCAAATAAATCCCTCAACTGTCCGCAAACTTCTTACCTATTCTGGCCATGCCATAAATGTTGCGGGAGAATCGATAGTTCCCTGCAAAATTAAAAATAAAGAAGTGCAGTTACGTATAATTATCGCACATGGCGGTATAAGCCCAGTGTTAAGTCGCAAAACATGCACAGAAGCAGGCCTGATTCAGAGAATAGATTTAGTAAAAACACTAGAAGAAGAATTTCAAGAACTTTTTCATGGAATCGGCTGCATCAAAAATTTTGAATATACAGCAGATTTTTCCACAGAATGTCCCCAAACTGACATTAAACCCCCTAGGAGAATTCCATTTTCTCTTCGACCATTAGTAAAGAAAGAACTTGACAAAATGATCCAGGATAAAATTATAAAGAAAGTAGAGGAACCAACACCCATAGCTAGTCCAATGGTCATAGTAAAGCAAAAAGGAAAAATAAGGATTTGTATTGATCCGTCAGAAGTTAATAAAATTCTGCTGCGAAGGCATTATCCTTTAAAAACGCTTGAAGAAGTCACTGCTAATGTGAAAGGCTCCAAATACTTCACAAAATTAGATCTGAAGAAAGGCTTCTGGCAACTAAGAGTTTCACCCGCCACACAACCTTTTTTCACGTTCACAACACCCTGGGGAAGATATTCTTTTCTGAGAGTCCCATTTGGCATAAAGACAGCTCCTGAAATATTTCAAAACCATATGACTAAAATTCTTCAAGGCATTCTAGGTGTAGAAAACTCGATGGATGACATTCTAATCCATGCACCAGACATAAATACCCTCCGGTCTAGAACTAGAACAGTTTTTGAAGCACTCAAAGATGCAGGAGCAAAGTTGAATCGAGACAAGTGTGAGTTTGAAGTGCAAAAAGTGCAATTTCTTGGTCACGTGCTTACTCCTGAAGGTATTACGATTGATCCTGATAAAGTCGCAGCTATTGATCGAATCAAAACTCCGTCCAGTAAGAAAGATTTGCAAAGACTACTTGGAATGATACAATATCTTCAGAAATTCATACCTAACTTGTCAGATAAAACCCACAACATGAGGCTGCTGTTGAAGAAAAATACCGCTTGGGTTTGGGATAAACAATTAGACCAAGACCTCTGTGAAATTAAAAATTTGTTGAAAGCATCTCCTACTCTTACATACTTTGATCCGAACAAAAGTTTTACAATCTCTGTAGATGCCAGCTCTTACGCTCTCGGCGCTGTTTTACTACAAGAAGGCAGACCCATCGCTTATTCATCCACAGCACTAAATTCATCACAACAGGCATATCCACAAATCGAAAAAGAGGCCCTAGCCATGAAATTCGGGTGCCAGAAATTTCACTTGTACATCTACGGAAAAGATGTGGTCATCGAAACAGATCACAAGCCTCTAGAATCTATTTTTAACAAGACCATCGATCGAATTCCCCCAAGACTCCAAAAGTTATTCTTAGAAGTTCAGCAGTACGGACCTAAAGTCAAATACAAATGTGGTAAAGAATTATATATAGCAGATTTGCTAAGTAGAGATTGCCACTACCAAGATTCTTTAGAAGAAAGCAATCTTCAAATCTTATTTGCAATTCCAACTACCAATAAAGGTTTAAAAGCTCTTCAAGAATTCACAAATACAGATCCAGAATTGACTTTAGTAAAGCATTTTATTTCAACTGGGTGGCCTCAAAATAAAGATTGTGTACCAAATTCATGCAAGAAATACCTTCCGTTTGTCGATGAACTATCCGTTCAAAAAGATCTAGTTTTGAAGGGACTAAGAATCATCATTCCAGAAAAATACAAATCCACAGCACTAAGGAATCTCCACGAAGGACACTTAGGTATATCGAGTTGTCTGAAAAGAGCTCGCGAATGCATGTTTTGGCACGGCATGTCGCAAGACATAATTTCCATGATAGAAAACTGTGAAACCTGTCAAAGAACTCAGAGAGCTCCACCAGCCGAACCTCTAATTCCAAAGGAAATTCCAAAACTGCCTTGGGAAATTCTCGCGTCCGATGTCTTCACATTTCAAAGTACAGATTATCTACTTATTACTGATAGCTACTCAGGCTATATAGACTTTAAACCCTTAAAGGACATGACAAGTAAATCCACTATCGAAATTCTGAAGGACTGGTTTAGCGTACATGGAATACCGAAAATTCTAGAGACTGACAACTGCGGCAATTACAAATCTTGGGAGTTTGAAGCATTTTCTCAACAGTGGATGTTCCACCATCAAACATCTAGCCCTTTATATCCTAAAGGAAACGGTTTAGCTGAACGTGCAGTCCAGACAGCAAAGAATCTCCTCCGAAAATGCAAACTCTCTGGTCAAGATATCAACATGGCTCTCTTGAACTTCCGAAACACACCCAGAGATAACCTCGGATCACCTGCCCAAAGATTGTTTGGCAGAAGAACGAGAACCACAACTCCTATAAGCGAAGATCTCCTAAAACCTATGCTCATACAAAATACATCTGAACATCTTGCTGAAGCTCGTTTGAAGCAAAAGTATTATCATGATGCTCATGCGAAACCAACACAAAGCTTGCCGCTCCAGCCTAATCAAAATGTCATGCTTCGAAAAGCACACAGAAATTGGATCCCTGCTAAGATAGATTCTCAAACTGCACCCAGATCTTATAACGTAGTTACTCCATCTGGCACATTAAGACGCAACTCTAGTCACATAAAGCCAACTGAAATTAAATTCAACATAGAAAGGAAGAGGAGTCTACCAATGGATGCAGGAAACTCAACACTACCAGATAAACCACCCAATCCTTCTCCCACACCTGACTCGTCCAGTTCTGTCACACATGATGCTAAACGCCATCCCGCCACTGTCACCACAAGATCCGGCAGAGTCATCAAACCTGTAAAGAGACTTGATCTCTAAAGTGAACACAGGATGATAGATACGAGCTTAACTTTCTAAAGAAGGGAGATGTAATAACTGTAACTGTAGTTATATCATCCTTATATTAATCGTAATCGTTTGTATCGTAATTGTTCGTTTTTTATGTCAATAAATGTCGTCTTCCGTGTTCTAAGCTTCGGCTATTATTAATTACAATATACAAGTTACCACATGCTTGATCACATATTTATATGTTTTCAGCCTTCAGCCATGTTTCCCCTTTTCTTTGGGAAGTTATTCATACGATTTCGGGCAAATTATCCCCAACCGGATAACTCGCCAATTGGCGTATTAGCTACAATGTTGAAAGCATCGTTTATGTTTGAAGCGAATCCTTCATGATGAATAATTCTATTACAAAAAATCATATCGTCATCTACTATGAGTATAAACCGCATATTCGCATTATAATTCCATTACTCATGATATTTTAGTAGGTTTTACACTGTTAGTTAGTTAATGTTTTTTGAAAGGTTTTAGCGTATAGATATTCTACGTTCCTTTGTTATAGAGCTACAGAGGAAAGCTTTAAAATTAAGTGAACGAGATTATTAAATATTACATAAAAAAAAATTCTACTGAACAAATTTTGATGAAAGTGATTTTTCAGGTATGGTTAATGAACTTATAACATATCATTCTATTTTGCTTAGTGATAGAGCTAATGAAAAAGTGATTGGGAAAGGTGAATGCAATTATGAAAGATATATCTACTATATATATAAAATGCAAATACGTATTTCATTCCGACCGTTTATAATTTGAGTTCTGTTGAACGGACTTGGTGGGATTTACACTGTTAGTTAGGCAATTTTGTGGGGATGGTTAGTACTACTCTGGATCTGAAGCAAAGTTTTCGTCTGCGTTGTGTTTTCTGAAGCGAACGTTTGACAACGAATCCGATTACAGAAATCATACCATCATCATCTACAATATTTATAAAACGCAAATTCGTATTTCCTTCCGATCGGATAAAACTCAGGTTCTACCGAAAAGATTTTTATAGGATTTCACTGTTAGTTAGGTAATTTGTTTTAGAAAGGTTTTTAAAAAAAGCACATTGTTCTACATTGCTTAATTATAGAGCTACAGGAGGAAGATATAGATAAAATTAGGTGAACCCGATTATGAAAGATTACCTTTTTTAAAGTTCTACTGAACGGATTTTGATGGGAGTTTCGCTGTGCGATTTTAGGAATTGATTTTCTACATTAATTAGTTATGGAGCTATGGGAGAAAGTTGTCAGTAGTGCAGGCATAAAAATGTGCAGTTTCGTCTTAAAAATTCCAGAAGGTTGAAGGCGTATAACAGCATATACTCTCTACAAAATCTCTGAAACTTCTATCATCAGGTGAAGATGATTATGAAAGATACATTTTTCTGTCTACTGTATATGTATAATGAAAGGGGAATTTCGATCCTGCTGCTTATACCTTGAATTCTGCTGAATGGATTTTGCTGGAACTTGCACTGTTAGTTAGCTAAATTTTGAGGGAAAGTTTTAGTGTATATATCGTTCTATGTTGCTTAGTTATAGAATTAGGTGGGGGGAGGCATTTCTATAATCAGCTAAACCCGATTATGAAACATTAGACTTTTTTAAAGATTCTGCTGAATGGATTTCGATATAACTTGCACTGTTAATTTTTCAGGGATAGTTTTAGTATATTGCATATCGTTATATCGTTCTTTAGAAAATCCTACGCTAAATGATTAAATAAATGAGTTGGTCTTTAACAGCCTAAATTCCGTAATAGCTGTCGTATCGTTTTACAAAAATGCGGAAGGACATGCAAGGTAAAAGTTCATGTTTCTTTAAAACACAAGATCAAATTCACCGATATATTTCGTTTGATTCATGTTGTGTTTGGAGAAACCAACCAGCGTAGCGAGCAAAGCCTGCTAGGGAATAATAATGGTTAATTTTATCTGTATATAAAATTCTATATATGTAAAGGAAAGTCCTGACTGGGGAGATCATCAACGCAGAGTTCAAACTATTGAAGTTACAAACACGAAAATTGCAGGGAAAATACTTTTTAGGATGTAGAGGCGCAATAAGAAAGGTTTTCTAAAATTCCATCTCTAAAGAGGGTAAAAATGGGAACAAACATTAACAAAATTCCTCTAAATTTATTTTTATGTGTATTATTATTCTTCAGTTTGTACTGAACCATTTGAGAAAAACTTCATGCAGCTGCGATAATTTTTCGCATAGTTACAAGCGTTTGAATTATGTGCACAATGAATTTTTCATGGGTTTTTTTCAATACAGATTTTACACGTTCTTTAGATTTTTGAAATGCTCCATGCGTCTTAATTTTGGTTCAAAATTCATGAAATTGATAAGGACGAATCCTGATACTGTTTACAAAGAAACTGTGTAGGCATTTTATAATTAGACTTCGTTAAGATAATTAAGTTTGATTTAAAATTTATTAAAATGCTAAATTTTGATGAAAATCGGAATGGAATTTAGAAAAAAAATCTCTCAAAAATTAACTAATCGTCGGATTAATAAACTGATACACAAATTTGTTTGTAATATAGTTTTAAGTGATCTAAATGCTAAATCAGGGAAATATCTTAAAAATTAAGACGCAAGGAGCATTTTAAAATTTGGTTTATAAATTTAATTTTTTTTTTTAAATCTTAAAATTATATTAAGATTAGGAAATTTCCTTAAATTTTTCTATATACTTATGGTGAAATCTGTATATGGACAAAATTTCATATATCTATGATGAAAAATAAAATAATTCAATTTTAATGTCCACCGTAGATTAAAAATCGTGTTTTAAATTTATTTGTCAAATGATAACATATTTCAATGTATTTTTGCGTGCTGAATCGAATGGTATGAAATAAAAATTTTCTAACCCCAACAATTCGGGAGGTATTGCATATTTTCGAATTTGGCATTATCTTTGACAACAAAACCTTAAAATTTATTGCATTGATCGCCAAGTGATATTTTCTAAAATACATTCGTCACTGTTAAAGATCAGACAATACTTGGCGATTTATAAGATACTGGATAAGAAAAAAATGCACCTTAAAGTTTGATCATATGAAATCTCAATAATGCCAGTTTTCGGGCTCTTTTTTAAACCTTTTTTTTTTTTTTTTTTTTTTTGCTTCGGGAATTTAGAATTGAATATTATTCGGTGTTTTTATGTTAGCTGGGTGCCAGTGATCGCCAATTTTTTTTTTTTTTTTTTTTTTTTTTTTTTTTTTTTTTTTTTTTTTTCGTTCATTTTTTAACATTAGCTAATAACAACTAGCCATTATTTTAACACTGCGATATAATATCTTTAAAAACTTACTTAAAATAACTAAAATACCAGAGGGCCCGTGCGAGGATTTCGCACTGAAATCTAATATTTTTTTAGGTACTACTCTATTATCCCGTCGACCACTTTTCATAACAAAAAACTATCGCCAAACTGTAAGATTAAACGCCAAAAATGCAGTCCCATTTACTTGATATCAGAAGCATTATACGTGTTTGTTACGTCATCAAGTGGTTTTTAACGCGACATTTGCGTGTAGTTTTCATTATGTTTTACTGATTTATTAGTTATTTCATTCATTAAAATAACAATTGTGTCCTTAAATTCTTATATTTTATTTATTTATTTATTTTGATATTCCAATGACAACGTTCTCCCGTTGATTTGGCGATAGTGTTTTGTTATGAAAAGTGGTCGACGGGATAATAGAGAAGTACTATTTTTTATCAATATGTAATATTTCTTAGATGCAGGTTTAAACATCTAAAGAAAAAGTAAGGATAAAAATATCTGCAAACAACATTTAGTTTTTAGTCAAGCTAGAATATAATCTATATTTTTCTATCAAAGTTATAGTAAAAACTGATCCAAGATTGCAAAATGCACGCGCGAGAAAAAAAAAAATAACAATCGTATTTTAACTGCATTAGAGGATGACGTCATCCGCTTCGGGAAAACATGGGACATAGAAATATAAATCTAAACATTTCAATTTCAATTTCTCTTTTTAATCATAAATATAAAATAAACCCGTGCGGTGTTTTTTTATAATAATTGCTGAGCATCATATAATGTGGTATTTTATTTTTGTGGCAACGATACTTTGAAGAAAATCTTTCATTTCTTTTATGAAAACAATGCCGATTTAATTTTTAATTTTCAGCAAATTTTAATCAAAAACATGTTTTAACGAATTGTTAAGTGTGCTATGTCAGAAGCCAGTTCAAAATCCTTTCAAATGCTATCTCATTCGTCGTTCTGCGTTTCGTATATTCTGAGAAAAAGGGATGTTGACAGGAGAAATAATATATATGATAATCAAAATAAAATACATAAACACAAACATATCAATACAAATAAAATGTCACGCAAAATGTTGCAATTCAAATCATGCCAATTGAAACATGATTTGGCGAGTGTTTACTGGCACCCAGCTAACATAAAAGTACCTATTATTCTTACGGATATTTGTAATTGTGATTTTAAAATAAAATATGCTTGCTGAAATAAAGTTTCGAGGGTCTGTACGGTTTCAATATAGCACATTTTCTATATTTTGGTGATGCTTTTAGCGTCAACACATCTTTATTTTTAACATTACAAGTTATAATTTCTAAAAATACACCTATTTCTATATCTCCGTTACTACCGCCACCGCAATATATCCAGGGAGTCTAATCCTGCCACTTCAAGGTACGGCACAAGGTACAGGGTAACTAAGATCCGAGATCAACAGTCTTATTCCTGGAATGATCAATATGAGGATCATAATTAAAGCCAGACAAATACTTAGTAGTCCAAGTCAGTAATTTGATATGCGATCTCTTTTCATATTTTCCTGTAGCTGTCTGATCGAAAGCGTAAATTATTGGATGCATGCAATTCACCGGTATATTTCGTTTGATTCAAAATTTGTTTGGAGAAACCGACCAGCGTAGCGGGCGAAGCTTGCTAGTATACATATATTTGTTGCCAAAAGTTATGAAAACAAACCCAATGAACTTTTGGTGATTTTCTATAATAGGGGTCTTGACGCTTTTTTAAAAAGCTTGGCGCAATTCGGGCATCAGAAAGTGAGATTTAGTGCCAAATTACATAAACAGCCATGGAAACAAATTCGACGATTTTTTTTGTTTATATGCGTATTTTAATTATACGTATATTATTATTGTTTTTTCTATACAAATTACTTCTGATTATATATAAAATAGGATAAATGACATTTTACGCTAAACAAATTCTATAAATATTGAAAAAAATGCTTCTGTATACGAAATGACAAAGTAAATAGGTTGACAGAAAGTATGTTGCCAAATTTCCTTTTCCGCCAAGGCTATTTTCTCTGTTTCGTCAAGGCCCCATATACTGGAAAAGCACCGAACTTTTATGTTTCTTTATACATGTATTTATATGTATATATACAATTTATTTATAATTGTCTTTCAATTTACCTCTTTTTGTACATAAAAATAGATAAATGGCTTCTTTATATTAAATACATTGTATAAACATAAATGACGTATTTACATAAATGACGTCATTTGGACGAATTTATTCAAAATATTTCCAGTTTATAAATTAAATTAAATGCTGACAGACGATTGAATCCTGACGATAGAAATATGATTTTTTTTTTTTCAAATTTTCGTGAAAAACATAATTTAATCACAATCTTGTCTTCATTATCGATTGAAATAAAAGATAAATTCAATTTCAATTTGAAAATGACGAATAAAAATAAATCAATAATCCCTATCGGGATCCTTTTTTATTTTTTTCCCTTTTTTGTCACAAAAAAACTGAGTAATTAGTTGCCATCATTACAGAAATGTCATTAAAATTAGAAAAAAATTAATATCTCGAAAACTAATTCCAATTTCAAAATTCTATTACCAGTTTTGACATCTGCGGATTTTTATGGACAATTGGTATTAATTTCACCATCAAGCGTTTAATATTTTATTAAAAATAGCCCTGAAACATAATCAGTCGTTTAATCAGTCGTTTCATAAAATTGTTTCATAAATTCGTTTCATAAAATCGTTTCACAAATTCGTTTCATTAGGATTTTATATATATAGGGTAGATTTATTTATTTATTTATTTTTTATTTTTATTTTTATATATTATTAATATTATTTATATATTATTATTTTATTATTATTTAATATTGTATTTAAGTTGTAAGAAATCGGCTATGCTTATTTAAAAAATAATATTCATTTTTATGTATCACGTCAGGATATTTTACAATTAAGAATTTAAGAATTTGGAATTTGAGAATATACAATCTACACAACATTCATTAAAAAATGTACAAAAAAATCAGATAAATAAATAAAATCATATATACATATATACATGTGTGTGCAAGTTTTAAAAGAAATTATATTCTAGTATATACAGTAAAATTGCTTTTCTTTATCATCAAAAGAACGCTTGTGTTTTTTAGAATTTGAAGCTGGTTTAGTGTCTCTTTTTAGCCCCCAGCAGTAATCTGCCAATATATTTACATTCCAGTGTCCTTGATAGCGTTTTCCCATGTACTTTATGTCCTGGCAGGGCTACACTACATACCGGGCTTGCTCATTCATTATGATGACGTCACAAAAGGTGTCTGACTAGGAGGAGAGACATACAGCGATTGGCACAAAACGATGGGCGCGTTGCTTTGGACCAATCGCTGGTCGCGGTCAGCCACCATTTATGACGTTTTGAGAGTGAATGAGCAAGCCCGGTATCTAGTGTTGCCTTGGTCCTGGTGAAATCTCTCACATTGTTCTTCACTCATTTCATCAAGATTTTCAGGAAAATATTCAAGATGGGGGTGCAGAAAATGCATTTTTAAACTCATGTTACAACCTAGTTTTTGAAAGTTTTAAAGCATTTTTTAAACGATCGTTGCGTAGTTAGGATCTTTGTAATTTTCTAAAAATTTCTGAGAAATTCTTTGAAACTAACCCATGCATCTTTGTCGACTGATTTAATTTTTCCTCAAATTTTTCGTCCTTCATTAACCGTCTTATATCGGAGCCAACGAACACATCTTCTTTGATTTTACCTTCCGATAAATGTGGAAAAACTCCATTTAAATATCGAAAACTATCCCCTGTTTTATCTAAGGCTTTTACGAATTGTTTTATTAAACCTAATTTAATGTGCAGGGGAGGCAAGAGGACTTATTTTGGATCAACTAAGTTCTGCCGAATCACATTTTTTTATCCTGGATTTTTACAACCTCTTGATGCCATATCTCTATGAATGAATATGCTATGCTTGAATAAGTGACAAAACAAACGTAAGATATCAATAAACGAACAAAATAAACGTATGTTCTCACTACAAATGCGCGGGATAAAATTGCGCCTTCTCAGGCAAATATCAACACATAAAGTGGCGCCATCTATATTTATATTTCACATCTTTTAGTGCAGTATTGTAATTTAACATTTATTAATGTCATTTTACTAAGAAATTAATTTTTGTTTTTATTAAGAATGTATTTTATTTAATAAATGTTACACATTAATTTTATTAAGAGGCACCCTCTTCTATTTTGTTTTGTGAAAAAACTGTGGGTGATAGCAAAAAACTAATGTCATATTTGTGATCAGCGTGACTGATTTACTAAGAAAAAAGTGCTATTCTACAAACCCCAAATTTGTGTTGACATGTGTAATCACAAGTTAAACAAAACATTAAGACAATATAAAATATCCCTAACGGCTCGACCTATAGGCACAGGTAGATTTCGAAGACGCAGACCGTGTGGCGCCTGTTCATAGAGAATTGCAGAAGAAAGACATTTTTGCCATGATGCGGCAGTTCGGACCGCCCACTTCGAAATATACGTGTGCCTGTGGGCGGAGCCAGCAGAATTTTATATATATATATATATATATATATATATATGTATTTTTGCTATAAGAGTTGGTCCTATAAAAAAATTGTGAATAGAAAAGTTGTAGGTAATATTAAGGAGATTTATAATAAATTTAAGCGGATTTGATATCTTATGAATTGACGAAGTTATGAATTTTTTTTCTTCTTAAACACTTATTTCCCTCCCCCCCCCTTGAGAGAATTCTTAATGAAATAAAAAATCTGTCATACATAAATTTTTGGCCCTTTTCCTAGAAGTAATAATAACTTTAAGCGGATTCGATATGTATCATAATTAAGAAGTTATGGGTTTTTATCTGTTTTCACAGAAAGCTCCTCCATCCCCCCCCCTTCCCGCGCACCTGGTTCGATTTTTCCCATTAACGAACTTGACCGAGATTTTATGCCGCTTGATTTTATGCATCAGTTCGGAAGAGATTTGTGCAGAATTATCGAAGTTATCGTGTCCATAAAAAAAGTGATACAGATAGATAGATTGATAAAGTTTTGAACTGGGGATGGTTTTGGGTTCTAGGAGGACTCATAATTGATGTAGATCTGCAAAAAAAAAAAAAATCAGAAATTCCAACTTAGGGGAGAATGCAATAGGTAGTATTTCTTACGATATCTACCTAAAATTCGAATGTACAGCCCGTTTATAAAATGATACTTGCTGATATTGGCGAATCGTTTATAATAAAAGTACAATAAAAGTTAACTATGAGTAACGTCTTTTTTTTTCGGTATAGGGATTTTTTTTTCATTTTTTATATAAAAATTCAAACGTTGAGCATTTTATTTTAATTAAAAAAAAAAAAAAAGATCATAAAGTAAAAAATTTTTTATAATTCCCTTTATCCTTATAACAAACGAAAAATAGGAAAAAATGGAACATTTACAAATTCTATAAAATACTAGAAAATTAAAAAAGAAAACAAAAAAACTAAACTTTTTTTACATTAAAAGGAAAAAAAAGGAGTCCATTTCAGCAGTTATTGGTGGGGCTATAATAGAGCCCCACGAACCCATATAACTCTACGCCTATTGGTATTTCTATAAAGGCTGTATTTTCCAAATAAACTTAATATGCATAGGCGTACGCAGGAGTGTGCAGAGGAAAGCTACGCCCTGTGTCCCCTCTATACATGTTTCAATAAAGTAAGAATTTAAAGAAAAAGTACATAGAATACAGAAAGCAAAAGGTGCATATGATTGTGATTGAACATTTTTTCCTGGTTGTTGCATGATTGTAATAGGTTTTACATTCTTTTATTTAATTTAATTTGGTTCATGTATCTAAAGATGGAATTTTGAAATCGATTTTTTCATACACTTCCTGATACTCTAGCATTATAAAAATGATGTACATACGTGTGTTTCCGGTGACAATTCAACGTTTTAATATTTTTAGAACGTAATTAAAAAATAATCTTAAAAGGCATTTTAACCTGAGCAGGGCAAAGCTGGTAAATTGCCAGATATTATTTATAGTTACAACAACAATAGATGTTAAGGTTATGTGCCAAACCATGTTCTCTAAAATATGCCAACTGGCTGTGAAAATGCACCAATGACATATTTAAACACTAAAAAGTAAAATATATATAATAAATAAAGAGTGTAATTAAAAAAATATATCGGCTTTTATCAATTAATACTTTTAATTAATACTTTAAATTATGATTATACGTTGTGAAAACAATTCAGAAATCCTGAATAGATAATTTAAATAATCCGTTTTCTCTTTCCTGTTACAATATGTTAAAACAAGAAACAGATCAAAAATTATAATTCTTAATAAATTCACCAGTTCGCGCTTTCTACGAAGCATAAATACAAGCGGTGAATTTTCCATAATCGGGGCCCACATCAAATTAACACATTGTAATAGAAATGTTTTGGAACAACATGATTTGCAGTCATGAAATTAGGTGGGATTTTTACAATAAACATTCAATGCTTATAAAAAAGTGTTTAAGAAAAAACTTTTTTTACTTTCATGCTTATTTTATGGGGAGATAACCTTATATGTTTTTAGCTGCAATGCCTTTATTTAACATAAAAGTACATGATAATTAATTCATTTCCCAATTAATTTGGGGGAGGGACGCTCGTCCCTTCCCCATTTTTATCCAAACTTGATAAAATTAGGTAATAATTTTAAAAGCATAATTGATATTTTTTTCTTACAGAATTTTTCTTTTACGCTTTTTCTGGTGTTGAAGGTAGATAATTTTCATTCCTCCCCCCCCCCCCAATAGCATTTTTTAAAATAATTTAATAATATATATATATATATATATATATATATATATATATATATATATATATTAATAATTTCTATAATAATAATAAAATTGAAAATTCATTTTCATCAAGTAATATTTAACTATTTTTTACTATTTACACTGATATTTAACGAGAATTTATAATATTTAATATATTTTTATACTATCTTAAAGTCTAGAAAAAGTCCTTTCTGATGATACTTATTAACTTTTTCTAGGTTAATTAGGTAAACTTCTATGTTGCCTTAAATTAGGTTAATTTCTATGAAAAAGCAAAAGCATGATTTAACATTAAATTTATTAAAATAAAATAACGTATTAAAACTTTTATAAATTTTTTTACATAAAGTCATTTTATAGAATTTCCTATTTTAAAAGTCTACACTTAAACAAAATTAACAAAAAAAAAAAAAAAAAAGAGCTTTTTAAATAATATACAGTTGTTTGCTGTGGGGTAATAATAATCAACAGTATGAATGTAGTGGCCATACTAATTAACATTTATTGTTAGTCATGTTTTTTTTTTTTTATTCTTACATTTAAGAGAGAAAAATCGGAATCAGTTTGGATGTAGCATTCAAACATTTAAATTTTTTGACTTCATTTACTTCAAGGGCCGTCTTAACCCTTTGAGGGGCGGAGGTATATATTATATACCACCTAATTTTAATCCGATTCAAACCAGAAACATTTAATTAAATTTTACTTTTTTAACTTTGACGGAAAAAGTTGAAAAATTGCTTTTCCTTATTTTGAACTAAATTCTTTCGTAAATACCGGTGTGAATTCGATGTTACAGGAACACAATTGCTTGCCCCTCAAAGGGTTAAAACGAAACTGAAACTATATTTGTAAACTGTTCAATTTTCGAAAATTTCCAAGACATATTGGAGTGCGCCAAATCTAAACGCTTAGCACCAACACAGCGTCTATGGCACGTGACTGATAACAGCGAATAAGAGCGGAGTTCAAACCAATAATGCTAAAACATGACTATCTTTTAGAATCTCGCAGCCGGTTTTAATTTCTAGGGGCTGTACTTCGGTTCTGAACAGCCCCCTGGATGAAGTGTTGCCAGTCCTGAGGCATTATCTGTAGCCAGTGTTGCGTCCACCAATCAGAACGTCAGAACTGCCTATTTATAGTGTGTGACCTCCAGCATGATGTCAATTGCAACTGCCCTGTTGAAACCGTTCTGACAAATTTTGCATAGAATTATATTTGGATTCTGCCAAACAAATACCAGATTTAATTAATAGTAATAGTTACATTAAATATTAGCAAGATAAATATTTTGTAATTCTATTTGGAATCCATTATAATAATTAATAAAATCTTGAATTTCATGTAATTGATAATAAACGTGGCAGCAACATGATGTTCCTGCTGCTAAATGTCCCTCTGATTTTATAATATTATATTTTTTTTAAATCCTCAAAAAATAATGATGTTTTAATACAAAAATGAAAGTAAAAATATTTATATTACGTGGAGTAATTTTATAGTATCCTTACTTCCGTTGACTGCTATCAGTGTTAGCATTCATATCAAAATATTGTATGTGGCGTGTTTTTTCCAATATGTAAACAATATACACATTTCACAATTCTGTCTTTTTTCTAATGGTTAAAATGATTTTCTCCCAAACTCTGATGAATGAACACTTCATAAGCAAGTTGTAGTGTGATTCCTGTGAAGAGTTTTCTCGTATACTGGTATCATAAGGTAAAAATAGCACAAGTTAGAATTTTTTCATTCTGTTATGAAATTCTAGAGTATTTTAGCTAAGCACTTGACCAATAATTTAATTAAACTACTTAAATCTTTTATGAGTATTTTGTGTCTAAGTATAGAATATTTTCACGAATTAAAGTACTTTTTTCATATATTTGTTGCTCATTTTTTGAATAAATTACACTCATTAAGCTATTCAATTTGTGATCAATTTTTGCATTTATTTTAATGGTTTACCTTTGTGAATTTTGAGCTGCAATCCACAGTAGGCTCTGTAGTTTCGGAACAGCTTCGGTATTAGCCTGCTGTCCGCCCTCTTGTTTTTTAAATCAAGTAAACTAGTTATTTAATTTTATTGACTGATTTATTTATATTTAATAATAAAAGTTAAAATGTTTTGATTTAACTTGATTATGTCAGAAACAAAACAAATGTTTTGATTTATCGCCCGTGGTTAGACATCTCCTTTTTTAAATCAAAACATTTCAACTTTTATTATTAAATATAAATAAATTAGTATTCTGTTTTATATTTAACTTGATTATGTCAGAAACAAAACAAATGTTTTGATTTATCGACCCCGGTCAGCCATCTCATTTTTTAAATCAAAACATTTTAACTTTTATTATTAAATATAAATAAATTAGTCAATAAAATTAAATAGGGGAGAGGGGGGCACATATGGACAACTCAACTTTCCTTAACTTAAAACAATGTGAAAATTATGAAATAATTATATTTAGTTGTCAACACTATGATCCATTTCCCAGGAAAATTTTAAGCAATTGGCAGTTGCACTCAAACCCGTCAAACTGGGTCGAATCCCGGTAGGTAGGGGCCTGGTCAGTGGTCTCCAAGCAATTGGCAGTAAAATTTTTCGAGTTATGCCAACCAAGCAGTTTTGAAGCTTCAAAGTAATTTATGCTGAATTTGTTCCAATCTTAATTATACATATTTATATTGCATTATGAAAATTAATTATATAAAATTAAATAACTTGTTTAATGAACATAATGATTTATTAATCATATTTGTCAAAAAAATTTCTGCTAAGCTAGGTGTAACAAAATTCTAAACATGTGACTATGGGGCACATTTGGACATTGTTTTGGGGGCACATGTGGACTGTCCAAATGTGCCCCTAATGCTTTATATTTAGAAGTTATAACACAAAATTAAAGCAATAAGGTGCTTCAAATAATTTTTTAAATAACAAATACTGTAGTTTTTTTAATCTTTGCTAGTGTAGGTTGGTCAAGCAGTTTTATAGTGTAACAGTAGTGTGCTTTAAGAGTTTGATGCCACCAGTGTTATTTGGTTGCCCGGAAAGTTCGTGCCGTTTGGGAAAATCAATTCATACTGGAAAATTTCCCTGTTAATTATTAGACATTAGATATCGGAAACAATATCTAATGATTAAATGATAGAATTTTCCGGTTCGAATTGATTTTCCCAACTCAACTGGCACGAACTTTCTGGACAACCCAATACTACTGTGGTGGCTGTCCTCGCATGTCAGTTGTGGAGGTGGAATGTCTATATATACTGTAAGATGAGGATGATTTTGGATTTTTTTCTTTTCAATTCTAATTTTTCTAATTTTTTTACTATTTTTTTTTTTTCGTGAATAATTTTGAAAATACTTATTTTGGGGAGATAGATTTTTTTATTTTCACGGAGAATAATTTTGAAACTATCTATTTTAATTTTGGGTGTTAGAATTTTTTTTTCTTTCATGGAAAATATATTTGAAAAATATTTATTTTTATTTTGAGAACTTTGAAAATAATTTTGGGAACTTTAAAAATAATTTTGAATGTATTTAAAGCATTCCCGCCAAATAAAAATTATTTTTGAGGAGGAGAAAACTTGAGCGAGTGAAGTATGGGTGAAGCAATGATCAATATTTTATTGACATGCACGCCCTCTACATTGCTATAAATTGAATGTTCACAAGAAAATATTATTTTGTGTACCACTGTTAGCGAGTGAGGTTTTTTTTTTACATGAGTGAGTTTACTCTTAATTAAAAATGTCTTGTAATTCAGTGAAACTTCACACTCGTTAGCTACGTTATCCCTCAGAGTCAAAAAAGAAGAAAATTTGAAACATGCCCGTCCACCAAAAGAGGAGCTTGTTTTGAAGCAGGAAACAATGCACCCTTCATCAGGATTGAAGAATCTGCCTTTCGCTTGTTCCACGTGTGGTAAAACGTTTTCCAGGAAAAATGGTCTCTCTAGGCATATGAACTCTCATTCAGAGAAAAACCTCTTCAAGTATGATGTCTGTGCAAATTTATTCAAGACAAGGAATGCCTTAGTGGAACATTTGATTATTTTGCCTTTATTTGTTTCAATTATTAAAATGTTCACCATAATTTAAAGCAAATTTCTTTTTGATTAGGTAAAAAACTGTGGCTCAAACCGTGAAGATCATAGAACATCATCAGAATATATATATTTTTTCTTTAAAAGTCCTTTTTTAAAGATTATAAAATATAATTAAAATACTTTAATGTACTTATTTATAGCAACAAAAATATTGTTCCTAGTAAACATTTCCAATTTATGTGAATTCAAGTCATTTGTCTTTGTTCTTTTAAGTTGTTGATAATGTTATATTTCTTTGTCCAAATGTGCCCCAAGCATGTCCAAATGTACCCCATGTAGGGGCACATGTGGACAATTTTTTTATGTTTTTAAATATTTTTTTTAAAAAAAGGTTGTCACATCTCCTAATATTTAAGTACTTAAATTTGATGAGATTAGGTGTAAGATTATGGTTAGTAAAAAAAAAAATTGAAAATAAAAAAGAAAAACGTTAGATTTTTGTATAAAACAAAAAACGTCCACATGTGCCCCTCTCTCCCCTAACGTGTTTATAATAAGTAAATATGGATGAAAATTATTTTGGAAATGAGAAACAAAACAAATATGTTTTGATTTAAAAAACAAGATGGCGGACAGCAGGCTAATACCGAAGCTTAGCCGTAGTTAATAAATTGTTTGTTCTGCTTAACTTAGTAGCTTTTTTATTTAAAATTTACTAGGGATCAATCCAGGCAAATTTTAGGGTCTATTTAGGTCTCCTTCACAAAAATCCATTTAATAAAACAGACCCTTTCATAAAATTCCTTTTGATAAAATAGGCCCCTTCACAAAATTCCATTCCATTAAAACTTACTCTTCATTAATTAATTGTTTGTATTTTATTATGTTTTAAAATGTGTAATTTACAAACAAAACAAGTTCTTTATAAAGGAAAACTTGGAACAGATGCTTTACACTCACGCAAACATATAAACAAAAGTTTGGCGACTTTTTGTTTGGCACGATTTTCAAGACTGCGCCAAACAAATAACTTAACACAATGGCTAGGCTGCCATTAAAGGAAAAAATCCCCTAAATTTGGCGACTTTTTTCATTTTTATAACCAATTAAAAAACAAAAAAAAAACTGTGTGAGTGTATGACATCATAGCCGAAAACTTTAGCAGAAGGACCTAAAGAAGTCATTATTATTAAATGCTTGGTTCGAATTTGAGTAATTTGATTTTTATCTTTCGGTACAAAATTATATTTTTCACAAAAATATATCGTAAAATCCCGAAAGTAAGCCCCCTCCCACTTTTAAGCAATTTTGATTTTCTTTTCCATTCCTAAATATAAGCCCCCCCCCCCAACCCCCTTCCACAATTTATTTATTTATTTTTTTTTTTTTTGCACAAAAAATTTATTTTAAAAATCCAAGGAAGAGAATTTACAATCATTTGAAAATTTTGGCAGATTTCCACTTTTACTTCTATATTTCCCCCTTCCCCTTACATGAAATGTCTGATTCCCTTCTCTGCCCTCCCCAACACAAAGTTTTGAGAATCTTAAATTCTTCTGGCCTTCTTGCCACCCGCTAGTAATATAACAATAAGTAAAAAATCCGTTCTCCAAACTACAATCTCCCCCTCCCCCCTCAGCATACAAAGTTTAAAATCTTTTAAACTCCTTATTAATAAATATAATATGCTCTATTTGTTGCTGTCTAGTGACAATAAATAAATAATCAACTATTTCAATTATCTCTCTACACCCGAAATTTGTGCTTCTCACCGCCCCCCCCCCCCTCTTTGCCAACTCCTATAATTTTTTTTAAAAACTATTTACATAAAAAAAAATTCTTCTGTCCTATTTGTTGCTTTCTATTTAACAATAAATAAATAACAAATCATCTAAATTACAAACTCCTTCCTTCGAAATTCATATTACCCTCTCATCCCCGAGAATACAAATAGTGTAAAATTTGTAAAACTCTTATTTGAAGAAATCTTTTGTTTTATTTGTTGCTCTCTAGTAAAAATAGATAATTTGTCACCTAAGTTTTCCCTCTACTCCAAAAATGTCCTCCCACACACGCACATGCATACAATCTTTAAAATCTTTAAAACAATTTTTTTTTTTTTTTTTTAATCTGTTGTATTTAAATAATATAATACAGTCACTTGTTAACTTTAAATTAATGTCCCATAATGCTTAAAGTGATAAAAAACCATAACACAGAATATTTAAAATACCTGTTTTTTAATGTAGATTACATATGTTTCATTCACAACTATCGGTGACATCTTCAGATCTTAATGATAAATACAAAATTCTCGCATATTTGAAAATAGTAAAACATATACCACGAGATTGCATGTCCAAAGTTAGTAGGTGCTTAAATTGGCTGAAACTGGGAAACGTGAGCAATTATTATTTATTTTTATTTTTATTGCTTTTCCATTTATCGATCATCACGTGCCAAATTTTAGCAAATTCAAAGGAAACTGTTTCGTTACAAATGCAATCTTTTCGCAAATATATTTCTATAGATTCATGGACTTCACTGCTGTATTTGTTTATCTTTAGTAACAATTAATGAATAATCAATCATCTAAATTACCCTCCTTTCACCCACAAGTTCTATTTCTCCTACTGCCCCCATCCCCCACCCCCATTCAGAAATACTTTAATATATATTTGCTTAAACACTGTTCTATTTCTTATTTTATTTTATAGTAAGGTAAGTCATCTACAGTAATCATTCCTTTTGCTCTGTCCTTCTCTACCAAGGCAGGGGGATTTGAATTTCTAAATATGTGAGAGGAAAGCAAAAATTTTCATTTTTTTTTTTTAAAGTTTGGCTGTTTTTCCCTCCCTGAATTAAGTGTATGTTTTATGTTTTGAAATAAATATGTTCTTAAAATAACTCCCCTCCCATTAACAAAATATCAGCTGTAAAAACAATCAAATTGAAAAAAAAAAAAAAAAAAAACTAAATTTTTTTTCTGTTTTTCTCTCTTCCATGTCTAGAAATTCACCCTTTTTTCTGGGGATTGGTAATGGAAATTTAAGGGGAGAGTTACATGATCATTTATTTATTGTTTCTACAAAGCAATAATACAGCATAAAAATCTTAAAAATAGAATTTTAAAGATTTATTTGTGTGCTGAGGGAGGGGAGGGAATGGGAGAAGCAGAATTTTTTTGGATGGGGGGAGAAGTAAATAAGGATAATTATTTAATTATTGTTGAAAATTATTATTAAATTACTGTAGGAAAAAAAAAATGAATGACTATAAAGTATGTACTGGGGAGGGAGGATAAAATAAAGAGGACTATTTTGGGGGGGGAAGAGGAGAATAGTTTAGATTATTTAAATATTGTTACAAAAAATCACAAATAGAGCAGATTAAAAAATCAATGAGATTTGCAGAGGGAGGGTCTTCATGAGATGAGGCTGTGGAGGGGGGGGGGGGGGGGGGTTCAGGGAGAGAAAAGCGGAGATTTTAGGAGGAGGGGTTGATTATTTAGGTGGTAGATTAGGTTTATTTATTGTTAATATTGAGTATTAAATAAGTCTGAAAAAAAATTTTAAATTAAAGAGTTATAAAGGTTAAACTATAGGGTTTTGGTACCAAAGGGGGAAACAGGAATTTTGAGGGGGATTTAGAGGATTGATTATTTATTGTTACAGTAAAATAACAAATAAGGAAAAATATTAAAAAAAGATCTTTAAAGATTTTCTTTTTTTTTTGGGGGGGGAGGGGGTTGGATTTTAAGGGCGGGGGGATTTAGATTTTTTATATTTATTTATTTTTGAGTGAAAATCTGCCGAAATACAGAAGATTCTCGTCACTTTTTACTTCTAAATTAATGATGAAAATGGGTTTTTAAATGATTTTTTTTTTAATCTCTATTATAAGCCCCCCTCCCACATTTAACCCTTTTCGGTTTTGAAAAGGGGAGGGCTTACAATCTGGATTTTATGGTAATAAATTTCACAAAATGACCCCACCCCCATACTGGTATGACTCATCCCATGCAGGCTCTAATTGCACCATGAATGTTGAAAAAATAGAGCAAGACATTTTAGCTATAATGTCTTACTCACGTGCATTTTTTTTCTTTATCGGTTATAAAAAGTAAAAAAGTGACCAAATTTTGGTGATTTTTTTCCTTTAATGTTAACCTGGCTATTGTATTAACTTATCTGTTTGGTGCAGGTTTGGAAATCGCACCAATCAAAATGTCACAAAACATCGGTGCGTGAGTGTAACATATCTGTTCCGTCATTTTTTCTACAAATGGTATGAATTTAAAGGGCTGTGCTAGGGGATGAAGTGGTGAGCTTTTGAGAAAAATTGCCTCAACAAAGATAAATTTCCAGCATTAGCTAAATTGATCTGTATTACTTTGTCAATTGTTACAATTTTTTTTTAGAAAGATTTAGTTTGTTTATTTAATGCAGGGTTGGCAAGTTTTTGACGTATGACGGTTTTTACCATGGTTTTTACCGTCATGTCAAAAACCCATTTTTTAGTAGTTTGGTTTTACATTTTTTTTTCATTCTATCTTTAATATTAAGTTGTTTTACATAAAATATTCAGTATCAAAAAGACACTAAAATATTTATCCATCCAAGAAAAACAAAAAAGAATTGCATTAGAATAAAACGTATACATCTATTAGAAGATCTCTGCAATAATCTTAAGCTATTTGGCAAAGTCTAAAAAAACTAGATTTTTTGAACAAATCCTGTAACCTATAAGTATTGGATTAAACAATGTGTATAATTTCGGTACAATTTATTACATTGTTGAAAACAAAACTTTAAAATTCTACTTATTGAAGTGCAAATGAAAATCACCGTAATTGCATTTATGAAATACATAAGATACGCATTTTAAAATATTATATCGAAGAATATTCAAATTTATTCACTGCCAGTCTATGCTTAACATCTATTGTCATACAGTGTAACAGCATTTTTGCATCTCTAAAATAATTTTAATGTACTTTATTAAGAATGTATATTGTTTTTCCCGCGATCTGTTGACAAAATTTGTCGTTTTTTCGTGATCTTTTGATGAAATTTGCCATTTTTCGCAATGTTTTTCGCGATCTTTTGACGAAATTTGTCGTTTTTCGCAATGTTTTTGACGAAATTGGCTGTTTTTTCGTGATTTTCTGATGAAAGTCACGTTTTTCCTGCGATCTGTTGACAAAAATTTGTCGTTTTTTCGCGATCTTTTGACGAAATTTGCCGTTTTTTCGTGATATTCTGACGAAAGTCACGTTTTTCCCGCGATCTGTTGACAAAATTTGCTGTTTTTTCGCGATCCTTTAACGAAATTTGCCACTTTTCACGATCTTTTAATGAAATTTGCCGCTTTTCGCAATGTTTTTGACGAAATTTGCCATTTTTTCGCGATTTTCTGACGAAAGTCACATTTTTCTCGCGATCCTCTGACAAAATTGGCGATTTTTCTTCGAACGAAAGACAAGATTGATTTTTTTCGGCGATCATTTGTCGAAATACCGATACATTTAATGTCCGAATTTTCGGATTTATGACCGATATATATATATATTTTTCGGAAATCATTGCCTTAATTTTTCGGAAAATTCGGACCAGAATCACCCCTAAATGATCTTTTGACGAAATTCGCATTTTTTCAGCAATCAGTTGAACGAAATTCACGTTTTTTCGGCGATACTTTGGCGAAATTTGCTTTTTCCCGCCAATTTTTTGACGAAATTTGCGTTTTTTCAGCGATCCTGTTACGAAATTCGCATTTCTTAGCTCGATCCTGTGACGAAATTCATGATTTTCCGCGCGATCCTGTGACGAAATTCGTGATTTTCCGCGCGATCCTGTGACGAAATTCGTGATTTTCCGCGCGATCCTGTGACGAAATTCGTGATTTTCCGCGCGATCCTGTGACGAAATTCGTGATTTTCCGCGCGATCCTGTGACGAAATTCGTGATTTTTCAAGTGATCCTGTGACAAAATTCGCGTTTTTTTTTTTTTTTTTTTTTTTTTTTCAGAAAATCGTAGTTTTAGACAGATTTTCGTAGCATCGTAGTTTGTGGTTCAAAATCGTAGCAACTACGATTTTTTCGTAGCAGTTGGCAGCTCTGGGTAAACAACAACAAAGAAATAAAGTATCGTAACTTTTAAGTTTAATTAAAACTGCACTTGTTTTACCTCATGGTAATGCTGATCCTAAGAGTGGATTTTCTATAAACAATTGTATGCTAAAAGGTGGTTTCATTGAACATGCAATGAAAAGTTTGAGATTTGTAAAAGATGCTGTTAAAAATTATGGAGGTGTGAGTAAAGTACCTATTTCAACTTCCTTGGTAAATGATATTAAGAATTCACATAAAGCTTATCAGCAGTATACATGAAAAATAGAAAGAAAAAGAAAAGCTCAGAGATTAAAATGGAGAAAGTCCAGGTTTTAAAGTAAATCTGAAACTAAATAAAATTGAAATTTATTTCTATGATACAATACAGCATTTTTATTTATTTTTAAATAATTGCCTATTCTTTGTGTTTCATTTAACTATGCCTTTGAGATGGTAAAAAATTTAGCAAGAGATACATTTAGCCTCCAGCCAAATTTAAATAATTTTGTTTTTATTAGAATGTACAAAATTCAAGTATTTAAAGAAAGTTTTTTGTAAAAATACTGAACAAGATTGCAAGAAATCATATAAGATTTATTAAAGAAACATCTTATAAAACTGTTAGATATAGAAAAATTAATTTGCAGGGCATTTGAGATATTTTTAGAACATTTGAATGTTTACTTTAAAATTTTAAACATGACAAAAAAAAATTTAATCAAGAATTTTTTAAGAATTTATTTGCTGTGTTTCTTGAATTAAATTACTTATGTTATACAAGTGCATTGAAAAATCACCGGGGATGGTGGACGTAAATTAACCCTAAAATTTCATTGTCTAATCCCTAAAATTTTTAAAATATTTGCTGCACCCTCTGTGTAGGCCTCTACATAAAATATTATTACTGTGCTACCTGGTGTTTAGTGATGCTTAGTTTAGAAGAAAAAAATTTCAACCAATGATAAAATCTGCAAAAGTAGTCAGGCTAGTCTCAAAATTTTATCACAGTTATATCGGAAACCTGAGATAAAATATTCAAATGCCAATTGTTAGAAACCCACATCAACCATCATGGAAAATAGTTGCTATGTCAACAGCGGCAATTGAAACAATATTTGTTGATTTATTGTTTATGCCTGGATAGAAGAAAAGTTTCATTATTACTTTTTATGTTATGAAATGTTCTCATGTTACTACTAAAAACATTAAATTAATTCATATAATTTTTTTTTAACTGTCACAGCTGCCTTTTTTCCATTTTAGTAATGATATGAATTTTGTTTCTAGAATTAATTTGTTTAAAAGAATAAAAAAAAATCTATCAAAGTTATTTTTTTTTAAATGAGTGTTTTTTTCCTTCTGAAAATTTTAAGTCTTAAGTTTTAAATGGATGTGTTCTAATATTATTTCAGTAGTTCCTTGAGTACAGTCCAAATGGAATATCTTGAGGATATCATTCTTCACTGGAATACTTGAAAAGAAGATGCCATTTAAACTAAAGTTGAAGAAAAGTCGACAGTACAATGTATCCTCTAAAAACTTATTTGTGCTTTCTGTTGAACTTCTTGACAACACAACTGTAGAGTGTACTCTGTCATCACAGAGTCTGGGTCAAGAATGTTTGAACAACGTATGTCAAAGATTGGGACTACAACAGGTACAATTACATTCAACCAATTTTCTCAGGATTGTTTGATTTAAAGCACTTCAATTAAAATCTTGATTTAAATTAATTGGTTTCTTTAAAAAGCATGATTGATTTAAATCACATAAAAGTAAAGATGCTTTATAGAGTGAAATATACTTTCATAATAATCAGATATATTTTGAAGCTAGTTTGAGATATAAATAAAAAAAAGATTGAAACTAATTTAAAAGAAAACTTGCACAAATGTATATATTTTGAAAATCTTAGAAAATAAATATAAAGATTAAAGAGGCTGACCAATCTATTTTGTTGTTGTTGTTGGTTTGACCCCAAGGGCCCGGTTTTGCAGCTTTTTATTTCTATACAGCTGACATGATTCAAATATCTGTGAAACTAGTCTCCTAATTTTGAACCAATTCCAGATGAGAGACCTGCATCTGGATTGGCACCCCCAGAGGTAATGCTTATATAGAACTTGGAGGACTTTAGAGCCACAAACAGATTTAATGTGCACCAGCTCCCATTAACGTACACGGTCCCACAGCAGATGCAGACGAGAGACCCTCCCAAGCACTGACCTTCGTCGATGCTGTTTGGCTTTCGGTGATCTTACGAGAACGGAGCTTTACCGTCCATGCCACTGCGGGACACCAATCTATTTTAAAAGCACTCTATATGCAGCATAAACAAGCACTGAAAACATCCTATTTTTATTTTGGTAAATGAACCAGGGTGTTAAAAAACCATGATTTTTTATTTTTTTTAATTTCAATTTTGTGCGACACACATAAACAACTATATATTGTACTGTCCTCTAAAAAAAACCCACACTGGTTTCCAAAAAGAACCCACCCTAGTACTACCCACTACTATAGGTGAAAACTGGGAAATTTAGTTAGTAGCCAGTGGCCGGTAGACTCAGTTTCATTAGCGGCCACTTTTTACTTACCCATCATACGTAGTATAGGGTAAGTCTTGTAATCGTTTTGAAAATCGAAAAATTTTTTTTGACGGATTTACACGTTTCAGACACTGGAGATTCCGAAAAACATATTTTTAGAAAAAAAATTTTGCCGTCCGTCTGTGTGTCTGTAAACGCTCTATCTCCCGAAAAAATTGAGATAGAGACTTGCAATTTGGTATGTACTTAGTATGTAATAATGGGAAGAAGCCTATTTCATTTCAATAACCTCGATTAACCGGAACAATTTTTTTCGGACTCTCGAAATATTCGTTCTGATGAAAGGTATATAAAAATTTTCGAAATTGTTTATTTTAAGAAAGGAATATAAAAGACAATAAAAAAACATAACTTTTGCATAAAGCATGAAGTTGATCGAATAATTAGTTGCCGAGATATTTGGAATCCTATTTCCCACACTCTCCGATTTTTCATGACCCTGTATTTCATCCAAATTTCACTTCAAATATATATTTTAATTGGAAATTTGACGCTTAATCAGATGCAATAAACTGCTAGTTAATAGGATTATTATTTTTGGAGTTATAAGGATGTTTCTTTCAAGCAATTCAGTAATCGAGACTTTAAAGTTTGTGACGTCATCAAGCCACGATTTTGTTTGAATTGCAATGCACTTTATAAGTAGTTTACACATTTTTATTTTAATATTTTACATTATGCATATCCATGATGGGTAAGTATTACGGTGGCCCCCAACGACTAGTTAAAGTTAGTAGCCACTATTATGTTTCAAACTTTCTTGACATCTGGATAAATTATAATCATTGTATATAAACATATTTTTCTATAATAGTTTTATACCCATTGTATGAGTATGAGTGTATTTCGCATGATTAAACAGTATCTCTTAAAGAAAAATAATCCAACTGGTGAGCATGTGGCAGAAGTTGAAATATTGAAAATACTGAAATGTCCTTAAAACCCTCTTGTATCCGGTGGGGAAAAAAGGAATAAATTACTTGAAATGCATGTGGAATCAAAGCTGATGAATATATTTTGCAGAATAAAACTGTATTTCTTGAAAAAATAATCCAACTAAAGAGTAATCATAACATGCACATGAGAAAAAGCCGAAATATTGAAAATACAGCAAAGTTATTGAAATCTGTTTGCATCTGGTAGGAAAAAGAATTAACCAGTTTTCTAATTAGATGTAATCAATGTCGAGATGCATATTTCCATGAAAAATGGTGTATTTCACTTGGCGATCGATAAGATTTTTTAATCACCACTTGGCGAGTGGCGACTAGGATGGCGATCGATGGCTGATTTTTTAATCGCCACTTTTTAAACTTTAATTGCCACGTGGCGAGTGGCGACCGCTAATTTTCACCTATACCCACTACCCCAGATATTTTATTACTAAAGTCAATTTTTTTGTTTTGTTCTGTTTTTATGCACCATTTAGAATAATACAAATATTTAAAAATACCTAAGGAGTGCTTATTTAGTTTTAAAATAATTTAAATTAACAATTGCAGAATTCTGGCAAAACCAAAGCTTCATTTTTACAGATTTTCTTTTTATTATAGAGTTTTAGAATGATCTACATAGATTTTTAATTTTTTTTATGTTAAACCATTAATATGTAATAAAATGCTTCATTTTCAGCTGATTATGTCAGGTGTGGGTTGTTTTCCGGTAACATGGGTCATTTTTTGGAAAGTGGTTTTTTTTTTCAAATTCTCACATAATTAGCTGCCATTTTGTAATAAAGTGATAAAATGAAAAATGCTCAACATTAAAATCTTAGTCAGAACAAGTGTAATTATTTAGCCATTTTCAATTTGTATAAATTCTTTATTAGACTTTATATAGAGAAAATTTCAATTTTTTTTTTTTTTTTTTGTAAAGAGGACAGCACAATAATACCTTAGATTTAAAGTTACATACCATGCAATTGTTACTAATGGCATACATTAAACATTTTCAAATTCTACATTGCTAATCATTGTCTCAATACAATATTTTTTAAATAATTTAAAAACAAAAAGTGAAATAAAAGATACACAGCCAAACAAAGTGATTTCAAGTTAACAAAAAAAAAAAAAAAAAAAAAAACTACAATATACAATAATTATCTACAATTTCAAAATATTTAAACATTAATTAGTTTTATTTAAAGACTTAAACATAGACTTTTTTAGCTGCCTTTTCTACACCTAATTGGTTTTGAAATTTACTCTGTATGGGTCCAAAAGTGGGAAACATCCTCTCTATCGCTGCAGTTCTTTTTGCAGTACTTGCACAACTGTATTCTATCAAGTTCTGATCTACACAGTTCTTTAGAAGTTCTATTGATCTTCACATTTAAGGATTTTAAAGCTTTTTTTTATCAAACAGAGTTCCATTAAAAAGAGGAGATCACACAATGAATTTTAGTAAAATGTTTAATAAGGAGGTGTCGTTTATACTTTTCTTTCACAAAATTTAAAGCTTGATTTTTTAAAATTTATCATTAAACATTCCACTTAAGAATAAGGATCCAAGAAGTAAGCTAAAAAATGAGTTGATGTTAATGCTTGTTCGTAACATTTATTAGCTAATTTTTTGCAACAATTGTCATAATTTTTGTTTTTCCTTCAGATTTTTTGAGACACTGAAAACATTTGATATTACTCTTTGCATTTTATCTAATGCCACTGAAATGGATTCCAACATTGAAAGTATTTCTTTTGCCACATTCATGGCTTTTGATCTGATATTAGTGTAGAAATTTACAAAAATATACAAACAAATGTTCAAAACAATGAATAAAATTAATTATTTTGACTAAAATCAATGATTTTAAAAAAAAAAAAAAGCATTTGATTTAAAATCATGATATTAATCACCGATTTTAATCAAAATCATTTACACCCTGAAATGAGCCCTCCTTATTTTTGTGGTAATCTAATTTAAGATTACCCGGCGCCCGGCTAACATAAAAGTACCAAAACCTCTTTCAAAATTAACTGCTGCATTGGGTCCCCACTACTTTTGACAGCATATACCAGGGGTGCTATGCACTCTGGTTTGCTTACTACAGACAAACATTCGACTATGGTCCGCAAGCTTTGTTTGCTACGCTGGTTGATTTTGTTAAATGAACCTTGAATTTATTAATATAAAAAACAAAATTCTAATTTTAAATCCTTATTTTTTACAAAACAAACTTGTGGTTCAGGTCATTACTATAATTTTCATGACCTTTACTGAATTTTACTCTGTTTTGATTTATATCTATTTCTATATTTGATTCTTAATGGTAACCAAGACTGAAAAATTAGTTAAACAGTATTGCTAGAACTATGCAACAAAAATACAGTTGTAAAATAATATATTAATAAAGGACTTGTTTTTTGGGCGAATTCCTTAAAGTAGACATTACTGGACATTCAGTATAGTTTAGTAAGATGTGAAAAATGACAGTAGTGCGATAAAACCAAAACTAACATCGATAAAAAAAATCTTTTTGAGAGAGAAATTTGGCAACCATATCCTAGGTAACAATAGAATTCTAGAAATCAACTGTAAATCCTTCCTTTAAATGGTGATTTAGCACCAATTTATTCCACCAACACACTGTTATTGTGTCAGATCATGACAAAAATCTGAATGAATCACAGCTTAGACTTTAATTTTGTGTTTTGTCGCTATCTTATGAACTTCAAAATAACACATAAGATTTTATAACATTTCTTCTTCTTTAACAATCAATGTGAATGTTCACATGAAAATTTCACCTGAAATATCATTTGTGCTCAAAGTTTTTATTTTTGGTATTGTCATATTCTAAAAACTTAAATACTGTCTTACATAATTTTTGAAAATTAAAGATTGACAGGTTTTGATTTATGTGTAAAATAGACTTTAGTCTTTCTACTAAAAATAAATTGGGAAGGGGAGGGGGAGCAGCAGCATATGAATAACATATAAAATATGCCATGTTCAAAACCTATTGTATAATTTTCTATTTTCTTTAAAGAATTTTCTATTATGTTTTTGTAGCTTATAATAATGTAACATGACTCAATACTGCTTATATATTTGCAGCCCCAGTATTTTGGGTTGAGATTTTTATCCAAAAAAGGAACTTTTTGGTGGGTTGACTTACAACGACCTTTAAAGAGACAACTGGACAAATATGCATTAGAGAGCTGTAACCTATACTTAGGAGTGATGTTTTTTGTTGCTGATGTAAATATATTGCATGATGAAGTTACCAGGTACATTTCTTGTACTTTTTATTATTTTATTTGAAAATTTTGAATAATAACTACATTCCCCCTCCCTTTTTTTTTTCCATTCTCTCTTATTGTCCTAGATGTTAAGTATTATATAAAGTGTCAATTTGACTATGGAAAAACAATTTTTTTTTTTTTTGGATAGAAAGTTTTGAAAATTGAGCTTTTTATAGTCCACAGTAGAGGTCTGCACGGGCCGAAATTTCCAGGCCCGGGCCCGAGCCATACAAATAAAAATTCGGCCCGGCCCGATACAAAAATTAAAAGTTCAGTCCGTCCCGGAAAAAAGTTAAAATCTCAGCCTGACCCGAGTGAATTTCTACAAAACATTGATTTCTACATCGATTTGGTTAAAAATTTGCCTCGTAGGAGGAGATCTAACCAAAAATTCTTATCTTAGCCTTTTTTTTTTTTTTTTTTTTTTTTTTTCATGTTTATAATCTTCATTTTTATAGAGGTGCTGCAACCTGGAATATTTATTTTTTTAATAAATCTCTTTTTGTTGTATGTATGTGTTTAAGTTATCATTAATATTGTTAATCCATATCATATATTCTAATACGAGCAAATCTTGTGGGTGGTTATATATATATATATGCAAAAATTATCTTAAAAACGGCTCTAACGATTTTGACGAAATTTCGTATCCTACCGTTTTGGGGCACCAGAAAACCATTGGGCTAGGTCACATGCTCGAGAAAATTCGATTAGTGGGTCATTTTGGGTCATGGTCTAGCTAATTGTATCTAAAAAACGGTTCAAACGATTTTGACGAAATTTTGTATCCGACCATTTTCGGGCATGAGAAGTCAATTGGGTTGGGTCACATGTTCGAGAACTTTCGATTATTGGGTCATTTTTGGGTCAACGCGGGTCAAATTAATTTTATCTAAAAAACGGCTCTAACGATTTTGATTACATTTTGTGTCCTACCAGTTTCGAGCACGATAAAAGCATTGGGCTAGGTCGCATGTCCGAGAAAATTCGATTAGTAGGTCATTGTGGGTCAAGATCTAAAAAGCGGCTCAATTTACACTAAATTTTGCATCCAATGGTTTTCGGGCACGAGAAGACTGTTGGGCTAGGTCACATGTTCGAGAAAATTCAATTAGTGGGTCATTTTGGGTCATGGTCAAGCTAATTGTATCTAAAAACGGTTCAAACGATTTTGACGAAATTTTGTATCCGACCATTTTCGGGCATGAGAAGACTATTGGCCTGGGTCACATATTCGAGAACTTTCGATTAGGGGGTCATTTTTGGGTCAAAGCGGGTCAAATTAATTTTATCTAAAAAACGGCTCTAACGATTTTGATTAAATTTTGTATTTTACGAGTTTCGGGCACGCAAAAATCATTAGACTAAGTCACATGTTCGAGAAAATTCGATTAGTGGGTCATTTCTGGGTCATTGTGGGTCAATATCTAAAAAGCGGCTCAATTTACACTAAATTTTGCATCCTATGGTTTTCCGGCACGAGAAGACTGTTGGGCTAAGTCACATGTTAGAGAAAATTCAATTAGTGGGTCATTTTGGGTCATGGTCAAGCTAATTGTATCTAAAAACGGTTCAAACGATTTTGACGAAATTTTGTATCCGACCATTTTCGGGCATGAGAAGACTATTGGCCTGGGTCACATATTCGAGAACTTTCGATTAGGGGGTCATTTTTGGGTCAAAGCGGGTCAAATTAATTTTATCTAAAAAACGGCTCTAACGATTTTGATTAAATTTTGTATTTTACGAGTTTCGGGCACGCAAAAATCATTAGACTAAGTCACATGTTCGAGAAAATTCGATTAGTGGGTCATTTCTGGGTCATTGTGGGTCAATATCTAAAAAGCGGCTCAATTTACACTAAATTTTGCATCCTATGGTTTTCCGGCACGAGAAGACTGTTGGGCTAAGTCACATGTTAGAGAAAATTCAATTAGTGGGTCATTTTGGTCATGTGTCATGATATTTGAACTCAAATTTAATTTTGACCGAGCATAGCTCGGTCTTCCCTGCTCGTTCCATTTATTGAAGTGTTAAAAATCAGGAAAATGCTATACAGTAAAATCTTCTAAGATGGAATTGCATGAGGAAGGAAAAAAAAAAAGTTATAGACAATTTGCCTTCTTAGCAGGTGTAAATGTATTAAATATTCTTTTCTTACATATTAGTATATTCATTTTTCATGGATCAACACATTTTCCAGTTTAAGACAGGATTCCGTCATAAGTAGGTTTTTTTTTTTTTTTTTCACGTTTTACCGTAATTTCTGGTGTATAAGCTGCGGCTCAAATAAATCTGTTACCGACCAGAAAGTTTATTTAACAAAATATAACCTATTTGTGCATGGAACTTATTTGAATAAACTTTGTTTAAATTTGAATAAACTTTGTTTAAATTTGAATAAACTTTGTTTAAATTTGAATAAACTTTGTTTAAATTTGAATAAACATTGTTTAATTTGAAAAAACTTTGATTTAAAAAAAATATAGCATTTCTGGTTCGTAACAGAATTTTTTTAGCCGCGGCTTATACACCGGAAATTACGGTACTATATTTTAATTTAGCCATATTTTAATAAGAGCATATTTTTTAAAAAGAATAAATTTTAATGTTTAATTGTAGAATACTGGCGATTTAAAAATGTATGCATGTTTTGCAAAGATTTTTGTGCCAGGTCTTATTTTACTGACCTTCAAACAGACCAGGCCACGCCGAGACAATGATTTTCATACAGGTCAAAACCAGGACTGAAAACTTTGGGGCGTGAAGACTAGGAAGAATGAAACCAGTCCCGGCTCTGTACGTAAAAAATAATTCAAGGCACGGCCTTATCCTTCAAGAAAAAATTAAGGCCCGGCCCGAGCCTTCAGAAAAAAATATGGCCCTGACCTGTCCTCGAAACGAGTGGAGACCATGCCCGGCCCGCGTGCCGTGAAGGAAAATAGGACGGAGCGCGGGCCCGTGCCGTGCAGATCTCTAGTCCACAGAATGTTATTCAAAATTTTAAATGTTTAATAGAAAAATTTTTCATAATCATCATTCATTTTTTGTTTAAAATAGAAAAAAGCTTTAGGAAGGTTTCCTGCCACTGAGCTTCTATGGATATTCTCAAAACTGGATCATTTTTTTCATATGAAATTCATACATTGCATACAATAAACAATGAAATTTTTAGTTTTTAAAGAAATTCAGCAGCAGCAACCTTTTCATTTTTTTACAGAAAGTTACATTTTTTGGCATTTAATCAAATTTTCAGTTTAACTGCATACATTAGTCACCATAAAAAATTGCAAGCTAATGTTAAACCAATGGTAACATTTTTTCCAGAATTTTTGTTTGCATTTCAATATTTTTAAATGATTCTTTTTGCATAGGATAGCTGAGGTCAAAGTCAAATGTTGTAGCTTTCTACTTTTTATATTTTTGTTGCAGTTTTATTCTGAGGTCACTTTCAATTTCAGAAAAAAGTTGGTTGGTACCAAAAATTAATGTCTTCAGATTGAAATTGCAACTAAAATAAAATAAGAATGAAAAATCATGCAGGTATAGATTATGAAACACTCTCCAACACTAACAAAATATTATTCATACATTTCCTTTTTTTTTTTTTTAGCCACACACAGGGTGGCTTATTCTTTCAATCTCTATCATTTTTCATGTTTATGAAAAGTCACAGCAATCCATCGTTGCCACAGATTAATCTCGGACAATGAAACATTTGAAGTTACTTAAAAAATTAATAACTCGAAAAGTATTTGTCACAAAATTGTTTTACAAACTGCGTTAGAATGGTAAAAAATTGTATATTTCTTGATATAAATTTCAAATCTAATGATTATGCCGTTTTTCAAATATTAGACTTCAAAAATTACAAAACTTCACAATGGAGTACCGTAGCGAAACTTTTACGTGTAAAAAGATAATGATAAAGGCATTGCGGCTCGACGTGTATCGTGTATACTGGCCATAGCATGAGTAACGAATTATAGTAAACTTATTAGTCTGTTAAAATATAAAAGTGAATTATGTATATATATTTTTAAAAAATAAAGAAAAACATTTTATCACAAACATCAACAAATTTTTTTCTTCTATTTATTCCCTTATTCCAAAGATATCGTTTTATCGTCTGCTGCCATAGCAACATGAATTAAATTTCATTAAAAAAATTGCTCAGTGGTAGAAAAATATTTTTCTAAATCGAATGGTTATTGAACAACTCAACACTTTAACAGGGGAATTTTTATTTGTTATTTAGATATTTTAAAATTGTTTGTTGTCATTGCGTTTTTATTCTGAGTTACAGCTAGTTTATTTATTTTTTAAATAAAAGCCGTGTGTGGCAATCTATATTCGGCCTTATAGCAGAATTTTCCCCTCTTGTTTTTAAATGATTCTTTTTGCATAGGATAGCTGAGGTCAAAGTCAAATGTTGTAGCTTTCTACTTTTTATATTTTTGTTGCAGTTTTATTCTGAGGTCACTTTCAATTTCAGAAAAAAGTTGGTTGGTACCAAAAATTAATGTCTTCAGATTGAAATTGCAACTAAAATAAAATAAGAATGAAAAATCATGCAGGTATAGATTATGAAACACTCTCCAACACTAACAAAATATTATTCATACATTTCCTTTTTTTTTTTTTTTTTTTTTTTTTTTTTTCATACAATGAAATGAGATATTTAAAAAAGCAATTTAAATATTAACATAACTCAGAAGTAATCTATTTTCAGCCATTGCTGTCCATATCCAGTAATGAATGTGAATTCTCTCGTGGAGTCCTATGTATGATCCACACAATTTATACACACCACCTGATACACTCAAAATTAGATAAGTTTAAAAATGTATACCACAGCAGAAAACACACTCCAATTACACTGGTTGGCATCAAAATTCTCCCTGTAAAAATAATGATTATTTCTGATAGCTGTTCTTCAAATCGTTAGTATATATACACATAATAAAATCTTATGAATGAACAACAAAAAAGTATTTGTAATAAAGTGTTGGGAGTTTTCAGAAAATCTCCAAGGATTTTTTCATCAACTAGCAAATATACAGTTCTGTTCCAGTGAACTTTGGTGTGCAAGTGTGTATACGCTGAGGTGGGCTTTGGCTAATAATTAAATATTCACTAAAAATAAAGAAGCACTGAATCCAGCGCAAATAAAGTACTAGTATTGCTGACTCTAGAACATAAAAATTCAATAAAAAGGGCACTGTTGCAACCTGCTCAAAAAACATATTTTGAACTTGTTCAGAGTTCTCTTTTTATCAGTAGTACTTGTACTTTTTCAAATACTGATAATAGGAAACAAACTGCCCATAGGTGTAACTAGAACTATTTTGTGGGATGGGCTCAGTTTTTATATCGGGGGGGGGGGGGGGGGGGGTCGTGAAGTCAACATTTCTATTTTGCGTTACAGCATTTGTTCACTGAAAACTGGATACCTTAGCTATACTTTATTTTTCAACCTTTTTTTTTTTTAAATATATTTATTTTGATAGTATCAAATCACTTATATGAAATTAGGTAAAAAATCAGATAAAAAATGTATTCTTCATAATTATTTTTAGAATTTAAAAGGTGTTTATTCATTTAATTATGACTTACCTCTCCATGAGTTTTTAAAAATTCTGCAATGGTTATACATAATTCTACAACGATTATACATATTAAATTTCAAACCATTCAGTTGGGTAGTTTCTGCACTGTTATATGCGGATGGACAGATCAGATAATGGCTATAGATGCTACGTATTTATATTATTACGAACACACTTAAAAAGGAAAGGAGGGGGGAAAAGGCGAAACCAATAAAAAAAAAAAAAATTATTTTATTTTTAATTATAGTATAGTATCTAATGAATACTTATCATTGTTTTATGTCTGGCATTTAAAGTATATTTTTTCTTTTTAGATATCACTATTTTTTGCAGCTGAAATCTGATATTCTTGAAGGCAAATTGCATTGCAATGAAGAACAGACTATTTTATTTGCTAGTTACAGCTTGCAAGGTAATAATATATTTATTTAGCTTATGAATGTTCTTTCAATTTGGTATTACATTCTGCACTATTAAATAATTTACTTGAACTTTTGATTTCATTAATAATTATAAATATAATATAATTTACTTATTGAATTATGTTTGAAAAATGAACTGTATTAAACCTAACAAAGAATGTGAATTTTCACTTTGCTACACATTGTACAACCACCAGAGCAAAAAATTTCCAGGCCAGGGATCGAACCCGGAATTCACATCCTTTGTTTGTATTAATTTCTGGCGTAGTTTCAGCCTTGCTGAAAATTTAATTTGATATAAATTTAATTAACATATTAATTTAAAGATAAAATGATTTATAATGTAGAATGTGTACAACCCCCCTAAAATCCTGGAAAACTTTAATTGTCACAAAATAAAACTTACATTATTTTGATTATATAAAAGAAAAAAAACCTTGAGCATGCTGGAAGAAAAAAAATTAACTTAATTTTCTAATGAAGTATAAAAGAATAAAAAAAGGTGATTTTTATGACTAACTTTTTAGGGTTTCGTTCATCTCACGAAACCCTATTACCCCCGCTCCGTTGTCTGTCCGTCACAGAGCCATTCTCAAAAAGTATGTAACTTACAGAGTTGAAACTTAGTGTATAAATCTGAATAGCAGCTGTGAAGAGCTCAAAATATTCAAATTTGAAAAATTCGTATTATTTTAATAAATAGAGATAAAAAACGAAAATTCTAACAGCCTTTTCCTATTAAATTGAAACATTTTTCATTAGAGCAGATGCCAAAGATTTAAAATCCACAATAAAATTCTTTCTAAAATAATTAATTTTCTATCAGACGATTTTCACGTGAAAAATGACAATGAAATAAAAAGTTTCACCAATTGAAAAAAAGATAAATATGAAATGAAATTGATTGACGTCATAGTCGTATTAAAACGGAAAATGTCTAAGATTTCTCAATAATACAAGGAGTATGAGTATGTATAAGTGGACAAAGCAGATTAATATCACGTCATTAGAGAATTAAAAAGAAAATCTGACATCATATGGGAAGTTTAACTAATTTTTCAAATGTTTGAGAATAATACAAAGCGAGTATCAATATAAATAATAGAGAATAGTAAATATATGAGTTTGAGAAACATATTAAATCGTGATAAAAATCCGATTATTGAAATATTCGGATATTTTAACATTTTGAAAGTGTACAATTTTTTTAATTTTAAAATTATTTTTTTAAATATTGCATTTAGTCCGTATGACGGATATTATTATGACAGAATATAATAGCGGGCTTGGACCGCTATCCGGCTGGTTTAGATATTTGAAAAAAGGAAAAAATAGACCGGTAAATTTTACTTTATAAAAAACATGACTTTTTTTTTTTTTTTTTTTTGCTAAATGAAATTTGTTTGAATTTATTAAAGAAAGGATAAAGTGTTTTGAAAGGAATATTAAACGAAACCCTTTGAGCGATCTTCGATCACACTTACCCACTTGTTAATAATCTTATGTATTTTATGAAAGAATGTGAACTTCTGAGGAAGGAAAATAATTATTTTCTTATGCTTACAAAAAGTAAACTGACATATAGTCATTAGAGTAAAGGGAATTAAAAGGTTAAATCATTTTTACTTTAATATGTTAAGAAAATAAAAATTTATTTTACTTTATTACAGTGTCTTTAGCCTTTATCAATACTTTTGTATTAGCCACATGCCAGCAGTTAATCTCCAAAGAAATCACAGCAGATTTTTCTATTTATAGCAACCTTTTTTGATTCTGACACAAATTTGATTATTTCACTGTTTAAGCACGATTTTGTTCAATTACATATCTGTTAAACTTTTGTGTGTATATGTGTAGTTTTAATTTATATAATATCAACCCAGAAGAAACAAATATTGAACTATTTACATAGTTTTAAATGTAAACAGGTTAACCTTCTGTAATTTAGTTTAATTTCAGTTGGCATATTTTAACAAATATGACTCGAAGGTGAATGGCTTTCACCTTTGCTTTAAACACTATTTCAACAGTTTCTAATCCTTTTTTCTCTCACGTATCCCTTTCTTAAACTTTTCATTCATGCATATTCCTTCTCACATAAACCCGTCCAAAATATTTTTTTTGTTCATTAGTAATTTTCTGATATACCAATGTTAGATGCAGATCTCTTTAGAATTCCAGTTTTCAACCACTTATCCATTTTGACCACAACACGAAATATTAACATAAAGTCACTCAAAACAATAAGTTGCATGTGGTGGATTGTGGTTAGCTTTGTTTTCTTCAGATGGATTATGCGGGACCCAATACTACTACTCTGCTTACTTTACCAATCTGCTGCAAATGTTCTTGGATGGTCGACCAACGTTGGTTTAGAGTATGACATTTCCTTGATTGTCTGGCATGGATTTGCTTCCACTTCTGCCCTTGTATAAAGTTGTTCGTTTTCCTGATCGATAAGAGTCTGAAAGATCAAAATTACCGTATCTGAACTTAGAAAAAACCACCTTTGGCATTTATGAATGTCTAATGCACATTTGGATAAACATCGCAGATGTTTTTGGTAGCAACTGTTATGTTATTACGCTTGTGAAACTCTAAAACCATACAATGCTGGATATGTACCTCTTCTGGTATTTGGCTCGCCATTTCACCCAAAAATGTAAAAAAAAAAAAAAAAAAAAAATTTCAATTATTTACAAGAAAACAAGTCGCTTTAACCTTAAAATGTCTTTGGTACAACTTTGACGTACACAATGAGCTGATAAATGGTAAACGAATATTGATATGAGAAGAAACAACATTACTTTCCTGTCTCCCTAATAAATAAAATAAAACATATATTGCATTTCATTATATAAACATATTAATTTTGTTAAATATTTTTGGGGGTTCAAAACATGTTTATAAGATTTTAAAAAGCATAAAAGTGGGCAGCTATGAGCCTGTTATTTGAAATTATCTGTGATAATTTTATCTTTTAAAATTGTGTTTTTTGGAAGAAATATACAGAATGTCTGAAAAGCCTTTCCCTGACTACAAAATTTACTCATATCTCATTGATTCATTCAATATATATATAAGATAGACATGTAAAACTGGTGCCAGAATGTGGAAAACTAACCAAGTTTTTTTGTTGAAGGTTTTCATAATGTGGCTTTAGTGTAGCATTGTCAGTGTCCAGGAAACCAGAACCATGTACCGAAAACTGGTCGACCAATCAATCTCAGCTGAAAGGGTTAAAAAAGTGAGACAGTCTTTTGTGCAAAGTCTTAAGAAATCTGTGTGTATGGCCTCGCATAAATTACAGATGCCAAAAAAAAGTATTGTGATACCAGAAGATTATAGGTGCAGATTCCCAAAATCTGTAAGGAGCCAGTGGCGCCTAAACCCAAAAAATCCAGTCGCCACATTGTGAAACAAACGCATAAAAACAATAGCATTTATATGGCTATATGGGGTTTATTGTCTACTATTAAAGCTTAAAAGTAATAAACAGTATATTTTTAATTAAAATTTACCCAAAACTTAAATAAATAAATGATTTGTTTTTTCTTTATTAAAATTGGGCAACGGGATTTTATAAAATCTTCCAACCATATAATTGTATACAGTTTGTAGGAATAAATATTTGTAATGTAAGGTCCCAAATAAACGATTCTCTAACTTTTTTGTTCTATAAATAAATCCCCCCCCCCCCCCCCTCCCAAAGTGTTTTTCATAGCTGAAAATAAATGCTCAACATGGGCTTTTGCATCAAAAAGTATGTCTATAAAAATCAAAAGAAAAAATATATATGAAAAAATGTGGAGAAGATTTATTTTCTTTTAAGTTTTAGATTTTAATAAAATAAATTAAACAATTTTTGACATACAGGATTTTTTTTTTTTTTTTTTTTTTTTAAAGAAGAAAACAGGAAACTTGTGTAGATCTGCAGAAATGTGGTATCCATGCTTAAATATATTTTTTAATTATGGATAACAGAAAAAATGAAAAAAGCGGTAAATATCGCAGAAAATGTGAGGAATTGATTTAAAAAATAACATTTTTTAAAAAGGCGGAAATCTGACAGTCTGTGGAAAAGGGGCATCGCCGTAAGACACTTAGACTTAGACGACTTAAACATGGAAAGTTAGTGGCCAAAGAAAAAAAATCCAGTGGCGACTGGCGACCGTGAATCTGCACCTATACAGAAGATACATTGAGCTTTATCCTGATTTGTGAACTTCTCTGGTTTCCTGAAAACTAACACACTACAGCCACGTTACTGAAACCTGAAAAGAATAAATTTCGTAATGAGGAAAAGACTTTTTGGACACCTTGTATGTCTTTCTTTCTTTCTCAAAGAAGAAGAAAAACAAGTGGGTAAGTGTGATCGAAGATCGCACAAAAGGTTTAGTTTAATATTCCTTTCAAAACACTTTATCTTTTCTTTAATAAATCCAAATAAATTTCATTTTCCAAGAAAAAAAAAACAACCTGTTTTTTATATAAAGTAAAAATTTACCGGTCTATTTTTCTCATTTTTTCGAATATCTGAACCAGCTCGATAGTGGGCAAAGCCCGCTATTATATTCTGTCATAATAATATCCGTCATGTAGACTAAATGCGATAATTTAAAAAAAAAATCCATTTAAAAATTAAACATGTTATATAGAGACCTTCAAAATGTTAAAATATGCCAATATTTCCATAATCGGGTTTTTATCATGATTCAATACGTTCCTCAAACTTATATATTTACTATTCTTTATTACGCATACTGATACTCATTTTGTATTATTCTCAAACATTTGAAAAATACGTTATGACGTCAGATTAATTTTCTTTTTAATTCTCTAATGACATCATATTAAGCTGTTTTCTGTATTTACACATACTCATACTCCTTGCATTACTGATAAATGTTTGAAAATTTCAGTTTTATTACCAATATGACATCATATTAATCTTTTTTTTTTTAATTGGTGAAACTTTTTATTTCATTTTTTACGTGGAAATCTTTCAATAGAAAATTAATTATTGTAGAACGAATTTTATTGTGGATTTTTAATTGTTGGCAACTGCTATAACGAAAAATGTTTAAATTTAATAGGAAAAGGATGTTAGATTTTTGGCTTTTTATCTCTCTATATTAAAATAATACGATTTTTTCAAATTTTAATATTTTGAGCTTCACAGTAGGTATTTAGCTATAAGTACACAAATTTTCATGCCTGTAAGTTATATAGTTTCTGAGAACGGTTCTGTGATGGACAGACAACGGAGCGAGAGTAATAGGGTTTCGTGAGATGAATGAAACACCTAAAAAAACAGATTAATTATATAAGTAATATTTGTTTTCATATTTTCTGATTTCAATTAAAATTTAATTTCAGCTGAATTTGGTGATCATGATCCTGAAAGACATACAACAGAATATTTAACAAATTTTGGTCTTTTGCCAAAGGTATTTTTTTAATTTTATGTATATATATATATATTCTATCTTATTCCTTATTTATATATATATATTCTATCTTATTCCTTATTTAGAGAAGATTAGCATCAGTGGAAATTATTTCAGAGAGTAATTTCACTCCCTTTAAAAGTTTTAGAAACATATTTTTTAATTTTATCTATAATATTAAAAAAAAAAAAAAAAAAAAAAAAAAAAAAAGGTTAATTACATTAAGAAGGAAATTATTGAAGAAGTTGTTAAAAGGCAAAAAGTATAAGAATATAAAACGAAAGTCCTCCACTGAAAAGTGTTATCAGTACATCCAGATGGTCATTACTATGACTTACTTTTTTTTTTGTCTTTTTTTACTTCATTTTATATTTTGAGTTGAAAAGCCTATCTCACATAATAGAGTAGAAAGAGTCTATCTGATAAAAAGTTTCCTATATTCTGAAAAAAGTGTTATCAGTACATTCAGATGGTCATTTCTATGACATACTTTTTTTTTTGTTTTTTTAGCACTTTCCAACCTAGTTGAAAAGTGCTTATGACTTCGGTTTGTCTGGCCGTCTGTCCGTGCTCTAACTCCCGTAAATATGCTCGGATTGCTCTGCAATTTTTATATGTTATTGTCGCCATCTATAGCATGTTCCCTATTTCAACGGAAGTGTGTAGCACTTATAGTTATTTTACAGGGACACTCAAAAGAATTCCGTTATATTGCGTTCTATGGGGAAAAATCATTTGTGGTTTATTTAAATAATGTTTCACTAATTTAAACGCATTGAAATTTATATATATCACTAAGGTGCATTAGAAGAAGCTTAATATGGAATAGGATGTGCATAGCACTTATAGTTACTTTACAGGGACAGTCAAAAGAATTCCGTTACATTACGTCTATGGAGAAAAATCGTCTGCGGTTTATTTAAGTAATGTTTCACTATTTTAAACGCACTGAAATTTATATATATCACTAATGTGCATTACAAGAGGCTTACTACAGAATATTGTGTACATAGCAGTCATCGTTCATTTACAGGGACACACAAAAGAATTCTCTACTGCCTGTTAACAATAATTCCTGGAAGTGCATTTTAAGTTACTGAACGCGATTTTAAATTTAACTCACTTTTTGTTTATTATGTGGTGTGTATAAATTCTGTAGATCATATACAGGGAAGCACAAAAGTTCGCGAACACATTTCCGTTTATTGACAAACTCCAGATGGAGAATATTAAACTGTGCTACGCATTTCCTAACTGAACTAAAATTTAGCATTCTATGTAGTATATATACAAACCTATACAGGGCTGAATAAAAGTATTCGGATATTTTTCCGAATATTGTATATGTTGAAAATTCCTGAAATTATAATTTTAAATATGTTATGCGTTTTCCAAATTGTTTACTTAGATGTTATCTTTTAGCTTATTAAACGGTATGATTTGTAAAATTATTTTGGAAGCGTTGGAAAGTGCTACATAATCTATGCTTGACGCATGATTTTTCGTTCTTGTTTTACTTCATTTTATATTTTGAGTTGAAAAGCCTCTCTCACATAATATAGTAGAAAGAGTCTGTCTGATAAAAAGTTTCCTATATTCTGAAAAAAGTGTTATCAGTACATCCAGATGGTCATTACTATGACATACCTTTTTTTGTCTTTTTAGCACTTTCCAACATAGTTGAAAACTGCTTATGACTTCGGTTTGTCTGGCGTTTCCTAACTGAACTAAAATTTAGCATTCTATGTAGTATACAGTAGAGTCTCGATAATTCGAGGTGGACGGGACCAGGCTTACCTCGAACTATCGAAAACTCGAATTATCGAAATCATAAAATTTAATTAATAAATAAATGAAGATAAAGCAAATTTTAAATTTCAGTGTATATTTGAATGAAAATTGTACTTACAAATTATTACATTACTGTTGATAGCAACATGTTAATTGTATCTTAAAATAATTGTCAATTGTTTTTTATTTTGACACATTACCCCGTTTCCGATCAGCAATATCACGCCATCGTCGAAGCAGTATATTGTCGGCTGGAGTCGACTCAGGCTATTGCTCCACGTATTTCATGGTGGACTCTAGTGCATCAAGCAGCCCCTCGCTGTGACTCATTAGCAGTGTGGAATCTGTCGGATTCTGGCAGAATCGTAAATTCTAGTTGTTCGTGACTATTTATCAATTCCTCGATAACGTCTGGCACAAAATCGTAAAAAAAACAGTTTTTAAATATTTCTTGAGTCATCCAAGCACTTTTTTCTCCTATACGTAACCGGCAGTGAAAATATCGAGACATGCTTAAATGCTCTTGGCTTTGCAGCTTTTCTGATAACAACAAGTTTAATCTTGTGATTTCCTGAAGCATTTGATGCAGCAAGAAGTGTTAACCTCTCTTTGCTTTTATGTGACCTGGACTACTTTTCTCTTAGCTTGACGCGATAGTTTTAAATGGTAGCATTTTGAAATTAAGGCCAGATTCATTTCAATTATAACTTCCTGCAATTTCTTGCAAAATTGCACGGCAACAGCCTCAGAATCTTCAGATAGCTTCTCTCGACAGATCTCTTAGTTGCCAGATACGATATATATATGTTTTTTTCAACTTGTCAAACCAGCCTAGCTACACTAGCAGTGACGTTTTCATCACTTTCTTCAAATTCTTTTCGAAACAGCAAAGCTTTTTCTTGAAGAATGGGACCTGAAAGAGGGCATCATTTTTTACTTTGCTGTGTAAACCACATATAAAATGGCTCACCGGTATTTTCATACCCAGGCTTTTTTAAGGATTTTCTGTCCAAGGATAAATCAAAGCAGTTGTTAGTAGAAAACGCTTCTAGTTTACTTCTGTTCCGATATGTTCGTAGTCGACAAAAGGAGTGAGTGGTGCGGGAGCTCATTGAAAAACTATTCCCTGATTTTCTCCAATTTCAACCGGCGTGATCCCCGGCACGTATAGGAAGAATACGCCAGTTTTCTTTAAGAGGGTGGATTTCTGTAGGTGGCTTCAGGATGCGCAGTTCACATATGACACGTCGAACAACAATAAAAATCAGATACTTGAATTTTATGGTGCGAAATAATTCTTTCACCTGTTGCATATATGTTGGTCATTATTTGGAAGCTAAATTGATTTTTTCACTAACTCGGATTTACGGGAAACTCGAACAATCGAGACTCGAATTATCGAGACTCTACTGTATATACAAACCTATACAGGGCTGAATAAAAGTATTCGGATATTTTTCCGAATATTGTATATGTTGAAAATTCTTGAAATTATAATTTTAAATATGTTATGCGTTTTCCAAATTGTTTACTTAGATGTTATCTTTTAGCTTATTAAACGGTATGATTTGTAAAATTATTTTGGAAGCGTTGGAAAGTGCTACATAATCTATGCTTGACGCATGATTTTTCATTCTTGTTTTACTTCATTTTATATTTTGAGTTGAAAAGCCTCTCTCACATAATATAGTAGAAAGAGTCTGTCTGATAAAAAGTTTCCTATATTCTGAAAAAAGTGTTATCAGTACATCCAGATGGTCATTACTATGACATACCTCTTTTTGTCTTTTTAGCACTTTCCAACATAGTTAAAAAGTGCTTATGACTTCGGTTTGTCTGGCCGTCTGTCCGTGCTCTAACTCCCGTAAATATGCTCGGATTGCTCTGCAATTTTTATATGTTATTGTCGTTAGCTATAGCATGTTCCCTATTTCAACGGAAGTGTGTAGCACTTATAGTTTTTTTACAGGGACACTCAAAAGAATTCAGTTACATTGCGGTCTATGGGAAAAAATTATTTGCGGTTTATTTAAATGTTTCACTATTTTAAACGCATTGAAATTTATATATATCACTAAGGTGCATTAGAAGAAGCTTAATATGGAATAGGGTGTGCATACCACTTATAGTTACTATACAGGGACAGTCAAAAGAATTCCGTTACATTACGTCTATGGAGAAAAATCGTCTGTGGTTTATTTAAATAATGTTTCACTATTTTAAACGCATTGAAACTTATATATATTACTAAGGTGCATTACAAGAGGCTTACTACAGAATAGCGTGCGTATAGTAGTCATTGTTCATTTACAGGGACATACAAAAGAATTCTCTACTGTCTGTTAACAATAATTCCTGGCGTTTTAAGTTGCTGAACGCGATTTTCAATTGAACTCACTTTTTGTCTATTACTGGGTGTGTATAAATTCTGTATTTCATATACAGGGTAGCACAAAAGTTCGAGAACACATTTCCGTTTATTGACAGAAACTCCAGAAGGAGAATTTTAAACTGTGCTACGCGCTTCCTAACTAAACTAAAATTTATCATCCTATATAGTATATATACAAATCTATAGATCATATACAGGGTGGAATAAAAGTACTCGGATACTTTTCCGAATATTGTATCTGTTCGAAATTCCTGTAATTATGTTTTTAAATATGTTATGCGTTTTCTAAATTGTTTACTTAGATGTTATCTTTCAGCTTATTAAACGGTATGTTTTGTAAAATTATTTTGGAAGCGTTGGAAAGTGCTACATAATCTATGCTTGGCGCATGATTTTTCGTTCTTGTTTTTACTTCATTTTATATTTTGAGTTGAAAAGCCTCTCTCACATAATATAGTAGAAAGAGTCTGTCTGATAAAAAGTTTCCTATAATTCTGAAAAAAGTGTTATCAGTACTTCCAGATGGTCATTACTATGACATACTTTTTTTTTGTCTTTTTTTACTTCATTTTATATTTTGAGTTGAAAAGCCTCTCTCACATAATATAGTAGAAAGAGTCTGTCTGATAAAAAGTTTCCTATATTCTGAAAATATAAATGATGCACTATTCTCTGTTGCATAGCAATATGTCAAAAATATTTTCTAGGAAGAAGAAAAGAAAAAAATCAAAGCCTTTTGGCTTTCTTTCACTGTCTATAGATTTCAGGTTAGAAAAGTAAAATCTTTATATGCTTACATGGAAATCTTTTCTATTAATCATAAGTGAAAATTCAATAAAAAAAATGTCAACTTTTATAACATTTTATTACATTTTAATCTGTAAATACTGAAATATAAATATAAAAATTCTAAACTGGAATTTTGGCATTCTGTTTTGATGTGATGAAAAATAATGTGTACTGGGAAGCTTTTGCCATGCCTTTTTGCTGTTTTTTATCTTTTTGAGATTAACCCTAATATAGCACTTAAGAAATCATTTTCAATGTTGTAGGAAACTTTTATTTCTTAATGTATTTGAAATGACACAACTGGATACAGGTTAAAAAGACCTTAAACGTCACTGTATATCAATATTATGAATGTATAATCAAACATTTTCATTAAAATGTTATGTTTCTAACTTGATTTTTAGCTATTATTCATATAAAATAAAATTAATCTTATTTTGCATAGCAAATGGCTCTGACGAAAGAAAATAGAGATGCAATATTGGAACGTGTTATTTTAAATCACAGAAGCCTTCAGGGAATGTCACAACAACTTGCTGAAGTTTATTACATCATGGAAGCTCAACGCCTTAGCGGTTATGGATTGGAATGTTTTGCTGCAAAAGTAACTTTTTTATTTTTTAAAATACCGTTTTTATTTGTTTAATCAGGTGTTACATATAAGTTCCAAAATAGTATTATTGATGCTTCAAATTGGAGTTCATGTTGTGTCACCTCTGATTTAATTGATACATTTAAACTGATAAAAATGCATGTTTATATATTAAAAAATAAATAAATAACAGATTAATGCAGCATTTCTCAAACTTTTCTCAAGTAGGGACTATTTTCATATGTCAAGAAATTTCGGGATTGTCATTCATAATTTTCAGACTCTGATATTTTCACTGTCTCTGGAGACTCTATATATCTATAAAGTGCAATACACAATTATTTGAATTTTTTCATTTTTGGAAAACTAAATGGGTTACAGGGGCCAACCTCATACACTGCAGTTTGAGAAATGCAACATTAATGTAATCAGTATATTAAGATTATCAAGCTTGAGTTAAAAAACTTCTCGTAATGACTATGTTAATTGTTATTGGGTTATATTAAATAGCCAAAAATTTTAATATCTTGCAGAGCTGCCAACTTCTACGAAAAAATCGTAGTTGCTACGATTTGGAGCTAAAAACTACGATACTACGAAAATTGTTCTAAAACTACAATTTTCTCCAAAAAACGCGAATTTCGTCAAAGGATCGCTTGAAAAACCGCGAATTTTGTCAAAAGATAGCGAAAAAACTCTTAATTTCGTCAAATGATTGTGAAAAAAAATGCAAATTTCGTCAAAGATTTTCTAAATAAACGCGAATTTTGTCAAAGCATCGCGGTAAAAACACGAGTTTCATCAAAGAATTGCTGAAAAAACGCGAATTTCTTAAAAATTTACTACATTGGGTTAAAAGATGGGAACCGGATTCCTTTTGCTAATGTAGAAAATTCACCGTGAAACACGAAAAATAAATATTTAAAAAGTCTATTAAAAAAATCCAAAAACTGGCTTCAAGGTGCTTAACTTCAGATATACATGTACCTTTCGGCCAAATCTTTTAGCTCTGTGCGCATCGCAGTCTCTTCACAAAACAGCACACACAAAGACAAACATGATCTATGTTTATCAACATCTATGTTTATTATTATAGATATAGTTTTTAATCTGAAACTAGCTGGCTTCGCCCGCTAGCAGGCCCCTAATTTACATAGGTGCCTCGAATTGTAGAAAATCTCGAATCTTGTAAAACCTCGAACCGAACGAACCTCCGACCCGGGTCCCCGCTGCCTTCGGCACCGTATACCGGTCGTGCTACGCACGTACCGGATAATCCCTTAATTTGCACATTGAATAGTACAAACCTCTAACCGAACGAACCTCCGACTCTGGTCCCCGCTGCCTTCGGCACTGTATACCGGTCGTGCTAAGCACGCACCGGATAATCCCTTAAATTGCACATCGAATAGTATAAACCTCTAACTGAATGAACCTCTGGCTCGGGTCCTGCTGCCTGCGGCACCGCATAGCAGTCGTGCTGCGCACGCGCTGCAGTATACATTGTTAACTATTATGAAAGATAATAGTTATGGGGTTTAAGAAAAGATAACAGAGTTAACACGCTTTTAAAGGAAACGTAAAAGCTGATTTTTTATACCCCAGATAAATGAAAAACAATTAAGTTAAACCCAAATGTAGTGGTTTAAAAACAAGGAAGATAACATATTTAAAAACCAAGGATATTTATTTAAACATTCAATCAATTACAACAATGATAATTAAACTTAATTTAAAATCAATTAAATAAATATAACAATGTCACACCACTCAATATATATACTTTAACAATTACTAAAAAGGTTCTCAATATCTAAATGACAACATGACGTGATTAGATTAAATATTGACCATCTGGAACCTTAGCCACTTCAACACCATATGGCAGCAAAGCACGTAGATCTGTTTCCTCTATTCCACACATAAGTTCATTTCATAAATGAAAGTCAGAAAGCACTTTTAATGAGAAACTAACTTCTTAATTAAAGGATTTCACCAAGTTTCCGAAACAACGTATTCACTCAACACCATATCCCATTAAAAGTCAAACCATTTCCAGGAATACTTCTTTCCACTTCTTTCACCATAATAACTGCCGAACAAGCACTAAACTCACAATCTAAAATGTCATCACTTTCAACCAAGATAAAATATAACCAACATAAATACGACTGACACTGGGATGAACGTACACACTATTACAAGACACCACACTAAAACAATAAGGACAGTCTCTGAAAGCGGCAGCTGAAGAAGATGATCGTCCACCAAAGAATGCAACTATATATACCTCAGTACTCCCTCAGATTACTACGCCATGCATGCTCACACCGATCTTCTGAAACTTCCAGAACGTCAATGACATTGATTTATGCAAAACTATCGTTCTGGCGTTAGCCTCCTGACACGTACCATGATTACGTCACGACAACGTCATCTCCCGGCATCTAGGCCAACTACGATGACGGAGATTGAAATCGATGAAGCGTATCAAATGATGTAAACGAAAGAAAAGTAACCGCGAGTTATGAAGCCATGCAAGGTAAACAGAAAACGAAAAACTAAAGATTGTATTAGAGTAAAGATTAACTTTATATTTACACTTAATATAGATACAAAAATGGCCAAATTCATTTCAATAAGTAAGTTTATCTTTCACTATGAATATGTATTTCCATGAAAGTTTAACTAAAGAATAGTATTTAACTGAACTAACTTTAAACATAAAACATGATTTCATTACTAAATTAAAGATATTTTTATGAGACTTCTTGAATAAAAATATTGTTTAATTTAACATAACACAAAATAAAAATATAATTTAAAGATGTCTGTAAGGTATTATAACTTTAAATATTATTAAACTTTATATGAATGTTGAACTAAAAAGGTTTATAAAAGATATGTAGAATGATGAGACAAATTATATTGAAGTGAGGGACTCCATTTCTTAGACATGTTCTCATTTTCCTAACATGTGCCCCCCCTCTCATCACTTCTACATTGCCAAACTCCACTTATCTGTAAATCAAACAACCATTTAAACAAACCCAAGATGTCGCCTTGTCAACCAAAATAACATACACAACTAACAGAAAACTGCAAAAAAAATAGCCAAACAAAAAAACAGTTCCAGACAGCCAATTCATCATTAAAAAGCACATTTAAATCACATACAATAAACAAAAAAAAATACAACACATAATACACATATTTAAAATCTTTATATATATTAAAAATTCATTCCAGTCTTTACTTAGTCCATCTTTTCAGTTCATATATAAAAAATATGCGTATATACACACTAACACAATTTAATTGTATATATATACCGATCATTCACATTCCCAAAAAAATATCCAAAAAAAACTTCATTTCGTGTAACACATCTTTCTACAGCTTACCAACATATTTTTTTTAACACAATTACACTTTATCACCTTAAACATTAAAAATATGAATATTTGATGAACAAGCTCCACCTGACACCAATAACCCTTGTTAAAAAAAATTGAAAACATTTTCTATATATATATTCAGAAATTATTCAATACGAGTCAATTCAAAACTCATTAAAAATTTACATATATGCCTAAAACAATTTATTATCTCTATTACCTAACACTTTAATTTAAATAATTTAACACTTGAACATTTTCTAACACTCACGATAAACTTCCTTAATCTAATACTTAATTTAACCTCTATCACTTATTTTTCTAACACTTGCTTTAACACTTTATTTTTTTTATTAAAAAAAATTCAAACTATTAAAATAAAAACTATTATTTATACAAATTTTTTTTTTTTTCTAAACCATCCCTCCAGGCAATCTCACAATAATACATCAACACCATGTCTTATCTATATGATATCCACTCCTGCAGCTCCAGGCAAAGGAAAAGAAAAGATACCTCAATTCATGCCGGCCTGAATCAAGAATCCTATTTATAACTATAACTTCTCTTTCTCAAATCCATGATTATCTATCTCCAAACCTACCTCTAGGGATCCTGACACACAGGACAACACAGAAATAAAACGTAATATCTCTAAATAGAGATCAAAATTATAACATTTATTGAAGATGTACATAACACTCTTTCAACTTTCACCATACTGAAATTCAAAGAACTTCAATATTCCCTTTCAGCACTAATGCCTAAGCACGCACTTTCTCAATCATCATTACTTTAGGCCTAAAGATTCCATACCATTTTCTCACATAAAACAACGTAGAAATAGGCTAGATACATAGACAATATCCCATAGACTGATTAAACTGAAACTTTAAGTTTCACAAGAGAAATTTAGCACTATGTTCAAAATAATTTATCCCGAGCCGCAACAGATACCATGAATACTCAATATATTTCCAACACTCTTTAAACATCTTAAAACATTCGATGAAGATCTTAATAATGTCAAGCAGGGAAAAACCTTACAAATTCACTCTCTCGTGAAGGTAACCAAACAAATTCTAACACATTTCAACTAAAAAAATCCAGATCAAATTTAAGGAAAAATTAAACTACAGAAACAATATTTCCAACAAACACTTTCTCAAAAAAAAACTTTCATCTAATTTAGAAAACGCTGAAAATCCAGCTCAGCAACTCATGTGACATCCTTCATACAGTTTAACTGGCCTAAAATAACATATAAATCCATGTTAACAATGGATTATATACAAATGTTCTCCAAAAACACCACTCCCCATTACACCATTCTCCAAAAACTATCTTTAAAAAATTTATATATAAAAAAAAATACAAATAAAAACCAGAAAATGTCAACACTGTCAAAAATGAGAATTAACGTAACAAGACTACTAACTAAAAATCTCAAGATAGTCTATCCATCATGAGAATAGAGCATTTAGCTCAACACCACCAGTCAAGACTGTTCTGAGGCACACACTGCCAAGCCAATATTTACTTTACATTAACAATATCAAATGGAAGTCAACATCTCCGCCTGGTTCAAACAATTAAAGGGCCCCAGTCAAAAATGCCAAAAACCATTTAACTGTCAACTATCAGACTGCTAACTAAAAATTACCAACTTCTTCACATACATTCTGCTTTTATTTTACTACTCCTGCACGACACACGGGTCCTAGTGGCATTCCCATTGCAAAAAGCTGGACTCACAAAATTAAAATAACTATGCCCGCGGTAAGGCCCTGATGTGGCGGTAACCCCCCAACAACTCCCCCCGAAAGAGTTCTCTGTCATTTACCGGTCAAGGGTCACCCTCCCGAGATGGAACCGAGGGCTGATCGAACTCCCCGAAGAGGAATGTCGAAGGGCACCATCTCCACATCCTGACGGAAATTAAATTGCATGCCGTAACAAGAGACAGTAAAAGTTAAAAAAATGCAAAAGATTTGCAAAAACATAAACCCTTCAAAAAAAAATTCTTTTTTTTCTTTTCCTTTCTCTCTTATGTAGCTCAATTTCAATTAATCATTTTAAAAACTCAATGCCTGACCACCTTACAAATGAAAAGACCCCTTTTTTCCTTTCATGAAACGTTAATGACATTTACCCTCTAAACATTTTTTTTTTCTTCAAAAGAAACCTAATAAGATGGATCGACCAAGTCTCTCTCCATTCCCAGTTCCTGAAAAAAAAAAAAAAAAAACAGATCATAGCATACAGAGCTGAACCATAAGATCCCTAACAAAATATCAAACAGCCGCCTGCAGCTATCCAGATCTATTTAATAGTTGCACAATTACCAAATCCTCAAGAACTAGAATTCCTCAAGCCACAATCCATCAAAATACCCAAAACTTTTATTAACATATTTTATCCTTCCTCAAACCTTAAAATTTTTACCTGACACTAAAAAAATTTAAATAGATTTTTCACTAAAATTGTACAAGTTATATTCACAAACAACAGATTCCCCTCTTCCAAACCCAGATATTCCTTATACTTTAATATCCAACTCCTCTCATTTATTTAAAAATATGACATGAAAGAAATCATAAATTTCAAATTTCCAATTTTTAAATTAACACTTCTTAAAAAAATTTAAATTTATTAATTAACTCTCCACCAAAAGAACTCATTAAACATATACAAAACTTAAAATATATAAAACTTCTAAATTAAAAATTATAATGATATATTAGGATCAAACTGATTTCAGTGGAGCTGAACACACTTTTTCACCTAGAATGACCCCTTAAATAAAGATAATTCAAAAATAACCAATTAATAAATTAACTTAGTATATACAAATTAAAATTTCCTTTAAATTAACATAACTCAAGTAAATTCTCTCCCCCTCTCAGCATAATTCCCAGGATTCCTAAAAAAATTAAGTCCAAATAACATGACTAACTAACAGAGCATATCTTACACAAAGCAAATTAAAACTGCTTAATATACTCAAAAAATTCCTAAAGATAACTTTAAAAATTCTAACAAGGATCCTGGATAAATGCCTTAAAAAGTGGAGAGACAAGACATAACTTTACACTACATAACTTCAACATATAATTACTTATAATATAACTTAAAAAAATATATAAAACAGTTTTATTATAGTCAGATCAAAATAAACTTTAAAAAAAACTTCTGGTAGAGAATCACCAAAAAAAAAATTAACAACATGTTTATTTATAAATTTATAAGTATTGCAATAGACACAAAAAAACATTTCTTTCATAAATTCAAAAATATTCCCTCAAAAAAAAAATTCATCATCAGGTCCATTATATACATCTATATAAATAAAATATAGTTTATTTCTGACAAACAAAATGTAATTTAACTGAAATTAACGATAAAACATTCATAACACATGAGCTAGCCAAAAATTAGTTAAATCTGGGCTAGAAACAAAAAGATTTTTAACCCAAACTGGTTGTCCTTACAAAAATCAACCACCTTGATATAAGATTTGTCTATATTCAAATCTCCAACATATCAAAAATATGGTCAAAACCAATTCTATTTCATCCCCAGAATATACATTCAAAGCTAGACCCAATAAATGATATCTATAAAAATCTATATGACCCTTACTTTTAACTTAAAACAAGACTAAAATTTTAAACATTACTTTAATTTTATTCAACACTAAAAAAAAACTATTTCAACAATTCAAAAGCAAATTTCTATTAACTGTTACATATTAAAGTAAAACAAAAATTAAACCATTTAACATTACTTAATTTACTTATAAAAATTCTATTCTAAAAGTACAGAAAATTTACCATTAAAAATTTGCACAACTGGGTCATATTGTATTAAATTTTTATTAATAGAAAAATAAACTCTCATAAATCCAAACTAATTTAAACTAAAAAAAATAACAAGTCAAAAAGTAAAAAAAATTTTTAAACTTCGGACCTGACGATAACTTAAACTTCACTTATTTTCCCAAACCTATACTTAACAACTTGAGTCAATATCCAAAGAAGATTTCAGGGGATCTGCTGTAAAGACCTTTATTTATTGAAAAACATATTAAATAAAAAAAATTTAAATAAAGCACAGGGTATTCCTTTTACAGACGGTGGGCTTTCATCATCTAACACAATTTCTCACAACTTTCTCTTTCATATTCATCATAATTTCTTATTATCTCAAAAAAAAAACTTTAAAGTTAATGGCTCAACTCAGCAGCCTAAAACTTTGAGAAGAAAGAAGCATTATAAGTCCTTAAATCATATTAAAAAAAAATTAAAAGTTCAATGTCCACCAGCAGAAAGTCCTTTTTCACAACCACGGGGCTCCAGCACGCTCCATTTGCTAGATATATGACAAAAAAAATTTTATATGATGAGCTTGAAAATCATATCTCTTCCTCCAAAAACATTTAATCTGAAAACCAAGAAGACGAGACGTCATCGCACTCATATTCACTCTGCGTTATTGAAAATGTTGACGATAGATCGGAATCCGATCCGTCCTCGTAGGGGAAGAAATATTTACTTCTTCGACGTGACTGCCCAGACATATACTCTTTGCTTTCCTCTGGAGAAACATTGTCCGATGTATCAATTGAATAAATATTAAAAACTTCTTCTATCATAAACAAATGCTGTTCATAATGCAACACATTGCCTCGGATAAAACTTTCAATTAAATCACAGTATAAACACATTTCTTCTTGTTAACTGATGACTTGACAGCAAAAAAAATGACCTCTTCCAAAATTTAAGGACAAAGATGCCTTCCCTTCAAAAATGATGCACTTTAGCTGCTTCAGAAAAAACCACGCCATGTGTCATTTGAAAATAAATTACTAAAAAAAATCTTTAAACTATAACATTTACTATATTACTACAAAAAAAACTTATTAAAAACAAAATTTAATAAAGATTAAGAGTATAATTCATATTTTTACTACAATATTTTACCTTTTAAACTACATTTAAACTTAAAATAAAAACAGTATAAGGATATTTAAACTTAAATGCTTCAAAAAAACTTCGCCCCCCCCCCTCTCAAAGATCGGTAAGGGACCTAAACCACTACATTAAACCTGTCAGGGTTAAGATTTAGGAAAAAATGAAGAACCAGAAATAAAACTTTATAGAAATAAAATAATTTGTTAAATTAAAATAAACCTATTACAATTTACAATATATGAAATTTAATTTAAAGCCCATAACCTAATGTTAACTATTATGAAAGATAATAGTTATGGGGTTTAAGAAAAGATAACAGAGTTAACACGCTTTTAAAGGAAACGTAAAAGCTGATTTTTTATACCCCAGATAAATGAAAAACAATTAAGTTAAACCCAAATGTAGTGGTTTAAAAACAAGGAAGATAACATATTTAAAAACCAAGGATATTTATTTAAACATTCAATCAATTACAACAATGATAATTAAACTTAATTTAAAATCAATTAAATAAATATAACAATGTCACACCACTCAATATATATACTTTAACAATTACTAAAAAGGTTCTCAATATCTAAATGACAACATGACGTGATTAGATTAAATATTGACCATCTGGAACCTTAGCCACTTCAACACCATATGGCAGCAAAGCACGTAGATCTGTTTCCTCTATTCCACACATAAGTTCATTTCATAAATGAAAGTCAGAAAGCACTTTTAATGAGAAACTAACTTCTTAATTAAAGGATTTCACCAAGTTTCCGAAACAACGTATTCACTCAACACCATATCCCATTAAAAGTCAAACCATTTCCAGGAATACTTCTTTCCACTTCTTTCACCATAATAACTGCCGAACAAGCACTAAACTCACAATCTAAAATGTCATCACTTTCAACCAAGATAAAATATAACCAACATAAATACGACTGACACTGGGATGAACGTACACACTATTACAAGACACCACACTAAAACAATAAGGACAGTCTCTGAAAGCGGCAGCTGAAGAAGATGATCGTCCACCAAAGAATGCAACTATATATACCTCAGTACTCCCTCAGATTACTACGCCACGCATGCTTACACCAATCTTCCGAAACTTCCAGAACGTCAATGACATTGATTTATGCAAAACTATCGTTCTGGCGTTAGCCTCCTGACACGTACCGTGATTACGTCACGACAACGTCATCTCCCGGCATCTAGGCCAACTACGATGACGGAGATTGAAATCGATGAAGCGTATCAAATGATGTAAACGAAAGAAAAGTAACCGCGAGTTATGAAGCCACGCAAGGTAAACAGAAAACGAAAAACTAAAGATTGTATTAGAGTGAAGATTAACTTTATATTTACATTTAATATAGATACAAAAATGGCCAAATTCATTTCAATAAGTAAGTTTATCTTTCACTATGAATATGTATTTCCATGAAAGTTTAACTAAAGAATAGTATTTAACTGAACTAATTTTAAACATAAAACATGATTTCATTACTAAATTAAAGATATTTTTATGAGACTTCTTGAATAAAAATATTGTTTAATTTAACATAACACAAAATAAAAATATAATTTAAAGATGTCTGTAAGGTATTATAACTTTAAATATTATTAAACTTTATATGAATGTTGAACTAAAAAGGTTTATAAAAGATATGTAGAATGATGAGACAAATTATATAGAAATGAGGGACTCCATTTCTTAGACATGTTCTCATTTTCCTAACATACATTAGTTCCACCTTCCGCCAGCAGGTGGCGCAATCAGTTTATACGATCATAACTGAAATCGTTAAGGCTTTCGATGTCGAGTCGAATGAGCCATACCCCGTCGTTTTTATGTCCGTAGAACCGGAGATAGGAAAGCCTCCCTGGTGATGAAAAAACGAACTAAAATCGGTAAGCTCTATCGATGTCGAGTCGAATGAGCCATACCCCGTCGTGATCCTTCCCATAGAAACAGAGATAGGAAAGCGCCCCCTGGTGGTGAGACTCTGAGCAAAAATTGATAAGCTGTAGTGTCCTCTATTGACGTTGAGTCGAATGAGCCATACCCTGTCGTGATCCGGGCCATAGGAACAGAGATAAGAAAACGTCCCCTGGTGGTGAAAAACAAACTAAAACTGATAAGCTCTAGTATCCTCTATCTATGTCGAGTCGATTGAGTCAAACCGCGTCGTTATGTGACCCATAGAACCAGAGTTGGCTGAAAAATCCTTTAATTACACCTTCCACCACCAGGGGGCGCAATGTGTTCTATACGAACATGACAGAAATCTGTAAAGCTGTCCATGTCCAGTCGAAAGAGCCAAACCCCGTCGTAATCAAGCCCATAGAACCCGATTTCCGGAAGTGCCCCTGGTGGTGAAACTTGGAACTAAAATATGTAATCGATATGGAGTCGAATGAGCCAAACCGCGTCGCGATGGGACCCATACGACAGGAGATATTTTGAAAAGAAATTGATAATTCCTTATTGTTTTTTTTTTTATTTTCCTATACAAAAATAGGGATTTTGCTAAAATCAAAACTTATGGTCCGAAATCGAAAATTTTTTACCTGGTCGGCACTCTAATAGAAAAAACTAATTACGCGTAATGCCGTTTAGACATCTTAGCTGAAAATCTGGGGATAGTGTTGCCTTTATTTCTGGCATTAAAAATACTTGTTTAAAAGACTGTAGGAAAGCGATGGAATTAATTAAAAATTAAAAATCGTTTCTCGTAAACTAATCATCCTAGCTTTAAAAAAAAAACATTCTTGATCCTCACGCAAAAAAACTCTATGATGCATGATTTTCAAATTGGTAAAAGCAATATTTAAAAAATTTTTATACCCGGCTCAAAAGAAAGAGTAGGTTTTCCTTTTGAAATATTTCCTTGTATGAAAATATCCGGTCACGTGTCGTTTTTCTGCATAGGTTACAAATGATTAGAAATAAATTGCTTCATTAACCGGTTTTTAATTGATATATTCCATTTTTACGGTCCCATTCGCGGCCGTCGGCCTAATCGTTCAGAGTTTTCGTGGTTTTCTTCGAGCCGTGGATTTATCCATGCGTAAATACGGGTTAGGTTCCCTTAGAAAGACCCCCCACGAAGGGCACTCTCCCCGGGCCTATATCCCAAGTGTAGATAATTGCCCGTCAATAATCAACCCAACCCAACCCGTTTTTACTGGCCGAATCGTACGATCTTTTTTTTGTTGAAATCAGGATTTTTTTTTTACGTGTGATGGCCGATTTGGGGGTCCAGAGATTAATTCCTTCATTTTTTTTTAGAAAACGCACTGGAGCGATGAATACAGGCCCGTCACATGAAAATCCTCCTGAACAACTGCGGCGCCGGAGAGTAAAATCATTTTGCAGCCGTGTCTCGAAAGAAAAAGAAAATTATTTTTTATCGATCGATTTTTAAAGGATTTTTTCGGTTCTAATTGTCATACGGAAATGATTTTTCGAATTTATGAAACCGGAAGGTGTCACGCTTCCGTCCATACCACTTCCGAATTTCTGGACCCCCGACTTCCGGAGATACAGGTCGGTTTAAAAAATTCGTACTGCGGTTTGTGGCTTAATTTGCTCCGCGGCGGCCCTGCATTCTCCCCGACCCGAGAGACTTGCAACCCCTTTCGGAGGTGAAATTTTTGCGGTTTTCAATTCTTTTTCAAGTTCGGTTTCGGTCAGTAATTAAAACAGTTTTGTTAATTAATCACTCCCCAGGTCCGGGTCGGACTCCCGACCCGGCCAAACTTTCGCTTTTTTTGCGAATTTTTCGGTGCTCGAGCGCCCTCCGTGCATCGCCTACTCACAAAGCCTTTGCGGGTACAGACACGCACAGACGTTTACCGACATTAATAGTATTGACAAAATACTGAACTAACTTTTGAAAAATCAGGTTAACCCGACCTGCAATAAAAAAACAATTAGCACAGAACCGACATGCAGAGTTGTGTCGGTTTACTCGAGCTGATGCAAGGCTCTAATTCAGACATTTTTCTCTGGGAGAAATATCTGTTCTGTCAGGGAAAGGGAATTTCATAGAAAATTCACTATGAAGCTCAGAAATTTGGCTTATGAGTGGACAGAGCATTAATTGAATGGAAAGAATTACATTTTATCAGTCCCACCCGCAACAAAAAATTAGCAAAATCAAAAGAGTCTCCCCTACTTTGTGTGCTTATGCATCTACACATACGTTCAGTTGATAAGTATTTTTTCACCTAAAATTTGCAGCAGAAAAAAAAGTAACCAACCAACCTCCAGATTAATTTGAATTTTGTATGCTACTATTTTTCATTTTCAAAGGTTGGCAGGTCTGTATCTTGCTTTAAAGATTTCATTATACAATTTATTGATCCATTTCTCAATTTTGAACAGAATTTTATAATTATTATAAAATAAATTATTCAAATTTTATAGAAAGTATTAATTTTCTATTTATTTATTTATTGTTATTATTTTTAATGGAACCTTGATTGCAAATTAAACTGGTGAATTATACTAAATACTCACTTTTCTGCACTTGTATGATTTACTATTTATTTATTTTCATATGAGCTCTATTTATTTTTAGGATTGATCAGAGTATATTAGACGGTATCGGGGGGGGGGGGGGGGGGGATGTACATATATATAATACACAGGGACAGGGTGTTCCTTCTTATCGTTGACCAATTTGCAATTTCCCTTACTGCTAGTTTTAGATGTATAGCTCTAACTGCAAAAATGTTTCAAATATTGTTCTTCATCATATGAAAATCCATTTGCATCAAGATAGCTGTTTTTTGAAAAGTTGTGAAATTTAAAATTTTATACTATACCTAGATCCTATAAGTTATATTTAGAATAACATTTTTCATGCTCCAACAAGTAAAACAGTAAAAAATCCATTTTTTTATGACCAAAACTTGATTTATAATACTTTGAATTTTATGAAGTTTTGGCATTTTCTGCCATAAAAATGGAAAAAACATTGAAAGTGTCAGAAAATCCTGAAAATTCATAAAATTTAAAGTATGTATAACATGATAAATTTTTGTTGTACAAAAAATTGGATTTTTTTTTTTTTTTTTTTTTTTACTTTTTGAGCTATAACTTACAGGATACAGAAACCATATAAATATGTAAATTTCATAACTTTAAAAAAAACCTAATTTGACATGATGTTGGAAAAATTACAAGTGTATTCTTGGGTGTAGTATATATATTATATTTGGACCTTAAGTGTATTCTAACTTTAAATATAGTTAAGCACCTTAACTTAGATTTTTAATATCTTGAAATAGTTTTAATGTATAAAAAAATTGTGTTATAATTGGCACTTTTTGTTATGTATATTGAATTATATATGATGGTTTTATATTATGACAATATATATTTATTTTAGGATCCTAATGGCAATGCTGTAATCATTGGTGTTTCTTTAATGGGAATTCATATTTGGTATCTAAATAGCCAACCTTCTGTATATTTAGCGTAAGTATCCATTAATTTCAGAAACGTTCTTTTACTTGTAGATAAGTCAAATTGTTATTATTAATTTTTTTTGTCTCTTTTGTTAATATATCAGCCTACATAATATTTTTGGCGATATTCGTAATAATTATTGTAGAAAAATGGCTATTTCTTTCTTTTTATGCTCTTCATTATTTATATAAAATTTTCTTTTCTCCACTCTTTGAAGCACTGTTTTGCTGGAAATTATATAAATGTGAATTCTATACCTTTGTCCAAATACAATTAGACCCGGTTAAGACGCTCACGGTTAATATGCCATCCTGTTTAATACGCGGATTTTTCCAGTTCCTTGAACATCGTCCATAAGACTAATGCAAAAATATCACGTTCAATACGAGGCTTATTACATGATTCCGCTTAATATGAGAAAAAATTTCGATCCCTTGAGGCAAAAAATCTCGCTTAATACGCAAATTCATAGATCAGGATGCGAATTTCTTCTTTCTTCTCCAGTGTTGCTAATTTAGTGGGATTTTTTTAATTCAGTCAGATATATACCACTATTTTTTAATAGTAATATTTAGCTTATTGAATGACAAATTAATTAAGGCAAACATTACTAATTGGAAATAGTGGTAGCTATTTGAATAAAAAAAATCTCACTAAATTAGCAACACTGGAACTCGTCTTTGATTTCGCCTCCTAATATTCTTTGTCTTTCCCTTCTTGTATGTTTTTACTGAAGTAGAGAAAGATAGACAATTTTTTTCACTTTTTGTTATGGGTCATTCCACATCAAATCAACCAAAAATTTTCAGTATTCAACCTGACCATTTCAGATTTTAATAAAACCTTCAGGAATCATTCTCCCTGATGATACAAATAAAAATATACTTTTATAATTTTTTTATCTCAGTAAATTTTCCTACAATTAATTTTTTTAATTTCGAAAAATCATCAATTTTTGGCTTGTATAAATGTTTTCAATTTTGAATTTCTCAAAATTTCTCTATAAGGTGTAGAGTTGTTTGACCCTTCATTTTAAAGAGAATTTCATAAAGTTTAATTTGATATGCAAGTTGACTATGTTTGTTTTTAAAAAAGTTAATTCAATTTAATTTAAAAATGTAATTTTTTTTAAATAGTGTTTTTTAAAAATTTTGAAAAAAATACATGTTTTTTTAATATTATAATCTTTAAATTCTGAAAGTTTTAGAGTGGGATCTCAATGGGATCAGCAGTTATAAAAAAAAAATATATATATTGTTTAAAATGAATAAAACAATGCTATCTTTAGCACAGTCATAAAGTTGGTGAGGTGCCAACTTTAAATATCAGCCCCAATTAGTGTTTCACATTAGATTTTTTAACATAACTGCTGATCCCATTGAGATCCCACTCTAAAACTTTCACAATTTAAAACATTTAATATTACAAAAAACATATTTTTTTTTCAAATTTTTTAAAAAACACTATTTTAAATTTTTTTAAATTAAATTAAGTTAACAATTTTTTTAACCAAGCATAGTCAACTTACATATCAAATTAAACCTTATGAAATTCTCTTTGAAATGAGGGGTAAAATAACTCTCTACGCATGATAGAACTGGAGAAATTCAAAATTAAAAACATTTAAACAAGCCAAAAAATGATGATTTTTCGAAATTAAAAAAATTAACTGTATAAAAATTTACTGATATAAAAAATAATAAAAGTATATTCTCATTTATATCATCAAGGAGAATAATTCCTGTAAGTTTCATTAAAATCTAAAATTGTCAGGTTGAATCTCTGGTTGATTTAACATGGAATAACCCTTATTTATTCTTATTTCTTTGCGTATGTTGTCAATTTTTTCCCATCTCATACACTGTATGAAAAAGCCTTCCAAGTATTGTGTGTTTTTAAACAAGTTTGGATAGAAATGGTAACGATTTTCACTTCTATTCCTTCATTACTTTCTTCTGATTCCTGCCTTCTCCTGTGTTATTCATGTCTGGTGATATACTTGCACCATGAGTTTCATGGAGTGAAGTTGTGTCTGATTGTGTGTGTCGCGTTTTAACAAATTTTCTGTTAATATGGAGATTAGTAATAAAATCCAAAAAGAAGGCGTTACTCATTATCACAAGTAATAAATATGATTTAAATAACTGGGTTGTTCTGCAAGGGTTTAATCTTTTTAATTGTGTTAAATAAATAAAGGCTAGCAAGAAAAATATCTTTGTTTTATGTTTGGTTGTAACGTCATATTTGAATCCATATTTTATTTCAGTTATTGTCGGGCCTAGAAAAACATAATGAATTGAACTTGAATATAGTTAAATTTTAATCTAAATATGCATAAAATACACTATTTTCGACCGTAAACATATAAGCAAAAGCTCTAAAGTTCATTTAGATGATAATAAACTCAGTTCCTGCTACAAATCATGTTTAATATGCAACTTTTGTCCAGTTCCTTGAAATGTGTCTTAATTGGCTTCGACTGTATGCAGTAAAACCTCCATAACGGACACTCCCAAATAGCAGACACGTCTATTTAGCAGACACTTTTTCGATCCCCAACACATATGTGTTTGTACATTTTTACTTCTAAACAGAGGACACCTCCCAATAGCCGACAAATTGCTTGCTCCCGAGGTGTCTGTTATTTAGAGGTTTTACTGTATATACTAGCTGGCTTCGCCCACCAGCAGGCCCCTAATTTACATCGGTGCCTCGAATTGTAGAAAATCTCGAATCTTGTAAAACCTCAAACCGCCGACCCGGGTCCCCGCTGCCTTCGGCACCGTATGTGACGAAGATATGATTTTGATGGGATGGAATAAATCAATTGCCGTAATAATATTATTATCTTAATGGATGGAGTAATAGATCGTATAGTAAACTTTTAAATATTGCAGTTGTGATTTAAATAGCAATTAACCCTGCACAATTTGTGCATCTGTTCTTTTGGTCAAAAATTCTTTGAAGAGAATCACAGTAAAATAATAAAATAAATAAAACATTCTTACTTGTTCTTTGTTGAAAAATAAGAGACTCATACTACTTGAAATAAAAATTCGTTTAGGTTAGGATCCAATAATGTTTATTACATTTTCTTGAAGAAGGAGGAAGGATGAGATGAAAGCTGCACATCAAGTCTTTAAAAAGTATTGGCTCAAATTTCGTAAAATTAGAAGAATCTTTGAAATATTCCTTCTGGACGAATCCATTAAGGGATGTAGGATTAATGAAGAATAATTAAAGTACCAATTGATTTTTACTTTTAAAATATTAAATTTAAGACAGCATTTTTATAAAATAATTAAAAACTGAAAACGCGAAATTGATCTCCAAAGAATCAGCGCCACGGCGATTCTAGGATACGAGCGCCGGCACAGGCCAGCAGGCCGCAGATCAGATGACGTTTTGCATAAATTTACAGCATCATTTTTGTTAAAATTCTATTGGAAAAATGCGCAACATTAGTATATATACCCAGAAAAGTGGTGCACAAATGTGACAGCAAGATTAATTTAAACTAATTTGTTGATTAGGAATTACATGAAAATTAAAATAACAAATCAGAAACTAATTAACATTTAACAATTAAAATAACCATTCTAATTTGTATTTGAAAGACACATCCCTTTCGCATGCAGTGCCAAAACAAAACAGCTCCCGAAAACACAGGGAACAAGAGCGACGGTGACGCATGCGCACAACACACGAGCGGGGAAGAGCCGCCGAATGACGATGACGTCACAGCTCAGCGCCGATTGAAGCGAACACAGGAGGGATGGTTTGCCATAGAAACAACGTACAAGGCGCGCGATCGCTGGTAAAAAGGCATTTTAAAAGAACAGAAATTAAACTGGAAAGGCTATAAAATAGAAATACGTTGAGCTAAAATAAAAATAATTAAAAAAAGATAAAACTGTGATATATCTTTATCACAATACCCCCATTCACTGACAAAAATTTTGACTGACCAGAAGGAGAAAAAGGGTTAAAAACAGTAAAAGCCTTTTTCGACAAAGGGAAGACAAAAATTTTTTTTAAATGCCAAAGTAAAAATGACAAAATAACATAAATTTAGAGCCATGAAAAGTAAATTAAATAAAATTTGATGTGATGTGCATCGACCAAAAAGAAAAAGAGAAAGAATATACATCATTTAGTACATTCAAAAATCTCATCACAAATTATACAAGATGTTATAGTATACATATAACAGAGTATACAGAAGCCCCATTGCATTTTTTTTTTTTTAGCAAAAAAGGGCATACCTTCCATTAATCTTGATCTCTAAACAAATATCATCATGTATATAAAAAAAAAAGCTAATATTCAATTTAAATTAGCAATGAGATCATATCAAAATAGTTGCAACAGTAAAGCAACATAAAAAGAGTCGGTAATATCTTCATTATTCCGACTTGTCTAGACAAATATTTAAATTGATAATAAGTTGCAATTTTAAAGCAACAAAAAGTCAAGAATACTTTAAATTCTGACTGATGTCTAGGACTTTTAAAATATAGAGCATATAAAATTAACTCTAAATAGCATAAATGTGCACAAAAACAATCCATTGTAAGGATTTTAAATTCATTAAAAAGGCCTTGCATTAGTAATAATTCAAATCATATAAAATTAAGCATTTAATATAATGCACAAAAAATGCATAACAATTATTACCCAAAATTTATATGAAATTTGCATAAAATTATGTTGCAACAAAATTTAAATTCATTTGTCATAAATAAGTAAATTCATCACAATAGTTGGATTTAGTAAAAACTTTTCAAAATATTACAAAATAATGCATAAGTTCTAACCAACAACAAATGACACATTTCTTCAGTAATACTTCATACTTAATGTACTTGCAAGTACTCAATAAAATTTTCTGTAAATATTCAGTAGAAATAATTTTTCATAAAATACTCAATAAAATTCTTTCTGAAATACCGTATTTTCCGGTAATAACGCCGCACCGAGTATAACGCCGCGGATAAATATTTATTTTTTACTTAGTGAACTAGTTTAACGCCGCACCGAGAATAACGCCGCACTCGTTTTAAAGTACAGTACAGTCTCTAAAATCCGGAATCGTTCCGGACATGGCTTTTCCGGATTTTAGAGATCCTGAAATAACAACCTAAAATTATAAGCAAAAATTATAAATAATAATCATAAAAAATCATAATACTTATAAAAAAATCCTGTAGTTATTTTTTTTCCTTTAATTACCGAATCATTGGAGTCGTTTTCCGAATCATCGGCAGCTTTTCTTTTGTTTATCATACTGTTCCACTGTTTAGCAACGGAATTTTATCCACTATTGACAGAGAAATGTGTTTTCTTTTTTTACTAATTGCGGACATAATTTAATGCACTAGGATGAACTAAACAAAATTTAATATATATTAATAAATCTTAATGTAACTGAACGATCGCTGATCATATAAATAATCATGAATAAAATAAACCTCTCTAAAATTAATTTGAGAAAATGACTGGTACGGCCATCTATCGACAAAATGCCGAATATCAACTAGAATAGAAAAAATTTAACAAAATTGTTTGATGCTGCCATCTATGAACAAATTAAGAAGCAAAACTAACAAAATTATGGAGTCCGAATTTTGGAGGTTTCGGATTTAAGATGTCTGGATTTTAAAGACTGGACTGTATCATAAAAGCAAGCTTATCAAGTTTAAAGGTCTTAATTTAGGCAATATAAAGTAATACACATAAAATTGAATAATCTTAAATAAAATAACTTACCTTGTAATATAAATCATATGCACGATGCTCACAGATGTCTCAGTGTTGAATCCAGGAGGTGGCCCGGGGGGGAATGTCCCCCCCGGAGCATTGAAATGTCCCCCCCGGAGTATTTGAAATTTTATGCTTTCAGAGGTCAAAAAGTGGAATTTCCCCCCCGGAACTCTATAATGTCCCCCCCCGGAGCTACAGAAATCCCTCCCGGAGAAAAGTGTCTGAATTCAACACTGGATGTCATTATCAATATAATTTATTTAAAAAAAAAATATCACATAAAACACTACAAATTAATTTTCAGTGTCTGAAAACCCATCAAAATCATCATCTTCGGTGTCGGTATGGAACAATTCCAAAACTTCAGGCGGCAAATGTTCATCAGTATCTGAACTGGACTCGTCGACGTCATCGAATTCTTTGTCATCGGAATGACTATCGAAACCATCGGTGCTATTTTGTTGGAATTCGGTAATTTCAGCTTTAAAAAAGGCTTTCTCTACCATATCCTTCGGAATTTTGTTCCAAGAGTTCAAAATCCACTCGCACACTTCAGAATTTGTTGCTTTTCGCATACGGCCTCCTTTTGTGAACGTGTGATTCTCTGCCGACATCCACGATTCCCAGTAGTGACGCATGTTGGCTTTAAATGAACGATTTATGGACAAATCCAAAGGTTGTAATATCTTTGTTAGTCCCCCTGGTACAATTGCCAGTCTTGTTTTTTCTTTGCCAAGGGTTTTTTTTGTTTCATCTGTAAGGTGAGCCCTCATTGAGTCCATAATCAGCAGAGAGTTTTTTTGAAAAATGAAATTTGGTCGTTTCCTCCAACATTTTTCTGCCCACTCCTTCATCACATCCTGGTTCATCCAGCCTTTTTCATTAGCGAGGACTACTATGCCTTTAGGGAAGTTTTCTTTTGGGATTGTTTTCCTCTTGAATATAACCATCGGAGGTAATTTATGTCCCGAGGATAAACATGAAAGCACCACGGTAAAGCCGTTTTTCTCGTTCCCAGTTGTGACGATAGGGACAGACTTTACACCGACAAAATCTGCTGAACGAGATGCGGGCATGTCAAACGAAATGGGGACCTCATCCATATTTCCTACCTCCGATGGCTTCAGTGCATATTTTTTCACTTCTTCTTTAACAAACTTTAGAAACAATTCTTTTTTCTTCTCCCAGTCATCGGGTAATTTCTGGCCAACAGTCGTCCGGGCTCTCATTGTCAACTTGTTTCTTCTAAAAAATCGGTTACACCATGATGGTCCACCTCTAAAATCATTTAGACCTTTGGCTACCGCCATTTGATTCGCTTTAATCCTTATTAGAACTGTTGATAAGGACCGGCCATTTTTTCTTTGATTCTCTATCCATTCACAAAGTTCTTTTTCCAAATCTGGCCACTGAGCTTTAGGCCCGCGACGTTGCGCTCGTTTCAGTTTTGGCATTTTTAATAGCACTTCTTCCTGCTTTCGCCACTCTCTAATTCTTTTCTCGTCAACATTCAGCTCTCGAGCTGTACATCTATTGCCATTCACTTTGGCTAACCCGATTGCATGTAACTTAAACTTTGCCGTATAACTTCGGCGCTTAGAATTTTCGGAAAACATAATGACCTTGTCTGAAGAGCTCCATGTGCTAACTATCAACTAACTAACGTCTTCTGTCCGTTCGCTTTCGCAGTAGAATCTAGAATGGGATGCGAAGTAAAGACAAGTTGAGCTGTTTGCCTCTTTTTATTGTTGAAAAATATTATGAACATGGTGTAAAATAGTTTCCCGGTCGGCGCCGGTGAAGAATGGAGGGAGAAAATGGGAGGAGTTATTCCTTATAGGGCATGCAGGACGCTCTGAGGCAAACTTCAGGAGAGCCATTGTGATTGGATGCGACGTCTAGTCAAAGTGCAGTTTTCTACTCCTGAAAATTACATCATTTATAAACACCCTGATATGTTTACGGCGTGCGAGACTTTTTTTTTTTTCGTACAAGTACGATATAAGATTATGGATTATTTTTTTTAAACAAGATTTCTAGTAAATTTTTACATAACGATCGGCAGTAAATTTGGTGCTACTTACAAGCCGCACCTAGTTATTGGCCGCAGTTTTGTTTTCAAAACAGAAAAATCTAGTTTAACGCCGCGGCGTTATTACCGGAAAATACGGTATTCAACAAAATTTCTCTCAAATATACTCAATTCATTTTTCTCTAGAATACACAATAAAATTTCCTTTAATATACCATGGTGTTTTTTGTAAAAAAATCAGAGAAAAAAAAAACGAAAAGGTGAGGATCCTCAAAAAAAATAATTTAACCATTAACTTTCATAATGAAAGACAAGTTAAAAAACAAACTAGTAAATCTGCAGATCAGGAGCCTCAACGTCAGCTCAAGTCACTGTTTTTTAATCTCACTTTTCATATTATTTAGCATCTTACAATCCGCAATTTAATTTTTTTCTATTGCATACATATTTACAGGCATATAATTCTTCGGAGGTTTCAGAAATTAGAAACGTTAAATTAAACACGGTTTGTGCAATGATATTCTGAAATTCTTATGAACTTCTTATTCTTGTAACTTTTTAGATAAAAAAAAAAAAAAACTTTTATTAAAATAAATTCTTCATTTATGTCAATAGAATACAAAAATTTATTTTGCTAATAAATTATTGGAACAAAATTGTGCGTGTTGCTTTTATTATATCTTCTTTGAAATATCGTTGCTAGGCAACTGATAAATTAAAGAGCAAAGTAAAAAGAAATGCATTTTAAAATTTGTAAAAAACATGAAAATAAAAGTTTTATATTTCGGGAACAGATGCAAAAAAATTTCCAATCATTTAAACAATTAATATCTCAATTCTAATAAATGTATCGTCAATTTTTCAAAATTATTGGATATATTTAAAACCTCCATATCGAAAATCAACATCCATAATTTTACGTTGAAATCCATTATTCAAATATGCGATTTCCATTTCGGTTAAAAATTAAATTTGAAAATCGTCTGCAGTCCCATAGGAAAGCATTATAATTTAAAAAGAAATGTTCTATATTTTTCGAACGAATGAACCAAATTTAACCAAAAACTATACAGCTAATTCCGGGTATCTCACCAACATACCCACCAAAAATCAACCTAATCGGATCATTTTTACGGCAGTTATCGCGGAACAGACAGACAGACAGACAGAAACCAAAAACTTTTCGGGTCTCAACAGTAAGCCTTCACTGACGTTTCGGCAATGACACATTTTATGAGAATTATGAAAACAAACACAGTGCACCGTTATGTAAAGCATGTCATTATTATAAATTTATATAACATTAATGAAAAGGATAATATATCCTACAGAAAAATCAGTTATTGACAATATATGAATTATTTGGGTGATATTTACAACACTTACCAAAGTGGTAATAGCCTCTCACCAGCTTGAGACCATTATCAAACCAGTAAATCAAATAAATATAAACTATTAATATGTATTCATTACAATTAACAAAACACCAATAGCAATTCCCTCAAAACGATTAGCAGATCTGTAAATTGAACAAACACAAAACTTACAAGATTGTCAAAGGCGATCTCCAAAAGCGATGACGAATCTGCAAATCAAATAAGCATAAAACATAATATAAATTCATCAAAACTTACAAAAATGCTAATAGCGATCCGTTAAACCATTAGCAAGTATGTAAACCAGACAAAAATATACAACATTCTTGTTAAAACTATTGTAAAGAATCAGATGAATATTTCTAATAAAATGCTTGCAGGAGAAAAAAAAAAAAAAATTTGTTTGTTTACAGATGAAGGATCATAAACGTTCTGCTTTTACATAACAAATAATCAGATGTAATACCTTTAAAAGTTCTAAAATCAGTCTGATTTTAAAAAGATGATTACACTGAAAAAAAAGTAACTACTTGCTGAAAAGTTTGCAAGTTAAGTGGCACACTGGTTGGTTGATTGACACTATGGCAGTGTAGCAGCAAATTGGCCTTTTTCCTGAAACACACACCACTAAAATAAAATTGAAGACTTTATAAGAACATTTTAGCACTAAAAAAATTAGCACTTAATGGCATATGAAGGGATACACTAAACAATGATGAGCATTTGAAGACACATCAGGTAAGAGCATTTGAAGACACAGCAGGTAATTAGCAGAGACTATATCATGAATGTTCCATGATGTTGAGGAATAATATGACGAAGTGGCACTTAGAATAAAATGACACAAAGAGCACAAGGACTCTTGTTGAGAGGCGCTGGTAAGTCTAAGTTGCCCATATACATTTTTTGTATAGGTGTATTCAAGCAGGCAGAAATTGCAGATTTGAGGCAATATAACACTACTTGCACACTTTAGAGACAAAATTGGGATTGGTGACATTTGAAGAAAGTCACAAAGACTATAAAAACACTTTAGATTCTTAGAAAAAATAAAATATTCACCAAAATCATTTCACATGGAAGAATATTTCTTTATAATGCGCTGGAAAGTTCTAAGAATATGTGTTGCTTTGCACGTAACTTTGCAATATAATTTAATGGTGCAAAAAAAAAATTTTCTTCATTTATAAATTTTCTTCATTTATAAAATAATTTTCTTCATTTATAAAATAATTTTCTTCATTTATAAAATAATTTTCTTCAGGTGAGGCATATGGTAAAAATGATTTAGAAAACATTGGGTTATGAAATAATACTAGAATAACAAGGCACTATAATTTAAGCATAATAAAAAATTTCAAATAATAATACTAATTTTTCCAAATTTGAGAAGTTTCATTTGAGGAAGCAGCAATTTCTGTAAATGCTGTGAAACTGAACTTTAAAATAAATGACAGTACACTTCCATAATCGAGTTTTGCAACAGAGGGTAGAAAAAGATAGAAAACTATTGCAAATAGGCACAGCTGTAAATTTGTAATACTTTAGATCCATAAAAATGAGTAACATTGATGAGGGAGAAACAAGTTCCACAAGATGAAGAGGACTGACGAGGAGCAATCACGCGGATATATTTGCCTTATATGAATGGCGACCATCAACAGTCACTTCAACTCGGAAAAGAGTGCAGGTAAGTAATTATTGTACTATCAGGAACCCATCATATTTGCAGACAGCAGAGAAAATCAGCCAACAATGGATATAACACATTTTGAAGATTTTTCCACCAGGTAAGCAAAGCCAGATGATAATAATAACTAGTTTATTGAAGTTGTCAGTATATATTCAGATTGTAGAATGTTAAAACAAAGTACACAGTAACTATTTCAGGAACAAGAATATGCAGCAGTAATGACTACTACTTCTCAAAAAAGAAAAAAAAATAATACCAGTCTCCTTTTTGTGATTATGGTATGAGAATTTCAATAAAAAGATGCAGATGCTGTGTAATATAAAATTGATATTAGGATGAAGCAACAATTCTTTGAAATTCAAATAAACAGAGTTCTCAAAATGTAGAACAGAAAATGCAAATTATTGTGTAATATTTTCAAAATATAAATACATTTCTTGAATTTTAATTTCTAGAAAGAACACAGACTGCTTGCACATCATAATCATACTAAATATTTGTAGAAAAATGGCGAGAGTCAATGAACTTGTAGTGTTATTGCAATAAGTAATTTAACTTTTGTAGAAGCAACCAAGAACTCAAAAAATTTATCTATGATAAAACAACTACAAAATCACATGAAAACTTGAGCTTCTATGAAGGCAATTCATTCATATTGAGAATAAGTGCAGCAAAATTAGTAATATGATGAGAACATAGCTTCAATAAATTTAATTCCAATAAAATTTGCTTCAATAATTTTTTTTTATATATATATTCATAAAATATATCAATTTCATTTAAAAGTGCCAATAAATTAATAAAAAAATTAACATAAAAAAATAAGAATAAGAACAACCATAGCCTCTTTAAATTTTGTTCTCAAAACTTAGAACAAGAACAATTTTCACATTTTTCAAAAATATTTTAATTCATCATGAATCATATATATTTTTTACTTTACATATATATAAAAAGCACCATAATTTTTCATTTGTTAACAAGAATAAATTCATTTTTAAAAATTTCATTCTTCATTAAAATTTTCATAAAAGATTCAATAAATCTCATGGAATACCAACAAAAATACCAGAACAACATTTAATTTCTGTTAAAATATCATTTTTCAATTATAAATAAATTATTAAATATATGCAAGCCAGTTGAGAATAAAAGTTCCGAAATTAACGATGTATTGCAAACATCGATCTTCTGTGGAAAATTTCTTTAATTTCAGCAGCCTAAGAATATTTTTACACTTCTAAAAATTTAATAAAAATCAGCAAATCTTCAAATTATATTCCATTTTTAATATAAATTAATTAAGAGCATCAAATCTTCAATTAATATTGTTTGCATCATAAAAATGAGTTTCAAAATTTCATAATAATTTTTAAGAACAAAATAAAATTTTCAACCTTTTCTCTTCATAAAAGAATAAACGGCGCCAAATGTGACGAAGATATGATTTTGATGGGATGGAATAAATCAATTGCCGTAATAATATTATTATCTTAATGGATGGAGTAATAGATCGTATAGTAAACTTTTAAATATTGCAGTTGTGATTTAAATAGCAATTAACCCTGCACAATTTGTGCATCTGTTCTTTTGGTCAAAAATTCTTTGAAGAGAATCACAGTAAAATAATAAAATAAATAAAACATTCTTACTTGTTCTTTGTTGAAAAATAAGAGACTCATACTACTTGAAATAAAAATTCGTTTAGGTTAGGATCCAATAATGTTTATTACATTTTCTTGAAGAAGGAGGAAGGATGAGATGAAAGCTGCACATCAAGTCTTTAAAAAGTATTGGCTCAAATTTCGTAAAATTAGAAGAATCTTTGAAATATTCCTTCTGGACGAATCCATTAAGGGATGTAGGATTAATGAAGAATAATTAAAGTACCAATTGATTTTTACTTTTAAAATATTAAATTTAAGACAGCATTTTTATAAAATAATTAAAAACTGAAAACGCGAAATTGATCTCCAAAGAATCAGCGCCACGGCAATTCTAGGATACGAGCGCCGGCACAGGCCAGCAGGCCTCAGATCAGACGACATTTTGCATAAATTTACAGCATCATTTTTGTTAAAATTCTATTGGAACAATGCGCAACATTAGTATATATACAAAGAAAAGGGGTGCACAAATGTGACAGCAAGATTAATTTAAACTAATTTGTTGATTAGGAATTACGTGAAAATTAAAATAACAAATCAGAAACTAATTAACATTTAACAATTAAAATAACCATTCTAATTTGTATTTGAAAGACATGCCCCTTTCGCATGCAGCGCCAAAACAAAACAGCTCCCGAAAACGCAGGGAACAAGAGCGACGATGATGCATGCGCACAACACACGAGCGGGGAAGAGCCGCCGAATGACGATGACGTCACAGCTCAGCGCCGATTGAAGCGAACACAGGAGGGATGGTTTGCCATAGAAACAACGTACAAGGCGCGCGATCGCTGGTAAAAAGGCATTTTAAAAGAACAGAAATTAAACTGGAAAGGCTATAAAATAGAAATACGTTGAGCTAAAAAATAAAAATAATTAAAAAAGATAAAACTGTGATATATCTTTATCACACCGTATACCGGTCGTGCTGCGCACGCACCGGATATTCCCTTAATTTGCACATTGAATAGTACAAACCTCTAACCGAACGAACCTCCGAACCTGGTCCCCGCTGCCTTCGGCACCGTATACCGGTCGTGCGTGCACGCACTGGATATTTCCTTAATTTGCACATTGAATAGTACAAACCTCTAACCGAACGAACCTCCGACCCTGGTCCCCGCTGCCTTCGGCACCGTATACTGGTCGTGCTACGCACGCGCCGGATAATCCCTTAATTTGCACATTGAATAGTACAAACCTCTAACCGAACGAACCTCCGACCCTGGTCCCCGCTGCCTTCGGCACCGTATAGCAGTCGTGCTACGCACGCACCGGATAATCCCTTAAATTGCACATCGAATAGTAAAACCTCTAACTGAACGAACCTCTGGCTCGGGTCCCCGCTGCCTGCGGCACCGTATAGCAGTCGTGCTGCGCACGCGCTGCACTATACGTTAGTTCCACCTTCCACCACCAGGTGGCGCAAACTGTTTATACGATCATAACTGAAATCGTTGAGGCTTTCGATGTCGGGTCAAATGAGCCATACCCTGCCGTAATCCGGGCCATAGAAACAGAGATAATAAAACGCCCCTGGTGGTGAAAAACGAACTAAAACCGATAAGCTGTAGTATCCTCTATCGATGTCGAGTCGATTGAGCCAAACCGCGTCGTGATGTGACCCATAGAACCCGAGTTGGCTGAAAAATCCTTTGATTACACCTTCCACCACCAGGGGGTGCAATGTGTTCTATACGAATGTTATAGAGGGTCCTTATTACTTTAATTCTGATGTTTGGAATCGGTTTGGGGGAAATTCGTAACATAGTTTCTGAGTTATAGAAACGGACCACAGTTAAGATAAAAAAACTTGAAGGGGGGTGGGGGGGGGCGAGGACACTGCTTTTCCTTAAACAACTAAATTAGACTGCAGGGGAAAAAAAAAAAAAATCTGATGTCTTAATTGCATAAACCGTCCGGATTCGATAACGGGCGAAGCCCGGTTTTTACTAATCGAAAATAGTGGTTATTTTTCTATACATATAAACAATCAAACATTTAAAAATGTTAAATTTGTTGAAATGGAATTGGTTTCCTCAAAAATAATACAAATGTACAAATATGTCTTAATTACAGAAACCGTCCCGATTCGATAACGGGCGAAGCCCGCTTTTCCTTATCATAATATCTGGTTGCGACTCTAAAAGAAAAACGTAAAATACCCGTCATGCAGTTTTTGGACGCGGCCTACTTCTTAAAATCGTAATATATAGCAACCGTCCAGATTCGATAACGGGCGAAGCCCGCTTTTCCTTATCATAATATCTGGTTGCGACTCGAAAAGAAAAACGTAAAATACTCGTCATGCAGTTTTTGGACGCGGCCTACTTCTTAAAATCATAATATATAACGGGCGCTGTGATGGAAATCTTTCTTTTGCGTTAATTATACGAATGTTGATTAATTATACAATTAAATAATATATCGGCTCGTAATGGAGATATGAGAATAATTTTTAGATATTCTGAAAGCAGAATCAATTTTGCGTCATCCTGTAAAAGTTAGGAATTACTGCGCCCCTTAGATTCTGAGATTGGGGCCCCCCTCTGAAAAAACCTGCTTGAACGTCACGTGACCTCTGTCAAAGGAAATGCTCTTCGCCTCTGGAAAATCGATCCAGACAATCGTCTGGTCACGTGTCTGCCTTCTGGCATTCGCAGCATGGAAAGAAATGAAAAATTATTGTCGGAGCAAAGCTCCGGCTTCCCATGAAAAATTACACTTTTGTGTACACGATAGCAGCCAAAATATTTGCTGCATTGATACCAAAATTGGACTGGAAGTTGGTAGTGCCAAAATCTCGCCGGGGATTGAAAAACAGAAATATTCGTCAACTCTAACGCCTGGAATCGTCTGCTCTAGAATTTTCCATTTCCCCGTATAGATAACATTGCGATTGTTTGAATTAAATAAAAAGAAAATTGAAATAATTTATATTGTTGCCATTTTTTATCATGAAAAACTTATTTAAATAACAATATACTCGGAAACAACCTTTTAGTAAAAGCTCTTAATCTCAGTCCCATATATTTTACTTTTATATATTTTACATACTATATTTTACTTTTCTGAAATAAGGACCCCATACATTTTTATCTTAAAACACGTGCAATGAAGTTTAAATCGTATTAAGTACATGAATTTAGTTTTTTTTAATCGAACTCAGCAATTGGTGTAATTAAACTTTTTGTTTCCATTTCAAAATATTTTTTTTTCTTTTCATTCAAGCTTATTGTATAAAGGAAGTATGAGAGTAAATCTGTTTATTTTGATATAGTCCAGCCAATCCAGGATAAAATATATATATATATATATATTAAGAAACATTTTATATATGAACGGATTATATGTTTTTATTATATAGAATTTGCAAGGATGCCAGTTAAGAGAAAGCAATCAGCTGAAATGAGAAGAATTGCGAATCGTAATTCAATGCGGAGAAGTCGCACAAGTTACCTTCAGATTTTTTGCCGAGTACCGGTATACTGACAACTCAAATGAATGAAGCAATCAGGTTGATAGAGAGGTATCGCAAATCACCTATGTGTCCTGTAATACGTGTCACAGAGCTTTCCCTGATATCATATTAAATACTGCTGGGCTCTGCCAGACATGCAAGTGTAGAGACGGTGCTTTCAAGTTTTCTGCCACTAATTCGATGGACCCAGAACCAGTTCCTATTTGTCTCAAAGATCTGAGCTACATTGAACAAATGATGATCGCTCAAATACATCCAGTGGTTTCCCTTTACCGTATACGAGGCTCACAGTATGGATACAGCGGAAATGTAATCAGCTTTAAACAAAATATTGAGAGTTTTATTTCGCGCCTGCCTGTCAATCCTTCAGATATGACTTCAACTGTGTTAGTGACAAAAGATACTTTATCAGGATGTGCAGAGTTTCTGTTCGCTCATAACGCCTTCTAGAAGCACTCAGATAGCTTAAAGCTCACAATCCTTATTATTCAAATATCACAATTGATGAAGATTTGACTGCTACATTACCTGAGAATGGTGACGTATCTCAAATGTTACCAACAGCAACCGATATTACTGAGGATATTGATACTTTGAACGAGGAAATAAGGCGCGAATAATTTAGACCACTACTTGAACCAGTAGATCAAAACAACTTAATAAATGACGCAATTCGTGTGCCTCACCCTTCATTAAATTCACAGCCTATCAACGAATTTCAAGAAGAGGGTTACATAGCACGTGCTTTTCCTCATCTTTTTCCACATGGTACAGCTGACTTGCGACAACCTCGTCAAAAAGCAGTCTCTCCTGATGAATATTTTAAGTTCCTAATGAAGTATGAAGATGGGCGATTTGCTAAAGACCTCCGATTTTGCTACTTTGCCATGAATTCAATTCTTCGGTGGCAGTCTTTGGCTAAAGGGCGTTTTTTCGTTCAACAAAATAGGTTTAGCAATAAGACGGTAGAGCAGATGCGTGATATTCTGAATAGGCAACCAGAAATGGCAAAACACATTATGATTTATGCTAGCAAATTAAGATCCACAAAAGGATACTGGCGTGCACGTTGTGGGGAACTCCTTTCCATGGTAGGACAAATTGGAACACCAACAATTTTTTTTACACTGTCTGCAGCTGATTATCACTGGCCTGATCTTTTCAGACTTTTAGAGCCTAACAGAGATCCAAATGAGCTGACTGATACAGAACGCAGACGATTAATGCACGACAACCCTCTGTTGACTGTTGGCTCTTTCAAAAACGTTGTGATATATTTTTGAGAAAAATCTTGACGCCGTTGTTTTTAATAGACGACTACTGGGTTCGTTTCGAATGGCAGTGGCGTGGAAGTCCTCACACGCATGGATTGTTGTGGTTAAGAGGGGCCCCAAACATGGAAACACTAGACAAGACTAACGCTGAAAATGTAGCAGCCGTAACAGAATATTTTGAAAACCTATGCAGTGCTGTTATTCCTGACAAGGACGTCCTCGTAAATGATATACACCGCTGTCGAGTTCGCTTTTCGGACATTTCCAGTGAAGATCGTGAAAAAGATCTCGCTCAGCTCTTAAATCAAGTCCAACGTCACACAAGACATGGAGATTATTGCCTAAGGAAAAAAAGAGGTACAAATAGTTATAGCTGCAGATTTGGTTTTCCAAAAGCAGAGTGCGACTCTCCAAAGCTTCAAGTAGAAAATGGCATAATTAGTTTTTTGCCAAAAATAAACGATTCTGAAATGAATACCTACAATTGCTTCGCGTCACAAGTTTGGAGAACTAACACGGATTTCAGTCCTATTGCATCAAAGGATGCGGTTTTCCATTACATTGCCAAATATGCCTCAAACTCAGAATCGGCTTCTGTTCCTTACAAGGAATTGTTATCTGAGATTTTAAATAAGATGAATGAAACAAATCCAGCGGTTCAAGCAGTCCAAAAACTTATTTTGTCTTCTGTTTCTGAAAGGGATTACTCAGCCCAAGAGGTAGTACACATATTAATGGGATGGCCAATGTATCACAGTAGTCGGGAAGTAGTTACAATACGGCTTCATGATAAGAACTGGGAAGAAATCAACTTTTCAAGCGACGAAAGTCCATCAAAAAGCATGCTTCAGAAATATTGCGCGCGGCCGGAGAAACTTACTTCCTGCACGCTTCTTAACTTTGCAAAATCTTTCTCAGTAAGAGGAGTCGATTATCACCAAAGAAGAAAAGATGCAGTTGTCAGAGTTTTTCCTCTTACATCACTCAACCACGACCCAATTCTAGCCGAAGAATACAATAGGCAACAAGTATTACTCAATTATCCTTGGAGAAGTAATTCTGACTCTTTATTGCAAGAAGGCCTGCCGTCTGCGTATCACTCATGGGAGGAAGCATTCAATGATCTAAATATTGATGCACACGAAGAAATAAATTTTCCTGCTGTTAGCAGTACACATGAGACAGAAATCCTGCAAGAAGAATACCGCGAGATTGATCCATATATGGCAGCAGCTGCCATAGTTCCTGTGCAGACAAACGAGGATACTTTGAGGCAACGCGTGATTGATCATGCATGTGAGTGGAAAAGTGAGAGTTACAAGTACCCTGATCGCAATTTTACTTCATTTTTAAATTACTGTAAAGAACAACAACTTACAGTGCATATAAATTACGATACGTCTGAGATCAGATTGACAGATGAGCAGCAAAAAATACTTCACTTATGCACGCAACAGCTTTCGTCTTTGCAATCAAGATTTATAAATTGCCCTAAACGTACTTTTATTATTGGGGAAGCCGGAGCTGAAAAAAGTACGGTAATAAAAGAAATTCGTAAAAGAGTTACCGAGCAGTTAGGACCGGAAGCTATTATGGTTTTGGCTCCAACAGGTGCTGCTGCAATTAATGTCGAGGGCAAAACAATTCACTCTGCACTAAAAGTACCAACATGTTTTAAATCGTTTGCTGATTTAGGAAGTGAAGCAGCAAGAAATCTACAGCTCAGCATGAATCCAGTTTCATTTCTCATTATTGACGAATTTTCAATGATCGGATACAGTCTGATGGCTGCACTTGAGCAAAGATGTCGCGAAGGTAAACCAGACAGCATTGAACCTTTTGGAGGCTTATTTGTTTACCTGATTGGAGATATTAGGCAGCTACAGCCTGTAAAAGACACACCTCTATATAGGAGACATTCTATAAATGACATTTTGGCTTTACGTGGACAAACAGTTCTTAAGATGTTTGAAAAATGTTTCACCTTAACAAAGTCAATGAGACAAAGCGACGATCAGCAAATACAGTTTAGAGAGACTTTTGATTCGCTTTCCGTAGGCGAAGTTACAGGTGACCAATACGCATCCCTTATGCAACGACGTAAAGCTATACAGCCTCCGGCTGAAATTGAAAGATTTCAAGATGCCATACGCCTGTTTCCCACAAACAAACAAGCTGAAGAACATAATCAAGAAGTACTTCGTAAATCAAAATGGCCAGTGGCAAGAATATTAGCAGACCACAATAATCAAATAGCAAGATGGAGTGAAGATGAGCACGCGTCTGGACTTCAGGCTGAACTTTTTTTAGCAATTGGATGCAGAATTATGTTGCGTACCAATCTGTGGACAGAGGGAGGATTGGTCAACGGTGCACTTGGTACGGTAAAAGATATTGTCTACGGACCAGGATTACGGCCTCCAGGCTTGCCACAGGCAGTAATGGTTCATTTTGATGATTATCGGGGACCATTTCTCACTGAAAGACTTTTTCCTGTCACACTTATTACAAAGTCTTGGAAAGAAAACAATGTCTCATGCTCCCGTACTCAGTTACCTTTAACAGTTTCATACGATGTCACCATACCCAAATCCCAAGGTTTAACTTTGTCAAAAATAGCTGTGGACATTGGTCAAAAGGAGTTGTTACTTGGAGCAACTTATGTTGCGTTTAGCAGGGTTCGTCGTTTAGAGGATGTTCTGATTGAAGTGCCTTTCGCAAAGGATAGGCTAGACCAAATTAGAAGAATGGGGGCACTTGCTGATAGATTAGCATTTGAGCAGTATCTGAGGCAACTGTTGACCGAATAAACACTTGAAGATTCAACAGCTGTTATTGTAAATTTTCTTTTATACTATTAAACAGTAAATATAAAAATAAAAAATATATATTATATATTGTTAATGTTATATTTTATGTTTATCCCACTCAATGCTCCGACATTTCGGCCTGACGGATTCTAGTTTTTTATCCATCGATTTTTAAAGGATTTTTTCGGTTCTAACTGTCGTACTGAAATGATTTTTCGAATTTATGAAAGCAAATGCTCTCCTGAATCTGTCTGTCCGATTTCAGAATTTCTGGCCCCCCCGACTTCCGTAGATCCGGGTCGGTTTAAAAACCCCTACTGCGGTTTGGGGCTTAATTTGCTCCGCGGCCACCCTGCATTCTCCCCGACCGAGAGACCGGCAACCCCTTTCGGAGGCGAAAGTTTGTGGTTTTCGATTCTTTTTCAAGTTCGGTTTCGGTCCGTAATTAAAACAGTTTTGTCAATTAATAACTCCCCGGGTCCGGGTCGGACTCCCGACCCGGCCCAAACTTGACATCCGCGCCTTTTTTCTGAATTTTTCGGTCCGCAGCCGCCGTCCGTGCGTCGATTCGTCCCGGAGCCTTTGCGTGTACAGACCGGGAATGCACAGACACACTCACTCACTCACAGACATTCACGGACATTAATAATTATAGGATTTACCCTATGTATATAAAATCATAATGACAGAATTTTATGAAATGATTTTATGAAGTGACTAATATATGAATTCGAATATATGAAACACTTAAATTCACTGTTTGTAGCATAGTTTAGATTGAATGAAAAATGAATAAAAATGAATGAATGTGAGACAGATAGACAAAAGAAGTACCAGGAGTTAGTGCATGAAGTGGACAGTCCCCCCTAGTTTATATATAAATTACTGGAAATTCTTATTTTTAAAATGTTAAAATTTATATTCAATTGGAATTTCAAAGTTTGTAGCATAATAAAAAGAAATTATTTCATCTATTTTATTCTAATATTCTTAAAAAAAAGGAAAAGAAAGATAATTTATTTCTATTTTTGAAATTGTTACTGGACTTTTAAGTATGGGCTTTGAATATTGTTAATAGATATGGTAGAAGTAACTAAGAAAAATTTTTGAGATTTCCTGTTGTTTTTAGGTGCGTTCGTAATTATATAAATACGTAGCACCTATAGTCGTCGTTTGGTCCGTCCGTCTGTCTGTCTGTCAGTCTGTCTGTCCACATATAACAATGCAAAAACTACCCAACCAAATGGTTTGCAATTTTAAATATATTATCTTTGCAGAATATTGTCGAGACATTTCAAATTTTATTAAAATCGAATCAAAACTTTAGGAGATATTAATAAAAATATTTATTAAGAAATTTGATTTTTTTTTTTTTTTAAATCGGTGCTTTCTTGTTATAGGAGCTTCCGAAGTTTAGTCGTCAAAGCGACCGAGATACTTATTTTATGACAGAAATTAATCTGCAGACGATATAATTCATTTCACAGAATTAGAAATCATCAAGATCTGAATATTTATATAACTAGCTGATACATATATATCTGAATATTTATATAACTAGTTAAGATATTTGTATGAACAGTGTCATAAAATATATACTTAACTAGCTGTTTAACCCGTTCTACGCGGATATCATGAATTTTAATTCTAAAACGTGCGTACGAACGCACCTCGTTTGTAACGTTTGACGTACAATTTCCAGCTTGTTGTTATTAAGAATGATGTAGACCTTTTACCATACTAGTAAACAGTTTGGCCATTGCTTTTGTTTGCCAGAATGTGTCCTCCTCCCTCCTCTTTTTTTTAACCATGCCATATTGTACTGTACTTTTATAAATTGCAATAAAAGTGATTGTATTCTCAATATGCAATGAATAAAATTGCTGTTGACTTTGACTACTATTACTGATAGTTGCATGTACTTTTTTGCTATAATGTACTTGTATCACCTTCTGTCCTTTCAAATCTGTTCTTCCTGACTGCCAGTTGTCATTTACGTTAATCCCTTTTGTTTAGTATATAAGCTACTACCATGAGATAAGTGTCAATCGGTTAAAAGTGCATTTATCTGCAAGCAGTCATTTGGCAGCTAAAGTGTTAAAAACAAATTTTAGATGATTTTTTTATTTCATAGCATTAAAAAAAAAAATTATGATGGTAAAATTAATTATTGAGCTTTTTGAATTTGCTCTTATCAGTTTGTCAAGGAAATGTTCATTTTGTCATCTTATTTTAAATGTTAGTAAATAAAAATTGATATTAATAAAATAAATATTTTCCCCTTTTCTCATAAACCTGCATCTATTTTATAAATAAATAAAATAAAATAAAACAAGGCTTTGAGCATCAAAAGAGTTGCCAAGTTTTGCATACCAGTTTTGGTAGCTTTTAGTTTACCATCATCAGTGAAAAAATGATGGAATTTTGTTCATACATACAATGGAGAAGCAAACTGAAAAGATGGTATTTCATAACATAAAATTTATAAAAAGGTTGTTAATTGTGGCTTTGCTGTCCCTCCACCTTTCCTACCCAATTGCCCAATCGTTGAAAATCTTATGTACCGTATTTTCCGGTAATAACGCCGCACCGAGTATAACGCCGCGGATAAATATTTATTTTTTACTTAGTGAACTAGTTTAACGCCGCACCGAGAATAACGCCGCACTCGTTTTAAAGTACAGTACAGTCTCTAAAATCCGGAATCGTTCCGGACATGGCTTTTCCGGATTTTAGAGATCCTGAAATAACAACCTAAAATTATAAGCAAAAATTATAAATAATAATCATAAAAAATCATAATACTTATAAAAAAATCCTGTAGTTATTTTTTTTCCTTTAATTACCGAATCATTGGAGTCGTTTTCCGAATCATCGGCAGCTTTTCTTTTGTTTATCATACTGTTCCACTGTTTAGCAACGGAATTTTATCCACTATTGACAGAGAAATGTGTTTTCTTTTTTTACTAATTGCGGACATAATTTAATGCACTAGGATGAACTAAACAAAATTTAATATATATTAATAAATCTTAATGTAACTGAACGATCGCTGATCATATAAATAATCATGAATAAAATAAACCTCTCTAAAATTAATTTGAGAAAATGACTGGTACGGCCATCTATCGACAAAATGCCGAATATCAACTAGAATAGAAAAAATTTAACAAAATTGTTTGATGCTGCCATCTATGAACAAATTAAGAAGCAAAACTAACAAAATTATGGAGTCCGAATTTTGGAGGTTTCGGATTTAAGATGTCTGGATTTTAAAGACTGGACTGTATCATAAAAGCAAGCTTATCAAGTTTAAAGGTCTTTAATTTAGGCAATATAAAGTAATACACATAAAATTGAATAATCTTAAATAAAATAACTTACCTTGTAATATAAATCATATGCACGATGCTCACAGATGTCTCAGTGTTGAATCCAGGAGGTGGCCCGGGGGGGAATGTCCCCCCCGGAGCATTGAAATGTCCCCCCCGGAGTATTTGAAATTTTATGCTTTCAGAGGTCAAAAAGTGGAATTTCCCCCCCGGAACTCTATAATGTCCCCCCCCGGAGCTACAGAAATCCCTCCCGGAGAAAAGTGTCTGAATTCAACACTGGATGTCATTATCAATATAATTTATTTAAAAAAAAAATATCACATAAAACACTACAAATTAATTTTCAGTGTCTGAAAACCCATCAAAATCATCATCTTCGGTGTCGGTATGGAACAATTCCAAAACTTCAGGCGGCAAATGTTCATCAGTATCTGAACTGGACTCGTCGACGTCATCGAATTCTTTGTCATCGGAATGACTATCGAAACCATCGGTGCTATTTTGTTGGAATTCGGTAATTTCAGCTTTAAAAAAGGCTTTCTCTACCATATCCTTCGGAATTTTGTTCCAAGAGTTCAAAATCCACTCGCACACTTCAGAATTTGTTGCTTTTCGCATACGGCCTCCTTTTGTGAACGTGTGATTCTCTGCCGACATCCACGATTCCCAGTAGTGACGCATGTTGGCTTTAAATGAACGATTTATGGACAAATCCAAAGGTTGTAATATCTTTGTTAGTCCCCCTGGTACAATTGCCAGTCTTGTTTTTTCTTTGCCAAGGGTTTTTTTTGTTTCATCTGTAAGGTGAGCCCTCATTGAGTCCATAATCAGCAGAGAGTTTTTTTGAAAAATGAAATTTGGTCGTTTCCTCCAACATTTTTCTGCCCACTCCTTCATCACATCCTGGTTCATCCAGCCTTTTTCATTAGCGAGGACTACTATGCCTTTAGGGAAGTTTTCTTTTGGGATTGTTTTCCTCTTGAATATAACCATCGGAGGTAATTTATGTCCCGAGGATAAACATGAAAGCACCACGGTAAAGCCGTTTTTCTCGTTCCCAGTTGTGACGATAGGGACAGACTTTACACCGACAAAATCTGCTGAACGAGATGCGGGCATGTCAAACGAAATGGGGGACCTCATCCATATTTCCTACCTCCGATGGCTTCAGTGCATATTTTTTCACTTCTTCTTTAACAAACTTTAGAAACAATTCTTTTTTCTTCTCCCAGTCATCGGGTAATTTCTGGCCAACAGTCGTCCGGGCTCTCATTGTCAACTTGTTTCTTCTAAAAAATCGGTTACACCATGATGGTCCACCTCTAAAATCATTTAGACCTTTGGCTACCGCCATTTGATTCGCTTTAATCCTTATTAGAACTGTTGATAAGGACCGGCCATTTTTTCTTTGATTCTCTATCCATTCACAAAGTTCTTTTTCCAAATCTGGCCACTGAGCTTTAGGCCCGCGACGTTGCGCTCGTTTCAGTTTTGGCATTTTTAATAGCACTTCTTCCTGCTTTCGCCACTCTCTAATTCTTTTCTCGTCAACATTCAGCTCTCGAGCTGTACATCTATTGCCATTCACTTTGGCTAACCCGATTGCATGTAACTTAAACTTTGTCGTATAACTTCGGCGCTTAGAATTTTCGGAAAACATAATGACCTTGTCTGAAGAGCTCCACGTGCTAACTATCAACTAACTAACGTCTTCTGTCCGTTCGCTTTCGCAGTAGAATCTAGAATGGGATGCGAAGTAAAGATAAGTTGAGCTGTTTGCCTCTTTTTATTGTTGAAAAATATTATGAACATGGTGTAAAATAGTTTCCCGGTCGGCGCCGGTGAAGAATGGAGGGAGAAAATGGGAGGAGTTATTCCTTATAGGGCATGCAGGACGCTCTGAGGCAAACTTCAGGAGAGCCATTGTGATTGGATGCGACGTCTAGTCAAAGTGCAGTTTTCTACTCCTGAAAATTACATCATTTATAAACACCCTGATATGTTTACGGCGTGCGAGACTTTTTTTTTTTTCGTACAAGTACGATATAAGATTATGGATTATTTTTTTTAAACAAGATTTCTAGTAAATTTTTACATAACGATCGGCAGTAAATTTGGTGCTACTTACAAGCCGCACCTAGTTATTGGCCGCAGTTTTGTTTTCAAAACAGAAAAATCTAGTTTAACGCCGCGGCGTTATTACCGGAAAATACGGTAACATCTTTCTTTTCTTAATTTGTATTTACTTTTTTCATATTGTCAGTTTCTATATGTATATTCCTATTGTCTGTCTTCTCAAATTTCCTACTTCTATTTGTTAATAAACATCTCTCTACAATTTACTTTTCTACTTTATATATGAGTAAAATTCTATTATTTTTTGGACTGATGGTGGTAAAGAGAATGTTACCAAAACTAGTATGCAATACTTAGTAAATCTTTTGGTGCTCAAAACATTATTTTATTTACTTATGTTATATAATCCCAAGTCTTGTGTCAATTTTCTTTCATGTATTTATCTGGTTTTTGAATGTTTGCTGTTTTCATCCCTGTTAAAAGGATATGAAATACATATATAAAGTAGGAATATATGTGCAGTTTTGTGGTATTAAAAATTTGAATTTATAAGGGAAAAAATAGCTAAATTTCTGTGATGCACATTTTCATAATAATCCCTAACACAGAGACAAATCTCTTCTGATTATGTCTTCCTATGGTAAAAAAAACCAAAACAATTTTGGCCTGTGTTTTGAAATTGTCCAAGTGTAAAATCCTTCAAAAATTAAAATAAAAGAGCAAGTTTGATCACTTATGATGATTTTGAATCTGGATTTTCTTTTCATTTTGCCAGCTATAAGAAACCTGCCTTATTTGCAGATTTTATTAACACATCAGAATGGTGAAATAATCTTTTAAAATACAGGCATGAATCCAAAAAACATCCATTCTGATCCATGTCTTCCAATGGTGAAAATAATAATAATAAAAACATTTTGCCATGTGTTTTGGAATTGCCCAAGTATAAAATCCTTGGAGGATTAAAAGATCAAGTTGGATCACTTATGGAATTATTGAATCAGGAATTTCTTTTAATTTTACCAGTTGTAATAGAAAAATCGGTACTTTTCGGTTAGCCGGGCGCCAGTAATTTATATACATGTATATATATACACACATCTACGTATACACATATATATACATACACACTTATATACATATATGTATGTATGTATATATATATATATGTGTGTGTGTGTGTGTGTGTGTATACATACATATGTATTTATATATGTACATATATCACTGGCGCCCGGCTAACCGAAAAGTACCAAAAAATCTATCTCATATGCGGATTTCATTAATACATGAGAATAGTAAAGTAATCTTTTAAAATACAAGCATGAAAGTTTTCTGCATTTTCTCAGAAATCTCTCAGAAATTTTTATAATTGTAACTTTTTAAATGCTTTTCTGGCTGTTTTTAAGATTGGTACACAACTGTACAATTGTATAAACCATACCATGCATGTACATTAATATTATGGTAATTTCGTATTTGCACAAAGTTTTTATTTTGTCTAGTTTGCACTTTCATGTCTGAAAATAAAAACATGTATTTATTAATTTTTATGACTCTGGCACATACGTAAAATCTGCCAAAGCTAAAAAAGAATTTTTTTTTTTTCTAAAAACTTTTTATTTATTTATTTATTTATTTATTTATTTTTTTTTTTGCATCTTTATAAGAGTCATACTTTAAATTATCAGTAATACTTGTCAATAATAATGGTTTAATAATATTAATCTTCTGCTAAGGTGGGGAATTACACCATTCTACTCGTCACTGACAGGTGGATTTTCTGACTGGATAAGAGAATATTTTGTCAGTTTTAAAAACTACAGGGTAGAAAATATATGCCAAAAACTTTATTTTTATTTGTTAGCCATATTTTGCAACTCTCCCAATTACCAAAATGTAAACATGGAACCAAGTTCTATTGTACACTAAACTTTCCTCTTTTGTATATATTTCTTAAGTTTATATTTATTTAAAAAATAATAATAAATAAGAAACATTGAAAATTTTTTTTAAATGTTCATACAAAAATGCATTGTAAGTAGAATGAATTTTTGCAGTTGTGTAAATTTTGTCATAACTTTTTCAACTGTATATATTATATCTAGCTGGCTGGTAAAATAATTACTTGATTGGTAAAATTTTCGAAAAATTTCCCACCACTAATCATCTGGTTTAAAATATTAATGACCTGTATAAAATGCCTGCAGTTAAACATTTATAATTATTCATATTTGTAAATATAAGCTTTTCCATAAAATTTTTCCTTTATTTCTGGTTTATTTAATCAAGCATTTGCCTTTTGTTCAGGATGTGCAGGTTGATATGGTGCAAATTTAACCTTTAAAAACACAGATGGTTTTTAGTAACATAAAAACATGTGCAACATACTTTATACACCAGATAGTCCTGCACCAAGTCCTTTTAAAGCCTAAATATAAACTTTTAATGATATTCTTGTTTAATACCATGTCCAGTAATAGTATATAAAAATAATAATCACCAAATTGACATAAAAATGATCAATTATTATAACAGGGACGATTTGTAGTAACATGAAAACTCATGAACATGTACTCTTCATCCTTTAAAGCCTAATTATCAACTTTTTATGATATTATTCTTCAATGCAATGTCTAGTAATAGTACAAAAGTAATAAGCATCAGATTTGTTTTAAAAAAAAAACTAATTTAAGAAAGAGAATAAAAAAAAACTAATTTAAGAAAGAGAATACAATAAATTATACATGGGTGACATATTCCATATGCCAGTGGTGACTTTAATAAAAATGAGAGAGAAGAAAGAAATTGCAAACTATGATTTTAAACATTGGTTGACCATTGGAGGGTCTTTGGACAGAGGGCAAATTAGACTCAGATGTTAATCACATAATTATTTTGAAATTCACAGTGGTTTTTGTTTTAGCTCACAGGCTATCAAAGCCTGAGAGCTAATGTGCCTGCAGGTTTTGTATGTATGTATGTACATAATGTACGTACGTATGTATGTGCGTAACATGATAACTCTTCATGGAAATATCGGATTTGCTTTAAATTTTGCATATATGTTCATTCTGATAAGGCACTTCCCTGATTAGTTTTGGGAGTTCATTGGTTAAGTATAAAGGGGGTAAAAGGGGGGCTAATCCCCCACCCTAATTTAGATAAATGGGTTTTCCTTCCGAATCATCCGATTCGCTTCAAATTTGGTATACAGGTTTATTCTGATAAGGCACTTCCCTAATTAGATTTGGAGGTTCATTGGTTAAGTAAAGGGAGTAAATAGAGGAGGGGCAACCCCCCCCCCCCCTTAATTTAGCGAAATGGGTATTTTATGCAGAATTATCCAATTTGCTTCAAATTTGGTACACGGGTTTATTGTTGATTTCTTTATTTTTTTAGGGCATTATTCTTTGAAGTAAAAGTGTAATGTACAATTAGTGTGAATAGCCTATGAGCTCAATGCCATCACTTTAACTAGGCTTTTTTCTGAGTGGCATACGCAGTATGCCATCAGTGTTCATAAAGGTTAAATAGGAAAATGCAGACAATACAAGATGTTTCTTGATCTTGACACATGATTTTGTTTCCAGTTATCAGGACTTCTAAGAATGCATACCCCAAACTTATTCACAAAATCAGGTGTAGTCTGAACCAAACTTTTTTTTTCTTCTCTCTAACACAATTTTTTTATTTATTTATTTTTTTTTTTTTTTTCTGTCAGGGTTAAACACAAACAAAAGGTAGAATGACAGATGGTTGGCTGTGAGTTGTGATGATGTGCTGAGAGTCATGAAAACAGTTTTCTGCTTACATAATGATTTCTGTGTTATCAGCAATGACAGCATATCCTCACATATTTTAAGAAGGTCTAGGAGTTATCCATAATGTGCACTAAAATATTCTGCCGATCTTAGGTCAAGCCTTTAATTTGCCACAGAAAACTATATATTCAAACAAGATCCTGCATCATCACACAGCCAGAAAAACTCAATAAATGGCTCAAGGGAAACTTTTTTTTCCCCATAATTTTGTCTTGATATGTGACCTCTAAAGCTCTCCATGTTTTAAGCACTGTTAAGAAATTCACCAATATGATTGCTCATCAATAATAAAAAGGGATTTTATTAGGAAAGATACTTGAAAGGCATTTCAAGATTTGTCTTCTAAGGTTAAAAAATGTATTTGTTCTCACTTTTGGGGTCATTTAGAGACTGTGACTTGATTAACGCTGAAGGTGGCTTCAGTGAATAAATTTCATCTATAAAGTATTTATTTTCTCTTGTATTTATAATATTAAGTAAATTTTAAAAATTTTAATTCTTACAGATGTTTTTCCTTTATTCTTTGTTCTATTCCCATGTCAATTCTATTCATGTATACTGTTTATATAATGTGCATCAAATAATTATATTTCTAGAATTTGCAACACTTCTGTTTATTCATAGTTCTTACTTTTGCAGATGGGATCAAATTTTAAATTTAGTTCATCATAAAAGATGTTTTGGCATTGAACATCGTAACAGTTCTAAAGTTCTTCAAACATTTTTAGTATGCATTTTTCATTAATTCAATTCATTGTATGATGTTCGGCTTTTATATTTATTTTTAATTAATTTGTTGTGTATAATTTTTTTATAGGAAGATTCTCATTTGGCAAAATATGTATATAAAACAAGCATACAGCAACATAGCTTTTATACTAAGAATGAAGGACTTGTTAGGTAATAATTATCTTTATACTGTCTTTTTATCCTGAGTGAATATTAAACTTTTATGAAATATATGTTTCAGATTAATGTCTTAAGCTTAAATGAGCTCTGTAGCTAGCTAATCACAGCAAAAAGTCTTGAATTTAAAGTAAAAAAAAAAAAAAAAAAAAAAGAAAAAAAAACTGCATCATAATCTAAGAGTTATAGCATTGAATTTTTCATTTAATTTTTTCATCAAAAAATTAAGGTTTAACTATTACTCCGTGAATGAGACTTGTTAAATGATGGAGATTAGCAATTGTTTTTATGTATTGACAAATGTATTTGTAATCACCAAAACGATTATTGCTTGCCAGGGTTATTGGATTTTAAACAGGACAAATTAGCCAACCTGTCTTTGATTTTGGCTGTTTTTTAAATCTAGATTTAATTAAAAAATTTATACAAAATAAATGAAATGACTGATTCATATTATATTTGTATTAATTTATTTTGCAAATAAATTAAAAATCTGTTCCCAATAGAAATTTAAATTAGCATATCCAAATCTTATTGCAAGTGATATTCTTTCCACTTATAAAATTTGTTCCATTAACAAACACGTTTCATGTGTGAAAGGGACATTAACATACAGTAAAATTTGGCTATCCATTTAATTTTATCTATTTAATTTATTTGCATTAATTTTGTTTTATCACCACAGACAAAAAATATCGTATTGTTATTATTCTAATATTAATGTTTTCAGTTTTGAGAAATAATGCCTTTTATTAAATTCCAAGCTTTTGAAATTACAGTAGACTCCCTTAAATCCACATAACTTAAAATCAGAGGTTGTGCAGATTTTAGAATTTTGTGGATTTCTGGGCATTGTTTTGTTTATATTTTTGAAACAATAATTTGAATTTAATAATGCACTCAAAATTATAATGAATGCTTACAATAAAGTAAAATAATAAAAATTAGGAAAATTTAAAAAACATTTAATGATGTAAAATTTTAAATCTGCAAAAAATATGAAAAACGTTAAATCGACATTTTTTTTTTTAACAGTAAATATTTTTTAAAAAATAAATAAAAAACACTGTTACAACTGGGAAAATATTCAAGTATAATCTTTTTATTATTCTGATCTGGAAAGCAAATGTGGCAATTTCAAAATTCGAAAAAAGGAATATTTTTCCATGCTTTCCTTCTTACTGATTAGAGCTCCACACAAAGCTCTTTAAGGTACAGACAAGGGCAGCAAAGTGCCTTTTTGCGATGTTCACTATGGTTTTTAATTAATATCCCGGCTTATTATCAAAAAGCCTTAGCCTCTGGTGCATTCGGACCTTTTCTATCCTCATCCAAATTTTCATACCTCTACATGCGGTAATTTCCCTAACCATCACGAACAGATGGGCAGACAGACAAAAATCTTTCTTTTATTACACCTTGATATATCTTATAATGTATGTCTTACTTAACTTGATCAAGTGCTTAAAATTTTTATTTTATTGTTAGTACACCATCTGCTTCTGGAGAGCAGTCAGAATCAAGGCCTCCAAATATGTATGTTAGTTTTATTTTATTTATACATTTATTGCATTATACAGTATCCTTTAATATTTTGACACATATGCTTTTATTTTATAGATCAGTTGTAGCTGTTAATTCTAAAATCATTGCTGTAAATGTAAGTTAAATTTTAAGCAATCATAATTTCTTATTGTTTTCGAATTTAACTATTTATATTATTGTATTTTTTATTGAAGTTTTTTAAACCATTCCCTGCTGATAGTGGAAAAACGCACTATTTTCTTAGAATTTTTTTTTCCCTATTATGAAAATAAATATTTGGAACAACATTTTTTTTTCTTAAAAACTAAAATGTTTTAATTACTTTTTTCCCCGCCATGCAGTTTTTTTTAAATGCTAAAAAAAAAGGGGGGGGGTTGAAATTATATTTTTTAATTCATTGAAAAAAAAAAATGCAATTTGACTATTCTAAGTGCTTTGAAATACTTCATAAATAAGTAACATTTAAATCTCCATTTTTTTTTTTTTTTTTTTAATTTTAGAAAGTCGTGCATTTTGTTTTTCTGCTTTATCAATCCAATAAAAAATATTTTTATCCAATTGCATCTAATTTTTTTAATGTTCCTGCTGATGATATGTTTTTTCACTATTTTATATTTCTTAACCAATTAGGCGCCATTGCTTCCATTTTGGGAACATTGCTTTAAGATTTTTTTCTGAAGTGCGTATTTTATAAATTGTTAAAAGGTTCATGTTATTTGCATTTTGAATATATTAGATGACATCTGAAATTTTTTTGTTAAGTTTCATTAGAAATTTCTATTTTTTAAAACTTGTTAAAAAAGGCGAAAAATAGCTTTTTGGCAGTATTCGAAAAAAAAAAAAATTAAAAAAAAAAAAAACTTTATAGTAAAAATTATATTTTTTAGTTAAAATATGTTCATAACAGTGTATTATGTTAAACAACGTCAATCCGGAATTAATATGTATAATAGATCAATCACAATTACCAAAAGAATAAGATGTTCCTAAAATGGGAGCAATGGCGCCTAATGGGGGTAAGGTTTTTGAAAACTTGTACATATGCCTCCGTGCATTTGTGGTATTTATTTTTCAACTTATTAGCTATAGAAGGTATAATATCATTCTGAAACTAATATTTTTAGAAGATTTCATATAAATTAGTCCAACTTTTACATTTATAATAAAAAACAAAATTAAATTCCAGTTCCATAAGCATTTTCACTATCCATCTCTCTATTTTTCATCATTTCATAATTTTTTCTGATTATTTTACATGAAGATGATTGAACAATTTTTTAGATTTGGATGATTTTTCGGATGTTCCGGAAATCGTTTGTTTGCCACCCGATTGCAGTATTGTAACATATGAGGAAGATATCTTCCTCATATGTATGTTGCATAAATTATTTTCTATTACATATGTAATAGAAAATAATTTATGTGATGATTTATCCCATGTTATATTTGGTGGAGTAGAACTTTCTGTAAATTCTAAATCAACAGACAATCAAGAAATATCTAATTTAGTGTTTAAAAAAGACAAAGTATTAAACACAGGCTTGATATTTTAGATGAAAGTTCAGGCGAACTTCAAATTGGAATATGGAAAAAACTAAACAAAATGCAAAAACAAAAAGAAATATTGTTAAAAAACCAATTTCAGAAAACGAAAAAAATGTAATATAATGCTGCATAAAAAATGTTCAATCATTTTCATGTAAAATAGTAGGACAAAAATTATGTATTGAAGAAAAATAAAGAGGTGGATAGTGAAAATGCTTATGGAATCGGAGATTTTATTTTTTATTTTTATTATAAATGTAGATGTTGGACTAATTTATATGAATTAATCGTAAAATATCAGTTTCAGAATGATATTATCCCTTTTATAGCGAAAAAACTGAGAAATAACAAACATAAATGCACGGAGGCATAAGTAAAATTTGTGAAAAAATTTACCCCCATTAGGCGCCATGCTCCCATTTTGGGAACATGCTATTTTTTCTAAATATTCAAATTTTTTAAATTTTTTTCTTCAGAAATACCTTAAAGACTTTCTATTCATAAATAAAAAACAACTGTTTCATTAAAAAATTTCTTAATATATATAGCGGCACCTAATGAGTTAAACCAGCCATACTCAACCTGCGGGCCGCATGTGGCCCGGAGACCTTTTATGTGCGGCCCGAGATACATATTCAATAATCTCTATTTATTACCATTAATTGAGATGTGTATAAAAGTTTTTAAGACCTTCACTGTTCTTTTATATATTTTCATGGGGAGACAAAAACTGTCCTGTTATTTAAAATTACTAATTTAAAATTATTTTAAATACCGTTTCCTTAGTCAAACGTTCTTTTTACATGTAGTTCTATTTGTGCTATAGTGGTGTATACATTTCTTAATCGTCACCATTAAACCAATATTATTCCAAATTTATTACATTTGCACTATACATTTCTACACTCAAAAAAAATTTTTTTGTATTGAGAAAAAGATTAACTTATTAAAGCAAATCACCTTATTTTTTTCTTTAGAACTTGGAAATGCTACATTGTTTTATTATTCCGTTTAACTAATAATGCTTATTAGGGTTGAACTTTTACCGTAAAAAAAAATGAGTAGCTAAATGTTTTATACCACTATTTGTACATCATTTGCAATTGAAATCTACCACAAAGTTTATTGTTTGGAAATAGTGGTGTTAAAAGTTTTGGTAATATTTCTTTTTCGACAAACGATCAATTCTACTGATTATATTAACTTTATTATATAGGTTTGTTATATACTACCTTTTTTATTCTTACAATTTAAATTACCCCTTTTTTCATTATAATATAATTGTGTTGCGGCCCGCCAAACGTTCCAAACATATGTTTGCGGCCTGCGAGACAAAAAGGTTGAGTATGGCTGGGTTAAACTAATAAAACTATTTTATTTTATTTGCAGTTTTGTCCCCATTTATCGTAAATTAGTATGAAACAAAAATTTTAATAAAAAGTTATTGTAGCATGGAATAGGTTAACTTAGCTTAGGAAAATTTTGAAGGACATTTGTTAATAAAAATTTTAAAGATATTTTTATTAAAAGAATTGTTCGTGAGAATTTGACTTTGTGTATCTAAATGTTCATTTTCTTTTAGAAGAGTTTTAAAATAAGGTTGGATCATGTAGTTTTAGTCATGTAAAATAATTAGATATGCATTGTTTTTGAAAAATGCTATTTGCTTCACAAAATAGTTTGTAAATGCGTTAAATGTATCACTTAAGTATTGATTGTTCATTTCAACTCTGTTTAAAATATATGTTTATAAACTAAGTTTTGTTCCATACACAGGGATCTGTTTAGGAAAAAAATGGGTCCTTTAAAGGACTCTTCACAATTTTGTTTATTTCAAAAAACAGAACCCTTCACAAAACTATTTTCTCTAAAACAGGACCCTTCACAAAACTATTTTCCTTTAAACAGGACCCTTCACAAAACTATTTTCCTTTAAACAGGACCCTTCACAAAATTCTTTGTCTTTAAAATAGGTTTTTCACAAAATTTTTCCATCTTTAAACTGAACATTTCACAAAATTAATCATTTAAAAGTAAAATCTGACCTGTCACTTTTACACATACAAAGAAAATATATGTATTTTACATATTTTTTGTGTTACAGACCCCTGATACATATCAATAGAAGTCTTCCTATTTTTAATTTGTAGAAATACATTACATTTTACACAAGATGTTTGGATACCATTGAACAAATTGTGCATAATTAGAAACCTTACTCTGAGTATATAAAAGTTGTCCAAAGAATCATACATTATGACACATAGTTTGTCAAGAAAAATGCAAAAGAAAAAATATGACACCCCACTCAGTCTAAGAAAAATAAGCTTTATTGAAAATGTTTGAATTAGTACATATTTGGTAACACATGATTGTAGCATGAGAAGTTATTTTAAATGATCATCATGCTTAACAAGGAATGTTTGAGCAGAACATAGAATAAGCGAGTGAAAATAGAGTCTATCATAGTAGCATCCCTGAAAGTTCATAAATATGTGTCTATTTAATCAAATTTTCTTAACTTCTCAACAATGCACGCTACTTTCAATGCATCCAGAGTGTCTTTAGAGTATCTATTTATGTAAATATAGTATCATATTGCAAATACTGATGTTAATTTTTTCAATAACAATTATTTTCAAATCACTACATGTGATGTAACACCTTTTTACTTTCTTCTATCTTTACAAGAAGAAAGTATTGAATTCATGAAAATTTTCGACTTCCGGTTTTCGACAGATTTATACATTTTAGAAGCTCCTGAACACGATTTGACTGTTTTTAGAAAACGTCTGTCTGTGACTCTGTCTGTATGTGACAAAAATTGTGTGGATGCTCTATCTCAAGAACTAATGCACGAAATGTAATAAAACTTTATATTCAGTTAGTCCCTGATATAAATGGGTGCTGATTAGTTTTTGATGAAAATCACCCAATAGATGTTGCTGCTATGCTGCATTTTTCGTGATTTCCGCAACAGCTCTATCTCAAGAACTAACGCACTTATTTTCATCAAACTTCAGATTCAGTTAGACCGTGACATAAATAAACACTGATTATGTTTTGGTGTAGATATAGTAACAGGTGGCGCTGCTATACCACTTTTTTCATGATTTTTACGATAGCCATATCTGAAGAACTAATGCACAGAATTTCATCAAACTTCAGATTCTGTTAGACCTTGACATAAATAGATGCTACTTACGTTTTGGTGTAAATAGCCCAACAGGTGGCACTGCTATGTTACTTTTTACACTATTATCACAATAACTATATATCGAGAACTAATGCAGGGATTTTCATCCAACTTCAGATTCAGTTAGATATTGACATAAGTTGTTGTTGATTAGGTTTTGATCTAAATCTCCCAATGGGTGGAACTACTATGCCACATTTTGCAAGATTTACACAATTTTAGCAATAGTCATATCTCAAGAACTATTACATGGAATTTAATAAAACTTTAGATTCAGTTAGACCTTGATATAAATTGGTGCTGATTTTTTTACTGTATGCGAAACCTGTGTGAGATAGCAGAAAGTTTTGGGATTGACACATCTGACTAGTTTCTTTTGTATTTTTTTTCAAAAGCAATACAACATAGAGATATAATTCTTCAATCAATTTTATGTACTCTGAATGGGGATTCTTGTTCTACACAATTGGTCTGGTGATATCTGACTACCTATGTAAATATGTAGAATCTCATTCAGGTATCCTTGCAGTTTTAATGGAAAAAGAAAAGAACAACTGCAATATTTCAATGTTGTAATCAATTTGAATTTAGGAAAAAAAAAAAAACTTTTCTTTTTTTTTGCTGATGACTCAGGAAAGAGTTTTCTACCTTAATAATCTTATTTAACACTGACTGACAACATTCAGGCAGTTTTATATACAATAGACTACCTCAAATCTGCACAGCTTGGGACCAGAGGTTGTGCAGATTTTAGAATTTTGCAGATTTCTGGTCACTGTTTTGTTTACATTTTTTAAACAGCAATTTCAATGTAATAATGCACTCAAAATTATCACGAATGCTTACAATAAAGTAAAATATTAAAATAATAAAATAAAAAAAATTATTAAAATATTAAAATTAAATGTTACATAAATTAATAATGCATGACTAAATATGCATAATGATGCAATACATTTTTCTTTATTTATTCAATTCAACTCACCTCGTATAAAAGTACACTAGTAATTTAATATCAAAATCATAAAATTACAAAATTTATTTGATGTTTGGCCAGATTTAATAATCAAAAAGGCTTGATTAATACATAAATGTATTTGATAAAAGATCACGATCACCACTAATATTAGTGCTATTTTGAATATTTTCAGAACTAAATTTATACTTCCTTTATAAGTAAGAAAGAATTTAATGATATGCAATATGTATACATTTAACTTCTGAATTTAAAAACTATAAAAAACACCAAATAAAATAAATTAAGACAGACTTGAGCACACTTAAAAAATAAAATTTATAAAAAATAACTTAAAAACAATTAAAAATACAAATTAGTAAACGTTTTGCCAAGCGACACGCAAGGCATCATCAGTACAAAAACAATCCATTGCATAACAAATGACTGAACAAATCAAGAACAGTTAAAGTTAGTTATTTTAAAAACAGACAATATTCACTAGGGACAGAACGAGTTCATTAAACGTCTGCAATCGCAATTGAGTGAACCAACCCTCAAGGAGTTTAATGATATGAACCAGAATTACGTTAAAGAATCTTGAATTTTCCCCTATATCTTAACTGTAAGTTTCTCTGTTTATATCTGAAACAATGTGCAGATTTGAGGTAGTCTACTGTATATATATTTATATATATGTATATATACTATATATATATATTTATATATATATATGCCAATTGACCAATAACTTATATTTTTAAGATTTTTTCAATTTTAGTTTACTTATGCAAGCATGTACTTATTTTACAGAATCAAAATGAACCTAAGCCTAGTAAATCACCATATCAACTGCAAGAAAGTCAAGAATCTTTAGGTATTTTATATTTTGCTATTAATTTTTATGTATGCTTGATTGTTTTAATAGTAACATATTTTGTGAAAATTTCTTTTAAAGATAATTTAATTTTATTATTCTATATTATTCATTCAATATAAAAGATCAGTTCTTGTAGATTTTAGATAATGTGCTGTACACGATCATCTTCTAGAATTTATAATACTAATTTAGCGTTGCATTTCAATTTGTCTCAAAATGTTAACTTTACAGTGGACTGTATTGGATTGTATATTCTTCCACCCATTTCTTTTCTTTCTTTCTTTAAAAAAAAAAATAAATAAATAAATAAAAAAAAAAAACTGAGAACTTCTTTATCATTTAATCCTTTGAAGTTAAAAATACTTAGTTTACATTGGTTAATATAAAAGGCAGTAGTGTTTCTGATATATTTTTTTTATATGCTTTTTAATACTTTCCAACCTAGTTGAAAAGTGTTTATGACTTCGGTTTGTCTGCCGTCTGTCCGTGCTCTAACTCCCATAAATATGCTTCGATTGTCCTGAAATTTTTGTATGTTATTGTTGTTTACTATAGCATGTTCCCTATTTCAACAGAAGTGTGTAGCACTTATAGTTTTTTTACAGGGACAGCCAAAAGTATTCCATTACATTACAGTCAATAGGTAATAATCGGTTCAAGCTCATACTGATGACGTTACATCATTTAAAACTTAATGAAATTAATATATAACTAGTAAATCTACAGATCAGGAGCCTCAACGTCAGCTCTGAAAGTCGATGTTTTTTTAATCTCATTACTCATAATATTTAACATCTTACAATACGCAAATTAAATTTTTAAAATTACTAGCACGCTACGCTGGTCAATTTCTTATAACGAACTTTTAATCCAACAAAATATTGACATTTCATAATTCACTTTTATATTTTAACAGAATAATAAGGCTACTATAATTTGTTATTCGTGCTATAGCCAATATATACGCCAGGACACGTCGCCCTTATCATTATCTTAGTATGCATGAAGGTTTCGCTATGGCACTCCATTGTGAAATTTGATAATTTTTCAAATTCAATATTAAAAAAATGGCATAATCATTAGATTTGAAATTTATATCTAGAAAAATACAATTTTTTACCTTTCAAACGCAGTTTGCCTAACAATTTTCTGACAAATACTTTTCGAGCTACTATTTTTTTTTCAGTAACTTCAAATGTTTCATTTTCCGAGATTAATCTGTGGCAACAATTAGTGAAAAACCCAGTCGTCAGAAACGCATAGTTTTTTATTGAAAAGGCTGTTGGAGCAAGAATTGTCACCACCAATTTGCGACTATCACTTTTGAAATCGGTTCGGTAGTTCTAGAGATTCCATAGCAATTGTAGTTTAGAATGTTTTTAGAACGCTTTTTGCTCATTTCACCCTTTTAAATTTCGATTTTTTTTATTTTGTTTTTAGAGAGCATTTACATCTTATAAGTAACTACAATGCCAAATTTCAAATTTCTAGCTCCTTCAGTATAAACAAAATCACACTTTTAGAACGTTTTTCGCTCCTGCACCCCCCTGGGAATAGTGGCACCCACAAAAAATATATCCTATGTTGGAGCAGGTGTTGTCACCATCAACTTGCCACCATCACTTTTAAAATCGGTTCGGTAGTTCCAGAGATTCCATAGAAATTGTATATATTCCATAGAAATGGCTGAGACATTGAAATATAGTAATTTGAAATTTTAGGGTGGCTGACATTTTTAAACAAAACAGCAGGATTCCTCCATAAAGGGTTTAATTTATGAGTTTTAGTGAACATGCTTTCTCATAATTTTTTTTTCATTATTGTAATCATTGTTCCAACTGTTATATGCTTAACACTATATATTCATATTAACCAGTGTCAATTTTTCACCAAGCTGGCAATATTTGGCAAAATATTGCCAAATTTGGCGACAAAAATAGATTGCCATAAATGAAGCCAACCTGGCTATAGCTGACTAATTTGGCTAAATGCTGATTCAAATTCAATATTAACAAGAACTGTGAATGAATCTTCTATAATCAGATTCTATACATTCTAGCCAGGGGTTGGAAAAACTACTTTTTTATTGTAGCGAACTACAACTACAAATACTTTGTCGAAAATGTAGTTAACTACAACTACTTATTTTAAAAAGTAGCGACAACAAACTACTTTTCAAAAGTAGTCACTACTTCGCTACTTTCAAATTTTATCAAAGTGTTCAATTTACACTAGAAATTGAAGACATGGTTTAAATAATAAAGTGACCCCTCGTTATATTGCATCTGCCACAATACAAATAAATAAATGCGACATAACCGAGGGCATTAAAAAATTAAGAAAGATAACATACAAGAAAATGTTTTATGTTTATCTCCAAAACGTTAGTTTATACATACTTAACAAATTTTGTAGCAAAATTAAGAAATATATTATAATCCAGAAAATTATAGAAAAACAACCCTAAATGCAAACAATAAGTAAATCTGTAAATAGATCAATTCCGAGTAACAAGAAACCCGGTGTTAAAACACGAAGGCTTAATAACGAATAAATAGACAAGTATTGCCAACAATGAAATTAATTATTTTAGTAGGTTAGTACATCATTTCAGCACCAAGTGTCAATGGAAAAAATTATGACTTCACGCAATGCGTTGCTATACGCTGCGGCTGAGATTTGGGTACTTACGTATTATCCGTGCCAGTTTTAAGCCAACTGCGCCAGGCTTGGAGCCAATATTACTAATTATAGTAACCCTTATATATTTTTTTCTTGCTACATGGTACATGCCTAGAATAATCTATAATATTATTCTTTCTTATTTACTATGCTATTTACCATTTTTAAATTTTACTAAAATAATGTTATTTACTATTTTTAACAATGTTATAAATTTAATAATAAACATACATTACATTTTATTTATTTTATATTAATTACCATTCTTAACTATGTCATTTGATAATTTTAAATTACTTCGTTTGAAAACATGATTGGCAATGATAAACAAGATTGGTACGTGGCAACCATTTTTGGAGATCAATCTCCTGGCACAGATAATACGTAAGTACCGAGATTTGCCACTACAATTCGAAAATTGTTGGGTAGAACAAATTCTGCCCAAAAAAAGAAATTTCGACCATGTGATTTACAGAATAGCACTTCTTTTTTCCTGAAGTAGCGTTAAAAGTAGCATCTGTTCTCGCTACAAACTACAGTTTTTTGTATCTCGCTGCGCTACACTGTTCAAAATGTAGCGTGCTACACTACAAACTACTGTAAAAAGTAGCGACTACAGTAGTTTCGCTTCTTGTAGCGCGCTACTTCCGACCCCTGATTCTAGTTTAGTGTTTTCCAACTAAAATTAGCTGAAATCTCAAAACCAAGGAATAAGGAGGCTTTCTTTTCCCACCGGTACAGGCCTTAAGAACTTTTCGTAGTCGTGTTGTATTTCGGCTGCTCATGCAACGACGGGTGCTTCACAACCAGGTAACCTGACAATTTGCAAGCAGCTACTGTACAACAGCATGACAAAAAATGTTGATTTTATTGGCGATGTGATACCGAATTTTGAAGTATTAACATGTATGAGCCTAAGAAGTCTCTTTATGGATGAATCATTAATGTAGATTCTCCCCTGTTATTTATTTCCATATAATGGTCTAATGCTATAAATAGTCTTGTTTAAAAGTGTATTATTATAAAGTTATTAATTCAAAAACTATGAAATTTTGTACAGTGATAGAAAAAATTATACCTAGCTGCACTGGAAGAAAAATAAAATAATTTACCAAATATTCTGGCATATAACACACTCTGGTGCATAACACATACTTAAATTTGATACTATATTTTTCTATTTTCAATTATATTTGCCATATTACATGCACCCAATGTTTACTAAGAAACCTTTAGGAGATGGGTAATAGGAAAATGCAATAAAGAACATTAAAAGTATAATAACTAATACAAACTTAAAGAAAATAAGCAAATGGGAAGTGAAGATATCCACTACTGCCAAGCCTATCGGCTTGAATCTCCACAAAGCATTTGGAAATCATACTTTCCTTCATTCAAATAATGACGTCTTCTTCTCTTACTCATTAATAGGGAAATCTTAATTCCTTATGCTTAATTTTTAAACTTTCATTTTTATACCCAGCGTATTATGCACACCTGTAAATTTTGATGTTTTTTTTTTTCCAAAACTGTGTGTTATACTCTGGAATATACAGTAACTGGTTTTTAGGTAAATTATGTATGTAAAATTGTTACTTTGATCTCCTTGGGTTTTAAATAAACTTTAAATAAAACCACTGGACCCATGTGAGGCTTTCGCAGTGCAATCTTTGAATTTTTTGCTGATACTTTTCTCATTAATTTTTAATTAACAGCAGTTTTTTTTAATTTTATCAAGCAACGTACTTTAATGAAATTTGAGTGTACTGTGTCAAAAAACTGTTGAAAAATCTTTCAAATAATACCTAATTCACCGTTGTGTATTTTGTATATGCATAGAAAAGTCTGAAGTAGAAATTGTAAATAAAACATACATCAGTGGGATAGTGCGATAGCTTCGCACTTCAGTCTAATATTTTTTAGATGCAGGTTTAAACTTTTAAAGATCAATTGGAAGATAAAATTAGTCAAGCTAGAATATCATCTCTTTTGTTCGATCAAAGTTAAAGTAAACAAGTTGGAAATTGTACGTCAAACGTGACAAATGAGGTGCGTTCGTACTATAGCTAGTTATATAAATGTTCAGATCTTGATGATTTTTTATTCTGTGAAACGAATTATATCGTCTGCAGATTAATTTCTGTAATAAAATAAGTATCTCGATCGCTTGACGATTAAACCTCGGAAGCTCCTATAACAAGAAAGTACCGTTTAAAAAAAAAAAAAATCAAATTTCTTAATAAATATTTTTATTAATATTTTCTAAAGTTTTGATCTGATTTTCATAAAATTTGAAATGTCTCGACAAAATTCTGCAAAGATAATATATCTTAAATTTCAAACCATTCGGTTGGGTAGTTTTTGCGTTGTTATATGCGGACAGACGGATGGACCAGACGACGACAATAGGTGCTACGTATTTATATAATTACGAATGCACCTAAAAATGATCAAAGATAGCCAGAGGCCAGTTCAAAGACCTTTCGAATGATACCTCATTCATCATTCTGCGTTTTTTAAATGTATAGAAAAAGGGATATTGCCAACAGAAATAATGTATATGATTTTTAATTTGAGTGAAATTTCAAACAAACAAAATCTTTTAACGAAATTCAGTATGAAATTGTCAGATGGGAGCAAAAAAATCCTATCCAATGATACCTCATTCATCGTTGTACACTAGATGCTAGTTCGGAAAAGGGATGTTGACAATATAAATAATACATATGATCAGTGGACCAGTGCAAGGATTTCACACTGCAGTTTAATATTTTTTTGCAATATCTAATATTTTTTACACGCAAGTTTAAATTTCTAAAGAAAAATTGAGGGCTAAAAATATCTGCAAGCAACATGAGTCAAGACAGAATATCATCTCAATTATTCCATCAAAGTTACATTAAAAACTGATTGAAGATAGCAAAAGGTATGCACGGGGGGGGGGGGGGTATCATTTTAACTGTATTAGAGGATTATATCCTCCACATTTGAATTTTGCTTTTTAATCATAAATGCAAAATGAGCCTGTGTGATCACGTTCCACTTTTTTATAATAACTGTTGACCACAATACAATGCAGTATTTTATTTTTGTGGCTGCATTGATTTGAGAAAAACCTTTCATTTCATTTATGAAAAAAAATTCTGATTTAATTTTTAATTAACTGCAACTTTAATCAAACATCTTTTAATGAAATGTGAGTGTACTATGTCAGAAGCGGATTCAAAAACCTATCAAATGATACCTCATTCGTTGTTGTGCATTTTGTAAATGCATAGCAAAAAGGTTGTTGACAACAGATATAATATACATGATTATTGAATTTTAACTAAGCATATAACAAAAGCTAAAAAATATGGATTGATTTGATACTGCACTTTGTTACATTTTATCTTGGTTAATTTTTTTTTTTATTACTGCTATTAATTTAAGCATATGCATACTCTTATTAAGCAATTTGACACAGTAGTATATGAATATACAACACTTCTTGCCTAAGGTTTTATTAGTATATTTAGTATCTATCTCAGAATAGAATTTTTATGAATTTAATACAGTACACACATTGCTTGTACATGTTCAAAATTCAAAAAATGACATAGGTAAGCTTCATTTCAGTCATATGTCTGGTGATACACACTCTTTTTGGTACTTACTTACTTTCCCTTCAACCACTTTCCATAAAAACAAATATGTTGCCAAACAGAAAACAGTAAAAAATGGCCAAACTCTGATGCCAATAATGGATAAGCATGATGTCAAAATATGTCCTCTTATGATGTTTCCTTTGTTTTACATAACCCCGAATGATTTTCGATGAACTAATTTTTACAGATTTTAAATAAATGTCTGGATATTAAACAAAATAGGTCACCAAACAGTTTGATTTAACTCAAATTATGATGAAAGTTTGAATGAATGGATTGCTCTTTGTTTGGTTAGAAAATGAGCAACTGTAAGTAACAGATATAACTTACCCTAATATTTTCCATTTAATTACTGTTATTATTATTATTATTATTATTATTATTATATTTTTTTTTTTTTTTTTTACCAGCAGTAAATAAATGTTAGTGCAGCTACAAATGCAAATTTAAAGCTGTCAAACTACATTCCTTTTTTATTAACACTTTCCAACCTAGTTGAAAAGTGTTTATGACTTCGGTTTGTCTGCCGTCTGTCCGTGCTCTAACTCCCGTAAATAGGCTTGGATTGCTCTGCAATTTTTATATGTTATTGTCGTTATCTATAGCATGTTCCCTATTTCAACGGAAGTGTGTAGCACTTATAGTTTTTTTACAGGGACACTCAAAAGAATTCCGTTACATTGCGGTCTATGGGGAAAAATCATTTGCGGTTTATTTAAATAATGTTTCACTATTTGAAACGCATTAAAATTTATATATATCACTAAGGTGCATTACAAGAAGCTTAATATGGAATAGGGTGTGCATAGCACTTAGTTACTTCACAGGGACAGTCAAAAGGATTCCGTTACATTACGCCTATGGAGAAAAATCGTCTGCGGGTTATTTAAATAATGTTTCACTATTTTAAACGCATTGAAATTTATATATATCACTAAGGTGCATTACAAGAGGCTTACTACAGAATAGTGTGTGTATAGCAGTCATCGCTCATTTACAGGGACACACAAAAGAATTCTCTACTGTCTGTTTACAATAATTCCTGGAAGTACGTTTTAAGTTGCTGAACGCGATTTTAAATTGAACTCACTTTTTGTCTATTACTGGGTGTGTATAAATTCTGTATTTCATATACAGGGCAGCACAAAAGTTTGCGAACACATTTCCGTTTATTGACAGAAACTCCAGAAGGAGAATTATAAACTGCGCTACGTGTTTCCTAACTAAACTAAAATTTATCATCCTATGTATATATACAAATCTATAGATCCTATACAGGGCTGAATAAAAGTATTCGGATAATTTTCCGAATATTGTATATGTTGGGAATTCCTGAAATTATGTTTTTAAATATGTTATGCGTCTTCCAAATTGTTTACTTAGATGTTATCTTTCAGCTTATTAAACGGTAATGATGTGTAAAATTATTTTGGAAGCGTTGGAAAGTGTTACATAATCTATGCTTGATGCATGATTTTTCGTTCTTGTTAATTCTCCTGTGGTCTTGAAACTATTTCAGCAAATCCTGTTCCATAAATGGAAATTCCCAAATCTTTATTATTATTATTTTTCAAATTGTGAGAGAAAAACAGAGAAATAGCAGTTAATTTATATCCTTCATTACAAAAACTAAGCTGTTTTATCCACAAAATATATGAGAAGAACAAAAAATCATGCATCCAGTATAGATTATGAAACACTTTTCAACACATTGAGAAAGCTGTAACGAAAATTCACCGTTAAATAAGGTAAAAGAAGACATGTAAGTAAACAGTTTAGAAAACATATGTTACATTGAAAAATACAGTTTTCAAAATTTCCTTCCATTGCAAAAAAAAAAGTCATTTTGTGCAGCCCTGATTAGATAGGTAGTAGATTTGGATATATAATACATAGCATGCTCAGTTTGAAAATTCACATTTAGCAATTTTTGCCAATCAATGGAAATGCACTCGAAATCTTTTGCACCGCCCTGTGTATTATCTAAACACTTTTGTACACATCACATATTAAGCTAAAATTTAATTCAGGTAAAAAAACGCATAAGGCAACTTAAAACTCACTTCCAGCAATTACCAACTGTAAACAACAATGTATTTCGTCCTTTGCATAGCCCTGTATATGAATTTATTTATATTCCACAAACTTATATTAGTCTGCTAAATATAGTTCAGAAAGAAAATGCGTAATACAAATAAAAACTACCATTAAGCAATTCACTTCCATAGTGCGTAATACTTATGAATTCCCTTGTGTAGCGTATATGATCAACCAAATTTATACACACCACGTAATATGAAAAATCTTAGCTAAACTTGAAAACTCACTTATCACACATACATGTAATTGCACATAGACGCACATATAGTGTAACCGAATTGTTTTGTGTGTCCCTGTAAAAATGAATGATAAACACAATGCACACCATACTTCTAAAGGAGCAATTTATAGTGCACCTCAATAATGTATATAATTTTCTCTATGTTTGAAATAGTGAAACATTATTAAATTGTACTGCAAACGATTTTTCCCCGTCGAACTATGTGTAACAGAATTCTTTTTTTCGACCCTGTAAATGAATAATAAATGTTTTGTACCCCATATTCTACAGAAAGCATGTTTAAATGCACTTCATAAATATATATCAATTTCATCATGTTTCAAATGGCGTAGCATAATCAAAATGCCCTTGAAACTATTATTTTCAATTGACTGTAATGTAACGGAATACTTTTGACTGTCCCTGAAAACTATAGGTACTACACCCTTCATTTGAAATAGGGAACATGCTGTAGTAGACGACAATAACATACAAAAATTTCAGGTCAATCTGAGCATATTTACTCGAGTTAGAACACGGACAGATGGCAAGACAATCCGAAGTCATAAACACTTTTCAACTAGGTTGGAAAGTGTTAAAAATAGAATATGTACCTTGTATGACATGCAGCATTCCAATTGCCAATAATGAATGTGACATCACACTTATGCATTATTAACATTAAATTGGATTTTTTGATGGCAGATTTTGCTTACACTAAATGGTGCTGGAAAAGTAAAGTAGTATCCTCTTTTTTTAACACTTTCCAACCTAGTTGAAAAGTGTTTATGACTTCGGTTTGTCTGCCGTATGGTTGTGCTCTAACTCCCGTAAATATGCTCAGATTGCCCTGCAATTTTTATATGTTATTGTCGTTATCTATAGCATGTTCCCTATTTCAACGGAAGTGTGTAGCACTTATAGCTTTTTTACAGGGACACTCAAAAGAATTCCGTTAAATTACGGTCTATGGGGAAAAATCAGTTGCGGTTTATTTTAATGATGTTACACAATTTCAAACACATTGTAATTGATATATATCACTAATGTGTATTACAAGAACTTAATATGGAATATGCTGTGCATAGCATTTATAGTTACTTTACAGAGATAGTTAAAAGAAATCCTTTACATTACGTCTATGGAGAAAAATCATTTGCGGTTTAATTAAATAATGTTTCACTATTTTAAACGCATTGAAATTTATATATTTCACTGAGGTGCATTACAAGAGGCTTACTACAGAATAGTGTGTGTATAGCAGTCATCGTTCATTTACAGGGACACACAAAAGAATTCTCTGTCTGTTAACAATATTCCTGGAAGTGCCTTTTAAGCTGCTGAATGCGATTTTAAATTTAACTCACTTTTTGTCTATTACTTGGTGTGTATAAATTCTGTAGATCCTATACAGGGCAGCACAAAAGTTCGCAAACACATTTCCATTTATTGACAGAAACTCCAGAAGGAGAATTTTAAACTGTGCTACGTGTTTCCTAACTAAACTAAAATTTGCATGCTATGTAGTATATATGCAAATCTATAGATCATATACAGATCTGAATAAAAGTATTCGGATATTTTTTCGAATATTGTATATGCTGGAAATATATGTTGGAAATTCCTGAAATTACGTTTTTAAATATGTTATGCGTTTTCCAGATTGTTTACTTAGATGTTATCTTTCAGCTTATTAAACGAATATGATTTGTAAAATTATTTTGGAAGCATTGGAAAGTGTTACATAATCTATGCTTGACGCATGATTTTTCGTTCTTGTTTATTTATGTACTTGTGGATGTGTATTCATTATCTTACTCATATCTTACTTTTATTTTTAGATGGACTTGGTGTGTATCATACGGACAGTGGTTACAGTGAAGTCATACCATCATCCTCATCTTACAACTCGGTTTCAGATATCAGTACAAAAGTTGAAAAAACTCAAAGTTCTTCTCTTTCTAACTTACCTTCACAAACAAATAGCATGCTTTCAAATTCCATTAATTCTTGCAATACTCCAGCAGTTTCTACTGTGCAACCCGCATATTCCCAGCCTCTTCATCAAAATTTTGCCATGTCACCTGGAAATTATTCTCCAGTGAGGCGTGTATCGCTTTCAGATGCATCAATTCATCAAGGAAGTCGGTTAAATATGCAAGAATCTAGAAATTTGGTTGAATCAAAGCCAATAAGTTCAATCCTTCCAGTATACCGTCAAGCTCCAGACTATGACACAGCAGTGAAGTTAAAATATGGTGTACAGAGGTATGTAATTTGACTTTCATTTTAAAATGCTTTTCTTGCAATATTTTGCGAGCACTTGTATTTGTAATGATGAAATTGAAAATGAAAGCTAAACATATGCTTTGATACTAAATTAGTCAGATGTGCCAATCCCAAAACTTCCTTCTATCTCATACATGTTAATACTTAAAAATTCACTATCACAGGTCAGTAAAATCAGTATTTTTCATCATTCTATTGTACATCAGCTGTTTGCAAATCGTCGGGTTACCTGGATGCAAGCACCCTACATTGCACTAGCATACGATGTACAACACAACTACGAAAAGTCCTTCTGGCCAGTACCGGTAGGAATAAATAACCTCCCTATTCCTTAGTTTTTTTTTTTTCCCCATTAATTTTACTATAAAACATGAAGGCGAAATGAGTGGAACCTGATTATAGAATATTCATTCCTAGTTCTCGTCAATATTGAATTTGAATGAGAATATTGCCAAATTAGTCAGTTATAGTCAAATAGGCTTCATTTATAGCAACCTATTTTTGTTGCCAAATTTGGCAGTATTTCACCAAATAATATAAAATTGATGACATTTAGCAAAATATCATAAAGCTTGGCGAAAATATGAATATATAGTGTTAAACATATGAGTTGGAACGATTGTTACAACAATGGAAGAAAATTTGCGATCAAGCATGTTCACTAAAACTCATAAATTAGCCTTTTTATGGAGGAATCCTGCTGCCTTGTCAGCCACCCTAAAATTTCAAACTGCTATATCTCAGCTATTTTTTAAGATATATGCAAAAAATAAATCGCTCTAGAATCCTTGGAGCAAGGCTGAATATTGAACGGAAAAAACTTTTAGAATTCTTTATTTTTTTTAATTAGAAATCTTTAAATGGCTATCGCAGTGCCCCCTTCCGGAAGACTATCCCCAAATGCAACTGGGACCTGCAGGCCATAGTCAAAAACATATACAAAAATTTTGATTCAATTCTCTACATAACTTCATACACTTTTCGATAATACAATAATGAAAATGGAACAAAAATCGCTGTCACAGCACCCTCTTTCATCGGAATAGCCCCAATACTTTTTCAGATACACCCTGTATATAAACAGAAATATGCAAATTGTGACTATCAGAAGTATTTCTACTATAAAATGTGATAAAGAATTTGTTAATTGTATATGTTGCTTTGCTTAATTAATGCATTAATTTTCTTTAAATGTTACATGCACGAATTCACAGGTAACAGCTAGTCAATAATATAAATCAATGCAGGCATACATTTAAAATTACTTGCTAATGTTTTGTTTTCTAGAAAGTTCGCTGCTTGAAATATTCTGAAATTCAAAGTGCACTGTGGAGGGAGGTATGGGGCTTTTTAATGAAAACGAATTTTGAGCCGTTTTTATGTAGTGGAATTTTGTGAAAGAGCACCAAAACAACCCCCCCCCCCCCTTCTTTTTTTTTTTTTTTTTTTTTTTAGCACTTTCCAGCATAGATGAAAAGTGTTAATGAATTCGTTTTGTCCATCTGTCTTGTCTGCCATCTGTCAATGCTCTAACTCGCATAAATATACACGGATTGCCATGCAATTTATGTATATTATTATTGTGGTTTACTATGGCATGTTCGGTACTGAAAATGAAGTATGTAGTGCTTATGCTTCGTTTACAGGGGCACTCAAAAGTATGCCGTTATATTATGGTCTATGGAGAAAAACTCTTTTTAGTGTATTTTAATGAAGTTACACTATATTGAAATTGATATACATCACTTGAAGTGCACAACAAGATGCCTACTATTAAATATGATACATGTAGCACTTATAATTAATTTTTCAGGAAAACTGAAAATAATTCTGTTATACTATGGTCTATGGGGAAAGGTCATTTGTGGTGCATTTTAATCATATTACACTATTAGAAACATAAATGAAATTGATATCAATTTCTGGGGCGTCACTAAAACATGTTTTCTGTAGAATATGGAGTGTAAAGCATTTATCATTTATTTACAGGGTCAGATAAAAGTATTTGGTTAGATACATAAAAATCATGTATAACAAGTAATATAAAAACTTTTTTTTAAGTCAATTCCTACTTAGGTCAAATAGAATTTTTTTTTCCAGCGATCTACATGCTTCGCCACTGACGGTATTTATTCCTAAATTTATATCTTACTAAATATCTTACATAAGAGAAATTTTTGAAATGTATTAAAAATTAAATAAAAGATAAGTAGCTAAAATAGCAAAAATTAATAGCTCGAAAAGTATTTCTCACAAAATTGTTAGACAAACTGCGTTAGAAAGGTAAAAAAAATTGTATTTTTCTTGATATAAATTTAAAATCTAATGATTATGCAATTTTTCAAATATTGAATTTAAAAAATTACCAAACTTCACAATAAAGTGCCATAGCGATGTTACAGTTAATGATAATGCAGTTTTTTTCAAATATTAATTAAATTTTATTATTAAATTTTAGTTTTATACTTCATTTCTGTTCAAAAGTATAGACTCGCTCCACATTTATAGTCTCCTTCGCCCGTGAGCCGCCTGATCTTCGCCCGTGAACAGCCCCATTATCTTTTTACGTGTGAAGATGAGACTATAAATATGGAGTGAGTCTATACTTTTGAACAGAAATGAAATATAAAATTAAAATTAATTAATTAAATTTAATTATGAATTAATATTTGAAAAAACTGTATTAACATCAATTGTCATCCAGTACAAGTTTAAAAAAAGTTATTTGAACTTGATAGGATGAATAGAAAATATTTTATTAACGATTGAAAATTTGAACAAGATATATAAATATATAGAAAATGTGAGCTAATAGTAGGAATTGAAAAAATATATATATTCAGATAATATACAGGGCTGTACGAAATAATTCAAATATGTTCCCGTCTATTGGTGGAAACTACTGAAGGTGAATTTGCAACTGTGTTGTGTGTTTCTTACTAAAATAAATTATAGCATACTATAAAGAGTATATAAAAAAAATCTATAGATTATATACAGGGCTGCAGAAAAGAATTGGAGTACTTTTCTGGCTATGGCCTGTAATTGCTGAAATCTGGTCTCCAAATGTGTTTTGCATTTTCTAAAATATTTACTTAGGTATCTTATTTACCTTATTAAACATTGAAGGTTTGTTAGAGTTCTGGAATTGTTGGAAAGTGTTTCATAATTTATGCTTGATACATGTTTTTTTTTTTTTCATTCATCCCTGCTATATGAATTTTTAAAAGGCTGTAAATTGGATGAAACCCTCTGGAAAATTTTTTTTAAACAATGTATAATTATAAAATTCATTTATACAAATTTCTTATGAATATCCACGTTTTAGTTGCAGTACTGGAGATATGTCTACTAGTCATTCAAATCAACCCCATGCTATGGCAAGTGGTAGCCAGATTGATGTATCTCGTATTTACAGTGAGCAGCAGGCTGTTCCAGTCCAGTCTTACAGTCAGTACAAAAACTACACAGATCTATCTCATCTGGATGTTCATGAACTCAGCAAAAATACCAACGTTTGTGATACGAATGTTTTAGTGAGGTAGGTTTAATCTTTGTATGTTTAAGAGTTTGCAATAGTCAGCTTAAGAATTCACAATCTCATATTAAACCAATGGAGGCATTATTTGCAAATTTCTCGTTTACATTTCAAAATTTTAAAGGACTGTTTCTGCATAGGATATATTTAAGAAGTTTTCTAACAATTTCTTTATTCTTTAGCCTAATGCTTTAGTTATCAAATCATCTGTTGATATATTTTCATTTTCTGAATTTTTCTAGTCACTTTCATGACCTTTGCAGTCCTTGTTGTATTTATTCATCACAGTGTCCATTATTTGGAAATCTCTGAGTGAATCTAAAAAAGAATAATCTCACTTTAGCATTATTATGGCACCACCTATCAATAAAATAAAATAAAATAAAAAGGAGCATCAAAATCAAAATATTTTTTTAGAAGCATTTTGAACTTTTGAGGTTTTACTGCACTGAAAATTTATTGACTTGCAATGCCAATTTTAATATTTGCTCATTTGAATTTCAGTTGTTGCCACCTTTAATCTCATTACCCTATTTTTTATCCTATTTTGATGCAGTTCTTTGCATTACTTTTATTTGTTTTTATAGACTTAGGAACTTTAAGTAAATCTATTTTACCAAGAATAAAGTATGCTGCTTTTTTAAATCAGTAATTTCATTTTTATTTTATTTTATTTATTTTTTTCTTTTTGAAAAAATAAGTGATAGAAAATACCTATTGTTGATATAAACTTTTTTTTTTCCCTTTTGAGTGTGTATGTGTGTGCATGTATATTTTCATGGGTTATAAAAAGAAAGGAAATCAAAAGTTAAGATTTTCTTATTTAAAAATATATATATATATATATATATATATATATATATATATACACGAAAATGTTGAAAATGAATAAAATTTAGAAAGAGCCTCAAAATTTAATGTGTTAATGTGATTGATGTATGACTTTGTAACTGCTTATAAACAATGGTGGCTTTAGTGTCCTTAGCGTCTCAGGGCAAGATTTTCATCTGCACACTTACAAATGGCAGCTCTTAAAAAAACTATTAAGAATTAGCGAAGTATTTTATATTTTTTGCACTCCCTTAGTTCTCGGTGATTAAGCAGTCACCCAGCCTCACTCCCATAACCCTTAAAGCCAACCCTGCTTATAAATAAGTAACTTTGATTATATTAGGTGATTATTGTTATTACACATTAAGTCTCAAGATAAATTCTTAAATGTTGTGTATGAATCAATTTGTTCTATATGAATCTTAAGAAGCTAATAATTTATAAGCAATGCTTTTGTGATAATCTAAGTTCTTCACCTGTAACTGGTGATGTGTCTAAAACATGGCTTGTTTGAAGTTTTTTAAACAATAGTGTATCAAATATATTGAAAACAAAGTATGCATTGCTTAATGTGATTGATATTGTTGTAATTTGTGTAATGTTATTGGGATTGAAAAGATGGTTTGTTTTGTCAGTTATCATTTTTACTCATTTATTGTTACCAGTCTGAACTACATTCCCCAAAACTTTCTGTCACATTAATAGAAAATTTTGATATTACTTTATTCTTTCAATACATTTGTGCACTGAAATATTTCAGAACACATTTGCAAAAGAATGAATTAAAAAAAAAAAAAAATTCTTGCAATGTTCAAAGGTGGAAATTATTCCTGACTTAAAAGCAGGAACAATTTCAACATATTTGTCATTTTATACCAGTAGAATTAATTTATTTACCACATGTAACTAAAAGAAACTTTTTGTAATACATGCATAAGTAAGATTACAGTAACATATATTACCAATAAATCATATTTATAATTTATAATTAGATATTCATTTGGTCAGTCAAAAAGTATTTTCTAAAAACTGTTCGTTTTATTTCAGCAGTCCAGTTACAGTTTGCTTGTAATTTTATGCTGGAAATTATTTATTATTATTTTTTTTTAATATGTAGTTTGAGTGTTATAAATTTTATTTCTTTGACCTTTAAAGGCAACAACTTTTTATTTGTAATATGAAAAAATTATATTTTATCGATAATCATTCAGTTATACGACTTCAGTAAAACTTTATTTTAGGAATCAGGATCATGTTTCAGCTCCTAGTTTACACCCACCTGTTCATACATACAGTTCACCTGATTTATCTTCTCAAGGTACTAGTGGTGATGTGTGTACAGAAAGACTTGTTAATCCTCATATGATATATCAATTTAAACCCCCACCACCTTATCCGTATAAGCAGAGATCAAGCTCAAGTACTCCTGATCTAAGTAGTAATCATCAGGTAAATATTTTTCATTAATTAAGCTTGTTCTTATCTTTTTAACTTTTTACAATTTCTGAATCTTGATAATCAAACATTTTTGTGTATATTATGTCTATTTCATGTCTAAACTTATGAAATAGAATCACAGTGGTATTCGTTATTCTCATGGTTAGCAGTAACATGGCTGTTACTTTTGATGGAAAATTCAGTAACTTGACATGTTTTAGTAGAAGTCTGCGTAAATTGTCAATAATTTAATTTTTTTCACAATTATCTTCAAAACTTGTTTTTTTATTCGACATTGTTAAAAATTTCAGATCTTTGTGTGGAGAACAATATCTTGATTTATTGTATTATATATGTTTTAAAAATATATATATATATATATTTCTTCAATGACCTGGAGCTTTGTAAAAAAAATATCATCTGTGAACATTTTATTTCATGATTTTTACCAAAAGAAAACAAAAAGGTTGTCTGTTGAGAAATGTTGTCTGTTGCTGCTCATTTAGTAATATGTATTTGCTTACTGACATATTTAATATATTAACATTGTAATGAATGAACAAGCTTTGAAAAGTGATGAATTAATATAGAATTTTATTAAATTGACATGTTTTCTGATCCCCTCAATGTTTTTTCGTTTAAAGATAGTTTTGAATGGTGATTTTAAATTGCGTACATTATTACTATTAGAAAGTGAAATGCAACTTAATCTTGTAGTATTTATTCTGTTTCCCTTGGTTTTAGTGTATAACAGGTGATATTTCAAATGTCTTGGATGCTGCAAATCATCAGTATGTGTTTGAATGTTTCAGTGACTTGAATTAAAATTAATAAATGATTATAACAGAATCACAGAATGATATTAATGTTTTGTCTGTCTTTATTCAAATAATAATTACTGTTTTATAAAGTGTTATCAGGTCTTAGGATATGGAAATTATAGAAAAAAAAAATCTTTATTTTCATTTTTTTTCCCAAGGAGGCCAAACACATATCTCAGAACTTATCAAGGTCTTTGAGAAGAAACTTTGTAGGATGATGAATTTCATAATCATATAGCATTATCTCAAACTGGGGGTGCTCTGGATCATGCACTATATTATAGGATTAACCAATTGATGCACACTTTATTAATGTTTATGAAAGAAGAGATTATCAATAATCTAAAAAGAAATACATTTCTTGACATTGAATTTTACTAGTTTAGAGAATTAAAAGCAACCGATGAATTAAGATATAGCAATTGATTCCAAAAAGACATTTTTTTATTGAATGAAATAATATTAATAATAACATTCTGATTTAGTCATCTGGACCTCGGGAAAACATAGAAAAAGAGATGAATTGATTAGCAGAATTAACAATGCAATGATGGTCTTGGCCAAGTGGTGTAATTTAAATGAAATGCAAGTAAACATTGAGAAAACTGAATACCAAACATTTACACTAAGCCACCAAGAAACGGAAATGACCCTAAAGTATATGGGCATACCTATTAAGGAAACCAATGCCAGTACATACTTAGGAGTAACATTTGATAAAATACTATCATGGAAACACCATATTGCAAATATTTCAGAAAAGGCCATTAAAAGATTTTCATTTCTCAAAAGATTAGCAGGAGTGATGTGGGGCTGCTGTACAGGCACTCTTAATACTACGTATAATATGTATATTAAGCCTTTGATAACGTAGTGCTGTGAGCCATTGATAACATGCTCAGGGTTTATATCGAAAAACTCAAAAGAGTTCAGAATCAAGCTTTAAGACTGATAACCGGTGCGGTTAAAACCACACTGATCCAAGCAATGCAGTGTTTGACAAATAATAAGCCTATTGAAGAGATTGTTAAAGAAAAGGCATTGATTTTATTTGAGAAACTTATCAGACTGCCTTCAAATAATTACTGAAGAAAATATAATACTGAACAATTAAGAAAGTTAAAAACTCAGCAGGAATTCATGCAGAAAGTAACTAAGTATCGCCTTGAACTAGAAATTCCTAGTAATCCTGAAAAGCTGCTTCCAATGTTGAATCCGACAGAGTTACCTTGTATACAAGGTACGAGGTAACACTGATTTGCTGTATCCAATTAGGAAAAAGGATGCTGAAGACAGAGTTACATGCATATGCAATGGAAACTATTTATACTAGATACCCCATAAAAGAATGGCTCCATGTTTATACAGACGGCTCCAAACTCTCTTTGGAAGAGAATGCAAGTGCTGGAATCTACTCGTAACTCTTCGCATTTTACGCATCCCTGGGAGAAAAACAACACCGTTTGATGGAGAGGTGCAGGCTATCTGTATTGCCACACAACAGCTAATTATACGAGAAAAAGATTTTAAAAAAGCAGTTATCTTATCGTATTTAATCTCTGCTATTCAAGCAATAACTTCCTTTAAGATCCCCGACTCAAAAAGAATTGAAGACTGCAGGAAAAATTTTAAACAACTAAAAGAGAGTGGAAAGGAAGTGGAACTACAATGGATCCCGGCACATTGTGGAATACACGGGAATGAAGCGGCTGACCAACTAGCCAAAAAAGGAACTGAAATAATACAAACACCAAACAACGAAATACCTTTCAATTCAATATCAAGAATTATAAAGAGAAAAATGGATTCCCAATATGAAAGAAGAAAACTAAGTGAAATCAAAAATAAAGAATGGAAAAATGCAATATCTCATGTCCCTACAACACCAAGAGGAACAAGTGTTGCCTTATTTAGACTTGCTCTGGCACACGATTGTCTACCTAATTACCTTTTCAGATTTGGTATTCTTGGAAGTCCAGATTGCCTTATTTGTGGAGAGGATGTAATCTTGAATGCACAGCATTTACCACTGTGCCCCACACTATCAAGTAACAGTATTTCTGGCAGATAGTGGGAGGCCAGGGAACTTTTGAGGACCTCAGAACATCAGCCTAATTGATTGTATTCCCCGTTTACAGTTGACTTTTCGTTTTCTCTAAAGTCTCTATATGTCACTCTTGTTTCGTTTATTGTTCAATTGATTTGGTGGCATATAATAGTGTATAGATGTTTGTTTAAGTGCTATTGCTTTGAAGAAAAAAAAAAAAACCTGCTTACATTTGGTGAAATTGACCAAGTTTTAAAAATCACACTTCTTTGGGAAAATCCTTTATTGAGGAATTTGGAAATGACAAATAAAATGTTATTCAGCATTTAATTTAAAATCCTTAAATATTCAAAACAAAGAAATAGACAAAATAGTTTTAAAGTAACAAATTTATAGAACAAAAGCAACAATTGTGAAAAATTCAACTCTGAAAAAAAATTCAAAATTCAAATATTTAACCTGAAAGCTACACTTCTCATTGGATTATTTTTCAGTACAGTATATATCTGTGTAGGAATGGGACATTTTCCTCTGGAAGGGACGTTTGCAGCTTGGGGGAGGGATTTTACTTCTAAATCATGAATAAGCAAAAAAATCCTAAACATCTATTTAAATAGGCCAAAGTCAAATCAGATTTTTTTGTTTTTTAATTGTACTAACTTGATACTTCTTTTTAGAATGTTTTAGGATAAAAGAGAGAAACTTCACATAATGATGGGTCTTTGAACAAAAGTCCATAGGATATGGAAATTATTTTTAAAAAAAAATTTAAAAAAAATCGCTATTCCCTTTTTCTTCCAAGAAGGCCAAACACATATCTCAGAACTTAGTAAGATCTTTGTGAAGAAATTTTGTAGGATGGTGAATTTTATAACCACATAACATTATCTCAAACTGAGGTTGCTCTTGTTCATGTGCTGTATTTAATTAACTAATTGTTGTACACTTAATGTTTATGAAAGAGAAGATTATCAATAATCTAAAAAGTAATAAATTTCTTGACATTGAATTTGCTAATTTAGAATTTAGCGAGTTAAAAACAACCTATGAATTAAGATATAGGAATTGATTCCAAAAAGACTTTTCTTATTGAATTGAAAAAAAATAACGATCTGATTATATTTGGTGAAATTGACCAAGTTTTAAAACTACCACTTCTTTCGGAAAATCCTTTATTGGGGAATTTGGAAATGACAAATAAAATGTTGTTCAGCACTTAATTTAAAATGTTTTAGTATTCAAAACTGAGAAATAGACAAAATAATTTTAAAGTAACAAATTTGACGAACAGAAGCAACAATTATGAAAAATTCAGTTCTGAAAATCCAAAGTAAAATATTTAACCCAAAAGTGAGGGCAATTAGATAGCAATAAAATATTTAACCCAAAAGTGATTTTAAGCACAAAGCCATTTTCAAATCTTTCTGCTTTGCCAAACAACTGATCCTTGCCCATGGAAATGCAGCTTTTTAAACAGTAAATGATGTTATTACACATTAATTAAGAGTAATTGTATGTTTGACAGATTTAATTTCAATAATAAATGACATTATTTTTTTCTCCATGTTTTGTGGAATTTTTTTTAATGTCTGTATTCCTATTTTTTTTTCTACTTTTTACAAATTTCTCCTATTTTTTCCTAATTTCTTTAGCATTTTTCTCCAATTTTTTCCTATTTTGTTTATTAATCCCTTTTCTTACTGCTTTTTTAGAGGGGGGGGGGGGTTGCTTTGGGGCCTGTATACAGGACCCACATAGTCATTTGATAGAGCTACAGATCATTTCAAGCATTTATTTTACAGGGTGATTGCAAATATAGTTCTTTTTATTGAATTTGTTGTTGATCACCTAATTGCCCTCGTGACCAAACTTTTGCTGATCAAAAGTCAGGCTTAGGCCACACTGCTTAGGTCAAGTGCGTTCTTTGCATTTCTGAAGTTCCAGAAAAATTCGTCAAGTATTTCTCTAGATGTACGACAAAGTGTCTAAAATCAAAAGTGTCCATTGACTTTTGGCCATATAATGTATTTATGTGTAAAGCTTGAAAAGAAATTTTTAACTCATGAATTGAATACTGTGACTTAGTACCATAGACCTCCACACAAAGCCCTGTTCTTATCCTGTTAAATTTCTTCTGAAAATACATAAAAAGCATTTATGCTTTTTGAAAAGGTAACTTATCTCAAACATCCTGAAATGTAAGATCGCATCTGTAATTGTAACTGCAACTCTAGATAACACATGATGGATGGTGATTATCCCCTTGAGGAGTTATGTTTTATGTCTAATAACTAATTGTGTGCATATTGAAGCATGCTGGGATAAATCTATGCTTTTAGGTCTTTTAGCATTTCATTCACCTGATGTTTTTTTGCAATAGTACTCTAAATCTGTTACCATTGCATTAAAATCTGTCATTTTTTTATGTGCTGTTTTATCCCAATATCAATTACTTAGAAATTTAAATTTTGGTAACTTCTATTTATAATATTTTTAATTTCAGGCTACACAACCTTGTTCTAGTCCAGATGTGATATTGCAGAAGAATCTGGGTTTGAATGCAAATTGCCTTGTACCATCTCACAATTTAGGTCCCAATTTTCAAGTTGTAAATTCTTATCCTGTGCAATACCATCCGCAGAAAAGTATTGCCGAATCATACCGAGCTCAATCATATGAACCCACATCTGTAAGTTGTGCTAAAATAGTTACATCCAATGCTGTGCCTCATCAGACCATTGCATCTTCTCAAAAAGTTGGTTCTCAAAGTAACCTTCCTGTTCACACATATCAGAACATTAATCCAACAACTCATTTGACTGACACTTGTGTAAGCCAATTTACAGAGCCTGCTCAACAAATGCTGTCATCTGTTCAAGATATTCAAAATGTTCATCATGATTCTAGCCTTCATTCTTCATTCAAATCTCCTACTCTTTCGAATACACAAGTAGAAAGTGTTCCACCAAGAGCTTTAGCTGTGCCTAAACGAGAAGATTCTCATACAATGGGTCCTATGCTAATAGCTGCTATGAATGGATTGAGTTTATCAAGGCCTGACATTTTGACTCCACATATAGAGGAAAAAAGAATTCCAGATGATTCACGAGTAAGCGAATTACAGTTGTTAAATATGTTATAAGATCTTAATTCTGAACCTTATTGATACTGAATGTATGAAATTTCGGTTTCAGAAAACAGCATAATAGGATGCTATTGATAATTTGAATACTTCATTTTTAAACTAATAGATTGATTGGTAATTTTGCTTATCTGAAACACAACACATACAGGGTTAATCTGGAAAAAAAAAAAAAAAAAAATTATGATACGCTATTTTTAATGCACAGTTTAGTTATATATATATATATATATATTAGCACAATTTAGCTATTTACAATGAACACATATTCCTCATTTTGTTTAATAATTGCCCTCAACTAAAAACAAGTTTAAAAAAAAATACTCAGATTTAGAATATGGAAAAATAAATAAGAATTGAAAATAATTATTTTAGTATGGCATTTCTGTGAAGTAAAGTTTTTAGCTGAAGTCTCATAAATTATTTTTTACTTAAATTAATTAAACTTGTAAAATTCCCACTTTCTTATTATTGAAATAAGATCTTTATTTTGGAAAACATGTTTAGTAATTTGTTAACTGAAAGTGCTGAGGTTATTTTTAATGTAACTATGTTCTACAAAGCTTATAATTTCAGTCGCAATTTCAATGTTTAAAAAAAGAAAAGAAAAAAAGAATCAGTTTTAAACAATTTTACTGGTAAACAGGATTACCTCCTTTAATACTTCATGTATTACCATTTCTAAATAACATTTCAATTTTTTTTTTTTTTTTTAACATTTATGTACATATATACTCTTCAGAATCTTTTGCCATCAAGATGATGGGGGAGGGGTTATTTCATCTTTTTCCACTTATTCATCTGTAAAGGTGATCAAACATGAAGTAATGTCAAATATTAAAAGTATAAAATTAAAATAAAGCTGTTGCATTGTAATATTGAAGGCACTGCTTCAGTTCAAAATAGGCACAATTTAGTCATTGAATGGTATTTGAGGACCAAATTCTAATTATGAAAGATAGGTATGGTGCAAAATCCTTTTTCTCGTATCAATACTGTATATTTACTGTATGTGTATATGTAAAATGCATGCCATTTTTAAAGTCACTTTTGAATGTTTGTATAATATATATGAGATGGGTTTTAAAGTCATAGTGATGTAAGCAAAATTTTCATAAGTGTTCAAAAATAGAGGATTTACTAGAAATATATGTTCAAATGCCTTCAAATATCCTGACATTCTATTTACACACAGTTTTCTAAAACTAGCTTATACTGTTCTTCCCATTAATAGTTTGATGTCTCTAGATAGTAGATATCCTCTATGTATTTAGCGATTGTCCTGCATATGTCAGACCCAAACTTGAAAATTCTGTTTTAAGCCAACCTAACACAATCTGAACCCAAAACAGTTAGAATCAACCTGACCAGCAATGAACAAATTTAGCGCTGTCAAAATTATATTTTAAGCCAACCTAACACCAACCTGAACCCAAAACAGTTAGAATCAACCTGACCAGCAAGCAGCCTCTGTTTAGTACCAATATTTAAAATTAGTGACTCCACTATTTTAACAGGCTGTACATATGTGTATATGCCTTATATACAGTATTGCAATAAAATTATAAAACCGCATAAAAAATCCATTTGATTTATCTTTGTGATAAAAAGATATATTTTTAAACTTATTTCAATTTTATTGTTATTCTCCTTAAACATAAATTTTCAACTTTAACATGGAATTTGAATTTGCAGATTCAGGCTCTTGAAAATAGGCTTGCTGAAGGGCAAGTGTTTCTAGAGTTCGAACGTATCCTAAAAAAGAAGTCAAATGCAGATTTCTCTACTGCCATGCTTCCAGAAAACCTCTCTAGGAATCGTTTCAAAGATGTGTTCCCATACGAAGAAAATAGGGTCCGATTAACTCCAACATCAGAAAATAAGACAGGTTATATAAATGCTTCTCATCTCAGTGTAAGTATATTTGATATGGAATATCTTTTATTAAAGCACTTAAATTTGTGGATTTTTGAATTTGTCTTTATGTGAAAATGATAAACAGGATAGCCATAATTAAAGAGGTGTTCAGAGCTTGGTGATTTAAAAAAAAAAAAGGACAAAATACAATATACTTTGGTGTAAATACTATTTACTATTAGGAAATATATTTAAAAAAAAAATAAATAAAAGCCACCATGGGCAAAAAATGGTATTTCAAGGTTTAATTTGGGCATTTGAATGAGCATAGGAACTTAAAAAAAAAAAAAGGAACATTTCACATGATTGTCTAACATTTTATGTAATTTTGGCATTAAAATAAATTTTCAACATTTACTTGATTTTTTACATATTTACAATTGACTTGTTAATATTTATAATTCTTTACTTATTATTTACATTTTAACTTGTCTGCCCTTTGTAGCAAAAATCTAAGCTTTTTATTTTCTTGTCAAATCTTTCCCATGGTCTCAGTATTTACACCAAGTTTTGTTGTGCTTGACACAGTGGATTTTTTACTATCAAGCTCTAAACACCTCTACTATAATTATGGCCACCTTGTATTTTGTAATGTTACCTTGAAATCTTAATAATTTGACATTCCAAGTTATGTTAATTTTGTGATTAAAAAGAATGTTGATTTAATTAAATTTTGCATATTTAATTATTTAAAAGAGTTTTTAAGGATTGCTTATGTACTGTATTTAAATTATAATATTAACATTAAAAATAGGTGCTCACCTGTTAATGTCTGTACATATACTTATTTATACATTTTACCATTTATTATTTTTTTTTCAGACATTATATATAAAGAAGCATGGTTAAAAATTTCCATTAAATGTCCTTCATTTAAAAAAATTAAAAACAGTCTCCATTAAAAACTTCCACCACCTAACAAAAGCGCTTTCATCCCCGGCCAGGGCATCATCAGTTGCCCTACCCAGCTCTCTCTCTATCCCTCTCTTCTAACATTTTTCTCCAGCGGCAATCAAGCAATGAGTGTACCATGTCATTGCACACGTCTTTGGATGCATTTATTTCTATTGATTCTCGTAATAACGCGTTATGTAAGTTTTCGTAGTTAGCTATTTTCTTTATTTGTAGGGTATCAAATTTTATTGGGGTTTTAACGTTTAATCTTGCAAGAGCTGTTGATTGTTTATTTATTTTTATATCTCGGATATGTTCTTTCTTTCTTTCTTCTATTTTCCTCTTCGTCATTCCTATGTAAGTAACTTTTTCATTTCTGCTGTTTAGACAATTTATTTTGTATATTCCTGCTGTTTGTATTTTTTCATATTTTTCTATTTCATTTCTTATTGGATTGGGGGTTAGTGGGACTATTTTCCCTAATTTTTCTAATTCTCGTTTTATTTTCAAAGATACACCTTTTATATATGGAATAGGGGGGTGTATGTTAGATTCCTCTGTGCTGGTTGTATATGATCAATTCTTTCTCTTACTCTTTCAATTAGTTTCATCTTGTGTATTTCATCTTGTGTAATATTTCTTATCCTGATTGCCTCTTCTTCTGGTATTAATTTCAGAACTCTTTCTATCTTTGGAATGGTTTCTTTAAGGTTTATTTTCTTTCTCATAGTATACTTAGGTCCTTTCTTTAGATAGTTATCTTCTTCTTTACTGGGTATGTATGATGATAGATTTATATATGGTATTTCAGTCTTTTCCTGTTCGAATTTTTCCTTGTTCATTTATTTGGCTTTCCAAAATTCTAGTTTTTGGTATGTTTCTTTTCATGTTTATATTTTTCATATTCACGGATGGTATTTATTTTTGCAATGACTTGGTCTTTTATTCCCGGTTCAAGTCTCCCCAATCTTTCTTTTTGTTCTTCGATTTGCATACCTATTTTATTTATTTCGGCATATTTCTGTTTTATTACTTTTCTTATGATTTTTCGCTCAAAAACCAGTACCTCTCTTTTAAATTCAGTCCATAGGAATCTATTCTTGATTTTCATGAAGTTTGGTGTTATTTTATAGTTCTTACATTTCTTCAAGAAGATGTTATGTCTTATCACTCTGTCATACTTCAGGTAGGATCTCTTCAATTCCCTTTCAGTCATTTCTAACTTTTTTAATACTCGGTACCAGAATTTAACATTAAAAATAGGTGTTCACCTGTTAATGTCTGTACATATACTTATTTATACATTTTACCAATTTTTTTTTTCAGACATTATTTATAAAGAAGCATGGTTAAAAATTTTCATTAAAAACGTCCTTCATTTAAAAACATTAAAAACAGTCTCCAATAAAAACTTCCACCACCTAACAAAAGCGCTTTCACCCCCCCGCCAGGGCATCATCAGTTGTGATCTCTAACCAACTTTCTTCTCCATTATATAGATGACTGGTGGCTGAAGAGCTCCCCCTATCGGATTTCAATATTTTCTCTCTCTCTCCCTCTCTTCCAACATTTTTCTCCAGCAGCAATCAAATAATGAGTGTACCATGTCATTGCACGCGTCTTTGGATGCATTTATTTCTATTGATTCTCGTAATAACGCGTTATGTAAGTTTTCGTAGTTAGTTATTTTCTTTATTTACATACTTCTTTATAAATAATGTCTGAAAAAAAAAAAATTGGTAAAATGTATAAATAAGTATAATATTAACATTAGCCAAAAAAATTTTGCACGAAGTAATATCATTCCCTTTTAAGGTGTTTTGGAGTTTACATTATAAATTTTAAAAGTAATTTTTTAAAACACATTTGCTTTATTTAAGTTTTACCTGTAATGTTAGAAAAAATATTAGTTACTCTAAAACACAAAATTCAAGTATATATATATATATATATAATATTTATATATATATATATATATATAATATTTATATATATATATATTCAATTTTTTGCTTTTTTTTATATTTTTACAGACTTTAAAATCCATATCACAATTTATGTTATCATTTAGAATAGCCAAGGAAAAGAGCAGGGAAGACCGAGCTATGCTTGGTCAAAATTAGCTTTGAGTTCAAATACCATGACCCATGACCAAAATGACCCACTAATAAAATTTTCTCGAAAATGTGACCAAGCACAATTGTCTTCTCGTGGCCCAAACTCGTAGGATATAACATTTAGTCAAAATAATCTGAGCCGTTTTCTAGATAAAGTTAGCTTGACCCACACTGACCCAAAAATGATCGAATTTTCTCGAGCATGTGACCTAGCCAAATGATTTTCTCCTGCCCAAAACCTACAGAATACAAAATTTAGTTCAAATCGTCTGAGCTGTTTTCCAGATAAAATAGCTTGACCCATAATGACCCATGATCAAAATGACCCGCTAATCGAAATTTCTCGAACATGCGACCCATCCCAATAGCCTTCTCGTTCGCTAAAACTGTTTGATACTAAATTTAGTTCAAATCTCCTGAGTCATTTTTAAAATAGCTTGACCCATAATGACCCATGACCAAAATGACCCACTAATTGAATTTTCTCGAGCATGTGACGTAGCCCAATGATTTTCTGGTGCCCACAAACCATAGGATACAAAATTTAGTTCAAATCCTCTGAGCCGTTTTTAAGATAAAATAGTTTGACCCATAATGACCCACTAATTGAATTTTCTCGAACATGTGACTTAGCCCAACAGTCTTCTCATGCCAGAAAACCATAGGATGCAAAATTTTGTCGCTTTTTAGATAAATTATCTTGACCCACAATGACCCAAAAATGACCCACTCATCGAATTTTCTCGGAAATGTGACCTAGCCCAATGATTTTCTCGTGCTCGAAACTCGTAGTATACAAAATTTAATCAAAATAGTTAGAGCCGTTTTTTAGATAAAATTAACTTGACCCGCGTTGACCTAAAAATGACCCACTAATCGAAAGTTCTTGAATATGTGACCCAGCCCAATAGTCTTCTCGTGCCCGAAAATGGTCAGATACAAAATTTAGTCAAAATCGTTTGAACCGTTTTTTAGATACAGTAAGCTTGATCATGACCCAAAATGACCCACTAATCGAATTTTCTCGAGCATGTGACCTAGCCCAATGGTTTTCTGGTGCCTCAAAACGGTAGGATACAAAATTTTGCTAAAATTGTTTGAGCCGTTTTTAAGATAAAATTTGCATATATATATATAACCACACACACACAAAATTTGCTCGTATTAGAATATATGATATCTATATTAATAAAAGAAAGTTTCGCTCTGTATGTATGTCCGTGTGTGTGTCTGTTGGCAATGGCTAGCAAAATCTAGCCCACCTAGAAGTCTCGATATTTAGGTGTGGATAGTCCAAGGTCTGGCCATGTGCACCTGAGCCTCAGAATTTTAATATTTTGATAATTACCCAAGATATTAATTAGATTCTCATTAACCATCACTTCTAAAATAACATCTTTTAAATCAAAATGGCGAAAGAAACGAACCGGTGCATTGGATTTGCAAGCGGAAACGAACGAATTTGTAAGGAAAAGCTGCGTTAGGAGATAAAGCAAACAGAGATTCCTAAAATGCCTAAATTAAGACAGAAAATTAGAATAAATGTTTACTCTAAATCCCACTCCAACTCCTCAATACAGGTCGCGCGTATAGTGGAAGCACCAAATACGATGTTAAACCTAGCACTAAGAAAATTTAATGATAACTCTAAAAATTATAATTTATCTGAAAATTGAAGACTTTGAAAATTTACTTCAATGTAAAATATGAATTACATTTGCTAATTAAAAGATACTTATTTTCATAATAATCTTAACTTTACGATGAGATGAAAATATCTGAAAAATAAATAGAAAAAATACGACTCACCCAAAGATGACAAACAGATGTATGGTGGATATGAAAAGCAGTATTTATTCAGAATAAAACACATATTATATCATGATATTAATAGTCCATTTCATCGAAGCAAAGCAATTACAGAACATATATATTCATTCCCTAAAGATCAGTTCAATTCTAATTATGTTTCACAGCTAAAAGAGTGTTCACTAAAAAAATGAGATTGTTCTTATCCATTAAAGTTTTCAAAATGTTAATTGGTTATTTTACAATTTACTTTGACATTAATATTTGAATCAAAACATCTGAAGAGTTACTGCTGAAGAATGCTTTTTCATGGCAGCACGTTGATGAAGAAAGACGAAATTAACAAATTTTTAATGCTCATGGCAAATGCTGAATTTTATCTTATTGAAGAAAAGAACTCGAAATATCTGAAGAATTACTGTTGAAGAATGATTGAAGAAAAGAAATCGAAATATCTGAAGAATTACTGTTGAAGAATGATTGAAGAAAAGAAATCGAAATATCTGAAGAATTACTGTTGAAGATTGCATTTCCATTGTAGTATGTTGATGAAGAAAGCCGAAACTAACGGGGTTATAATACTCATGGCAGATGCTGAATTTTTATCTTATTGAAGAAAAGAAAATCGATATATCAGAAGAATTATTGCTGAAGAGTGAAAATCGCTGAATATGAAAACATCTTCCATTGGCACTTTCGAAGATGAAAAATGATACAGCAGCTAGTTGATGTTATTTCTATACAGCCGGTGAAATCTTCAGAATATGAGCATAAATCGTCGATGATGAATTTTAGTTCTGCATAACTTAATCCGACATCCATCCAATTTTTTTTTTTTAGACCTTATTCTCGTAAGAGATTTTTTTTTACATTGTGTCTGGCCTTTCGGCCAAACACCCTTTTTATACTCGCTAACTACATCCTACTCTAGTAGAGCAAAGTAACCGACTGACTCAAAATTTGAATTTTAACTCCACCAAGTCAACTCACGCACACGCCAAAACTATCCAATCAGAAGAGTCGAAAAATTCCTCTTCTTCTTTTCGTACGGCTTAACTCTCAACCGTAACTGCTAAAAGGCATGCCCGCTACAACTCAACTTCACACGCGAAAGCTCCTGGCGAAACGAAAACAATTATGCCTTAGCAACAAGCAGTAGAAATTGAGATCGCACGTTCGCGAATGTTCCAGAAAGAATTTCACATCCCCTTTTTCCCCACTGAAAAATGCACCCCCTAACCTTGGAATGTACGCTCGAACGACCCCTACACCAAAATGGGTGACAATTACCTCTTAAGTTGTTGTTTTTTGAGCGCACGAAGATGCGATTCAAAATGGCCAGGCATCATAGTGAAAGCAAACGAAGTAAACATTAAAATTGGAGAAAATGTTTAAAAATACATATCTGCCAACATTTACGTTGAATTTTGCTAGGATTTTGGCAGACTGCATAAATAATTTAGTTTAATCTTTTAATAAGGTTTAGAAGAAAATTAATTAATATTAAAAAGGTGGAAAATATATATTTTAACTTAGAAGAAAACACACTATACTTTACCGGAAACTATGTGAACAAACGGAAATTTTTTATACCTTTATCCAGAGATTTAAATGCATGATTATACTTTACTTTAAAAGTGATTATTGATTTTAAAAGTGATTTAATTATAGAATGTTGATTTTAATTAATAATAAAATATCTCAGAAGAAAAGTTAAAAAGATTAATTTTAAAAAGATAGAAATTATTGACTGTTTAAATAATAACGATTAAATAATTAATTTAAATGTTAATTAAAATTACGAGAGCTTATAAATGAAGATTAATTACGATTAAATATTTAATTTAAATAAATAAATTAATGAAAACTATTGAATTTAAGAGTAGAAATGGAATGTATCATAACAGAATTCGAAATTATTTTACTAATTAGCGAATTTTAAGAAAACTAATTGAGATATCAATTTGAAAATTTCTGAACATATGGAAAAAAATATTCTTCATCTATGTGATTTTTGAAAAATTTGGTTGGTAATTTTTTTTAATTTGTGCAAAAATCTGCCGGCGCCAGTGAAAACGATCCGAGAAAGTTTCAGACAGGGATCTGCTTTCATTAAAAACCGAACTACAAAGAGATCTGTTTCTCTGGCCTATCCCTCCATTTAGTTTGCGAAAATGAAAGGAAATAATTGCCAATTTTTACTAATGAACAAAAATTTAGGTAACTAATTAAGATATAGATTTGAAATTGAGGTCGGGAAGGGGTGTCATCTGCCAGCTATTTTAGCTTAGCGTCTTCATTATGTTCTATTTATCAGAAAAATGTAATTCTTTTTTTAATGATCGCGTTAATGTAGATAACGGTGGTTCTCTTGAACAAATTATTCATTATATTTGCGGGTATGGGGAGGGAGGGGATTAGTGCCTTTCTCTGAGATTGTAATTATCTCGGGCCCGGGCAACGCTGGGTGGGTTAGTTAGTATTATATATTAATACTATATATATATATATATATATATATATATATATATATATATATATATATTGTAGAATTGTTTTATGCAAAGTTCCATTTGAATAAAAGTTCCGGCTTTAATATGGCAAAATATACAAAAATGTCAAAAAAGTAGTGATGAGTATTTTGACAGTGAGTGAAAAAGATTCTAAATGAGTAAAATGCTTGTCTATGTAAATAATGGCAAGCTTTGATATTAGCATACATTATAAAATATATATTAAGTATTAAAATTGTTAAAAGTGTGTAGTTCCATTTAATAAAGCATTTGTTTCAAAATTATCTGTATTTGCTCGGGGCCTCCGAGATGTCTCTGTGTGTCCTTCACCGGGCCTGCTACAAGTATTAGTGACGTCACAGTAGTGATCCACTTTGGTCAATGTATCGCAGCAGAAAGATGTAATAAAAAGAGCATTTCTGCTCTTATAATTTGTGATTACATAAATAATATTAAATTTCATAATCGTGAAATAAAAGGGAATCAATACACTTGTTTTATTAAAGGAAATTAAAAGTTTTAAATTAAAAAAAATGCTAAGATTAATAAATCAGATTGAACCCATTGACTTACCTTGGCACTTTTTTTTAACGCTTTGGCGTAATCCGGGCTTCAGAAAGTTAGATATGTTTTTAAATTATATACACAATTATGAAAACAAACCTAATGAACTTTTATGTTTATTTATATATATAAAATTATTTATATATACAATTCTGTTCTACCTACATATAAAAAGAGATATATGGCTTCTTTATATTAAATAAATTATATAAATATTGAAAAAAAATACTTATTTATATGAAACTACGAATAGGTTGCCAGAAAATATGTTGCCAACTTTCCTTCTCTCGCCATAAGCCTTTTTCGGTACTTTTCGGTTAGCCGGGCGCCAGTGATACATGTACATATATAAATATATATATATTAATTCATACATATATGTGTGTGTAGATATGTGATGTTATGACACGAACATAACATCTACTTTTTTTTAAATTATTAAAATTTATTTATGCTAAATTAATTTATTTATTTTTAAATTTAAATTATTTATTTCCCATTTTTAATTAATTCCCATTTTTCTAAATTTATTTTCATTTGATCGGCAACCATAACGCTAATTTCTATATTCTTTTAATTGTAAACAAACGCCATTTTAATTCATCAGCGGTTGCCAATCGTATATTAACTTTTTTCCATCAACGCACTAGCTTTAGCGATCGCAAACTTGAGTTGCGAGTCGTTACGTTTAATCTTTAAGCATTTTTCCTGTGGCATTATCTGCACCGGAGTTTTGAACACAGTAGAAGCGTGGAGGTCTCTGATTGGCTATTAAAGTTTCGGCGCGAAACGGGGGACTTCAATGTATCTCTGTAAGCGTCTGATCTTTTCGCTTCTGGACGTGGGTGTGGAAACAAGTCCGCACTCTGCGCTCCTCAAATAAAATATTGTTTCCGTATTAGGCCTACTGTTGGACTAAACAGGTTCAGCAGTAGAGTCCTAACGGAAATTATCTCCCAGTTTGTCTTTTTGAATTAACACTTTAAAATATTTAACGTATAATTGTAATAAGAAGATATATGAGTTTGTGACCTCAGATGATATTACTTTGACGGATGCGACGATCACTCTCTGTTGGAGTTGGAGCTAAGTCCTGATCAACGATTCGTACCAGAGTCTAGCTGTGGATCATTTTATTTACTTTTGAAATCTACATAATGTTCCAAAAGACGGTAACATCATTTTGTATATTTTCTCGGAAGTTTATCACTAAATCTTCTTGAATAGTGCAGAAACTTCTCTCCGTGGTTGAGTTATAAGATGAGGATTATTGAATATTCCACTCACCAACGAGATTAGGACAGTAGTGATATCCTGGTAAATATCTTAACGTCAATCATAATGTATAGACTTGGTATAGATCAGTACAGATTCATCAGTTCGAGAAAATTACTATAGTAACTTCAGATGATATAGTGATGAGATGCAGAATCCAACCAAAAATAGTTTTACTCTTTGAGAGACTTTTTTCACTACTCATTAATCTGTATAAATACTGTTAGGGAACCGTCGGTAGCGTAATAAATTTTCTTATTTTTATAAATAGTTAAATCAGTCTTCAAATTTAATATACATTTTCATCTTTTGATATGTTAAAGAAGTTTGTTCAGCTTACCTGAAATTTTCCTTTTTGCGCCAAGTGATATCCACAGTAATCCATAATGTTGTAGCGATATTTATCTTATCCATTGATTCACTTATATTGGAGTAATAATAAATAGTATTAGTAGAAAATGACAATTGTGTAAAATAAACAGAAGATTCATTTTCCTTTGAATATAATATAATTCTTGGCTAGATGTACATGTTTAAAATCGCATTTTGGAGGCTGCGTATAAGTGCTCCAATTTTACATTATATTAAATATATTTACATCATATATATACAAGAGCGTCTTAACTGCTCGGAAACATTTTGGAAACTGAAGGGAGATTGTTATTTGAGTTCTGTGCACACGCGCAGGACAAACAGCTGTACTTTGAAGGAGGGACATCTGCAGTATTTCTCCAATTAGTTAGTTTCGACAGTCTCTGGTTTTATTCACTGTTTTGCATCTGCGGTTGTCACTTAAAGTACTTATTGGTAATTGGGGTCTGGTTTTTAACATGTTTTTCAATCGTTCGCTGCACGTGGAGATTAATCAATTGCATAAAAAAGGTTTCTCCGTCACTCCCCCGTAATCTCCTGTGTGGGGAATGGTTGAAGGTTCAGTTTCTTACAGTGTTTCTCGTACACAGGTTTGGGAGTGGGCTTCGTGAGAGTGTCCGCTGTCATTTCTTCACTAGGGCAGTATTGTAGATCGATTTTTCCTTCTTCTTTCATCAGTTTGATGTTGTGGAAACGTATGTCGATGTGTTTGGATCGCTTAGTATCTTTATCGTTTTCAGTCATTTTTATACAGGACATATTATCCTCAAATATCGTGATGGGTAATTTTTGTGGAATGTTGAGATCGCTAAGCAAGTTTGTTATCCAACTTAATTCTTGTGCTGCGTTGCTAGCTGAAACGTATTCAGCTTCGGCTGACGAAAGTGCAATGCAATTTTGCCTTTTTGTAATCCAGTAAATCGGCGATTTTCCTAGCATGAATAGATTTCCTGATGTTGATTTACGTGTTTTCAAGTCACCTGCCCAGTCTGCATCGGCGTATGCTGTTAGGATGGGCTTGCTGTTTGCGCTAAGAGTTAAATTCAAATTTTCTGTAGTTTTAAGGTATGAAATGATTCTTTTCACTGCTGTCCAGTCCTTTTGGCGTGGTGTTTCATTTCTACGACATAATATGTTGACTGCTGCGGATATGTCAGGACGCGTGATTGTTTATATGTAAAGTAATGTGCCTGTCGCTTGTCGATATTTCGTGTTATTAGGTAAAAGATTATCATCGTCTTCAAGTCTGTTGAATCCAGCAATCATGGGTGTGTAATGAGGTTTCATGTCGTTTAAATTCAGTTTTTTCACTAGTTCCTGTATTTTATTGTTTTGATTTAGGTAATATGTATCATTGATTTTATTAATGTTTATGCCTAGGTAATTATTCACTTCTCCTAAGTTTTTTAGTTCATATTCTTTCTTAAGTTGGTTTATTGTTTCTTCGATATCACTGTCCTTTCCTGCTATCAGGATATCATCTACATAAATGATGATGTATATCGGATTTTCTTGATTTGATTTGAAGTATAGACATGGATCATTTTTGCTCTGTATGAAATTATTGTTTTTGAGTGTTTCCGGTATTTTGGTGTACCAGGCCTTTGCTGCTTGCTTAAGACCGTAGATGGCTTTTTGAAGTTTACAAACTTTTCTTTCATCGCCGGGTTTAATATACCCGTCTGGTTGACTCATATAAACAGTTTCAGTTAATTCACCATGCAAGAATGCTGTGGTTATGTCAACATGTTTCACGTTCAAATTTTTGTGCAATGCAGAGATGAGAAATGCACGTATTGTAGCGTGCGAAACTACAGGTGCGAAAGTTTGATCATAGTCAATCCCGAATCTTTGACTATATCCTTGTGCTACTAGACGCGCTTTATAGCTTTGAATATTTCCTAAATTGTCCTTTTTTAGTTTAAAGGTCCATTTTGAACCGATAATTTTTGTTCCGGGTGGTGGATCTGTTAAAGTCCAAGTGTTATTTTTTCTTAGACATTGTATTTCATTTTGTGTTGCTTTTATCCAATTTTGTTTATCATTAGGATTTTTCATTTTTTCGATATCTTCCCAATTTTCGGGAATGTTTTCAGATGAACTATTTATGAGACAAACATATCTGTCAGGAGGAACGCCTCTATTTGTCCTATTAGACCTTCTTGGTTCAATTGGTTGCTATTTAGGCACGGATGGTGTCTCTTCACTGTCAAGTTTTATTTCTAAGTGATTTTCATGTCTATCCGGTAATTGTGTATTGTCATCTGATGTTTTTGTGGTGATTTGTATCTCCTCAATGTTATCTGAGTGTACATTTTCATTCTCAAGAAATTTTACCGTTCTCGCTATTATAATTTGTTTTTCTTGTGTGTGAATTCTATAACCAGTCGATCATGTATCATAACCTACAAACGTTCCGGTTTGAGCCCTGTTATCGAGTTTTCCTCTATTTACTTTATCGACGTAAAATAGCGCTTTACAACCGAATGTTCTTAAGTGTTTTAAATTCGGTTTAATTCCTTTCCATAATTCGTAAGGTGTTCTGTTGTTGTTTGCTTTGGTTGGGAGTCGGTTTTGTAAATATGTTGCAGTGTTTATGGCTTCACCCCAAAAATGTTTGCTTAATTTTGCTTGTGATAGCATGCTTCTAGTCATATCTAATAAACTTTTATTTTTTCTCTCCGCAACTCCATTCTGGCTCGGATTATGCGGGACAGTCAATTGGTGTAAAATTCCGTTCTGTTTTAAGTATTCATCGATCTCTTGATTTACATACTCACGACCGTTATCCGATCTAATTTCCTTAGGTTTTTTACCGAACTGATTGTATATCATCGTTATATACTCTTTTATCTTTTCAGCAACTTCGCTCTTTTTAGATAATAAATATATCGTAGTATATTGGGAATAGTCATCAATAAGAGTCATAAAATATATTTTTCCGCCTAAGGTCGGTGTATCTAGAGGTCCACACACGTCACTGTGGATCAAATCCGCAATATTAGTAGCTCGGTTTGTTGCTGATTTAGGATACGGCATGTTAGTTAATTTAGTTTCAATACAAGTTACGCATGTTTTATTTTGATGTTTACATTTTCCTATCTTTATTCTGTCCACAATTTGATTTGTTATCATTGATTTAATCGCGTCATAATCTCTGTGACCGAGTCTGCGATGCCAGAGATCTATGCATTGTTTGCTGTCACAGTTATACGTTATGTTTACATAATTTTGTGGTTCTTCCACATCGTCCATTTCCTCAATAATGTATAAATTTTTCTCATTTTTTGCCCTAATATATATTTCTTCATCAAAGATCAAATCGCATTTATTATCGTCGAAGATTAGTTTACACCCGTTTTTAGCGGCTTTACTAACCGAAATTAGGTTCGACTCTAAGTCTGGGACATAAAGCACTTCGCGTAATTTCGTTAGTTTTTCTTTTCCTTCGGGGGTTAATGTTTTTATAAAAACTTCTCCTGAACCTAACGCTGTCAGTTTATTACCATTCGCGATCGTTACTGAAGTTTTATTATAATCAATAAATTTACTAAATAGGCTTTTATCATTACAAATGTGCGAGGTAGATCCTGAATCAAGAATCCAGTTATTTTTGCCTACTTTTTGAGTGATTAATGCTTTATTTTGCGTCTGATCATTTGCGTATTTTCTTTCGTTTGGAACTTTGTTTTCCCTATGAGTTTCGTTTTTTTCATAACATAATGAAGATGAGAAATTCTTTTTATTTTTGAATTGATTGTTACGAGGATTTCCGGATTGTACCGTGTTTCTGCTCTTGTAGTGCCAGCATTCGTAAGTGGAATGATTTTTCATTTTACAGTTATTGCAATATTTTTGTTCTCTTCTATTTTCAGTGTGTGTATATCTCCTATTTGTTTTAAATGCTCTCTCACTGTTGTTATATCCGCTATGTGATTGTTCTGACATTTCATGTCTACGATTATATTCATCCGTTAATTTGTTTTTGATAAAATCAGGGGTGAGCTCATTTTCCGGTCTCGCCTCCAACGCAGTTATCAAAGTATTGTAACTGGGGGGAAGAGAACACAGAAATAGCGCGGAAATATGTGAATCGCTAATATTTTCTCCAATGGCATTAAGTTTATCTATAATTTGCAAGATATTAGTGATATGTGAGATCATGTTTCCGCCCTCCGCTAATTTAGTACTGTATAATTTTCATAACAGGTAAAGCTTACTAGATAAATTGCTTCTCTCATGTATATTTTTCAGAGCTTCCCATGTTAATTTGGCAGTTTCTAAGTTTTTTACATTTACGATTTGAGAATCATCAATGCTTAAGTTAATTAAAGCTCTAGTCTTGCAGTCTCTTTTGTGCCATGCGGGGTCGGGTGGAGCTGGTGGATCTTGTACTATAATATCGTCGAGTTCCTCTTTAATCAGGAACATCTGCATCTTGAACTTCCATGTACTATAATTCGTAGAATTGAGTTTTTCAATAAATTGAGTATTTTCTTTTATCGCATTCATTTTTTTTTTTCTTTTTTTTTTTCTTTAGCGTTCTTTTATTTATTATTATATTTTAGAAATTTGTTAAATTATCGTTTTTTTTTTTTTTTTTTTTTTTTTTTTTTTTTTTTTTTTTTTAATACTGGGATATTCTTTTTTCAGTCTTTCATAATCTTTGTTAGGGAACCGTCGGTAGCGTAATAAATTTTCTTATTTTTATAAATAGTTAAATCAGTCTTCAAATTTAATATACATTTTCATCTTTTGATATGTTAAAGAAGTTTGTTCAGCTTACCTGAAATTTTCCTTTTTGCGCCAAGTGATATCCACAGTAATCCATAATGTTGTAGCGATATTTATCTTATCCATTGATTCACTTATATTGGAGTAATAATAAATAGTATTAGTAGAAAATGACAATTGTGTAAAATAAACAGAAGATTCATTTTCCTTTGAATATAATGTAATTCTTGGCTAGATGTACATGTTTAAAATCGCATTTTGGAGGCTGCGTATAAGTGCTCCAATTTTACATTATATTAAATATATTTACATCATATATATACAGGAGCGTCTTAACTGCTCGGAAACATTTTGGAAACTGAAGGGAGATTGTTATTTGAGTTCTGTGCACACGCGCGGGACAAACAGCTGTACTTTGAAGGAGGGACATCTGCAGTATTTCTCCAATTAGTTAGTTTCGACAGTCTCTGGTTTTATTCACTGTTTTGCATCTGCGGTTGTCACTTAAAGTACTTATTGGTAATTGGGGTCTGGTTTTTAACATGTTTTTCAATCGTTCGCTGCACGTGGAGATTAATCAATTGCATAAAAAAGGTTTCTCCGTCAAATACTCATAAAGTAACGTCATTCACATAAATATATAAAATTTAATAGTTGTATACTTCAAGCTGATAAATATAATTTCTTGTATTTATATTTGAATTTTAGCATCTATACTGATATTGCAATAAATAATCTAATATGTTGTAAGGTTGTGCGCACACCTAAAGAATGAATATATATATAGTTTACTTTTAACTTTTATTTATATATGAATAAATAAGTGTTGTTCAACCTATGTCTCTTTCTTTGGTGTTTTATAATTTATTATCAATCTGATATTTATAACGTATATTTTACAGAGTGCCTTTAAAATTAAAAGCTAACTTTATAATCTTAAAAATAATTTAATGCCTCATGAATAAATATTATTTAATAATATGAAGATTTTAAAGTAACACCTAATCTCTAGTGGCACTATAAACATCGTATTTATCTATGTTTTCAGCTATGCAGATCTTTCAGTTCAGGTAAGAATTGTTACATTTTACTATGAAGAATTCGTTAATTTATTTTTATAATATTCCAAATTTTTATCTTCTTTTCACAACGCATTGTTTTATTGTTTATTCTTCCCACTTTCGATCATTGGCTAAATTATTGTTCATCTATTTTAGGAAAATACAAAATTTAAAATTACGTTTCAATATTCAAAATTCTCTGTTAATTTCTAGGTCAGAAAATACATTAATTCCATCTTTCCTATTCCCTCTCTTTTTTTTTCTTTTTTTTTTCACCACATATATATATATGTGTGTGTGTGTGTAGATATACAGTGGGTGATCGGTTAACGAACTGTTCGGTTTACGAACAGATCGGTTAACGAACACTTCCGCGAGAGATTTTTATGTTCGGATAACGAACACATGTTCGGTTAACGAACACATGTTCGGTTAACGAACACATGTTCGGTTAACGAACACCTCACAAAACAAAGCGAAGAAAAAGCAATGCTGCGATTCAAATTCGCAGAACTGTATTTAATTGTATCTCTTATCGATTTAGCCAACATTTTAACAGTTGTATACTTATGGCTTAATTAATTCCTGGACTACCAAGGGTCGGTCCCTATATTTTAGGACCACCAAATTACAATGATCATATTAAATTATTTTTTATATTTTGTGTCTTTTTTTAAATAAATATTTTTAACTGGAACTTAATTTATTACAGTATTTCTTTCAAAATCATTTTTTAAACTGTTTATCGTCTGATTCTTTTATTTATTTTTTTTCTAAAGATCATTTGACTCTTTTTGATTTGGAAGTACAAATTCATTCAAATATGCCGGAATATTTCCATTACAGTAGGATGGACATTCGTTGTTAGGGTTATTTTTTTTCTCAGCACAGAAAGTTCAATACCATCATACCGGGTGTCCCATAAATGACTGATAGATTTTAAAATTCAATAACTAGCAAACGGTGACAGATATTTAAAAAATTCTTGCAGCAGGGTTATGTATGATGTCGGGAGTTTTTTTACTGTGATTCTTGATTTTAGTTCGAATTTTAAACAATAGATGGCGCTGACAGCGGTTGGTGCTCCTTCGAGGCCGAAATTGACGTCACTTAGCATTGATGCGAAGAAAGGAGATTAAGGCTATGGAGTGGGTCTCATTCGCCAGTACAATCTTGCTCTTAGGCCGCAATTCTGAACTCATTCGATATGATTTCAATGGAATGCATTGTTGCCATGGAAACAACAAATATTTTGATAGTGGAATAGAGCGTTCAGATCAGGGCATGAATTTAACAAGCAGTATTCGAGTTGCAGGCGATTTTACATTTATGGGTATTTATGGGAATTTTATCTAACCAATATGAAAATTTAGTTTCGTGAAATGACGGCAATGCAGGTATGTGACAGCTGTACAGAAATCGAATTAGTCACATCTTCATTCCTTATTTTGCTACGCAATCTGCTAGTGAGTACTTTTAAAAGAGTGTACACTATTTATTGAAAATGGTTTATTTCACCTAGTAGTTTTAAAATACGATGAATAAAATATTCCTTAAATCAGGCCATAAAAAGTAATTTAATCCGGGAAAATAAAACTTCATAAATGTAAAATCACCTGCAACTCGAATGCTGCTTGTTAAATTCATGCCCTGATCTGAACGCTGTATTCCACTATCAAAGAATTTGTTGTTTCCATGGAAACAACGAATTCCATTAAAATCATATTGAATGAGTTCAGAATCGGGCCTAAGAGCAAGATTGTACTGTCGAATGCGACCCTCTATAACCTTAATCTCCTTTCTTCGCATCAATGCTAAATGACGTCAGTTTCGGCTTCGAATGAGCGCCAACCGCTGTCAGCGCCATCTATTGTTTGAAATTCAAACTAAAATCAAGAATCACAGTAAAAAAACTCTCGACATCATACATAACCCTCCTGCAAGAATTTTTTAAATATCTGTCACCGTTTGCTAGTTATTGAATTTTAAAATCCATCAGTCATTTTTGGGACACCCGGTATTAATTTTAGCTTCACGAATTATGAAACGTATATCGAAACATTTAATGCAAACCACTTCTGTTGAAATGTAAAAATAATTATCACAAGGTAATTTTCGTAGCTAAAATTTCTTCTTTTCATTATCAGTAGCGAATTTGAAGACTTAGATTAGAAACTAGGAGCACAACATTTTCTTCTCATTATTTTATAGATATAATCTACACTTTCTTTAATAATTATAATCAATAATTATTGATAGCATTATAATCTAAATACACTGAAAAATATTATTAATTACTATATAAAACAATAAATAAAATCAAAATACTATCGTTAACAATCCGTACAAACGAACAAAGTACATGACAAATTTCAAGTTATTATGGATCACTGTTTTGACGTCAGCAAGTTGTGACGTCACTTGTAGCAGGCCCGGTGAAGGACACACAGCGACATCTCGGAGGCCCCGATTTGCTCCACTTGTTTTAATATATGGCTTTTCTATTTCAGGTGTCTTTGGGGTCAATTCAAAGATTCTACATTGCAGCTCAGGGACCTCTACCAAATACCTTATATAGTTTTTGGCAGATGGTATGGGAACACAATGTTTCTGTAATTGTTATGCTTACAGAAGTTCAGGTTTGTATTTATTATTAAATATTACCTTGGTTTACGTGTTGCATTACTGTTGTCCATTTTTTACTCTTTTGTACTTAATGTTTTTTCATAATATTTCTCTGGTTCTTGATAGTTTTAATCTCTAGTGACAAAGTTTCTCCTTATGGTTTCACATACAGGAAATGGTGTATTTATAATTTTTTTTTAAATAAAACCAAATAACTAAGGAATTTTCTTTGTTAAAATGAACCTGAAGAAAAATTTTGTGATTTAATTATTTCATTTGAAGACTAATTTTGTCTGACTTTTCACAATCTTTTATGCTGAAATTATACTTTTCCACTTCAAAAAGAAAGAAAGAAAGAAAGAAAAAGGTTACTAATTAATTTGGACAATGTTTATGTATGTATATGCTTTATCCAACTGGTCTTTTTCTATTTGAATAAATGTTCTTTTTTTTTTTTTCAATCAAATGCAGACATGTCCATGTTTCCGAGATTAGGGTTCCTTAATTACTTATTTTTCAAAGAACAGAATATTTGCTTTTTAAATAAAATATGGCCAAGAGTTTGTCCAAAAATATGTCTAGGATGTCCACACGTGTTTATCTGAATTTTAGAAATGTCCCTGTAAAACAAATTAAGCATGTTAAGATGACTATTTAAATTGAAAAAATATTGTGCTTTACTCGAATAAATAATAATAATAATAAAGACATAACAATTTTAGCCTTTTTATGGAAATAGCAGATTAAAATATATTAAAAATGTTTATGGACTCATGTGAAAAAAAAATGCTCAATTGATAACTATTGTCAGAAAGGAAAATGTTGCTATCTAGCTTAATAACAGACACAAATTGCATATTTGGCTCAGGTTTATTAAAATTACAACCTGGAGAGATAAATATTTCGATTTTTAAACTTTACAAAATTCACTTAGAACCTCCCCCTCCTCCTCTAAAAAAAAATCTCAGCTTCTATTTGAAAGTATATATATATTCTTTAAAGGATATATATATCTTCCTTGTATTTTCATACATAACTTTCAAACAGATGCTCAGGTTTTTATTTTATTTTACTTTTGTGTTTGGAGAGGGGGGAAGATGTTTATGTGAATTTTATAAAATTAAAAAATTTAAATATTTGTCTCTCTTCTTCTTTATTCCTCCAGGTTGTTGTAATTTTAGGAAAAATAGCCAAATATGCAATTTGGGTCTTATTAAGCTAGACAGCAATATTTTCCTTTCTGACAATAGTTGTCAATTGAACACATGAGCCCATTAACATTTTTAATGTATTTTAATCTGCTATTTCAATGAAAGTGGTAAAATTGCTATAATTTTTTTTAAATTTATTATTCATCCAAGTAAGGTACAATATTTTTCATTTTTAAATAGTCATCCTTTCATGCTTAATTTTTGTTTTTGCAAAGATGCTTCTAAAATTCAAATAAACATTTGTGGACATCCTGGCCATATTTTATTTTAAAAACAAATATTCTGCTCTACAAAAAATAAGTAATTAAGGAATTCTAATCTCAGAAACATGGACACATCTGTCTGCTTTACATTTTTCCAAAAAAAAAAAAAAAAAAAAAAAAAAAAACCTTTTTATTAAATTGAAAAAAGACCAATTGAATAAAGTAAACAATTTTATTATTGTAATCTAAAAAAAACTTTATTTTGTCTGCAGGAACAGGGCAGAGACAAATGTTTTCCTTACTGGCCACAAGAGGATGGAAATAAGTTACAAATTGGAGAGGTATTTATATATTCTTTTAATTATATACATTTTTTTTTTTTTTCACATTTGATTAGTATTAGTCTGTTATCAAATTTTGACTGTGTTTGTATGTATGTGTGTATGTTTTGAATAAAAAATTTAAAAAAAAATTTACTATGCAATTATACCTATTATATTACTATGCAATATCTTACTTTTCATTTCTATTACTTTTTCAGTCCTTGCATTATTTCAGAATTTTTTTTGTGATGAAGTATGTTTGAAAATTTCTTTGTGCACCTTACTTGTTTTTTTTTTTTTTTTTTTTTTTTTTTTTCCATGAGATATTTTAAGTTATTTCAACATTCTCGTGACTGTAATGAAGCACGAACATGCTAATATGATTAATTATAAAAATGGATTGTAACCTCATTAAACTATCATCTTTTGTGACAGTAGAAATAAATTACTTTGTTAGTTACATTTGGTTATAGTCATTTTTAATGAACATGGTGTTTAAAGTTTATGAACTTTAATATTAGTTACATTTGGTGGTTACATTTGGTTACATTTGGTTACATTAGTTACATTTGGTTACATTAATGTTAGTTACATTTGGTTATAGTCATTTTTAATGAACATGGTGTTTAAAGTTTATGAACTTTAATATTAGTTTATTTTATAATAAAGGTTATTTTTTTTACAATGCACTAAATGTAGGGGGGGGGGGGAAGAGAGAGAGAGAAAATTTCTCTAGAAATCACCACTGCAAAATAGTTATTTTGCAGCAGTTATTTATGAAAATTATGATTATTAAAGTATTGAATAAAAGATCTTACAAATTAAGTTATGTTCTTTTAACAATGTATTTAAATAATATATGTTTCTATTTATACAAATCCCATATCATAATCATAGAATTTGCTATGCCATTGATAATACGACTTGCAAACACATATTATTTAGAAACCCATGTGTGTTAATTTTTATTAATCTGGTTCCTCTCAAACAGACATTTTCAATCTTGAGTTCTTTTTATAAAAATAAGCCTTCTTTTTGGTAATAAGATAATTTCAATATATTAATGCAAACTATGTTTCCTTTGAGATTGTTTTAATAATGTTTATTCTTTTTAGCAAAAAAGTTACACATCCTAATGGACCCATCACATTTTTTTTTTTCTTGTCTGTTACCCAAATTTTTGCATAATTTGTATACTATGGTACATTTTTACAATTTATACTGTCCAACCAATATTGATCCCTGCAATCTATGAAAACTTTCATCAATGAGAATTAAGATAAAATAGTTATGCTTAACTGCTGTTTAAAAAAGTTGAATACAATGAAATACAGTTCTATTTTGCAAAAGTTTAAAGAAATGTTTTTGGCTGAATTTAAATTTCTGTTAAGTTTTGTTCAGTATTTGATTCATAAAATACCAGGGTTGTAAAAAGACCTGGTTTAAAAAAAAAAAAAAGATGGGCGGGTACACAGGCAGCTACCCACTACAACCCTCAGGGTAGTAAAAAACCCAATTTAAAAAAAAAAACGGGCAGGTAGCTGGGCAGCTACCCACTACAATCCTGTAATATACCAGTAAAATCCAAAATCTTTTGTGTAGTTTTTTTAGTGGGAAATGTAGTAGGAAATTTTAGTCTCCTCTGCCAAATTTTTAGCATATGCATGATTGCCAGTGTAACAATTTCCGAAGCATTGTGTTAATTTTACCTAGAGGTCATCAAAACATTTTTTAAGCTGGGAATTTTATATAAAAAATTAAACTAAATATTACCAAGAAATAAGGCAGTATTTTTCAAATTACATTTCTGGTTCACAACTTGTTGCTTTACTATTGAAGATTTGGTACCATGCACTGGAAATTGTTAAGTTGGCAACTCTGCCATTTGGCTTAATTAGTCATGCTTGCCGTGTTGTTGTCAGAGTATATAGTGGGTCAAGGGAATAAAACATTTGTTAGGTCACTTTTAAGTAAATATATGTTGTGCTTTAATTTTATTTTATAATTTAGAAGTTGTATAATGCAATTAATTTTTTCTGTTTCTATTTCAGTTTCAGATTATCAGAAATTTTAGCTTGTCTTCCCCCACCTATGTAACATGTTCATTATCACTGTGTCATGTAACATCTCATCAACAGAAATCAGTGTGGCATATTCAATATACAGATTGGCCAGATCATAGTTGTCCTCAAGATATCCTGGGGTTCATTGGTATTTTTTTATACTTTTTTCACTATTTAATATGACTGTACTTGAAAAATATTGTTAATTTTGTTCATTTCCTTGTTCATTTATTCGCAAAGTTTGTGTATTAAATTTTGACATTGATGCAATAACTCACTTTCATCTTTTATATGATAACTCAAATGTTTGTCTGTTTTTAAATGACTCCTCATTCATATTTAAACTTTGATGGATCATTGTTATTTACCTAGTCAAAGGTTTGGAACTGATAAATTCCTTGACAGCTGTTTAAAAATACCCGATACTTTCCTCCTTATTGCATCAGTTGACTTGAAACAATGCATTTTTCTCATTTATATTTTAAATATTTTTCACTTTGCATTTTTTTTTCAACACTTATGAACCAAAATAGTGCCAAGAAAAGCCTGCATCTTTTTTGTCACAGCTAGAATAAAAAAATTTCTGGTACAATATTCATTCTTCACTAACTACATTTAAAAAATTCAGATTGCTTTTGCATACATTTCTTTTAAAAAAAATAGTTTTTTCTTGCTGTTTTACTTTCAATAAAGTTATACTTCTTTAAAATCTGTTTTATATATATATAACAGATTTTAATGATTTTTTTTTTACATATACACATAGGAAAACTGTTGTTAAAAAATGTTTATTTGAAAATTTTATATTATTATTTTTTTTTAAGTCTAAAAATAATTTATCCAAAATGTATTGGTCTAACTCAGTTGTACTTATTAAAACTACTACCAGATTTTTGCAAGATCCAAAATCTGGTAGAGAAATTAACTCAAGGGCCGCACTTACATTTTTACATCTATATATAATGAACCACTATTATATACTAATTATTAATGTGTAAATATTAGTTTTAACCAATGTTACTAATTTAACAACTGCATGGTGGATGAGGTCTGTTTGCTAATAGAGTAATAGAGGAGATTCCTGAAGGTGAGATGAAATGCTGTAAACCAGAATATTCTACTCCAGTATTAGGAGGTATTAAATGATGGGGTGGAGGGAATAGCAGCCTTATGCTTATTTTTATTGTATCAGATTTTTAAAACAATTGCAAGCTTTTTTAAAAGTGCATTTTACAAAATATATTTAAATTTTGTGCCTGAGTTGTGGGACATATAAAATGAACTCGAGGATGGCATGTGGCATGCAGGCCGCATAATGAATACCACTAGTTTAAATGAGGCCTCTCACTGAGGTGACTCAAGCAAAGCGACTTAAAAGAAAAAAGCGGTTTAAAATGGATTTCTTCTTTGTTTCAACCTGTTTCTTCTCCTAAGTCTCACTTTATTTTACTTGTGTTGCGTTCAGTATGCGACCTGCCTAACTGTACACAAATTGTCTGTATTTCAAAAGAATATTGAATTTTTTAAAAAATAGGAATCTAAAAAATCTATTCAGTGATTTATGTCAAACAACTTGGACAAGAAACATGGCACTAAAAAATTTTAGTATCCATGCATCAGGAAAATGTAGAAATCCTGAAATTTTCAGGGTGTACAGAAACCGAAAATTCTTCAAAATCTTTAAAAAGAAAAAAATAATAATAATAAATAAAACTTAATTGTCTCCTCAAGTGTATAAATATCTGGGAATTTTCAGTCATTTATTCCTAAATTATAAAATTTAAATTCTATGACCAAATCTAGATAGATTTAGAAAATTTGCAATTTAAGATGTTCTCTTTTTTTTTTTTTTTTTTTTTTTGATAATTTTATTTTAGTGACAGTCATTCTAGTTTTATGTGCTTAACCATCTATTATATTAAAACATGTATTGAATTTTACATATCATTATGCTACATTTTCCTAATTCTACTTGTAAACTTAGAAAAAACATTTGCTTGTTATAGTATGGTCCCTCATAAAGTTTTGTACTACATATTAACCTGTTTCTTATAACTAAATAGCTTCTGTTATAACATTTTAGAAAATTTACATAGGTCACTGATGCACTGTTTGCCACTTGTGTATCAGCTTATACTTTTATTGGGTTTCTAATTGCCCTAATAAGCCTAAAAAATTTATATTATCACAGATGTTGTCACAGATATGATTGTTAATAAACTAATAACCATATTTTGTAAAATCTTGCATCTTAGGAGGCTACTTCCCTCGCTCGAAAACATCTGCTCGCTAATGTTAATCCTATGGAGGAAATATTTTAAGATATCTCGTTCGCATTTCAATAATTTTTAAACAATTTTTTCTGCATTGGATAGCCGAGGTCTATCTCTATGCAGGCCTTTTTTTTATTTTTTCGATTTTGGTTGCAGTTTTTTTTTTTTTTTGGGGGGGGGGGGGGGGGGGATACTTTTACATTTGAAACCGGTTCTGAAAGTGAAAGTATCTCAATAAAAAACTAGTCATTGGGGGCCACCGTAATACTTACCCATCATGGATATGCATAATATAAAATATGAAAATAAAACATGTGTAAACTATTTTATAAAATGCATTGCAATTCCAAAATAAAATTTAAACGTATTTTTTAATATTTTTAAAAGATTTATTCATATAAATAATTATAAAAATCTGTACACTTAAAAATCACTGAACATTCAATTTCTAAACAAATGAACAATAACAATATATAATATATAACATACAATCTTATATATAATGTGAAATTTGAATTAAATATAGCAGTGTTGAAAAATCTAATAATGTGGAAATAATTATCACAAATATCAAGGCAACTGACTGTCCAATCGACTTCATTCTTTGTGTAAAATTTGTGTTACATTCATTCTTTAAAAGAAATAATTCCAAAAATTTTTATGTAAGCTTTATTGGAACAAATATTTCGAAAGTAAAAAAAAAAATAGTTCCAGATAACTAAGGTTACTGAAATTTAATAGGCTTTGTCGCACTATTACATTCTAAGTACATACCAAATTTCAAGCCTCTATCTCTATTTGTTTGAGAGATAGTGCTTACAGACTCGCACACAGACAGTCAGACAGCTTTTTTTTTTTTTTTTCCTAAAAATATGTTTATCAGAATCTTGAATGGCTGAAACATGTAAATCTGTCAACAATTTTTTTTTCAATTTTTAATACGATTACAAGACTTACCCTATACAACTTATGATGGGTAGGTAAAATTTGAAATCAAAATCGTAAAAGTATACAAAAGAATACAAAAAATATCAAAATACGAACGAGATATCTTAAAATATTTCCCTCATAGAATTAACATTAGTGAACAGGTATTTTCGTTGAAGTAGCCTCTTAAAAAGAATACTATCATGCTCCTGGAATATAACTATTGTCCACCATATTAGCACCTGAAGTATCATAAAATATTATGCACATTGTATATATTTGTATTCTATAAAATTTCATATTTTCTAGCAATATCATTCTGTTAATACTGACATTAGATATCAACTTGAATAATGTTATTTTAGCTTTCATGGGTGAAGTTGATGCCGTACGAAGGCATGCCACAAGCAGTCTTCCTCCTCACCTGTCCTCATCTCCCATTGTTGTTCATTGTTCTGCTGGAGTTGGACGATCAGGTGTAGTCGTTCTGTGTGACATTATGCTTCATTGTTTGGATCACAACCAGGTACTCATTCATTTTAAATTTTTACACTCTTTTATTAACACTTTCTGACATAGTTGAAAAGTGTTTATGAATTCAGTTTGTCTGCCTGCCGTCTCTCCGTGCTCTAACTCACATAAATATGCTCGGGTTATAATGCGATTGATATATGTTATTAGGGTTTACCATGGCATGTTTGGTATTGAAAGTAAAATTGTAGCATTTTTATTTCTTTTACAAGGGTGCTCAAAAGAATTCAGTTTCATCATGGTCTATGGGAAAAAAAATTTTGCGATGTATTTTAATGATTTCAAACATTGAAATTGATATACATTCACTGAGATGCAATACAATATGCTTGCTGTAGAATAGGGTGTGCATAGCATTTATCTTTCATTTATAGGGACACACAAAAGTATTCGGTAACAGTACTGTGAATGAGAAATAATTGCTGAAAGTGTAATTTTAATTGTGGCCTGCGTTTTTAAATTAACTGTACAGTGCTTTACTTTGCTATAAATATACAAGTATATTGACTGAGCCCACATTTAAACTTGTATGTATATCAATATAGCAGAGTTGTTTCTAAAAGGTTGGTAATCCTTAAACATATTAAATATCTTCTTAAAATTAAAAACAAGAACAAAAAATCATGCATCAAGCATAGATTATGTAACACTTTCCAACGCTTCCAAAATAATTTTACAAATCATACCGTTTAATAAGCTAAAAGATAACATCTAAGTAATCCGAATATTTTTCATCAGCCCTGTATAGGATCTATAGATTTGTATATATACTACATAGGATGCTAAATTTTAGTTCAGTTAGGAAACGCGTAGCACAGTTTAAAATTCTCCGTCTGGAGTTAAATAATACGGAAATGTGTTCACGAACTTTTCTGCTTCCCTGTATAGGATCTACAGAATTTATACACACCACGTAATAGACAAAAAGCGAGTTAAAATTAAAATCGCGTTCAGTAACTTAAAACGCACTTCCAGGAATTATTGTTAACAGACAGTAAAGAATTCTTTTGTGTGTCCCTGTAAATGAACGATGACTGCTATACACACAATATTCTGTAGTAAGCCTCTTGTAATGCACCTTATATAAATTTCAATGCGTTTAAAATAGGGAAACATTATTTAAATAAACCGCAGACGATTTTTCTCCATAGACGTAATGTAACGGAATTCTTTTGACTGTCCCTGTAAAGTAACTATAAGTGCTATGCACACACTATTCCATATTAAGCTTCTTCTAATGCACCTTAGTGATATATATAAATTTCAATTCGTTTAAAATAGTGAAACATTATTTAAATAAACCTCAAGTGATTTTTCCCCATAGACCGCAATGTAATGGAATTCTTTTGAGTGTCCCTGTAAAAAAAGTATAAGTGCTACACACTTCCGTTGAAATAGGGAACATGCTATAGATAACGACTATAACATATAAAAATTGCAGAGCAATCCGAGCATATTTGCGGGAGTTAGAGCACGGACAGACGGCCATACGGCCAGACAAACCGAAGTCATAAACACTTTTCAACTAGGTTGGAAAGTGTTAATGAGGAAGTACTTACAATGGGGGTGTGTAAAATGTCAGATAAGATAACTCCAACAGGTGGTTCATTAAAACTATTTAATGTAGAAACTTGTAGTATACACACATCAGAGCCTTCTTGGCTGAAGTTCTTAATGAACAAGTAAAAGACAAACTATATTCCAGCACATACCCTATTTCCCATGATGAAAAACTTTTTGAACGACGTTCTACGAACATTAACATTAGAAAAATAGCATACACGGGAGCACAACAAAAATACTTCAAGATTACCTAAACTTTACAGCATAAATATATCCAATTTTCTTCGAACACTACCTAATGTATCTTAAATACTTCATATTTTCTACTCAATAACAACGTAATTTTCTCTAAGAATCATTTTAGAACCACTAGATACTGCAGACCCCGTGAAAACAACATTCTAGCCCTTTAAATGCAAGCGGCGTGCCAACGGCCAATCAGAAACGAGCAGGACATTTGCATATTCGCGGCTCTTCCTGACATTGCGCAAGAAAAATTACTTTTACATAAAAATATGATAACTTATTAAAATGTCATAAAAATTAACTTAAAACATGAAATGAGGCTAGAATAATCCTGACAGTAAATTTAAATGATGAACATAAAAATAGAGAGATTACGATTGCGATTGCAAATCCCGATGCAGAATTCAAAGAGAGAAGAACCACCGGCACTCAACTCTGTTAGTCGAACGAAAGGAAATAAATAAAACATCGCGGCGGCGGTAAAAACAGTAAGCAAAAGAAACAAATGTGCTGGAACATAGATTAACAAAAGATAAAAATAAATATAATAGGGTGGAAGGGGATGGGAAATAAAGCTTTAAATCCTACATTAACTCATTTTTTTTTGCATATTACTTGGTGTATATAAATCTCATATGCAAGGCTGCACAAAACATCTCAAGCCCTTTCCGTTTAATGATAGAAATTGCTGAGGGGAAATTTTAAACTTATGCTATGCATTTTCTAACTGAAGTAAATTTTAGTATTCAAATCTGTAGATCATTTACAGGGCTGTACAAAAGAATTCTGATATTTTTATGACTATTGATGATAATTTCTAAAAATGTGTTTTCAAATGTATTATGCGATTTCTAAGTAAACTTAGACGATTTAGAAATCGTTTAATACATTTGAAACCCATTTTTAGAAATTATCATCAATAGTCATAAAAATATCAGAATTCTCTTGTACAGCCCTGTAGATAGCCAAAAGGTAGGTTTCCCTGCCTGATTTGACTACCTTGTTTACTTAGACATCATTTTTCACCTTATTAATCTGAGAGTTTTGTTACAGTATTCTGAATATGTTGGAAAGTGTTTCATAATCTATGCTTGATGCATAATTTGTCATTCTTGTTTAATTTAACTTGGTTATTGTATGTAATGATGGAATTTTGTAGTTGATATTTTACTCACTTTTTGATATGCTAGAATTATATTTTAAAAAAATGTACATAAGTGTGTTTCCAATTTCAATACAATATTTTAATATTTTTAGAACTTTCTTATAGATTAATAAATTAATTTTAAGGTGTTTTTCCATTAGCTGGCTGCAGGTGATAAATTGCCAAATATTCTTTGAGTACAACTGTATACAAGTTATTAAAGCAATCTATTTCATTATGTGCCAATCCAATGCTCACCAAAATAGGCAACTGGCTGCAAACCTGTTTTATTTTTTAATATGCTTTAATCAATTAATAGTTTAATATTAATTAAATTATGATTATACATTAACAGAACAAATGTAGATATTCTGAATTCATAGTTTGAATAATGTTTTTATCTCCTTTTGCCATATCTTAAAAGAAACAGCAATATACAGTGAAACTTCCATTTAACAAAGTCTCATCATTACGCTTAAACACTTTGTTATGAAGAAAATTCGTTAAATAGAAATCAACTTAAATTTATGAAACTTGTATGCATATAACGATATAACCCACATAAAATAAAAATATTTGAAAAATGTATTTTAATTCGGGCAGTCTTTTTTTTAATACAATGTAGATATGAGAATAATTTAATTAGAATAATGTCTAAAAATAACACTAAACAGAAAGAAGTACACAAAAACCAAAGCGTACCTTTTCTTTTTTCATTAAAATATGATTAAATGATTCAAATGTGTTCACTGTCTTACAATCCGCTGAAATAAAATCATACATCCATCGCAACAGCAATCTCTCCGCTTGAATACTGTACACGTATGAAAGTAGAATAAACTTAGTTATATAGAATAAGTTTTTTGTAATATGGAGATTAATTTATATGTTAATGATGTGCAAAGTCAAGGTTCTGCAGAAAATTTCGTTAAGTAGAAAACTTCGTTAAATAGAGACTTTGTTAAAAGGAAGCTCCACTGTGTGTATATATATATATTAATAAATTTATTATCTCATGCTTTCTACAAAGCATAAATCATTATGGTGAATTTTCCATAATCGAGACCCACACCAAGGTAACATAGTGTAATGGATTTTTTTTTTTTTTCTGTAACAACATGAATTGAAATCTTGAAATTAAGAATGATTTTTAAGATTGACATTAAATGCTTATAAATGAGTGTTGTTTACAAAAAAAAAACTCTACTTTTATACTTATTTCATTGTAAACAAAACTAACTGATTTGTTTGATTTCTAGCAACTGTTTTAATAGTTATTATGGCTTTATGGTGTTAGTATAAAAGTGTGAATCCTCCATTAAATAAAACAGCTTTTGAAAGCAGGGAGACAATAAACTTGTAAACAAAGAACATGGTTCCTGCGAGTCAGAGAATAACTGAAAAGTTAAAGAAATTTCAAAATAGACCCAATGTCAAGTAAATATCAAGAGAATCGCAAAAAAAAAAAAAAAAAAAAAAAATTATTAAGGCAGGGAAAAATGAGAGAAAATTGCTCAGGATATGGATTGTAATTCAGCCTGTCATGTACTTTCTGCAACTTCACCTGATAACTTAAACAAATGCAAATAATAAAAGTCTGTAGCTTAAATACTTATTGGAAGAATATCTAATTCACCAGTTATGTGTACTTAATTATGTATTCTACGTATTTAGTGAATACAAAAATTTTAAATAAATAAAATTGCTAATCACCAAAAGGGTTTTTTTTTTCGTGTGTTGGTCAATACAATAAACCAAATCTGCTAAGAAAAGACTGCAAGCAAAAGGAAATCTGATAATATGAAATTTTTAAATTTTATCAACTTTCTAAAACAGCTTGCATAGATTTGTATTTGTAAATAAAGAAATTGTAAACAATCATTTGTTATAGAAAAAGATAATATGCATTAAGTACTTCACAATTTTTATTAGTTAAACTATGCATGTCACTTTTATTCAAAATTATAGAATCATTTTCTATTGTTAAAAGTATTTTTATAGGTATGAGTTCATATAAGAATAAAATATTTTCCTGAACCCTAGAAAACTAATGTATGTCATTTTGAGTAGATTTATTTGTTTTGATAATTTTGAAAGGATCGATTTAGCATGTGGCCAAGGAAAATGCAGAAAAGTCAGGAAATTTCTTTAACAGATGAGTGTAATTTTATTAATAATTAAAATCAGTGCATTTCTTCTAAAATTATGTTTAAGCTTGATTTTAAAAAAATCCCCAAAATATCATAATTTAATTTTAATTATTAAGATCTTAGTTGTCAATAAACTATATATAAAACTCAATAATTTGCATAAATAGCCAGAATACCAATGAAGCTGGTTTATTGAGAATTCCTATTTTTATTTTATTTTATTAAATTCACAAAAAGTTTAGGGATACATGGACTCTTAAGTTCTAAAAAAATGTTTGATATGGTTGTCAATGCTAGGTTTTTTCTGAATTCCTAATTTAAATTCAGAATAATAAAATATTTTAAATATTAATTGAATATGCATCTAGAATGTTATTCATATTTTGAAACTAAGTGCAGAGGGAAAAAAAAAATTGCACTTTCCAATATAGTTGAAAAGTGTTTGACTTTGGTTTGTCTGGCTCTGTTCTAACTCCCTTAAATATACTCAGATTGACCTGTAATTTGTATATGTTATTGACGTTTACTATAGCACAATCTCTATTGAAAATGAAGTGTGTAACACTTATTGTTTTTTTACATGGACTTTCAAAAGTATTCTGTTACATTACAGTCAATGAAGAGAAAAATAATTTCAAGTACACTTTAATGATGTTACACAATTTTAAACATAATCAAATTGATATGTATTTATGAAGTGCACTGAAACATACATTCTGTAGAATATGAGGGGCAAAGCATTTAATTTACATGGCCTCCTAAAAGAATTCAGTTACATGGATAAAAAACAGTGTAGCATATTTTAATTATGTACACTATTTCAAATATAATGAAATTGTTATACATTACTGAGGTTTACTATAAGATCCTTGCTGTAGAATATAATGTGCACAACATTTACCATTCATTTACAGGGACACACAAAAGATTTCTGACATAATACTGTATCCGAAGTACTGTGTTTTAGCAATAATTGCTGGAAGTGTGTTTTCATTTATGATATGCGTTTTTAAGTTTAACTAATTTTTATATGCTACATGGTTTGTATAAATGCTATAGATCCTATACAGGGCTACACAAAAGAATTCTTAACCATTACTGAGTATAGGAATTGCTTCAAGGTGGTTTTTAATTGAGCTATGTATTTTTAAGCTGAACTATTGAGCCTTGCGCAGCAGCGCAAGGCTTATTTATTTCCAGTGCGACCTCCCCATGCTATTCTAACACAGCAAATCCCGTTGAACAAGTTATTTTAACAAGTTATTTTACTGGAGTTTTTCCCACTTTTTGTACGTGCTTCCACAAATTTTCTTCAAAACACCTAATTCTGTAAAAAAATACATCTTCCAATCAAAAAACTCTAAATTCTGGTGTTGTTACTTTCATTAGAGACCTGTTTTCCACTATTCATCCAATCTGTTTAAACTGTATTATGGGTAAATTAAAGCTTTCTATTACAGTGCTGTCGAGATATTATGATTTTAAGAATTAGGCTGTGTAAAAAATTATACAGGGTCATTCATAATTCCCTCCGGGGTTTCGAAACGTTATAGTAAAAAAACGAAGACGAATATGAAAAAAAGAAACATATGAAATTATTCCGAAACTATTCAAGTTTTACTTACATACATTACAGGTGTTCTATGTGTGAACCCTTGGTCACACGGCATACATCCATGCGATAGTCCAGTTCCTGCCATACTCCGTTTCTTTAAATCTGAATCAGTGGTGTCAGTTCAACGGGCCTTTCGTAATAAATATCGAAAACAGGGACCAACTGACAAAACAATTCATGTGTGGTACCGGAAATTTAAAGAAACTGAGTATGGCAGGAACTGGACTATTGCATGGATGTATGCCGTGTGACCAAGAGTTCACACATAGAACACCTGTAATGTATGTAAGTAAAACTTGAATAGTTTCGGAATAATTTCATATGTTTCTTTTTTTCATATTCGTCTTCGTTTTTTTACTATAACGTTTCGAAACCCCGGAGGGAATTATGAATGACCCTGTATATAGGATGGGGGGGGGGGGGCGTTTTGTCCTTTCAGGAGGAGAGGAATTGGGAAGTACAATACAATTAGGAAATACAATAAAGCGATCTGTTTTAAACTTTACGATATTTTATAACACATAATATAAATTTTTAAAAATGAAGCCGCGTCAAAAATAATGGGGGGGGCTGGGGGGATTTTCTAAATTTTGTCGAAACCCCTCATGTGATATATCATTAGAAAGGTCTGTGGCTGCTTAATCATATTATGCATCTCCAGTGTCCATTCCCCCACTTCGCCCCCCCCCCAAGGTTTGGCACTTTTCTAAATTTTGCCGACATCCCTCATGTGATATATCGTTTGAAAGGTATGTGACCGCTTAATCATATTATGCATCTCCGGTGTTCATCTCCCACTTTGCCCTCCCCCAAGGGGGTACTTTTCTAAATTTTGCGATACCCCTCATGTGATATATTGTTGGAAAGGTCTCAGACCGCTTAATCCTATTATGCATCTCCGGTGTCCACCCCCCCCCCCCTTTTCCCTCCCAAGGGGGGCCGCTTTTCTAAATTTTGCCGATACCCCTCATGTGATATATCGTTGGAAAGGTCTGAGACCGCCTAATCATATTATGCATCTCCGGTGTCCGATCCTTTGCTCCCCCCAAGGTGGTACTTTTCTAAATTTTGCACACATCCTTCATGTGATATATAGCGTTGGAAAGGTCTGTGACCGCTTAATCATATTATGCATCTCCGGTGTCCATCCTCCCACTTTGCTTCCCCAAGGGGGGTACTTTTCTAAGTTTTGCACACATCTCTCATGTGATATATCGTTGGAAAGGTCTGAGACCGCTTAATCATATTATGCATCTCCGGTGTCCATCCCCTCCCTTTGCCCTTCCAAGTGGGGCACTTTTCTAAATTTTGCCGATACCCCTCATGTGATAAATTGTTGGAAAGGTCTGAGACTGCTTAATCATATTGTGTATCTCCGGTGTCCATCCCCCACTTTCCCCCCAAGGGGGGTACTTTTCTAAATTTTTCACACACACTTCGTGTGATATATCGTTGGAAAGGTCTGTGACCGCTTAATAATATTATTTAGCGTGTGTGCAGCACGAATGCTATACGGTGCCGCAGGCAGTGGGAACCCGAGCCGGAGGTTCGTTCAGTTAGAGGTTTATACTATTCGGTGTGCAAATTAAGGGATAACTCGGTGCGTGCGTAGCACGACTGGTATACGGTGCCGAAGGCAGCAGGGACTCGGGTCGGAGATTCGTTTGGTTAGAGGTTTATAGTATTCAATGTGCAAATTAAGGGATTATCCGGTACCAAAGGCAGCGGGGACTCAGTTCGGAGGTTCGTTCGGTGCAAGGTTTTACAAGATTCGAGGCACCGATGTAAATTAGGGGCTTGCTAGCGGGCGAAGCCAGCTAGTTTTCTTAGTATATGTATTATATAACAAATACTCTTGACACATTCACTGTTTACAATTATATTCAAGAACATTCTGCTCATATATATTCGTTATTATTTTTATACTTCTTATTATATATGATAAAACAACATAAGATTTTTTTCGATAGCTTTCACACACCACTTACTAGAGTACCTTTCCAAAGTTTTTTTTAAACGTATTTTGCACAATGTAATAAAATTATTTTCAAAAATGAACATGATTCGTTTATTATTATCATTATGAAGATGAGAAACAATCCGTTAAAGTCCGTTATATATATATTTTTTTTGTTAAAAATTAGTTTTATTATTTTAATTTTTTACAGAATAATCAATGTTTGAACTGTATATTTCATATTACCAATACTGATTTTGATCTGTGCAGTCTTTTGCATACTTGCCTCGTTTGAATCTTATGTGCTTCATATTAATTTGTTATTAAAAAGCCTGACATATTAAAAAAAAAAGGAACTTGCAAAGCAAATTAAAAAAAAAAAAAAAAAAAAAAAAAAAAAAAAAAAAATTATTTCCATATTGTTAAGCCCGAGAAGGGACAGATATTAAAATTATTTTCTTTAGTCAATGCTACAATAATGTTGCATTTTTATATTAAATCTTGCTCAGTCTATTTAATCTTAAAAAAGTAAATTTAAATTTGAAACATGATATTAAAGCAACTTTAAAACATTTCATGTAGTTGAAATGAAATCTAAATAAATCTTCAACTTTTTTTTTCCAGTTTTACATGCATTATGCAAAATTTGTATTGTAGCAAATTCTAACAGACAAGAAACATGAGAAGTTCAAATAATTAAAAAAGTTGAAGATTAATTTAGATTTCATTTCTACTACATGAAATGTTTTAAAGTTGCTTTAATATCATGTTTCAAATTTAAATTTACTTTTTTAAGATTAAATAGACTGAGCAAGATTTAATATAAAAATGCAACATTATTGTAGCATTGACTAAATAAAATAATTTTAATATCTGTCCCTTCTTGGGCTTAACAATATGGAAATAAATTTATTTATTTAATTTGCTTTGCAAGTTCCTTTTTTTTTAATATTTATTGTATTAAGAGATGTTTGTAGAACAAATAAAATCATATACAGGGCCATGAAAAGATGGCTGCCTATCAATGATAATTTCTGGAAGTGTGATTTCAGTAGTTTTAAATGTGTTTTAGCCTGAATTAAATTTTAACTTAATATGTTTGAAATTGGAAAATTGTTAAAAATTGGAGTCCTTTTCTGGATATGCACAGTAATTGCTGAAATCTGGTTTTCAAATGTGTTAAGTGCTTTCTAAAATGTTTACTTATGTAACTTATTTACCTTTATTAAACAGTGACTTTTTGTTAAAGTATTTTGAAAGTGTTAGAAAGTACGTCATCTACACTCGATGCATCACTTTTCTTTCTTCTTATTTTGTAATGAAGGTTTTTTTAAATGCATTACATTAAATATTGTTATTCTTTTGTTGTAATTATGGCTGTATGGGTCATACTACTTGCTGGACAACCTTTGTATCAGATACATTCACTCGACTAATTTCACAGTATGCTACAAACAACTCTTTCCAAACATTGGCAAATATGACCATATAACTAGGATATGGATTTGTTTTTAAGTAAAATAGTTTCACTTCATTGTAAATACCACTGTGAACATCAATATTACACTGTTAGTTACCTTTTGTTAATTTTGTTTAGAACCTTTCATATAATCTTCCAGCTTTCATATGTTAACATCTATGTTACAATATTAATGTGAATAAAATATATGCTGCAATGTATATAATTACATGATGCTAAATGACAGCAGTTTTAGTTCTGTGATTTAATTTAATATATTTTTTTTTTCTCTTTCAGCCTGTTGACTTACCTAAAGTGCTTACTCACCTTCGCTTGCAACGTATGTTAACTGTTCAGACTCTAGCTCAGTACAAATTTGTGTACAGTGTTCTAATACAGTATCTCAAAAACTCTCGCCTTATTTAACAACCACCATTCTTTTTTTTTCTTTTTTTTTCCTTTTTGTGCTATATTTTAGTTGTAAATTATGTTGTAAATATATCTAACTCTTGAGCTTATTCCTGTGGGAAGTTTTTTTAATTTTTTTTTTTCCAGTGGTAACATGTGCCTTTAAGTACTAAACTTTTATTTTTAACTTTAACGCTGCTGATAAGTTAATTTTAATTAGTTCTTTTTTATATAAGTTTGAAATTTGTGATAAATACTTATCAAATAAGTGCAGATGTTTTTAACCAATACTCTACTATTTTTTCAACGTGCTGGCTTTACCTTTTGAGCAATAAATTGTTTTTTAAGATAGGGTAGGTATTTGCAGTGTTTGTAACATATTAACCTGAGTGATTTTTTAAAGCTAATTTATGAAAAAAAAATGTAATTTTTTAAAAATTACCATTTGAATTTTAATTCTGAAATGTTTTATATAATATACACATACTGCACTTCGAGTAAGTTAGCCCAAATTTAAATGGCTGCTGATACTGTGTAAAAATGAAGCAAATAATTTGTAGGATATTGTATAAGATATTTGTAATTTTAAAAACTATTTATTAAAATTTTAAACAATTTGTGAATAAAATGCTTTTTATCAATTAGTTGTTGATTTTTTCTTATACTTTTTGTAATATAACATAATCAAAAATGCTTTTGTCAATTTCCATTTGTTACTTACTCATCATACGTAGTATAGGGTAAGCCTTGTAATCGTTTTGAAAATCGGTAAAAAAAATGTTGACGGATTTACACGTTTCAGACACTAGAGATTCCGAAAAACATATTTTTAGAAAAAAAAATTTGCCGTCCGTCTGTGTGTCTGTAAATGCTCTATCTCCCGAAAAAATTGAGATAGAAACTTGCAATTTGGTATGTACTTAGTATGTAATAATGGGAAGAAGCCTATTTAATTTCAATAAACTTGATTAACCGGAACTATTTTTTTCGGACTCTCGAAATATTCGTTCTGGTAAAAGGTATATAAAAACTTTCGAAATTGTTTATTTTAAGAAATGAATATAAAAGACAATAAAAAAAACATAAATTTTGCATAAAGCATGAAGTCGATCGGATAATGAGTTGCAGAGATATTTGGAATCCTATTTTCCACACTCTTCGATTTTTTATGACCCTGTATTTCATCCAATTTCACTTCAAAGATATATTTTAATTGGAAATTTGACGCTTAATCAGATGCAATAAACTGCTAGTTAATAGGATTATTATTTTTGGAGTTATAAGCATGTTTCTTTCAAGCAATTCAGTAATCGAGCCTTTAAAGTTTATGATGTCATCAAGCCACGATTTTATTTGAATTGCTATGCATTTTATAAGTAGTTTACACATTTTTATTTTAATATTTTACATTATGCATATCAATGATGGATAAGTATTACGGTGGCCCCCAATGACTAGTTTTTGCTAGGTATTGTTTTTTACTAATATTAAGTACTTTTTTTTTTTTCACTGTCTTTAAATGTTGAAATAAATTTGGAATTTACATTACAGATTTCCAAAAACATTTTTTCTGAATTTACTGCATATTGTGTATAAATGAAGATAAAGACTCAGTTTAAATTTTACACTTTTATTTATTCGTACATATCTTCTGAATGTGTTTTTATTTTAAACAAAATCAAGTGTTTCAGCAGTTAGTTACTAGAGAAGTAGAATATTTTAAAAGAATCATATTCATTCAATCATTATTTTTCAAAGAAGCATATTCATTGTTTATAGTTGAATTTATATAAAACTGATTAATTTAGGGGTTTTGTTAAGAACCTGGACATTTAAAAAAAAAAGTTGGAACATCAGAATATCTAGTCACTTTAATTATTTGTAAGAATCCTAGAATCTTATTATAGCTCTCAAAATTTTAAAATTTAATTATTATTATTTGTTTTTTATATTCATTTTCAATCAAATTTCTGCAATAAATTTAAATTGTAGCAGTTGGATTATTTCACTGTTGATATATGAAAATAATGAAGAATATATCTTTATTAATGTGAATTTCTCATTTAAATTTTTAAGGAAAAATCATTTTACTTTGAATATATTGTGTTTAAAGTGACATTCAAGGTTCTAAAAGTGAAATGTTTTCAATGGAAAAAATTACAGTTGTAGAAGGAAGCATGTATGAAACTGACATATTTTCTATATTTGTATCAAAATGTCATTTTCTGACTTTTCATTTTACCAGCTCCAAAATAATGACTAAATATTCAAAGGATGAAATGCTTTTGCCTGTGAAAATGACATCAGTGGAAAGGTACTATTTCAATGCAAAATCTGCAACATTTTACTATAATTGCATCAAAATCACCTAATTTTTATTTAACCATCCTTGTAATTAAGATTTCCTATGTATGATAAGAAATTTTATAAAATTCATATTATAAATCTTTTCTAAATGTAGATTTCCCCCCCGAAATCTAAAGATTTTATGAATTGCAAATGCAACACATTGGCTTACCACTTGGCTAGTATGGTATGAACACATTAAAGTATGTTGCTAATAAAATATTTTGTAAATGTCATAAATAAAAATTCATTCTGAATTTACTGCAGTCATCCTGCCATACCTTTTAAGACAAACTTGGTGATTTTTGGAGATATGGATAAAAAGATACATGCTTTGTTGCAAAGCTAAGCAGTATTGATTTATATGAATTGGTGCTCTGTATGCATTAAGAACATACATCTTAGTAATTAAAAAAACTGGTATTGTACAAGGACCCAGCAATCGGATCATTCGATGAATCTGAATGAAATTTCATGTGTAGATATTTCAAAGTATATATTAAAAAATAAAGGGAGGGACAACAATAGTTCTCTCACATTTACAATAACGAAAATTTCAAATGGCAACACATTTTTTGCATTGCAAAATTATTTATACAGTAAAATACCATAAATGGCAATACAGTATGTGTACCACTTAAAATGGAAACATTCGCCACACAAAACAGAGCAGTGAGAGCAACAAATAAAACCAGACTGGGGGCAAAAAAATATATTTTGACACTATAATTTTCAAGTGGCTACCTTTAAAAACGATAATGCACTGCATGCAGGAGATTGTGAACAACAATAAATCATGGCATGAAGAATATATAGAATGTCAAATGCACTTATCAAATTTAGCATGCATACCTTAAGCAAAATCCCATTGGAATGTATTCAAGTGACCATGAAAATATGAAATAACTGACACATGTGGTGGTAAAATCTGTGATAATATAGAAATTTTATCAAATTGTGAATTTAGATATTTTATAACCCAACTAAAGTTTGTTTTGGTCAAATATATACTCGCTAATGCTCGCCAAACCCTATGAATTGCGAAGCAATTCACATTTAGACTGCTACGCAGTCAATTCTAGCTGGAACAAGTACTACCATAATCATTTTAGCATATGAAATTAACAATTTTTTTTTTATGTAAAAAAAGTAATTGAAAACTTTATTGAAAACACAATTAAAAATGCATTTATATTGGTGCTACCAATGGGCATAAATCATTTAAATACTATGAAAAACGGATCTTGGAAAAACAGTTAGATTAAAATTCATTGCTCCTATAACATTATACAGCACGGCTTAAATTCATTAAAAAAAAAAGTGAGAAGAAGATAGTTTATATATATCATCAATCATTGTTTAAATTTTGTTCGATATATTACTGTTCTAATTGATTACAGATTTTTGAAAAAGAAATTATTTTTTTATTTCACCAAGACAGCAACAGATGGCAGCAGGTGCAATCTAGACAGTTGATATTTTTATTCTGTCTGACTTTCGTGTGAGTGAAATTCGTAAATAAATTCTAAATAAGAGTTGAGAATTCATTTGGAATTAACGATATTATTCATAATTAAAATGAGGAATCAACTCAAACGCTTTGGATTACCTACATTTTATTTTATTTTTAATAATTGCTAGTTTCAGTTTCACTGCTCTCACGATGGCCGCTATATTTAAGCTAGAACCTACGGTTGTTGCCAAATGATAATCTAGAAATTAAACCTTTTTTTCTACGCCACGTAAAATAAATATATATATAGATTAGATAGAAAAAAGAGATATTTCTTACCACAGTCTTGGAATAATGTTATGAAGTGGAAAATATGACTGTGGTCATTAAATTATGCTGAAATGAAAAAACTTAATTCATCCCAGGCAACTACTCATAAAGTCTCCGGTAGCGATAATTTTTCATTTAAATTAATAACGGCAATTTTTTTTAGCAAGGCACTGCATCATCTCTCTGGTCAGTAACTCACACTCAACTTTTTCAAGCACAATCAAACTTAAACTGGCTTTTAAGTTAGAAATTATGTTAGAAGATGTATCAGATGGAACTGACAAGTAATGGAAAACTTATAATTGTGCATTGTGAGTTCTGTTCTGAATATGAAATATGTATCCGGCAAAAGTCAAATTGAGGTTAAAAACCATATACTAGTTGATTCAAAACAATTGTCCTGATTACAAATGTCAATAACTGTCGTAAACAATGATAAGAACAAAAAATGTTAACACAATATGGGAAGAAGTTCAAAGTTTTGTGTGATGCATCTGTTGCAGTGACATCAGCCAAGGACATTTATGAAAATTAAGAACCACAGTACAGATTACACTTATAGACCCTATATGTACTGTACATACATATACTTTATACGAAATTGTTCCCTTATGGGGTGTTCCTTCAGTTTGTGCCCAATACATTTGTCCCCCACACTTCTTTATGCATGCCCCCAATGTCAGAAAGTTATTGCCATTTGTAATCAGGACAGCCATTTTGAATCAGTGTGTATTTTGGTTTAGTTACTAATAGTAGAGTAGTGGAAAGGTTAAAAAAAAAAAAAATTAACCCAGAACTAATTCAAACAAATAGTTTGACTTTTTCTGTATTAAGGCATATTAAGAACATATTCTGTAAAATAAACATTTATATTTAATTGCAAAAAATAGTTATAGAATATTTATGACATAAGTGCTAAAATGTTTTAATACCTAATCCTTCCACTTTCACTTTAATTTTGCATATTTTATTAAAGCTGTATTTGTGTTACATTATATTTGTTACTTTACATTATTATAATAAACAAATGTTTATTGTTACATAGTTTTTTTTTTTTTTTTTAAACCTTTCCACTACTCTACTAATAGTAACTATACTAAAATAATACATCATGTGTATTAAAAATTTACATGCCTGGAAATTAATTTAAAAATCAGTAATTTAAGTTATTTTCAAACAAACTTTATTTTAAAGAGCATTTATTGTCCATTCAATGGGGTGAATATTAACATTATGCAATCTTTAGAAGTGATGATATATGCAATCAATGTAATACCGCAGAATGCAACATTTAGTATTACTTTTAAGTTAAGCAATAATGACAGACAGTAACATAATATAGATATTACTTTATGTGTCAAGAAGATTTTTATTTTTGTTTGTATATATTTATCATGTATTCCCACAAAAATATTTACCTGCATAAAATCAGTTGACTCTAAAACTTTGCATAAGTCAGTATTCATAAATATGTTGGGAAAATGAAAATAAAATTTAAAAAAATTACATCATATGAAACCATAGCTTAATGAAAGCATAAAATTTGAAACACATTGTAAAAATTCCATCTTATTTCATTTCTAAATCATAGATATGTGAAATGAAAACACCAGAAATAGCAGTCTCCATGGGTTCTAGCCAATTTTAGTTCATTAGACTTGGGCCAGGTCTAAACTTTGATGTAATTCATTTTGAACCTTGTTGGGCTGGCCTTCTTTACTAAATCAGTGTTCCTACAGGTCAGGGAATTTTTAATGTAGTGCTTTCCAACATGATCTCAGTTAGATTTTAGGAGCTCTAAAAAATAAATCTCCCGGTTTGAAATTATAGCTATAATAATTAAATAATTATCAGCATGGCAGGGTTTAGTTCCACTAATTTAATTACTGGATGAAGACAAAATAGCTTTATGCTGCAAGTTACAGTTTGAAATAGAATGTTATACCACTTGGATGAAATCTTGGATTTTGTCCTCTTAAATATGTGATTATAAATCTTACCATTTCAGTGTTTTGCACTTTTTGTTTAGCTGTAGGCAACATCATCTCCTTATTTTAGAGATCTTCCAGTATTAGGCACTATAAAACAAGTGTCCATGTAAGAGTTTTTGCAAAAGAAAGGAGATATTCCTATTAGAGTAATGCATTTTTATGGAAGTTAGGAACTGCCTGTAACTTGGAAGTTTCATTGCGGAATGTTTTAAAACCATATATAAGCCAAATTTTTACTGAGAAAGTTCAGAGAAATTTTTATAAAAAAGTCAGAGAAAACCTGGAAAAGTCGGAATTTTTGTACCAAAATTGTGTAGGAACCCTGTAACTTTTTTTGGAGTCATCTGAATGCAATTTTCTAAATTACCATTATAGTTATTATTCCGTATTTCATGACTTGTGGACATATAATCTGATAATTGTTATACTTTAAAATGTTTTCATATGTATACATGCAATATTATTCTTTTGAAGGAATTTTAATTGTAGGATAATGTTAAGAAACAAAACAATTTTTTTCAGAAATTCAATTGATTCAGGCTGGATTAGGCCTGGTTACATAGATTTTTGAAAGATCTGGACCAGGTCCGGGCCTAAAAACTTCAGCTTGAAAAATAACCTGTACCAGGAATGTTGCTTAGAGAGAAAAGCAACAGATGGTAGCTTGTATATATATTTTTAAAAATTTTGGAAGTGTTCTAACTTTTGTTTAATTAGCATATTTTTTTTCTTCAAATCTCACTTAATATCATCATAGCTAGTATGTAATAATTTATACAAGAAAATGCACAACAGACTTTAACCCTAGATTAATTTTAACACAATTATTCAAATTTGTAAAGAAATCATACAAGTTGTAATTTTCCAACTGGACGAAAAATGTCCGGGCCAGGACCCTAGATTAATTTTAACACAATTATTCAAATTGGTAAAGAAATCATACAAGTTGTAATTTTTCAACTGGACGAAAAATGTCCTGGCCCGGACTTTCGTCCAGTTGGAAAATTACAACTTGTAAGATTTTAACCCCTTCGGGACCGATGGCTTTTACACAAATTTTATTCTGTTGGCACCACTTTTTTTTAAAAAGCTGCCTTTACTTAAACTATCACAAAAATGCTCTAATTAAAGAAAGCAAATATTACTTTTATTTTTTACTGGTGCCTAAAACAAATTCTGTATGCTCTTTTTGAGGTTGCATATATGCGACCATGGTCCCGAATGGGTTAAGGTTTAGATTGCGTTTTATGCAGAATTGAAACTCAAAATTCTGCAATTTATGATTTAAGCATCTTTTACCAGTTATGCTATTAAACAAATGAATTAGGATTTCAATTACTCTATGCAGTTTTTAAGGTGTAGCATAAATAATAAACTGGAAAAAATGAGGGTATTGGGCCAAGCTATTTCAACATTTAAAGAAATAGCTCTTCCAAGAACATAAAAGATAATGGTAATTCTTGGTGGAATGTTTTCACAGCAATGAATTTCAACTAATTATTGTATAATTACACACATTTGTGAAATGCAGTTGTTTTAGGAGTTTTCCTAAATGGCAATGTTGCTTATTGCTTTCAATTACCGGAAAGCAACCTAGCCATAGAGAAAGCTTTGTTGTAACAACTGTTATGCTGACAATTAAAATTGTAGAAGACTCACCATTAGTCATTATTACTTTCATTGCCTGAAAAAAGTTGTTATACCTATTGTATGTATTGAATCCAAATTATGGAAAAGGAATTTAACTTTTATTGAAAGTATTTCGTAGACAGCTGTTGCAATATTAGGTAATTTTGCAAAGAAGAAACATCTTTATTTAGGGCTTGACTATAGAGTTATAGCACTATTAATAAGGCAAATCATGGAAAGAACATAAATGTGATACATCAACTGTCAATCACAAACACATTAATGCTCAGCCTCAACTAATTGTCTACACGGCTTTACAAACTTGCTAAAATGTGGTAGCCAGCAAAAAATATTTACCCCCTTCTCCATAATTGATTAAATAAAAACACAGATGTTTTTTTACGAATTAATTGAGAAAAAAAAATAAACAGTTTAGAATTATTAGTTACATAGTTTCAAATGCTAAACTACATTAATACTAAACTAGTATTATGTTACATAACCATAAAATAATATCACTAATTATAATTAAAATGTAGACAAATGCTTAAGTGATTAAAAGAAATAACAAAAGGCTTACAAAAACCTTTTTAATGATTCAACATACGTTTCAACGCTACATTTCGGCGTCATTTTCAAGAAAAATATAATGATAAAAAAAATATTCTTGCAAATTTTGAAAAAATGGACATTACAACTACAGCACTGGCACGACTTAATAGAACTGAAGCAATAGAAATTGATTTTAAAAATAGTAAAATAATTTACCCATCAAGAGCCTACTACCCATCCATTATCCGTGAATCCATAGAAATCAACATGAGTAACGCAAACATTTGCAATGAAACCGTTTCATTTGAATTGCCCAAAATTTGGCACGAGATTCTTTTCCGTTTGAAAAAGCATAACGAAATATAATTTTTACGATTACAGTTGGCTACTTCAAACACCTGCTTTTCTCTTTTTTTACATATTTGGATCTCGTGATTCGTGTCTTCAAGGTTATTTTTTCAAAATTTGCAAGAATATATTTTTTTTATCATTATATTTTTCTTGAAAATGACGCCGAAATGTAACGTTGAAACGTATGTTGAATCATTAAAAAGGTTTTTATAAGCCTTTTGTTATTTCTTTTAATCACTTAAGCATTTGTCTACATTTTAGTATTATGTTATTTTCTTGAAATTTTTATTAAGTTTGATAGGTTCACTTCAAAGGAATTACTTATAGTCAGTTATATGTTATTATTCTTTAAAATGAATGTGATAGATTAATTGGTTTTAATTCTGAACACAAAAATCGGATTTGAAACTTACAAAAACTTTACCACGTTTTAGCATTGCAGCCCATTTTATATGCAACAGATGCTGGATTGACACATTTTTCTTACTGTTTCATTGAACATCCTCCCCATTTTAATCACGTGACATGCTAGTTAGAGCAGAAAATAATGGTGCTTTCTGTTCATGAGATGGGAAAACCTTTTAAATTTGGTTCTTCTGTTAAAAATAAAAAAGAGCAGGAAGATCACTGCTTGCTCTGCAGGAGTAGGGGTAGGAGAAAAAATACTGTTTGCGCTCACACACACACACATTTTTAGGTCAATTTTGGTACAACAGAAAAACAAACAAAAAAAACGCCAGATTAAATAACTTGTTTGCCAGTTAAAAAAAAGACTTGGTCGCGAGTGTAATTGCATTTGTTTAGCCCTGGTCTTACAAATCACAAAATTTATTTAATAGGTACCTTAGATACACACAAAAGAAAGATTTTGTAGAACTTTTAAAATAAAAGAAATTTAAAAAGTATTTATATACCTGCTTCATTTTGAAGATTTCAGAGTAGTCTGATACAAATCACACCCACCGAAAAATAAATAAATATAAGAATCATCATGCACTTTACGTAAGATGTACCAAATATGAAATGCACAACATGGCGCTAGGAATTGTTTCACTATGCTTCCTTGTTTTAGTTTTAAATACTACCAATAAATGGCAATACATATTTTTAATGGAAGTGTGTTGTAGTCACTTTAAATCAAAATGCATTTTTGTTTAAATTAGTTCTGCATTCTTATCTAACCCGACTCAACTATATGTTGCCCAAATTGTAACAAGAAATATAAATGATAATTCTGGAGATATTTAAAGTTTAACAGAGAGAAAAATATTTTTATTAAATGCACAATGCAGTGAAACCACTAATACTGGTATAATGGGACCAGAAGGAAGTATTGTTATAGACAAGTTCAAGGTCAATTCCCTGGCTCTAAAGTAAATGTTTTATGTAAGTATGCAGTATGGACTGACAGTTTTTGAAATTCAAGGAAATGATGATATCTAATGAAGTTATTCATGTAGGAGAATAATGTGTGGTTAGCAATTGTTTCCTTAGCTTTCTTGTTTTAGTTTTAAATATTACCAATAGATGGCACTGCACTTCTCACACTCAAATTAACACATAAAGGTAGAATTCCTATAATAGAGGCTGACGCATCCTTGCAGATTTGCCATCCGAATTGGAGCTCAGTCGAAAAACTAAGCTAATTTTCCACCATTTAACAGCCAACCGGTTCTATTACAGGAGTCTTAGGCAACCCCAGATCCGGCTGCGGTAGATTGATGCTGAACTGTGTACCAATAATCCAAAACAAAATGGATATGCATCAGCTCCTATTGGGATTTAAAACAACCTATAGAGGCGCTGATCATAGCCGTCGGTACAGGAAAATTGGCCCTTTAACTAATGCTAAAGTTCCATTGAAACCATTATTTATTGTAAACGCATTTAAAAGTTTTAGATATTCAAATTTGGATAATTTTCACTTTGTCATATAAACACAGAACACAAATATCATATGAAATCTGAAATTGTGCAAAAAAATAACCATTATGAACAAATTAAAAATGCATGTAATGCAATGGGCTAGCAAGGGATTTTCCTGAAGCGAGAAGTTATCAAGGTTTAGATAGCGTTTTATGCAGAATTGAAACTCAAAATTCTGCAATTTATGATTTAAGCATCTTTTACCAGTTATGCTATTACACAAATGAATTAGGATTTCAATTACTCTATGCAATTTTTAAGATGTAGTATAAATAATAAACTGGAAGAACTACCGATATTGGACAATGGCATGTAATGCAATTGCATCACATCTTTTTTCCACCAGATGGCGTATTTGAGCTCTTGAATTCCCAATTATAGGAGTCTTACATAAAGGTGGATCAAAGTTCACCCGATTTTTATTCTTCATTCTGTTTATCTGCTGAAATGCCAAAAAATCTTTTGTGTTTTGAAATTGCAATATTACTTTAAGCATTCTTAAAGTTTGAAAGAATGCAACATCATCCATCAGTGATATTTCAAAGTAAAGAAATTTCTGACTTCACACATTATATTCCTGGAAGAATAACTTCAATAGCTGTCATCATTTACTTGTTATCGAATTTCAAAAACCGTCACTCCTTTTAGGACACCCTGTAAGAGTGATTTAATGCTTGTAATGATCTTAATAAGGAAAATTAATTTGTTTTTAATGATTAATTACTAAAAATACATAAAATAAATAATCTAATGTTGCACAAATGAATCTGAAATTAAACCAATTTGCCAACATCTAAATGAACGGGAATCAACACTGAACAGTGTGAGATATGTTCTATTCTGTAGAAGTCAATATCCAAAATTAGTTTTTGAAAACTGTATTATTTTTCATTTTGGTTTTCAATGAATGAACTAATTTTTATTTATTTTGTCTTTGAAAATGCATGCTACTTCTATTATGTCTAAGGTTGACCAAACATGCTCGAAATTAGAAGACATTCTCAAATTTCAGGGACTAGTTTACTCAGTTCCTGCAATTTTTCATTTAAAACATTTTTTGGATTTTAAAAGGGTAGTAAATCCATGAAACAAAAAACAAGTGGGTAAGTGTGATCCAAGTTCGCACAAAGGGTTTCGTTTAATATTCCTTTCAAAACACTTTATCCTTTCTTTAAAAAATCCAAATAAATTTCATTTTCTAAAAAAAAAAAAAAAAAACTGTCTATTTTTCTCGGTTTTTCGAATATCTGAACCGGCCCGATAGCGGGTGAAGCCCACTATTATATTCTGTCATAATAATATCTGTCATGTGGACTAAATGCGATATTTAAAAAAAAATAATTTCAAAATTAAACATGTTCTACACCTTCAAAATGTTAAAATAGGCGAATATTTCCATAATCGGGTTTTTATCACGATTCAATACGTTCCTCAAACTCATATATTTACTATTCTCTATTACTCATATTCATACTCGCTTTGTATTATACTGAAACATTTGAAAAATCCGTTAAACTTGCAATAGGACGTCAGATTTTCTTTTTAATTCTCTAATGACGTGTAATTAATCTGCTTTGTGTACATGCACACATACTCTTACTCCTTGTATTATTGAGAAATCTTTCTGTTTTATTACCACTATGACGTCAATCATTTTTATTTCATATTAATCTTTTTTTTCAATGGGTGAAACTTTTATTTCATTTTTATTTTTCATGTGGAAATCGTCTGATAGAAAATTAATTATTGTAGATAGAAAATTAATTATTGTAGATAGAAATTCATCATGGATTTTTAATTTTTGGCATCTGCTATAAGGAAAAATGTTCAAATTTAATAAGAAAAGGCTGTTAGAATTTTGGTTTTTTATCTCTATTTATTAAAATAATACGAATTTTTCAAATTTTAATATTTTCAGCTCTTCACAGCTGATATTCTGATTTATACACAAAGTTTCAACTCTGTAAGTTACACAGTTTCCGAGAATGGCTCTGTGACAGACAGACAACGCAGCGGGAGCAATAGGGTTTCGTGAGATGAACGAAACCCTAAAAACAAACATATAAAGCTTAAAAAGTTATGAAAGCTATTTAAGATGTCCCATTATAAAATTTGCACATGTTAATTATATCTAATTCAGCTTATTAAATTTCATCCACTGTCAATTGGGGTTCTTGATAGCCCAGATTTTTGTACAAAAATCCAAACTGCACATATTTTCTGCGTATGTTTCAGGATATTTGTTGCTAATACGATTTGAATGCATGGTCTTTTTATGCCCAATAAAATAAATGAAAATGTAATTTGCTTACATTTTCCCAATATCCAAGTATAAAAAAAAGAATAGATTTTTAAAAGTTTAAATTACTTTTGTGATAGGAAACTTAAAACTTCTAGGTATATCACCTTTGAGACCAGACTATCTATATTATAAAGGACAAACGTGTCCGTGCGTGACGCTGACGTCATTTTGCGAATGGCAATAGTTGATGAAATTTCGGTTTTGCGATTTTAGCTACTGCAATTTTTTTAATGTCTAAACATCGCACATTTTAAATTTTTACACCGTTATAAAGGGGGAAAAATCTATTTTCAAATGCAATCTGTTTGAAAACTGTATCTTAATTGACTGATTTATTAAAGCATTTAAATTAAATTTCAAGCATGATTTAGTTTTTAAAATCTATATCGCTTGCCGACGATTACAAAATATTAATCTGTTTGCACTTTAAACAATTTAAAAGTTCAGTATTTGACTCCAGCTAATGTTCCATAACGAAATTAAAACTTCATTAAGGAATAAATAAAATAGTATAAATAAAACACAGATTTGACAGACATGTAATTGAAATAAACGCTTAAAACTGCTGAAATTATCAGAACAAAAACAAACTGCTGTAGATAACGAAATTTTTACCGATTTCTTTAGTGTTGTTAGCGCGCAATCTAACAAAAATTATTAAATGTAAAATATCTATTAGTTTTCAATAACAAAAAATAAAAAATGGTTTTCACATATATTCTCTATCCCGGGTTGGATGCCCTAGTGTTTCTAAAATCGCAACTAATCGAAGTTACTCATTATTGAATGCCACAGAAGTGTTTGTTTGTTTGTAAACATGTCCCTTGCTCAGAGCCTCGAACCCAAAAGAAAATTTTAAATCGCAACTGATTGGGGCTGTTCAGGAAAGAAGATCAGGCGGCGCGCGGGCGATGGAGATTTAAATATAGAGTGAGTCTATACTGTGACTGAAATTGAAAGGCCTGCGTTCGTTATCATTGATTTGGACATGCAAATCAATGATAATGATCACGGTCCTTCATTAGCGTATTTTAATGATATTTTGTTAAATTAAGAAGTGAACTTGGTGGCCGAATGGTTAGAGCACTGCTCTTGATTCTGGAGGTTACGGGTTCGATCCCCCAAAAATTTTTGTTTGATTTTTCTGTTTTTTTTTTTTTTTTTTTTTTCATTTAAAAATGTTTAATCGGTTAACCGATTAAAAATACAAAGCAATTGCTTTGTATTTTTCATGATTAATGGAATATATTTTATAAAAGCAAAATTTGATATTATTAACAATTACTTATTTAATTAAATACGACAAATTCAGCTATTTTATGATTAAAATTTTACATTACAGTGTCTTTTAATATTTAAACATTACTATTATTATTATTTTCTTTTTAGCAAATGTAAAATAAGAAATGAAAATATAGTCAATTTGCACGAATTTCTCCATGTTTTTATAATGAGTACTTCAACAGTGAATTTTTAGTACGAATAGAATGCAAAGCATATTTTACAATGTAAAAAATATTATAAAAATAAAATGTAAACGATATACATTATTTAAACTAGAAATATCAGTACCTATTTTTGTAAAGAGGTAAAATACATGTGGTTTACCGTCTAGTTTCGTAATGAATATAAATAAAATATAGTTAGAATGTTTATAAATTTTCAACTGAATGTACAAGTATTTTAGCATTTGTTTCTCGTGTTTTATGATGTTTATTGCAATATAATAAATAATGCAATTTACATCGAAAAATGAACTTCAAGAAAAATAAATTTTTAGAAATTAATAATTATGTTTCAACAAGGTTGTTATCGAAAAATATATTTTAATAAAATGTTTAAAAGCTTTTTTATGAAATTTTAACAAAGATTTTATTTTACTATTATAAATAAAGAAATAAATCTTTTAACATATGTTAAAAGATTTATCGTAAATCAAGGTCGTGATACCAACATATGTTGGTATCACGACCTTGATTTATTAACATTCTATTTATCCCAAAAAATATAAAACAACTGATAAATAATTTTTAAATTAATAAAAATAGGGGAAGAAAATCGGAAATAAACGGCGAGCATTCACTTTGTATCCATACTTTTCAGGTTCATCTGTGTAGGACAACCCAAACGTCAGTAAAGTACATAACAATTTTTGGTACTTTTCGGTTAGCCGGGCGCCAGTGAAAAAAAAAAATATATATATATATCTACATATATGTTTGTGTATATATGTATGTATATATGTGTCTGTGTATATATGTATGTATATATGTGTCTGTGTATATATTTATATTTGTTTCACTGGTGCCGGTTAACCAAAAAGTACCTTTTTTTTTTTTTAGAGTTTACATTAATTTTATTGAAACCACCAATACCGTGTTTCAGGAATTCGGTGATCCGAACGTCCTCTCCCTTGTTAGTTAAAGGTGCACTGGTTATAGAAAATTTAACTTTATAATATTATATGCATTGTTTTGTACAATATATATATTTATGTAACTGCTATCAACTAAACTAATATATCAGTTTTAGTAGGTGCTGTAGTTTAAGAGACATATAAGTTGACAGCAGTTATGTAACTATATGATGTATATATATATATATATACACATCATACTTTCGTATTCTATTATTTTTATGTTGGATCAAAGGCTTAAAAAATCAGTTTAGAATGTTAAAAATTTTAAATTTTTCAGATATCCGATCATGTTGCTACAGCTGTATCTATCAACCTACCAAACCAAGTAAGACACAAAAAAGCCCAATCACGTGATCAAATCGCCCACAGAATTTTTGTGAGTCACCCGCGCTCAGCGCGCGCTAAAAATTTGCAGGTTATGAACGCGGATCGGGCTATCTGATCACGTGATGCTTTTCATGAATGTTTCAGGGGTTTATTATGATGAAATAAAAATAGATATTCCTATTATAAGATCCATTTTTTTTGGAGGATAAAGATGTGTAGTCGCTAGTTTCACCTAATCCGAGCCACAGAAGCTTAAAATAATTGAAATAATTAAATTATTTCAATATATTAAATTATTTAAATTTCTGATAAGACCTACTCCATAACCCTTCTCTCCATCGCGCGCGCGCCGCGCGATCTTCTTTCCTGAACACAACCAATTGCGAAGTGTGGTTTACATCCGACGTCTATTCTGATTCTGATGAATGTATTGTCGTCTCAACTCGACTGCATGTCCTGTTGATGTTGATGTTTTGGTTTGAGCTACACGTTTTTCATTTATAATTTTGTTTTATATTCCTGTTGAGGTAAGTGAAAAGAAAATAACAATAATAACATTCAATATGTTTATTAGTCTGTTTTTTTTTTACTATAAAGGATTTGCATGATACATAATTACAAATTTCATACCCAATTTTTTTCCATTACAATAACGGGATTTTCTAACGATCCGCTATTCTCCAGGTCTTTTTATCAATTAAATTTTATAATTTAAATTGAAAAAAAATATATATATATATGTATAAAGCAATATTTGTAAGATAATGATTGTCACATTTTTTTTTTATACACCCATAAAGTAGGACTGGGCGATATTAGGATTTCTACATCATGATACATCATCCAGGCTAAATCGCGATATCGCGATGCATCACGATATTAGACTTTTAGTATTACAAACATGGTCGTAATTTTAATATAAAATTTAAGAGTATTTATTATACATACACATTAAACTTATATTACGTTTTAAAAAACCTTTTTTCTTTAGGCTTATGTTTACAAACAAAAATGCAAAATATAATAAAACTTGCTGCAAAAAATAAATAAAAATTTGAAAAAAATATGTTATAATTAATTTGAAGAATCTTTTTTAAAATGAGCTTTAATTCTTAAAATAATATCAAAAACCAGAATTTGATATTTAGATATATTTCACTTAACTATTCAACCTTCATATTTTTATGGAATTATCTTTAATATGAACGACTGTATTAATTTGCGGGCGTAGCCCGTCTCCTGTACTGGCCAAAATTTAATTTCTGATACTGAAATAAATGACACTTAACTATTCACACTGAAATTTTCATGTAATTATGTTTAATATTAACAATTTTATTTATTTGCGGGCGAAGCCTGCGTTTCTATACTGCCCAAAATTTAATTTCTGATAATTAGATAGGTAATACTTAACTATTCACCCTCAGATTTTTATGCAATTATCTTTAATATTAACGATTTTATCAATTTGCGGGCGTAGCCTGCCTCTTGTATTGGCCAATATTTAATTTCTGATATTTTAATGTATTACACTTAACTATTCACTTTCAAATTTTAAGCAATTATCATTCATATTAACGATTTTATTGATTATTTGCGGGCGAAGCCCTCGTTTCTGCACTGCCCAAAATTCAATTTCTGATATTTAGATAGGTTACACTTAACTTTTAACCCTCATGTTTTTATTCAATTATCTTTAATATTAACGATTTTATCAATTTGCAGGCGTAGCCCGCCTCCTGTACTGGCCAAAATTGAATTTTTTATTTTTTAATGTATTACACTTAACTGTTCACTCTCAAATTTTAAGCAACTATCTTTAATATTAACAATTTTATTGATTTTCGGGCGAAGCCCGCGTTTTTGTACTGCCAAAAATTCAATTTCTGATATTTAAATAGGTTAAACTTAACTATTCATCCTCATATTTTTATGCAATTATCTTTAATATTACCAATTTTATCAATTTGCGGGCGTAGACCACTTCCTGTACTGGCTAAAATTTAATTTGATATTTTAATAGATTTTCTCAAACCTTTAAGCAACTATCTTCAATAGTAACGAATTTATTGATTTGCGGGCGAAGCCCGATTTTCCGTACTGGCCAAGTATTAATATCTGATATTTAGATGTATTACACTTTTAATTCTGACCAATAACTAGTTCCTAAAGAAATTCTAAATAATAGAACAAGCACTATAACCAATAAAAAGAAAATCATTTTTATTTCAGATGAATACCTAAATTGAAAATTCATGAGGCAAATTCCCCTCGGCACTATTATATCTCTTAAACTTAAAAAATGTGAAATAATTCACAAACTGGTCCCCCCCCAGTTGAAAATTCAACAAGCTTTGAGTGTTTATCGCACATGTTCTAAGTGACTAATTCTTAGAAATATATATACTTCACAAATCGCATCGCCGTTTTTTCTCAAATGAACATCGTGGTGCTGCTCACTGATCATTTATGCAGCTAGAAAAACAAAAAACAGACTTGTAATTGGGCATGCAGTTATTTGCGATCGGCATCGATTTTGGAAATCAATGATGCGATCTCTCAACGATGCTTCACCGGAGCGTTGTTTATCCACTTTGGAAACGCAAAACCAGAGGAGAAAAGAAATCGCCCTTTCCCCACCGGTCTCGCTCGCGCATGCGTCGTTACGCACATCGAATCGGAAGAGATGACGTTCTCTGACACCGGTCTAGTTCACGCATGCGTTGTTTATCCATTTTGAAGATTGCTGGAGAAAGCTTTGCCCTCATTCATCATCGATCTGGTGTGCGTGATGCATCGCGAGGCCGCGATGCATCACTAAACGAAAGATAAAGAAGCCGGTTTGACGATTTATGATTTAAATTGATTTTTCGCGATGTATCGATGCATCGCCCAGTGCTACCATAAAGTAGACCCACTGGTCCACCTACCAGGGAACAGGGAACTGCTATTAGGTATTATCTGAAATACAATATTAATCTATTTTTTATTAGTCTAATTCTTCTTTATTTCCCCTTTACCTCCAAAATAACATAGTAATATAAATTTGCAAGTAACATTTTGAAACAAACAACAATAAAAATAAATATAAAAAAGTTTATTATGTTTTGAAAATAATAACAGATTAATGCAGGAACAATTGCAATTTAGATGAAGTTATTACTTAAAGTACAAAAAAATCAGTGCACATTACACTTTCTGGAAAAATAAACAAATTTCCATTTAGTCTGGTTTGTGTCTCACGAATCTTACTTTAATAGAAATCATCACCAATTAGGCTACACAGTTATATTTTTCAAAGGCAGTAAATACAAAACAAAATACTTCTTACTATGTTAAATAAATTGTTATGTTTCTTTGTTTACTTTATTTTACAGTTAAATAACTACTTTAAAACAATATTTCTTTATAGAAAATAAGCATTTATTAAATATTTTGAACATTATTCTGCATTATAGGAGTAGAGTGGATTGTGGATCACTGTACCCCAGCAGTGGGCGGTCCACTGTGTCCCATGTTGAAGTTCAATAAATAATCATATTACTATTATTTATAGCTTTCTTTTACACATATTAACTTTAAAGTTAAATAAAAACAAGTATCTTACCATTGCAAAATAGCTGTTTTATCTTATTTATCCACAATCTTTAATTACTTAAAAAAGAAAAAAAATGATGTTGAAAAATTTAACTTTTAGATGCTTAAAACAACCAATCACGATAAAATGATTCATTTTGAACTAAACCAGTTCTCTGAAGGCTATAAATAATCAATCCAGTGCTGTTGTCTATTAGGATAGAAGGGAAGCTTAATTTTTTTTTTAAATAAATAAAATATTAGGGGATGGCCCACTGTGTCCATAGGTCCAGTGTGTCTCTCCTATAGTAAGAAACAAATCATGATCATCTAATAATAATTAAATAAATCATATAGTATGATAAAATCATCAGCATTTTCAGAAAATGTATCATAAGTATGGATCATTCTTGATAATAGTCTTGTTTGTTTAATAATTTGGCCCAAACTTTTCTACCTTCAGTATTTTATTTATTTATTTTACTGCTTATGTCCTAGTTATGAACCCTTGTTTATAAGTTTATGACAGTTGATTTTTAATTTTTTCCAATGTTATTTTATTAAATATAGGTATACTAGCAGGCTTTGCCCGCTACACTGGTCGGTTTCTCCAAACGAAATATGCCCGTGAATTTCATCTTTTGTTTTAAAGCAATATGAACCTTTACCTTCATTGTCCTTCCGCAATGCTGTGAAACGAAACGAACGCCATTGCGTTGTTATATTTTCTAATTTTGGCACAAAGTTTGGGCTATTAAAGACAAACTTGTTTATTTAATCACTTACAGTAGGATTTGCTAAAGAACGATGAAACAATATGCAATATACTAAAACTATCCCTGGAAAATAAACAATGCAAATCCCATCGAAATCCATTCTGTGGAATTAAAAAAAAAAAAAAAATATTTCATGGGTTCAACTGATTACAAACTTTCCCCCTAATTCTATAAGTAAGCAATGTAGAGCGATTATACGATAATTATTAAAGAATATGCAATATCTCACGAACTATCGGACTTAGAAGAACGTCCTTGTTACCATTCGATTCAGCATACAAAAATACATTAACATATGTTATCTTTTGTCACATAACTATAATACTTGACTTTTAAGGAATTTTTTAAAAGTGTTCCCCCTTTTTATCCCCCTTAGGGGTGCAGTTTTTGAAAATCCCGTCTTAGTGCGCCTCTACATCCCAAGAAGTATTTTGTCACCAATTTTCGTGTTTCTAGGTTCAGTTGTTTAGGCTGCGCGTTGATCATCTACCCAGTCAGGACTTTCATTTATATATATAGATTGTAATTATTATCACTTGTTTAATTATTTTAATTATTATAAATTAATTTTAGATGACTAAGTACAAGGTTGGTGATGTTGCTGCTCTGTTCTCAAAGCCTAAGAGCCCCACAACTTCTGGAGGCAAAAAACTTCAATCATTATTTGAAGATTATTACTGTAAAAAAAACAAGCCTGCCATTCATCGACAGGTAATATTGGAATTTATTGCATTGTTTTAGTTAAAATATTGAAAATTAGTTATGTAATGAACATAAATGGGTCATTCCATGGTAACTTACGTTACATTTGGAATAACTGACTTCAGTAATTTTAGTAATATAACGCTAAAAAATATTCAAAACGGAATGTTGATGTGATTTGTTAATTAAACCTATACAAAGTGAAATTTGGATGAAAATTACTTGCTATTTCTAAAACTTTGAAAATTACATTTACTGTGGTACCTTACGTTACTGAAAAAGGAACGTTAAGTTACCATAATAAATATAATTGCCAGTGTTCAAGAAATAGCACTAAAGGTAGGTAATTTTCATCCAAATTTCGCTTTGGATAGGTATATTTAACAAATCATATCAACATTACATTTTTAATATTTTTTGGTGTTATATTACGAAAATTACTCTAAATGTAACATAAGTAACCATGGAATGACCCAAATGATTTGACTGAATACCAGCTGTTACAGATTTCTTTATTATGATTGTAATCCAGCAAGGAAGACCAAGCTATGTTCGGTTAAAATTAGCTTCGTTTTCAACTCAATATAACAATAAATTCTCTGTACAACCTATAATAATCAGTTCTAGGTATCCTGTTCCTGATTGGGCGAATTCTGTTGAAAGTTCTATGGACGCTGATTGGTTGAATCATTTATCTCGGCTCCTATTGGGAATTTCTAGAAAACTCCTTCAGATTCTAAAAGCCAATTTTTTTGCCAAATGTTGCCAAAATTTTGCAAAAATGCACAAATTTGGCACATTCTTTCATTTGGCGCCAAGCATGCCTTTTGCCATTGCAAATCCTAAAAGTCGATTTTCCCGCCCAGTTTAGCCAATGTCGGCAACATTTTGCCAAATTTAGTGATATTTGGCAAAATGTTGCAGGGATGTAAGACCTGCACCAATTGCGCCAGACTGCACCAAAACTTGTCGACAAATTACAAAAGTAATGCCAATCTAAAAAGTCTAAAAATAGCAGCAACATAATTGCACACTGGAAACGCTAATAAGAAGAACCCATTTTGGTAAAAGAAAGTTGAAACTAAGTATGCAATGGCTAAAAAGGAGAAAGGTAAAAACTACATATGAAGAGTGTACAGCAATAAAAAGACAGATTAAAACATAAACAAGCTTTTATTAAAAATATAAAATATATCACAGTTTAACTTAATTCTGGAATCATAACAACAAACAAAAACAGGTCAATGTAGGAACTGAATGACATTTTAAAACTTAAACTACAATTCATTCTTCACTACATACTTTGACCAAAAACTAATACTGGAGCCCAAAGGGTATCTAAATATATGGCTTCTAAAGCCATTGAAAAACATTCAAAGTGCATAAAACAAGAAAATTGCATCTTTGAATGTTAAAAGAAACTTCTGGAATTAACATCCCGTTTATATTGAATTTACTTCAAGATTAAAGTTAAGCATTTACTTTTAACATATTTAATATTTACTTTTTAACCATAACATGAATTAAACTTTATATTATATTAACCATTATAAATTCATTTAATTTTAAACCTTTAATAAAACAAACATAACGTTAACTTTAATTAATGAATGAAGTGCTAAACTGCCTAAACGATGATGCTGCATTTAAAAGGCCTAAACGGACATCCGATATCTCCGTACCTGGATAAAACGTATCCGCCGGAAACATACCTATCCCTTCAAAATAACCGGTCCTTAAAAGAACTTTATGCAACATGATCCTAAAACAATTGTTAAAAAAAACCTTACTCTAAAGACAGCCAGCATTTACTTGAAAGTGGTTTAATCCATCACAGTGCGTTCCCCCTTTTATAAGCAAAATAAAGACATCACCGGCGATGATAGCTGATACTCCGAGACCTTGTCTGGAAACACTTTACTTTACGCAATTTGATTAAGACATGTAGAACTCTGTATAACTTGCACTCCATCATGAAAAATACAGGAAATACTTTTACAGCATCGAACTTTACTTAAGTCGAGCCAACCTCTGCCATAAATGTAAAAATAAAACGAAGTGATTAACCATCCACCATCGTTGGCCGTTCCAAACGTACTGTCACGAAACCGACTAAGCACGCGGTGCAAGCGTATATATTTCTATCGCGGGGAGTGACGACATGCGCTCTCTTGAAGCTAGAATGACTGAATCAATGGAGAGACGATGAAAGATGCAAATCGCGAAACTCGGCCGGATACCTAACGCCATCTGTTGGTAAGTTACGGCATCGCGGCCGGCTGAAATAGAAATAGGTGAGCGATTTATATGGGGAACGATACGTGCGATTTAAATTGTATAAACGGATTAAACAATGAATAAATATTAATGAGGGCATGAAATAAATAGAGATGACGGAATGTCTGGCTAAAAATACGATATGAGGGAGTAGTAAAATCTTTTATTTAAGAAGGTACCTCTGTAAAGCAATAAGACTGAAAATTGGGACAACAAAACTGCTTTCCTGCGCCAAGCTGCTACAAAACAGCTATTTTTTTCAGTTTTGCGCCAAACCTGCACAACATCGCCATTTCTTGCAACTCCGCTTGAATTACCTCTTGACGTCACTGCTGTGTGTAACCCTGCCTGGCTGATCTCCGTACGGTACAAAGTTCATCCTTTTTTTTTTTTTTTTTTTTTAACTTAAAATAAATTGTGATTCGGGTCCGAAAAATTAAGGCAATGATTTCCGAAAAAAAATGTATATATCGGTCATAAATCCGAAAATTCGGACTTAAAATGTATTGGTATGTCGGCAAATGATCGCCGAAAAAAATCAATCTCATCATTCGTTCGAAGAAAAGTCGGCAATTTTGTCAAAGGATCGCGGGAAAAACGTGACTTTCGTCAGAGAATCGCGAAAAAACGGCAAATTTCGTCAAAAACATTGCGAAAAGCGGTAAATTTCGTCAAAAGATCGCGATAAAACGGCAAATTTTGTCAAAAACATTGCAAATTTCGTCAAAAGATCGCGATAAAACGGCAAATTTTGTCAACAGGTCGTGGAAAAAAACGTGACTTTCGTCAGAGAATCGCGAAAAAACAGCAAATTTCGTCAAAAACATTGCGAAAAAACGGCAAATTTCGTCATAAACATTGCAAAAAACGGCAAATTTCGTCAAAAGATCGCGAAAAAACGACAAAATTTGTCAACAGATCGTGGGAAAAACGTGACTTTCGTCAGAAAATCGCGAAAAAACGGCAAATTTCGTCAAAAACATTGCGAAAAACGGCAAATTGTATAAAAAAATATTGAAAAAAACTGCAAATTTCATCAAAGGACGCAAAAAAAAAAGTGACAAGAGTGGATACCCCTCCCCCCCGCCCCTTCCTCTGTTGTAACTTTTCAGAAAATTTGCTGTGAATTTCAGAATTTTTTTTTATACTTAGAATCGCCCCTGGATTCGGGGTTAACTGTTCATGCCTCCCACAAATGGTTGCCAGAATTTTTTTTTTCCTTACTGCAGTCACGTCACGGCTTGCAAAAAGTTTTGGATTCCACATTTCTTTTTTAGAGGTGGGGGGGGTGGGATTTTATAGATTCATTAATTTAATAGTCAGCTGTACTTGCACATTACTTAGTATTACTTTAACATACATGCATTATTGCAATCAGTACCCAAATGTTGTTTAGAATGTTCAGGGTTAGCAAAAAGTGTGGCAAAATTTAATCACAGTAATTTTTTTCAGAGTATTTTCAAGATAGCAATAATTCTTATTAGCATTAGAATTTTAATCTGCTCCAAAAACAGTTTTTATTGCTCCAAAATTAGATTTTTGCTGCTACAAAAACAGATTTTACTGCAACAAAATTAGATTTTTGCTGCTACAAAATCGCTTTAGTGCAGTTCCATCCCTCAATGTTGCCAACTTTGCGACTTCGTTTACTACCAACTGTTCAACAGTTAAAGTATCCTCCTCTGTTAAATTATAGATATAAGTAATCAAACTTAACTTAATACCGTTTTGAATATAAATATTTCTGTTGATGGGTTTGAAAGGATTTGATTGATTAAATATATAAATTAATAAATATTTTGTGCTGTCCTCTAACAAAAGCCCACAGTGAAATGTGTCCTAAAAAAAACCCAAGCTAGCACTACATAAAATATTTCAATAAAGTCAATTTTTTTTGTTTGGATCTGTTTTTATGCACAATTTAAAATAATAAAAAGAGTTTAAAATACCTAAGGAGTGCTTATTTAGTTTTAAAATAATTTAAACTAACAATTGCAGAATTCTGGCAAAACATGAACTTCATTTTTACAGATTTTCTTGTTATAATAGATTTTAGAATGACTTACATATATATATATATATCAGCGATGTCGCGGACGCGCTATAGCGCGTAAATTACGCGAGAAATTGGAGTTGGGACGCGTAAATTCTTCGAAGAATCGCGAAATCCGTCCAAGGATCGCGAAAAAACGGCAAATTTCGTCGAAGAATCGTCAAAAAAACGTTAAATTTCATCGAATAATCTCGAAAAAACGGCAAATTTCGTCGAAGAATCGTCAAAAAACGTTAAATTTCATCGAATAATCTCGAAAAAACGGCAAATTTCGTCGAAGAATCGACAAAAAAACGTTAAATTTCATCGAATAATCTCGAAAAAACGGCAAATTTCGTCGAAATATCTCGAAAAAACAGCAAATTTCGTCGAAATATCTCGAAAAAACAGCAAATTTCGTCGAAATATCTCGAAAAAACGGCAAATTTCGTCGAAGAATCTCGAAAAAACGGCAAATTTCGTCGAAGAATCTCGAAAAAACGGCAAATTTCGTCGAAATATCTTGAAAAAACGGTAAATTTCGTCGAAATATCTCGAAAGAAACGGCAAATTTCGTCGAAGAATCTCGAAAAAACGGCAAATTACGTCGAAATATCTCGTAAAAACGGTAAATTTCGTCGAAATATCTCGAAAGAAACGGCAAATTTCGTCACAGGATCACCCAAAAACGGCAAATTTCGTCGAAGAATCTCGAAAAAACGGCAAATTTCGTCGAAGGATCTAGAAAAAACGGCAAATTTCGTCGAAGGATGTCGGAAAAAACTGCAAAATTTCATCAAAGGATCTCGAAAAAACCGCGAATTTCGTCGAAGAATCTCTGAAAAAACACGAATACCGTCCAAAGGCCAAGGAAAAAATGCAAAATTCACTCAGCCTGAAATCGACTCTAATCAAAAGTTGGCCTACAACAACAAAAATAGTGCTGAGAGAGGATCCCCCCCCCCCCCGCTTCTTTCTGCTGTAACGTAACCTTTCAGAAAATTTGCTGTGAATTTCAGAATTTTTTTTTTTTTAATTCAGAATCACTCCTGAAACTTCTTTCCAAAGAAAATGTTTGATTCTAACACTAATCTATGCTGACAAATAATCCAATGGGAAGTTTAATCAAAGTATCCATTCATTCAACAAAAAGTGCCCCTTTACTCAACAAGAGTATTCTTTTATCCAACAAAAATGTCCTTTTAAATAAATCTGTCCTCCCCCTTTTAAAAGAAATGCAAATATTAGTGATACTTGTTATCTTCTACACTCAAATAATCATTATTTTATAATTAAGCATTTACATTAAAAAAAAAGGCAAAGAAAATTTCTTAATAGCTAAAAAAAAAACTTATTTGATTGGGAAATACTGGTTTTAATTATTTATTATTTAATTATTATCAAAACAATAACTATTGCATTCCTCTTTTCCAAATAAACAAATTCACTTGTTCCTTTAAAATATGAATTTGAATTATTATAAATGGGGACCCGCTTTTTTAAAAAAGGGACCCAGATATTTGAAAATCCTTGTTCCCTGGGACCCAGGATTTTTAGGATCCAGTGACATCACTGTATATATATATATATATATATATATAAAGTTAAAACATTAATCTATACTAATATTATAAAGGAGTAAATCTTGTTTGTTTGTTTGTAGGGGGTAATCTCTGGAACTCCCGAACCGATTTCAAAAGTGATGGTGGCAAATTGATGGTGACAACCCCTGCTCCAACATAGGCTATATTTTATGTCGGTGCCACTAACCCCAGGGGGTGCAGGAGCAAAAAACGTTCTAAAATTGCGATTTTTCAGTTATCACACTGGCTGTCAAGCCCTGAGAGCTTGGCAGCCGGTTCTGTATGTATGTATGTATGTACGTACGTAATGCGATAACTCTTCATAGAAATATCCGTTTTCCTTCAAATTTTGTTTATAGGTTCACTGTGTTAAGGCGCTTCCGTGATTAGTTTTCGGGATTGATTGGTTAAGTATAAAAGGGGGGAAACAAGGGGTTAATCCCCCCCCCCCCTTAATTTATATAAATGGGTTTTTCATGCAGAATTATTCCGTTTTCCTTCAAATTTTGTTTATAGGTTCACTGAGTTAAGGCGCTTCCCTGATTAGTTTTCGGATTGATTGGTCAAGTATAAAGGGGGGGAACAAGGGTCTAATTCCCCCCCCCCCCTTAATTTATATAAATGGGTTTTTCATGCAGAATTATTCTGTTTCCCTTCAAATTTTGTTTATAGGTTCACTGAGTTAAAGTGCTTCCCTGATTAGTTTACGGGTTTGATTAGTTAAGTATAAAGGGGGGGGGGGCTAATCCCCCCCCTTAATTTATATAAATGGGTTTTTCATGCAGAATTATTCCGTTTTCCTTCAAATTTTGTTTATAGGTTCATTGGGTTAAGACGCTTCCCTGATTACTTTTCGGGATTGATTGGTTAAGTATAAAGGGGGGGAACAAGGGGCTAATCCCCCCCCCTTAATTTATATAAAAGGGTTTTTCATGCAGAATTATTTCGTTTTCCTTCAAATTTTGTTTATAGGTTCACTGTGTTAAGGCGCTTCCCTGATTAGTTTTCGGGATTGATTGGTTAAGTATAAAGGGGGGGGGGGATCGGGTGGCTAATCCCCCCTTAATTTATATAAATGGGTTTTTCATGCAGAATTATTCCGTTTTCCTTCAAATTTTGTTTATAGGTTCACTGTGTTAAGGCGCTTCCCTGATTAGTTTTCGGGATTGATTGGTTAAGTATAAAGGGGGGGGGGATCGGGTGGCTAATCCCCCCTTAATTTATATAAATGGATTTTTCATGCAGAATTATTCTATTTGCTTCAAAATTTGTTTATAGATTCATTGGGTTAAGACGCTTCCCTGATTAGTTTTCGGGATTGATTGATTAAGTATAAAGGGGGGGAACGTGGGGCTAATACCCCCCTTAATTTATGTAAATGGGTTTTTCATGCAGAATTATCCCATTTCCTTCAAATTTTATTTATAGGTTCACTGTGTTAAGGCGCATCTCTGATTAGTTTTCGGGATTGATTGGTTAAGTATAAAGGGGGGAACAAGGGGCTAATTACCCCTTATCTATACTAATATATAAAGTAGTAAAGATTGTTTGTTTGTTTGTTTGTTTGTAGGGGGTAATCTCTGGAACCACTGAAGCAATTTTAAAAGTGATGGTGGCAAATTAATGGTGACAATCCCTGCTCCAACATAGGCTATATTTTATGTCGGTGCCACCACCCCCAGGGGGATGCAGAAGCGAAAAACGTTCTAAAATTTCGATTTTTTGTGTACTGAAGGAGATAGAAGTATCAAATTTGGTATGGTAGTTACTTATAAGATGTAAATGCTCTCTAAGAACAAATTATAAAAACATTCGCAATTTAAAAGGGTGAGATGAGGAAGAAGTGTTCTAAAAACATTCTAAATTACAATTTCTATGGAATCGCTGAAACTACAGAACCGATTTCAAAAGTGATGGTGGCAAATGGATGGTGACAGTCCCTGCTCTAACATATGCTAAATTCTTTGTCGGTGCCACTGCCCGCAGAGGGTGCAGGAGCGAAAAACGTTCCAAAATTATGATATTTTCAATAATGAAGGAGTTAGGAACTTGACATTTTGTATGGTCGTTACTTACAAGATTTAAATGCTCTATAAGAACAAAATCTAAAAAAATTCGAAATTTAAAAGGCTGAAATAAGCAAAAAAATTTCTAAAAACATTCTAAATTACAATTTGTATGGAATGTCTGGAACTACTAAAGCGATTTCAAAAGTGATGGTGGCAAATGGATGGTGACAATCCCTGCTCCAACATAGGCTATATTTTATGTCGGTGCCACTACCCCGAGGGGGGGTGCAGAAGCGAAAAACGTTCTAAAATTGTGATTTTTGCGATGCTGAAGGAGCTAGAAACTTCAAGTTCGGCATGATTGTTATTTATAAGATCTAAATGCGCTCTAAGAACAATTTCTAAAGAAAAATGATCTAATGATTCTGCGATTTTTCAACTATTGAATTTCTAAAATTACCAAATTTCACAATAGAGTACCATAGCGAAACCTTCACGCGTAAAAAGATAATGATAAGGGCGACGTGTCCTGACGTGTATATTGACTATAGCACGAGTCACAAATTATAGTATCCTTATTATTCTGTTAAAATATAAAAGTGAATTATGAAATGTCAATATTTTGTTTGATTAAAGGTTCGTTAAGAGAAATTGACCAGCGTAGAGGGCGTAGCTTGCTAGTATGTAATAAAATGCTTCATTTTCAGCTGATTATGTCAGGTGTGTTTTTTTTTTTTCCAGGTAACAAGGTTATTTTTTAGAAAAGTGTTTTTTTTTTTTTTTTTTTTTTAATTCGAACATAATTGACTGCTATTTTATAATAAAGTAATAAAATGGAAAATGCTCTACATTAAAATCTTAGTCAGAACAAGGTGTAAAAATTTAGCCATGTTTAATTGTTTTAAATTCTTTATTAGACTTTATATAGAAGTTTTTTTTTTTTTACAGGACAGCACAATATGTTTTCTGAAACTTTTTTAATTTGTGAAAATTTCTGAAAATAATTAAAAAGTATAATTCAACATGTAAAAATCACTCGTATATTTTAAATTACACTGTATGTATAGTGCAAATTATTATTGTTATTATTATTATTTTACAATTGTATCAGCTGAAATATAAATTGATAAATATTTTTTGCTCTTTTATTGATTATATCTATATTTTATTTTCTTTAAAAGGAAGAAAATTCTGAGTTTAAAAATGGAGAAATGAAAGAAATGGATGATCTGAGGTATTTATGTTTATGCTTTATATCTGTTTTAATCATTTTATACAGCATTACTTTGATGTGAGATTTTTTGGGGCATAACCGTTTTATTGTATTTATCTTGTATCTTAAGTACTTTCTAATATAGTTTTTGATGTATAGTAATTTCCACTTATAAGAATCATGTTTGCAAATACTGTTTTATAACCAAAATTTAGCATGCATACAGAATCATATTTACACACACATATATATATATTCATAACAATAATACCTTTAATAAGTTTCAGATATGGAATTCTAAATAAAATTTTAAATCCTTATATATTATTTCTCCTGTCAACATCCCTTTTACTCAGAAAATATAAAACGCAGAACAACGAATGAGATACCATATGAAAGGTTTTAGAACAGGCTTCTGACATAGCCCAATTAACAATTCGTTAAAACATGTTTTTGATTAAAATTTGCTGAAATTAAAAAATTAAATCGGCATTGTTTTTATGAAAGAAATGAAAGGTTTTCCTGAAATTATTGTTGCCAAAAAAATAAAATAACACATTATATGATGCTCATAGCAATTATTATAAAAAACACCTCACGGGTTTATTTTATACTTATGATTAAAAAGCGAAATTGAAATGTTTGGATTTATATTTCTAAGTTCCATGGTTTTCCCGAAGCGGATGACGTCATCCTCTAATGCAGTCAAAATACGATTGTTAATTTTTTTTCTCGCGCGTGCCTTTAGCAATCTTTGTTTTTGTTCAACATCTAATTGGAACATTGAAGTAATGATGCTGAACATTTTAAAAACTTAATAAAGCAGATATACGCACTGGAAACATGAGCTGGATGTGTAAGACTTTAGTGATAAGTAATTTGAGGAAGCCAGGTTTTCTCTTTAAATAGTTTATTCAAATAAAAGTCAAATATAAGAAGAATCACTGTAACACATATTGGATCAATAATAAAAATGGAAAAACAAACTTTAAGATGAAGTAACTGAACCAGAAATAAACACAAGTATAACTCACTAAACGATGTTTCACAGCATGATGGCAATCTATTAAAATAAATATCAATTACATAAACAAAAACTATTTCCTTATAATGAGGAAGCCTAAGCTTCACTCACGTTCGAGAATCATTCTCCTACAACTAGAAACTGATTAAACATTAACAATACAGCCCTTTTATAGTAGCGAGATCTCATTAAACATTCAAAACAAACTTTCTAGAACATGCGGCGAAACGTCATCGTGATATCGATTAAAGCGTAATCCCCAGTGGCAGAAAGTTCTGTAGCTGTCTGCGACAAGCTTTTAAAATTTCATAATGTGTCTGCAAATTTTGCGTGTAATTTTAATGAATGAATATTGCACATCATCATTTTATTTCAAGTAGGGTACGCTTGATGCATTCTCACTAATTTTGCTTATAACTTTTGATGTTACATATTGTTTCATCCTCTCACTTCTTGTGGGATTTCTAAAATGGGAAGTTTTTTTTTTTGGGGGGGGGAGAAATTTCCCTCCCCTGATGCAGCTACAGAAATTTCTTCTGGAGAAAAATGTCTTTATCCTGCATCAGCTGCAGTTCGGGTTGACACTGTATTCAGTTCGAGCTGAGTTTAGATTCCTGCAGGTTGGATTCCGGTTAACCCAATTTTTTAAAAGTTGGTTCTGTATATTGTTTCAGATTTAAAAATGTATGTATTAAACATGGATGTTTGTCTGTGTGTGATGTTTTCTGAAGAGACTGCTAAGTGCAGAGCTACAAGATTTGGCAGGAAGAGTCTGAAGTGTTGTTTTGTCTGAAGTTATACATCTCAAAGCCCACTTTTGGACTAGTTTTCTTATTTATTTATTTTTTTTTCTTTTTGCAGTGAATTTTTTACATTAGTAAAAATAATCCGGAATTCCTCCATCTATTTTTGACTTCATGCAATTTTTAGCATTTCTTCTCGTTTTGCGACGATCTTTAGACATTAGTAAAAGGAACTGGGTCTCAATATTTTAGCTGTCTTTTTATGCAATAAATTTGGACGATACTCACGATTATTTTTTTCCAAAATCGTTTTATGAAAATCAGTTTTTTTTACCGCGATCCTTTGCCGAAAATCGTGCGCTTTTACTGCAATCCTTTGCCGAAAATCGTGTGTTTTTACAGCGATCCTTTGCCGAAATTCACGGGTTTTTACAGCGATCCTTTTCCGAAATTCGCGCGTTTTTACAGCGATCCTTTGCCGAAATTCGCGTGTTTTTACAGCGATTTTTTGATGAAATTCGCGTGTTTTTACCACGATCTTTTGACGAAATTCGTTTTTCTTTACCGCGATCCTTTGACGAAAATCGTGTGTTTTTACCACGATCTTTTGACTAAATTCGTTTTTCTTTACCGCGATCCTTTGACGAAAATCGTGTGTTTTTACAGCGATCCTCTGCCGAAATTCGCACATTTTTACAGCGATCCTTTGCCGAAATTCACGTGTTTTTACAGCGATTTTTTGACGAAACTCGCGTGTTTTTACCGCGATCTTTTGACGAAATTCTTATTTTTTACCGCGATCCTTTGACGAAAATCGTGTGTTTTTACAGCGATCTTTTGCCGAAATTTGCGCGTTTTTACAGCGATCCTTTGACGAAAATCGCGTGTTTATTACCGCGATCCTTTGCCGAAAATCTTTGCGCTTTTACCGCGATCCTTTGACGAAAATCGTGTGTTTTTACCGCGATCCTTTGACGAAAATCGCGCGTTTTTACCACGATCTTTTGACGAAATTCGTTTGTTTTTACCGTGATCCTTTGACGAAAATCGTGTTTTTACAGCGATCCTTTGACGAAAATCGCGTGTTTTTACCGCGATCTTTTGCCGAAATTCGCAAGTTGCGGACAGTTTTTTAAATTAATTTCATTAGTGCAGACAAAAATTGTCCGCAAGTGATTTTCTTTGTCCGCGACTACGTCGCCGTGTCGCGGTGTTTCTGCCACTGGGGCGTAATCGAACGCTGAATCGAATCGCACGCAAGTAGATGCGATCTGCAAAAGCTCTACTTGCGAAAGAAAAACGGGTGAATCGATTAACGATCGCAGATGAGCAAAGTGCCGATGTTAGATACGATATTGTTTATGATAGTGAGTGCCGATATGCCGGTGAAAACGAAAGTTTAGCTTTAAGTTAAAGTAAATAAATGAAAGATAAAAAGGAATTTCTAAATTAAACAAAAGGCCAAAAGCAAAAGAAAAACGTAAGTAAACGATATTTAAATAATATTTAAATGTTAAAAACATATGTAAAAATGAAATTAAGAAAACGTAATTTAAACTTAGTACTGATTCTGTATGGATAACTTAATGTCTTTGAGACAAGGAGAAGCTTAACATATTTAATTCCTAACAGAAGCCCCCCCTCTCGTTGTCTCAACATTTTAAAGCCATCTGATAAAACAGAATTCAAGATAAAAAGAAAACCAAACACTTAGCATTAACTGAACCATATATTTAAAACTTAAATTCAAAAATTCAATATTTAAACTGTAATTAGTTATTAGTAATTCAAACCATCATGGCATCCCAACTAACTAAAATTTTAGACACGGCTTAAAGGCCACTAAAGAAATTTTCCTTATCCAAAAATGAATTTTAAAACTCATAATTTAAAAAAACTTGCCGAAACAGAAAAGTGCTGGTAATTTCAAAAACTTTTAATATTAACAAACTTTAAACCAATGAAAAACTAACTACAAACCATGCTGTGATACATGACACACAATACCTTCCATTTGAAGGGTTTAACAAGCCAACAACACCATCTTGACCTTGATTACAACATAACAATTTCAAAAAATATATATAAAAAGTTCATTTTTATTGTACAATAATCATACTGTATCCTCAAAAATTACAATATTCATATTCAGACTAAACTGATTGAATATATTATCTCTCCATAAACTTCGCCAGGCATCCAAAATATAGGACAAAACCCACGGAACACTTGCTCGTTCCTCACATACTAAATTCAGCCATTCTATTTAGGTCAAGCACTCTCCAGTCACACCTCCGTATGCAGCGCTGCTAAATGCAAATACGGATAACATGTCATTAACTCACAAAAAGAGAATGGATATCCTAGATGCCTGCAAAAATAGAGAAACCTATTACACATGGATAACAGTACATGGATACAGATGTATAACTATTCAAAATATCACAGTATAGAAATTACATTTTGTATATATATCATTAAATATTCAAAATTAAGTTAAAAGCTTTAAATAAAGAAAAATTTTAACTGAAAAATTAACAATATAAGAATGTTAAAAAGGTCAGATGATGGTATAAAAACATGTTTTAAATAAAACAATGTTATAACAATTTTATATATAAATAGGCTTTAACATGTATCACATTACACAAAAATATATTCATGATAATTATATATTGAAAATAATTTAATAAATATAAGTAAATCATGGCGGGTTTGCGGCTTGGTAAAAACGTCGGCAAAGTTTAATTTACTACGTACAAAATTTAATGAAAATACCTCATTATAAACCAGGTCACGTATGAAAAATAATTTAATGTCAATGTGCTTGGAACGATAATTTTCAATTGGTGAGCGAACAAATTCTATGGCTGCTTGGTTATCAACTTTCATAACAGATTTATTGCTAGGTGGAGAAATATTATAATCTATACATTCTTGCCAGATCCGGTCGAACCAAACCAGGTTCTTAGCAGCCTCAGTCATGGCGACAAACTCTGATTCCATTGTAGACAAACTGACGCACTTTTCTTTAAAAGTGCGCCAGTCGACTGGTGAGTTGTCCACCATGACTATTTGGCCACCGATCGAGGTTCGGTCGTCCCGGTTCGCGGCAAAGTCTGCATCTGAATATACTGTAATATTATTTGATTTACATGATAATTTAAGACTATAATTACAAGTGTACTTGATGTATCCAAGCAGTCTCAACAGACCATCCCAATGAGGCATTCCAGGGTTACTTTGAAATTGAGAGAATATGTTTACAGCATAGCAAATATCAGGTCTTGTTCGACTGGCAATGAAAGACAAACATCCTAGTAAACTGCGATATGGATAGTGAGACATATGTTCTATTTCAGCACTGGTGTTAGGACAATCTGTTTTAGAATAAACCATTCCCTTGCTTATTGGTAAAGAAGAAATAGGAAACTTAAATTTACTAAACTTTTCACAGACTTCAGCAATATATTGGTGTTGATGGATTTCAAGATCATTATTTCTCTCACTGAATTCAACACCTAATAGTTTCCTGGTTCTACCTAATAATTTTAAGTCGAAATGGTTTTTCAGCAATTTTATGGCCTTATCAACAAAATGTGATTGTCTGCCAAAAATTATGATATCATCCACATATAGTAGTAAAACAATGTCAGTGCCATAAATATAAACACAGTTACATGATTCAAACTTTTTAAAACCAATTTTAATTAAGACCTGATGAATTTCCAAAAACCACTCACGGCCACTCTGATGTAAACCGTACAACGCGCGGTCTAGCTTGCAGTATTTATGCTCCAATCCAGGAATTACGAAACCGGGAGGTTGTGACATGAAAACGTTCTCCCGTAGAGGTGCATAAAGATAGGTGCTAGTGACGTCACACTGAATGTGAGTCCACACGAAACGAGAAGGGAGAAGAAGTACCGGATTACCGCAAAGTTGACCACAGGGCTAAAGGTTTCGTCATACGACTCTCCTTTCACCTGTTTGAATCCCTGGGCAACAAGCCGGGCTTTGTATCGGGCAATCCTTCCTACTTCATCCCTTTTCACCGTGTAAACCCATCTACAACCTACTGGGGAAACGCCGCTCGGTAAATCAGCTAGATGCCAAACCCCCCTTTCTCGCATTACCTGAATCTCGGTTTGCATCGCTTTATGCCAGGCAGCACGCTGTTCGGACTTACAGGCCTGCCTATATGTTCGGGGGATGCTGTCCACGTCTAGTCATGCTATGGGGTATGAAACACTTGAAACCATGGAGTCAGATTCATCATCGTCTTCATCATCAGAAATAGGATCAGCAATGGTTTTATTTGTAATTGGACCAGAATATTTATTTAAAGTACTGAAATCAAACAAAGAAGAATCGTACTTTATTTTATTTTCTTCGCAATATTTCTTGACTTCTCTATGAGATCTTAGACGTAGGTTTTTGCCAGCTTCAAAATAATAAATGTCAGTTCTATTACCTGTCTTACGTGGGATTGGTTTCCTTATCCAGTCAACTTCTCTTAACGAGGAAATGACGGACGAGGGTGTTTTGGGTCCGGAATCAACATCCTCTCCCTCACTGGACTGGGAATCATTTTGGCTACTGGAGGGAATCAGATAGGAGTTTCTGGATTCAACCTCAACAGTTTGCTCATGATTACCTTCAGAACCAAGTGGAAAGAGGTTGTAATCATCCGGGCCCATCATGACTCCACTGCGTCCAAAATCCCCAAAATCTTTTTCATTAAAACTTACATTAGATGTTTCAATTATTTGGTTTGTGTCAGGTAGCCAGATCCTATAACCCCGTGTTCTGAATGCATAACCCACCATTACACCACGCTTAGCCTTTGGTTCAAGTTTATGGCGTTTTTGTTTGGGTATGCCTACATAAGTTATGGTACCAAAAGGTTTAAGATGTCTGACTGATGGTTTCCTGCCTCCATAAAGCTCAAATGGTGTCTTAGAAAAATTTTTAGAACAGGTACGGTTCCAGGTGTAAACAAAGTAACGCATGGCCTCTGGCCAAAAGCTGGGATCCATTTTGCTTTCTAAAAGAATGGTTCGGGCTCCATTCGCGATAGTTTGCATATATCTCTCCACAGTACCATTTTGCTGGGGAGTAAATGGGTTGGTGACCTCCACAGAAATTCCCTTACTGGCAAAATACTCTTCAAAATTATTGTTAAGAAACTCTCGACCATTGTCTGATCTGAAAAACTTAACCCTCTTATTGAGGAAATTTTCTGCTTTTGTAATATGATTTTTAACAAGTTCAAAAGCATCTGATTTAAATCTCATGGGGTATACAGGAACACGGCGAGAGTAGTCATCAATAATTGAAAGAAAATATCTTTCATTCTGTCTACCAGTAACTGCACAGGGCCCCCAAACGTCTGCAAACAATAATTCTAATGGATGTGATGATCGAACCTGCTTTATGGATTTATGCGATACACTACGGAACTTTCCCAATTTACATGAGTCACAAAAATAATCAATATCTCCTAAGTTAGGTAGCCCCCTTACACCCTGTTTCCTACTGGTATGAATTAACATAGAAGGACTAATGTGTCCAAAACGTCGGTGCCAAGTTTTCATTAACTCTAATTTATTCACAGCACTGGCTTCAAAGGAAACAGATTTATTGTCAGGAGGAACTACTTTGGGATATAACTGATAAATTCTATTTTTAAGATATGCACTGAAAAGATAAACCCCATTACGCCTAAGTTTCACCTCGCCGCAACCCCCAATAAACTCAACACCATTTATGTCCAATTGAGGACCTGAGAGTAAGTTACGACGTAATTTACTGGAATGCATGACATTAGTTAAAGTAAAAATACGTTGCCCAAAACGCAACTTTACCTCCCCTTTGCCCTCAATTGGGAAAGACACATCCTTGATTGCCACCGACATTTTCTCATGACATAAAGGAACATATTTAGAAAACATTTCAATATCAGAACAAAAATGGTGCGTAGCACCAGTGTCCAGTATCCAGGACGCCCGCTCATTTACATTACAAACACTAGAATGGGAAATGTAAAGAACCGACTTACGTGAACTATCTGAAAAATGTCCATCATAGTCCTCATGCCCTTGGAAATGTCGATGCTTTCTAGACCCAGAGCCATCAGAATAGGTGTTGGAATTGCCATGACGAGAACGACCAGAATAGGAGTTGCCACGATGAGAACGACCAGAGTAGGAGTTGCGACGATGAGAACCATCATACTGACTGGATCCATAGGAAGATGACTCAGAGAAAGCGTCGCTGTTTGAAGAAAAAGATCTCCGGGTTCGGTTATCAGGTGACGAGTACCTCGAAGAAGGCGATGAGTATCGAGAGTGTCCAGGAGAACGATGCTGAAAGTTTCGTCGGGGAAGTCTACATCTACGTTGTAAATGACCTTTCTTGCCACAGTTCCAGCAAATGACTCCGTTTCTAGGCTTGTTTGATCCAAATTCTCTAGACTTAAAATTTGAAGGAATCGGCGTTTGCACATTAGAAACACTGGCTCTATTGCTGTCTAAGTCCCATAATTTTAATCTCACGTCCTCCGCCACAACTTCAGTCACTATCTTGTCAAAAACAAATTCTGAGTCCTTCCACCGGAGGATTGTTTGAACTGTAGAATCAAAATATGCTGGAAGATATCGTAGTAATTGATAACTGAGATACCATTCGTTGAAATTTTTATCAATTGACTTGATGTCATTGTATATCTTTAGCAATCTACAAGCATATAAATTCACCGTTTCGTTGGATCTTATTTTACATTCAATTAACTCTGAAAACAATTGCATATGGAAAGCTCGTGTATCAGGACAAAAATGCTGTTTCAGCTTTTTCCATGCACCAACTGGCTCACGCTTAAAGTCAATATCAATATTTGAATAAATAATTGATAGTGCTTGATTTGCACGAGAAACAAAGTTTTTATCATCTTCTAAACCAGAAACGAGCTTCTCCCCTTCAATAATGTCCCAAAGACCCTTTTCAAGTAAAAGATATTTTATATCTGAAGACCAACTAGCATAATTCCGGTGATTCAGCTTTTCAACATTTACAACAGCCATTTTGATTCCAAAAAAAATTTCTTCTTTTTTTTTTTTCTTATGAAAACGGTAAAATGTTAAAAAGAGTCACTGAAAAACGATGTATAAATCAAGAAAAAAATGTTAAAATGAAAAAAATGTTAATGCCTCTGCTTTGAATTTTAAAAACATCTCTCATCAGCTTCCATTTTCTTTTCATATATCATATGCATTATTTCACAAAACAGCCCCCCCCCCCTCTTTTAATCTCATTACTTTTTATAATAAGGGAGCCATTTTCCATCATAGCACATATTTTCAATTATGGGTCTTACAACTAGCCCATAACCTTTTGTTTTTGTTCAACATCTAATTGGAACATTGAAGTAATGATGCTGAACATTTTAAAAACTTAATAAAGCAGATATACGCACTGGAAACATGAGCTGGATGTGTAAGACTTTAGTGATAAGTAATTTGAGGAAGCCAGGTTTTCTCTTTAAATAGTTTATTCAAATAAAAGTCAAATATAAGAAGAATCACTGTAACACATATTGGATCAATAATAAAAATGGAAAAACAAACTTTAAGATGAAGTAACTGAACCAGAAATAAACACAAGTATAACTCACTAAACGATGTTTCACAGCATGATGGCAATCTATTAAAATAAATATCAATTACATAAACAAAAACTATTTCCTTATAATGAGGAAGCCTAAGCTTCACTCACGTTCGAGAATCATTCTCCTACAACTAGAAACTGATTAAACATTAACAATACAGCCCTTTTATAGTAGCGAGATCTCATTAAACATTCAAAACAAACTTTCTAGAACATGCGGCGAAACGTCATCGCGATATCGATTAAAGCGTAATCGAACGCTGAATCGAATCGCACGCAAGTAGATGCGATCTGCAAAAGCTCTACTTGCGAAAGAAAAACGGGTGAATCGATTAACGATCGCAGATGAGCAAAGTGCCGATGTTAGATACGATATTGTTTATGATAGTGAGTGCCGATATGCCGGTGAAAACGAAAGTTTAGCTTTAAGTTAAAGTAAATAAATGAAAGATAAAAAGGAATTTCTAAATTAAACAAAAGGCCAAAAGCAAAAGAAAAACGTAAGTAAGCGATATTTAAATAATATTTAAATGTTAAAAACATATGTAAAAATGAAATTAAGAAAACGTAATTTAAACTTAGTACTGATTCTGTATGGATAACTTAATGTCTTTGAGACAAGGAGAAGCTTAACATATTTAATTCCTAACAATCTTGGATCAGGTTTTAGTCTAACTTTGATGGAATAAATTAGATGATATTCTGGCTTGACTAACAACTAAATGTTGTTTGCAGATATTTTTATCCTTGCTTTTTCTTTAGAAGTTTAAACCTTCATCTAATAAATATTACATATTGATAAAAAATGATACTTCTCTATTATCCCGTCGACCACTTTTCATAACAAAAAACTATCGCCAAATAAACGGGAGAACGTTGCCATTGGAACATCAAAAAATAAATAAAATATAAGAATTTAAGGACACAATTGTTATTTTAATTAATAAAATAACTACTAAATCAGTAAAACATAACGAAAAATACACGCAAATGTCGAATGTAAAACCACTAGATGACGTAACAAACACGCATAATGATTCTGACATCCAGTAAATGGGACTGCATTTTTGGCGTTTAATGTTACAGTTTGGCGATAGTTTTTTGTTATGAAAAGTGGTCGACGGGATAATAGAGACATACCTAAAAAATATTAGATTTCAGTGCGAAATCTTCGCACGGGCCCTCTGGTATTTTATTAAATGTTTAATAAACTTATTTAAACTAGTTTCAGAAATCTATTTTCCAGCTTTTGATCAATGCTTTTCTTCTTCTTTTTTTTTCTTTTTTCTTCTTTTCTTTTTAAATAAGCAAGTTATTTAGTTGACCAAACCTCTTAAACAACAAAATTTTACCACCTGCTTTCAAAAATAGGCAACAAAATATTATTATTAGGGTTTCGTTCATCTCACGAAACCCTATTACTCCCGCTCTGTTGTCTGTCTGTCACAGAGCCATTCTCAAAAACCATATAACTTACAGAGTTGAAACTTCGTGTATATAGATGAATATCAGCTGTGAAGAGCTCAAAATATTAAAATTTGAAAAATTCGTATTATTTTAATAAATAGAGATAAAAAACCAAAATTCTAATAGCCTTTTTCTATTAAATTTAAATAATTTTCGTTATAGCAGATGCCAAAAATTTAAAATCCACAATGAAATTCTTTCTACAATAATTAATTTTCTATCAGACGATTTCCACGTGAAAAATGAAATAAAAAGTTTCACCAATTAAAAAAAGATAAATATGAAATAAAATTGATTGACGTCATAGTGGTAAATAAAACGAAAAATGTCTAAGATTTCTCAATAATACAAGGAGTATGGGTATGTGGATGTACACAAAGCAGATTAATATCACGTCATTAGAGAATTAAAAAGAAAATCTGACGTCCTATTGGAAGTTTAATGAATTTTTCAAATGTTTGAGAATAATACAAAGCGAGTATCAATATGAATAATAGAGAATAGTAAATATACGAGTTTGAGGAACGTATTGAATCATGATAAAAACCCGATTATGGAAATATCTGCATATTTTAACATTTTGAAGGTATACAACATGTTTAATTTTGAATTTTTTTTTTTTTTTAAATATCGCATTTAGTCTGTATGACGGATATTATTATGACAGAATATAATAGCGGGCTTCGTTCGCTATCCGGCTGGTTTAGATAATCGAAAAAATAGACCGGTAATTTTTTTACTTTATAAAATACATGACTTTTTTAGAGTTTCGTTCATCTCACGAAACCCTATTACTCCCGCTCCGTTGTCTGTCTGTCACAGAGCCATTCTCAAAAACTATGTAACTTACAGAGTTGAAACTTTGTGCATAAATCTGAATACCAGCTATGAAGAGCTCAAAATATTAAAATTTGAAAAATTCGTATTATTTTAATAAATAGAGATAAAAAACCAAAATTCTAACAGCCTTTTCTTATTAAATTTAAGCATTTTTCATTATAGCAGATGCCAAAAATTAAAAATCCACGATGAAATTCTTTCTACAATAATTAATTTTCTATCAGACGATTTCCACGTGAAAATGAAAATGAAATAAAAAGTTTCACCAATTGAAACTAGTCGGATGTGTCAATCCCAAAACTTTCTTCTATCTCACACACGTTTCGCATATACTAAAAATGAATCAGCACCAATTTATAACAATATCTAACTGAAGCTCAAGTTTTATTAAATTCTGTGCATTATTTCTTGAGATATAAATATCGCTAAAATCGTGTAAATCCTTCAAAATGCTGCATAGCAGCGCCACCTGCTGGGTGATTTTTACCAAAAACTAATCAGCACCAATTTATATCAGAGACTAACTGAATCTGAAGTTTTATTTAATTCCGAGCATTAGTTCTTGAGATAGAGCTATTGCGGAAATCGCGAAAAATGCTGCATAGCAGCGCCACCTGCCGGGCGATTTTTACCAAAAACTAATCAGCACCAATTTATATCAGGGACTAACTGAATCTAAAGTTTTATTAAATTCCTAACATTAGTTCTTGAGATAAGAGCTATTGCGGAAATCGCGAAAAATGCTGCTTAGCAGCGCCACCTGCCGGGCGATTTTTACCAAAACCTAATCAGCACCAATTTATATCAGGGACTAACTGAATCTAAAGTTTTATTAAATTCCGAGCATTAGTTCTTGAGATAGAGCTATTGCGGAAATCGTGAAAAATGCTGCATAGCAGCGCCACCTGCCGGGCAATTTTTACCAAAAACTAATCATCACCAATTTATATCAGGGACTAACTGAATCTAAAGTTTTATTAAATTCCGAGCATTAGTTCTTGAGATAGAGCTATTGCGGAAATCGTGAAAAATGCTGCATAGCAGCGCCACCTGCCGGGCGAATTTTACCAAAAACTAATCATCACCAATTTATATCAGGGACTAACTGAATCTAAAGTTTTATTAAATTCCGAGCATTAGTTCTTGAGATAGAGCTATTGCGGAAATCGTGAAAAATGCTGCGTAGCAGCGCCACCTGCCGGGCTATTTTTACCAAAAACTAATCAGCACCAATTTATATTAGGGACTAACTAAATCTAAAGTTTTATTAAATTCCAAGCATTAGTTCTTGAGATAGAGCGCCCACAAAATTTTTGTCACATACAGACAGACAGAGTCACAGACAGACATTTTCTAAAAATAGTCAAATCGTGTTCAGGACCTTCTAAAACGTATAAATCCGTCGAAAACCGGAAGTCGAAAATTTTCATGAATCCAATACTTTCTTCTTGTAAAGATAGAAGAAAGTAAAAAGATTAATATGAAATAAAATTGATTGACGTCATATATTTTTAATAAAATGGAAAGATTTCTCAATAATACAAGGAGTATGAAGATGTGTATGTACACAAAGCGGATTAATATCACGTCATTAGAGAATTAAAAAGAAAATCTGACGTCATATCGGAAATTTAACGGATTTTTCAAATGTTTCAGAATAATACAAAGCGAGTATCAATATGAGTAATAGAGAATAGTAAATATATGATATAAATGCTGGACGATTACACCATGAAACATTACTACATTAAACACGTGAGTATAAAACATCACAAATTTACTGAATGGTGTATACAAAACGTTTGTATACACCATTCAGTAAATTTGTGATGTTTTATACTCACGTTATTAATGTAGTAAATATATAAGTTTGAGGAATGTATTGAACCATGCTAAAAACCCGATTACGGAAATATTCGCTTATTTTAACATTTTGAAGGTGTACAACTGTACAACATGTTTAATTTTGAAATTATTTTTTTTTTTTAAATATCGCATTTAGTCCACATGACAGATATTATTATGACAGAATATAATAGCAGGTTTTGCAAGCTATCGGGCTGGTTTAGATATTTAAAAAAACGAGAAAAATAGACCGGTAAATTGTTACTTTATAAAAAAAACATGACTTTTTTTTTTTTTTTTCTTTAAAGGCTCGATTACTGAATTGCTTAAAAGAAACATCCTTAAAACTCCAAAAACAATAATCCTATTAACTAGCAGTTTATTGCATCTGTTTAAGCGTCTCCTTTCCAATTAAAATATATCTTTGAATTGAAATTTCGATGAAATACAGGGTCATGAAAAATCGAAGAGTGTGGAAAATAGGATTACAAATAGCTCGGCAACTCATTATCCGATCGACTTCATGCTTTATGCAAAATTTATGTTTTTTTATTGTCTTTTATATTCACTCCTTAAAATAAACAATTTCGAAAATTTTTATATACCTTTTGTCAGAACGAATATTTCGAGAGTCCGAAAAAAAAAAAATCCTGTTAATCGAGGTTACTGAAATTCAAAAGGCTTCTTCCCATTATTACATGCTAAGTACATACCAAATTTCAAGTCTCTATCTCAATTTTTTCGGGAGACACACAGACGGACGGCAAATTTTTTTTTTCAAAAAATATGTTTTTCGGAATCTCCAGTGTCTGAAATGTGTAAATCCGTCAAAAAACTTTTTCCGATTTTCAAAACGATTACAAGATTTACCCTATATTACGTATGATGGGTAAGTAAAAGCTGTAGAAGTAACTAAAAATGAAAAAAAAGTATGCGGAAAAGTTTAAAATCTGCCTGTAATATTAAGAAAAAGTGCAGGATTCATTACTTGCGCGCACTGAAAGTGTGATGCGGTTGCGGCAGAAAGTTTACCGGTGAGTTAACTCTCCATATTATAATAGAGCTCAGTGGTGTCCCCCTAAGTTTCCCTGCTAAACAGGAAGTTTTGTTATGTTTTTCCTTACTTTGTCTTGTATATGTTAATGCTGAAATTATTGCACGTAAGTGCGTGTTGTCTTAATACAGTACAAAGTCCAAAATCTGGAATCCTCCAGACTTCTGCGATTCCGGATCATTTGCAGTTTGTTTGTCCTTAAAAAAAAAAAAAAAAAAAAAACACTATGATAACTAATTCTTTCTTCCTCTTCCCCATTAATTGTTTATGAGGAACACATTTCAATACTAAAAAAAAGATTATATAGAAGCAAATATTTTTAAAAAGGAATATATATATATTTTTTAAGTACAAAAAAGAAGAATAATAATAATCTACACCCCACCTCCTTTCTTTCTCCCAAGAATTATTTATGTCAGTAACACATTTGCAGTGCGCTAAAATTCTAAATTTATGTACATATCTACAGACCTAGGAAACTCTTGAAAACTGGAAAAGAAAGAAATCAGAAAACAAAAGAGACTAAAATGTAGTGGGCCTGTATTTCCTTTTTTTTACTACAGATTGGAGCCTGGCCAGCATTTTTAGAGAAGGGGTACAATATTTTTTATTCGACCTGGGAACCCAATACCTATTCTGTGTCCCTGTTAGTGAGTTGGGTTGAATGTGGGTGTAACTCAACCAAGAACCTAGTTAAGAAAATTGGCTCGTATAAATTAAAAATTTTTTATCTGCAAAATAGAGATTATTCGAGAAACATTAAGTACAGTGGCACAGTGCTGTGCCAACTTCCGTCAAAGCAATGCAAAAGTCTGAGTGCACTGCACTCTCGTCTTTTTTTTTCTTTGAAATAAGAAAATATGCACTTTCCAAATGCATTACATCTTGAGTTATAATAAATCGTTCTTGTTTCATGACTAACTCTCCAGGGCTATCACGTTCTGAACACGTGCTCAAAATAACAACTTTGACAGTATTTTCTGAAAGGCCATTTGCCTTTAATTAATGAAGCACATTACTCTTTTTGAAGGAACGCCTGCTGATTTTGGGCATTTAAGATAAAAATTAGTTCATGAATGTGTCAGAAAGTAGTGTGGATTTGAGAACAAACTTGAAAAAATACCCCCCCCCCCCCTTAGTTTTCTTTTGTCGAAAAAATTTGGTTTGTAAGCCCCACTACCAAATATCTTTGATTGGAATGTGTTTTCACCCACTCCTTGGCGATGAAATTTTTTATGGTGTCCGTAAGTGCGCCAAGGTTAGTTCTTTGTTTTCATGCTCTTTGTTCCCATTTGATGTTTTTCAAAGGGTACTGCACCCTGCGCTTTTTGTTTTAAGTGCCAATGCGCCCTGTCGTTTTTAGATGTCGAAAATGCGTCCTGCCCCTTTTCCATGTTATTTTCTTTGTGTCATCTTTTTTTTTCCCTTTCAATTTTTTTTTTTTTGTTTTTTTGTGGAATAATAGAAGAAAACAGGAGATCTGTTGCTCTGTATGACTCACCTGTCATAATTCCTAATCTGCTTTACCCATTAAAAAAATCTATGCACGGTTTCTTTCTGCATAACAAAACATAGTATCCATTCAAAGCTGATGATCTGATTCTGACAACTTTTGACTTCCGAATTTACAGAGTAAAATAAACAAAACAAACCGTAGATCTTTCTTTGCAGTTGCTCTAGTGGCCTTTTTTTGTAGGCTGCTCTGGTTTTCGAATAACTTATTGTATTTTGATAAAAATTTGTTACACAGCCTAATTTGCAACTTGCTGAAAATTTGAACAGAATTCGTCAAATAGCAACAGAGATATATATTTTTTTTATAGTATGGAAAAATGGGTTTTGCTTTTTGTTCTTTTCTTTTAATTATTTTTTCTGTTTTCTTGTAGCTATATTATTTCTTTTTCTCGCACTCAAACAGCACCAACTTTCTGACACATTCACAAAGTCCTTTTTATACATAAAAGAATAGTACAGTTGAAGCACTTTATAACGAAATACGATATAACGAAAAGCACGATATAACGAAATGCTCATAACCATTTAGTTGGTCTGTGTGTTAAAGAATACTGAATTCGAAACGATATTACGAAATATTTATAGCGAAAAGCACGATATAACGAAAGCAATTCGAGCATGAAAAGTGAAATAAAAACGATATAGCGAATTTTTCAAAAGGATCCAAAAACATTATTTCTTAAATCCCACCTTTTTTTTCATGATATAACATTCAACATTTTTCTCTACGGCTAATCACATATTTTCAATACTTCCAAGAGAAGTTTGAGGGAGGGGCAGTGTTTTAAGACAGACAGAGAGGCGACAGTTTATCTGAACTGTATTGTTCTTTTTTATTCGATGACTGATTTCATTGACATTTGCTTTTCCTGTGAATTTATCGCATATTAATTTTTAAAACTCTTTGTTCACTGGCTATGTCTGGCAAAAGAAAATGTTTGAGTTTAGACAAGAAAGTGGAAATTATAAAATGCGTCGACAATAATATTAAAAAAGGTGATGTAGCAAGAAAATTTGCGATTCCAAGTAGCACTCTTAGCACAATATTGAAAGATCGAGAAAAAATTCTTAAAATTTTCGAAAAAAGTGCAATTTCCTCATCGTTTAAACGTATACGCACAGCGAAATATGCAGATGTGGAGAAAGTATTACTTTCATGGTTTAAAGATGCAAGATCCAAAAACATCCCTATTAGTGAAGTATTTTGCAAGAAAAAGCATACGCATTTGCCGAAAAACTTGGATATAAAGACTTTCATGTAAGTGATGGTTGGCTGAGTAAATTCAAAAAAAGATATGAAATTGTATGTAAAAAATTATGTGGAGAAGCAGCTTCTGTTTCAGAAGAAACAATTGAAGAATGGAAGAACGAAAACTCTAAAATATTTGAGGATTACGATTGAAAAGATATATTTAACATGGATGAAACTGGATTATTTTTTCGTTTGATGCCTGATAAAACTCTAACTTTAGAAAAAGAGACTTGCCACGGTGGGAAAAGGAGCAAAGATCGACTTTCATTAGCATTATGCTGCAATGCCAACGGCTCTGAAAAGCGAAAACCTCTTGTAATTGGAAAAGCAAAGAATCCACGATCTATCCCAAAAGACGTAATGAAAGCTATGCCTCTAATGTACAGACATAACTGCAAAGCTTGGATGACAAAATGTCTTTTTGAAGAATGGAGTTTAGATTTTGACAAAAAGATGCAAAAAGCCAAAAGAAAAGTTCTGCTTATTTTAGACAATGTATCCTCGCATGTGAGTTCTGTTCGTCTTAAATGTATAAAATTACTTTTTTTGCCACCTAGCACTACATCCAAATTACAGCCACTAGACCAAGGAATTATTCATTCGTTTAAAACTAAATACCGAAAGGTGCTTGTGAAAAAAATAATCGTGAATTCAGATGACAATAAAGAAACAAAAATAGACGTGCTGAAAGCAATTTATATGATAAATAACGCTTGGTGCGATGTTTCGAAAGAAACTATTGTTAACGCTTTTGCAGTTTCGGGAATATTCCCATCACCTTCAAATAGTAATGAAACTGTTTCTTTACCTGAATTGGAAGATGCAGATGAACTGATATCGTCCTTCAACCCGACTTCTGACTTTAACTTTGATCAATACGTTAACGTTGATGAACACATAATAGCAAATGAAGAGTTCAATGAAGATAATATCGTTAAAAAAAGTGCAGAAAATGAGTCGTCCGATGGCAGTGTCAGTGAGGAAGAAGAATTTATAGAAGCTGGCGAGAAACTTTTACCATCTGATGCATTCGAGTATTTACAGAAAATTGTGTGTTACATGCATAATGAAAACTTGTTGACGGGCGAAATTACCATGTATGTTGACAAAATAGAGCGTACAATATTAGATAATGCTGTTAAGAAAAGAAAGCAGAGCTTGATAACTTCATTTTTCAAACCTATATAGGTATGTAAAACTACAATTTAAGAGAATTAAATCAATAATATTTTTCTAGATTTAAATTTGCCCGGTTTTTTCATGTGTAGCATAGATATTGTATGTGTGTGTATGTATATATATATGTATATATATATATATATACCGTTAAAATAATACAACAAATCTCTAATTATCTGAAATCCAGTCATCCAGATCTATAATCACAAAATTTTAATTTTATGATATGATTTGTACTTATATATTTGTAAAAATATAATTATCTTGAAATTACTTTTTAATTTAACGCTTTTCTTCTTTTCACATTTTTTAGTAAATCTGATCTTTCCTACGAAGGCTTTAATTTAATATGAATACATAAGACCTAGTTTATTTTTATTAAACAAAAGCAATTTTATGGGATATCTTTATGTAATAAATCGCCCTTTTTTATGACTGTCTTCATTAACCGGACTGCTGCATCAGTGTTGAATTCAGACACTTTTCTCTGGGAGGGATTTCTGTGGCTATGGGGGGCAGACATTGTAGAGTTCCGGGAGGGAAATTGCACTTTTTTACCATTAAAAGAATACAATCTCAAATCTTCCGGGGGGGGACATTTCAATGCTCTGGGGGGGAATGTCCCCCCCCCCCCCCCCCGGGCCACCCCCTGAATTCAACACTGCTGCTGCATACTCAGATTACGTTCAGATCACATTAGTCCGGATAATTGGAGTTCTTACTGTATAACAATATAATTCGTCCTAACGTTTTAACAAAATAATTCGTTATAATGTTTTAACGAAATAATTCGTTATAACGTTTTAACGAAAGCACATTATAACGAGCAAATCTTTGGAGCACTTTCGATTTCGTTATAAGGTGCTTTGACTGTATTAAGGAATTTTTCAAGAAAATTCCACTTATAAGCCACCTTTCCGCTTTTTCCAATGTATTTCATGTTACCAGGCAAAGAGAGGGCAGGCGGGTTAGTTTAGAAATTTTGCGGCAATACATAAAAAAAATGCTATTATTTTACAAAAAAAAAAAAAAAAAAAACCCTCATCGCATTTTGTAACCAAATGTTTCCAGAACACAACACATTGTTTAGGTTGATGCTATTTTATTTTTCATTTCGGGTCGGATTAACTTTAAATGCTTTGGGTTGTCCCGATTTTTCTAAAAGATATTCTGAATATTTTTGAAAGGGAAAAAAAACTATATATTTGAATATTAATGAGTGCATATGTGTTCATTTTTATACAAAAAATATAGAATTGATATTAGAGATATAGTTATAACTTATTTTTCCATAATTGTACTAAAATATGGATTCTTCGTGTCCAAGTTTAAATATTTCGGGTTCGAATTGACTTAAAGCAGAAATTTTGGATTGGGGCCCATGCAGTACTAATTGCAGATAAACATCAGAAGATCTTTTTCCTTTTGTCAGCTGAAAAATTTAAAATCCAATGAAGCGAAAGAAACATATGCTCACTTGTGCTACAAAAGTATTTTTAATTTCTACTTTGTACCAAATGAAAAAAATATATATACTAAACTTCGGACGCGGCGCTTTCTACAGAATATTGGCAAGTCGCCAATAAAGATTATCTCTCGTGCATGGTCAAGGACATCTGTTTTCGCTCACTCTTTGTTGAATACATTAATGCAAATTCCGGAGATTGGTGGGGAGGGAGTGAGGGCGATGAGTAAGGAATGATCGGAATAATAGCGAGAAGAGATCAAATTAAAAAATGTATAGGGACAAATTTTCCAGATAGCGAGAAAAACGACTCACTCCAAGGCATATCTAAAAAAAAAAATTTTTTTTGTAAAGCGTCCAGGTTTTGAAGGATTCCGAATTTCAGGCGTCCGGATTTGAGGCTTCGTACTGTATTAAGTTATATGATACAGGAAATGTTTTTCTGAAATTTGAATAACAACTCTTTAGACTAGAGTATAAATTTAAGTTCACTTTTTTCATAAACCTTGTTTTATTGTAAAATAATACATTTATTATTAGTTTTACTTTTTATTTATTTATTTATTTATTTTGAAGAACAAATATGGTGAGTCTTGAAAATCTACAATTTCAAAATATTTAGAAAGTGTGTATTGTAATATTTAACTCTTATAAAATTATTTGTTGCTATGCATTTTGTGAACTGTATTTTTTATTTCTTTCATAGTGTATCCAAAAAAAGTAGGAAAAGAAAGTTTTCTGTTGCTGATGATTCAGAATTAATTGACAATGTTTCCTCAAAAAAGTTTAAAGAATCATCTGAAAGAGAAGAAGGTACTAAAATCAATGAAAATAAAAAACAGAAAAAGTTCAAAAAGCAGAAAGATTTTCAACGAAAGAACAGTAATGATTTAAAATTCAAGGATGATCTGTTTTCGAAAAAGCTTAATGGAGCATATAAACAAGAAGATAATAAAAACAATGAAGACAAAAAATTTAAAATGCAGCAAGATTTTCCCCGGAAGAACAAACAGTCTAAAGTAAATTCTTTTAATTCTAGTGCTGTATTTCCAAAATTTGAAGCAGGAAATGATTCTGAAAATGATATGGAATCGTCATCTGCATCTAAATTAAATAACGTACCAAAAAACACTAAACAAATCAAAAGTTTCATTAAAAAATCAAAGAAGAAAAGTTTAGATCAAAATGACATGTCTTGTAAAGATTCTGACGATAGTGATGATACCGCACTGAAAGAAGAAATAAAAGAATTTATGCGTAGTAATTCAGGAAAAGGGAAAATGGAAAAAAGCAGTGATAATAAGGAAAAAACTTCCCACTGGTATGCCCAAGATATCGTAGAAAAACCAAAGAAGAAATTTATATCGAATGAAAGTAGCTCCCCACAAAAAAATGAAGAAACATCTGAACAGAATGTAAAGTCTAAAAAAAAGAATAAAAAGAATAATTTTGATCAACAAGATTTTCCTAGGACTAATAAAAAGTCAAAAATTAATTCATTTAATTCTTATAATACAGAATCTATGCTAAAAGACGATAATATTAAACAAAGTACATTATCATCTAAACTAAACTTTGTAGAACAAGGTGATGTTAAAAAGCCAAAAAAGTCTAAACATGGATTAAATGTTGTAAATGTTTCTGATTCTTTAACATCAGAAAAGATTAGTAATTCAGGAAAAGAGAAAATGGAAAAAAGCTGTGATAATAAGGAAGAAACTTTCCACTGGTATGCACAAGATATCATAGAAAAACCAAAGAAGAAATTTTTATCAAATGAAAGTAGCTCCCCGCAAAAAAATGAAGAAACATCTGAACAGAATGTAAAGTCTAAAAAAAGGAATAACTTTGATCAACAAGATTTTCCTAGGTCTAATAAAAAGTCAAAAACTAATTCATTTAATTCTTATAATACAGAATCTATGCTAAAAGATGATAGTATTAAACAAAGTACATTGTCAGCGAAACTAAATTTTGTAGAACAAGGTGATGTAAAAAAGCCAAAAAAGTCTAAACATGGATTAAATGTTGTAAATGCTTATGATTCTTTAACATCAAATGATACTTTTCGTAAAGATAGTTTTAAAAAATCAAATCGCAAAGCTCTTGATGATGTGAATGCTGGCGAAAATGTAAATGATGTGGAATTTAATTCCAACAGTATGCAAAAGAGACAAGTAAAAGGATTTGAATCAGACGCACTAGATTTCATTAAATTATCGACCCCAGATGATGATGAAAAAAGTTTGGAAGAAAGATTGAGCCGGACATTGTTTGTTGGAAATTTGCCTAAAACTTTGAGTAAACAGGTGAGTTTTCATAATAAACTTTTACATGAAAATTTTATTTTCTCATTTTATGTTTTAAAATGTTAATTTTCATAAGTGTTGGTATATATGCTACATTATTCACATAAAGATAAACAAATCTTTTTCTTTAGGTACATCCTGAACTAAGCAAAATTTTTGCTATTTTATGATTTATGCAAATGAATTTATCATATAGAAATGACTGACAAGTTTCTTTTTTTTTTTTTTTTCCTAAGCTGAAAACCATGCTATTTACTTTAGCTTTATAGTATAATAATTACACCTTAATAATTTTAATATATGGATTTTCTTAATGTGTATTGGATAGTGTGCTAGTAATCATAATATGGTACTTTTAGTTTAGCCGGGCGCCAGTGATATATATACATGTATATACACACACATATATATATATGCATATATATCTACACTTATATATATACATACATATATATATACACATATATGTATGAATATATATATATATATATATATATATATGTTCTTCTTTATGTTTCTGGAGATTTATAATATCGACTGATTTCTTTGAGCATTGCAAAAGCTTCATTCTTTCAAGTACTTCAATCAATCTTAGAAGAAGAACAAGATGTTACAGTAATGAACAAGAAAATAACAAATACTCTACAAGAAATTGCAAGGACGATAGCTGGTGAAGTACAAGTAAAGCAAACAAAGAAAATAACAGAAGAAACAAGAAGATTGATGAAGAAACGCAGAGAATTTAAAATGAAGAAAAACTATCCTAAATCAAGAGTTGAATATGCAGAATTATGTAAAACGGTAAGAAAATGTGTTACAGAAGATATCAGAAAATTTAACTGTGATCTTGTCAAAAAAGTTCTAGAAGATAACAAAAGTTTAAAATCAGCTAAGCGCAAACTGTGTGTTGGAAGAAAAGGTATTTTTGCACTGAAGAGAGCAGATGGAACAATCACCAAAATCAATAATGAAATAGTACACATTGTCGAAAAATTCTATAACGATCTATATAAATGTGAAGATCAAAGGGAAATCAACCTATGTGATCCACTAGTAAACATAACAGAAACTGAAGAGATTATCCCAGTGATGACAGATGAAGTTGTACAAGCCATTAGAGGCATGAAAAAAGGTAAATGCCCTGGCGAAGATGGAATTACAATTGACCTTATCAAAGAAGCAGGAGAAGAATTTGCAAAAATGCTAGCCATACTGTTTTCCAAATGTCTCGAGAAATCAGATGTACCAGAAGATTGGAATAATGCTGTGATGGTGTTACTTTATAAGAAAGGAGAAAAGGAAAACATTAAAAACTACCGTCCAATCAGCTTACTGTCAGTGATTTATAAAATTTTCACCAAAGTTTTAACGACAAGACTTGAATCAGCTCTGGACTCAGCTCAACCTAGAGAACAAGCAGGATTTCGAAGTGGATTTAGCACAATGGATCATATTCAAACAGTAAGGGAAGTTATAGAAAAACATAAAGAATATAATTTACCTCTCTGCCTTGCCTTTATTGATTATGAAAAAGCATTTGATTCGGTCTACACATCTGCAGTAATTACTTCTCTGGAGGACATTGGTATAGACAAACCTTATATCAATATCATAAAGAAGATCTACAAGAAAGCAACAGCCACCATCCGTTTAGACAAAGGAAAAGCGAAGATCAAGCTTAGAAGAGGAGTAAGACAGGGAGACACCATTTCGCCTAAGCTTTTTACTGCTGTCTTAGAAAGTATTTTCAAGAAGCTGGATTGGGAAAACAAAGGGATTAGAATAAATGGGGAATATTTAAGCCATCTCCGGTTTGCTGATGACATTTTAATTTTCAGTAATAGCCCTGAAGAATTGCAAAATATGCTAAAAGATTTGGCAGAAGCTAGCATTAATGTGGGATTAAAAATAAATTTGGAAAAGACTAAGGTGATGTTCAATTCATTTGCATCAAAAAAGAAAATCGTCTACAACAACACTGAGATTAAAGATGTTGAAAGTTATGTGTACCTTGGACAAGAAATATCATCAGACAACAGTATCATGAATGAAATCAATAGAAGAATAAGAAATGGATGGAGTGCTTTTGGGAAGAACAATATTATTCTGAAGAGTAACATGCCTCTTTGTTTGAAAAGAAAGGTGTTTAACCAATGTGTTTTGCCTGCACTAACTTATGGAGCAGAAACTTGGACACTAACAAAACGGATGGTACAAAGATTACAAACAACACAGCGAAGTATGGAAAGATGTATGCTAGGCATAACCAGAAGAGACCGAAAGAGAATAACGTGGATAAGAAGTCAGACGAAAGTTTTTGACATCATCGAGAGAATTAAACGGCTAAAATGGAAATGGGCTGGGCACATTGCAAGAAGACAAGACAATAGATGGAGTACAAACACCCTACAGTGGTATCCCAGAGATGTAAAACGACCAAGAAGACGACCTCAAGTAAGATGGAGTGACGAAATCAGAAAAGTGGCCGGTGTTAATTGGATGACTAAAGCACTAGACAGGCAACAATGGAAAAATCTGGGGGAGACCTACATCCAGCAGTGGATTGAAAACGGTTGATGATGATGATGATGATGATGATATATATATGTATATACATATATATTTATATGTGTATGTACATATATCACTATATATTTTGAAGATTATGGAATTCTGCCGTAAAAAAGCACCCATTAACAGGCATGATATGAGACTATCTGCAAACAGATAAACAATGGCGATATAATGTAAAAACTGTGATAAGCGAATATCTGTTAGAAATGGAACATGATATTATGGTTCGAAAATCACATTTGTAACTGCATTAAGATTTATTTATGTCTGGTCAGATGAATTAACACCAATGAAATGGGCAAAAATAGTTAGATTAAAGCCAGAATATTGTGATTGATTGGAATAATTATCACTGAGAAGTTTGTACGTCTAATCTTTTAGAAGGACATTTTGCAAAAATAAGAGGGTCATTGTAGAAATTGACAAAACTTCCGTTATTATTGGCATTTATTATGTCCCGCAAGAAATTTAATTATAGAAACTGCATTCAAAATCATAAACAAGGAATTTTTATGCGAAAAACTTTACATCACAACTTTTAGGACGGATGTCTTCCTCAATATTTTTCTAATTTTCAGTGGGATACCTTCTCGATATTCTTCCATATTCAGGACCACACGAACATTGACGGAAATTTAAAAACGTATAACAAATCTGGTATCAATTGAATGGGGTGTCACAATCATGCATTTTTTGCTTTAAATCCTACTGTTTGGTGATAATTTTATTTATGGAAATTAGTCGACGAGATAATGGAGATGTACCTAAAAAAAATCAGTTATGGATGGAGAAGGTAGCAAAACTTTTTTTTGAAATCGAAGCACAAAATGCCAATAATGCTGATGTTTAATAGTTTGAGATCTATGTAAATTTCCAATGTGAGTGGTTTCTTTCATATGATTAGATATACTCTGCATGTATGTATAAATTAACAGATGTGATTAATTTTCATAATTTTTTTCGTTCGCATATTCATGTGTAAGTTTAGATTTAAGTAATTGCAGTAAATTTAGAAAATACAAGTGCAAAAAGAGCTGCCATATTTCTTTGATTTGCTATTTGTTCTATCAACTAACTAATAGAATTACTTAGGGGAAACTAGCGATACCTGACCCAGTTGTTAGTTTTGGATTTTTAATTTTTTTTTTTACAATACTTATGGGTGTGTAAATGCAGTCTATATAAACTTAAGGAAGTATTGCACAATATTTATTATTATCATTCCGAAGTATTAATTGTAAAGGTAGTAAAATATGAATATTCAAAAACTTTCAATTTGGGTCAAGTATCCCAATGTATAGGGATACTTGATCCAGCCATTTGGGATACTTGACCCAAGTCATAGATTTGGGGTATGATTTAAAAATATAAACAAAACACTTTTACATAAGAACAAAATTAACATTAAGGTTAATACTTTTTAATTTTTATCAAACAAAATTAACCCTTTTAATTTTTATTACACAGGCCTAACATTAATATGCCCAATTTTAATTTTCATTGTAGAAAGTTCAAAATATTAGCAGTTTGAAAGTTCATCCTGTGCCTAAACAAGTTCCAAAATAAGAAAATTACAATTTAATAAACTCAATATATAAAGTCATATTTAAACACAGAACTAGTAATTCTAACTTGGTAGTTAACTTGGTGGACTAACCATGATTTATGCGAGCCATAACTTTTAAATTGTTGGACAGTCCTTCGTTTTCATTAAAAACTTTCTTTGCTTTATATGATGGAACAAATTTTGTTGTTTGCTATCTCTTGATTTTTCTGACATACTTTCTTAAAGTGTTTCTACAGAAACCAAATTCTATGGCTACTGTATGATATAGGACACCATCCGGAACCTTTTCCACAGATTTTCCAAAATACCAGATTGAATAACCTTTCTGGGTTTAGCCCCCTCTTTTCTTTTAAATTTTTGGGGCATCTACACGAAAAAAAAAATAAATAAATAAAACGCATTTGAATAGTACTAATCCCTTGGGTCAAGTATCCCTAGGTGACTTGGGTCAAGTGTCCCTAGTTGCGTATTTACTACATAACCCTAAAATGCAGCCATTTGCTGATTAGTAAATTAATACTATTATACATGTTATTGTAGCTAAAAGCCTGTACAACACAAATGACCAATTAAAAAAGTCTTACCTTTAAACAAAAAAAAATATAACATCAGAGTTTACAGCACAAAGAAATTACTTTTGGAGCATGAAAATGTATTTTGTCTGATAGTTAAAAAATTTATAAAGTGATTCTGTTGTTATTTTCACCATATGGTCGGTAACCTGAAAGAAAGGAAGTGATGCCACTTCCAACTTACAAAATCTTCCCAATTCTGAGAAAAAGGCCTTGGGTCAAGTATCCCAAGTTCCCCCTATTTGTAGTTTATTATTTTTATAATTGCTAATTATAATTTTTATTACTTAAAACATAATTATAAATTATTGCTCATTAATATAATCATAATTTAATTAGAGATTTAATTGTTTTGGAAACCTACCATTCTCGATAGGCATACAATCGTTTAACACAATAATCATAAAAATTCGATTAAAGTTTTATAAAATCTAATTTTATTATTTTTTTAAATCAGATTTTTTTTTTAAATTTTTAAACTCTACCTTTCAAAATTTGCAGCAAACTGTCCAGTCATTTGACCATTTTTATAGGTAACAGTTACTTAACTGTAATTTTAATCAATCCTGACCAAAGAGAATGCTGTCTAATATACTAAAGTAACCGTTATTTACAAAAATGGTTTAATCACTGAACAGTTTTCTGCTGATATTTAACAGTGTAGTAATAAGAGATGTTAGAAAGAAGAACAGTAATACGTATCAGTAGTAAAAATTGAATTTTAATTCAGTGCCTTATCTGAGAATAAAGTACAAGAATTACAATCTTTGTTGTCAGGGGTCTTTCCAGGTATAATTTGGGGCCTGTTTAGACCCCCTTCGCAAAAATTCATTTAATAAAACAGGCCTCTTCACAAAAATTCCTCCTCATAAAACAGGCCCTTTCACAAAATTCCTCTTAATAAAATAGCCCCCTCCACAAAATTTTATTCCATAAAGACAAACTCTTCATTAATTATTTTTATTTTGTTTGGTTTTTATATGTTTAACTTAAAAAAAAATAAGCTTTGCTTTTCACAAAATGGGTCCCAAGAAAAAAAAACCCTGCATCGACTCTCGGTTGTAAAATTTATGAAGGCATGGTTGCTAAAAGGTTAAATAAAAGATTCCAGAAGATATTAATTGATATTCACAATCTTACTTTATAATATTTTTAAATGTTTTCTGTTTTGAATCACTATAAATTTATTATTTATACATTTTGAACATTCTGAAATTGCTTTAAGGTGTTTTTGATTTAAATGACTATTTTTCATATATATTCCTGAAATGGATTTTAAAAAGGTGTAAAAATACTTATCTATAATGTGCAAGATACTTATATAGATTAAATATCTTTCAGGAATTGAGGATTTTATTCTCTACATTTGGGGCTATTGAAACTGTGAGATTAACTGGAATTGTAAGTTTTCTTTATTATTACTATTATTATTACTATTATTATTACTATTATTCATAATGTGTTAAATACATTTTAATCATTTTTTTTTATAATAATTAATATTAATCAGCATCAATTATTTCTTAATTTTTTTGTTTATTTTATTTATTTCAGGAAACTGATAAAGCTAAAATATTTGGTAAAAATCCTCCAAAATTGTAAGTAGTCTGAACAACAATGTTATTACTGTTAATTTTTTTTATTATTATTTTTATTTAGTTTTTACATTTTATACCTAAACACATCTGAATAAATGTAAAAGAAAATCTTTAAAAATATTATTTTCTCCTTTCCATTTTTCATAATTTAAATTGGTTATTATTTTTCATTCTTGTAGTAAAGAGAATGTGTTGTTTTCTTTTTAAGATATATTTGAGTGAAAAAAAAAAAATCTTAACTCCCCCCCCCCCCCCCCCCACCCACCCACAAAAAAATTCCCATCCTTTGCTCTAGCACACATTGTTTAAAATCTATATAACCGTTTAATTTTTTAACCATGATTATGCTCTATTTGTTACTTTTTGTAAGAATAAATAAGTAATCATCTAAATCCCTTTGCCCTAAAGTTGCCACCCCCCCCCCCCTTAGCCCTCTCCCAGTAACGAGCATACAAAGTTTAAAGTCTCTTTTAAAACTTTTATTTTCTGCCCTATTTGTAACATTATAGTAATGATAAATAAATTAATCATCCATCTAAGTTACACTTTTTGATTTGTTTCTAGATAATTTCTTTATCAATTAATTAACTAATTGCTTCAAAATTTTCCATTCCTTAACTTGAATAACCCTCTATTTCATTTGTATTTATATAGATGTAACGTAATTTTTAGTCAGAAGTAGAAGAAAATGAATCAGACAATGTAGCACTTTGTTGTGTGTGTTTTGTTTTCAGCACGAGTTTCCATTCCATCGTAACTTGCATTAATATGCTGAAATTCACATCACTTTAAATGTTCTTAAGAGCCAGTGAAATGATAAAATATAGTGATGTGTTGCAGTATGTCTTTATTTTAAATTTTTATGAGTGTAGTAGTTGAATTCTTCATTACTTTTAAGGATTTTATTCTCATCGTATGTCAACCATCAAATTCAAAATTGTTCTATGGAATCTTCAATAAGATGCAGGGTTCTTACAGACTCCTTAGACTACTTAGAAACTCTTTTGAAATGAAAAAGTTTCTAAGCAGTGCTTAGAACTCCTTAGATATACAAAATACTCCTTATAAACTCCTTAGAATTATCGAGAAGCAAAATTAAGTGACTTCATGCTCTTAATTGAAGTATACAAGATTAGAAAATAGAGACATGAGGATTAATATTGCCTGTATATAATGATCTTTCTTAGGTAGGGCATGAAGTAAAAAATATATATATATATATGTTTACAAAAGAAAAATTAAAGTGATTATAGGTGATTTTCTTACCATTCTAAAAAGAAAGCAATACATTGTGAATACTGTGCAGTTGTAACACTGACCCATTAGATTTTAATAGTATAAGATCTGTTTGAAAGTCTTTTCTGTTAATTTTCTTAATTAAAAATTGTGCATGTTACAGTGCAAGGTACAGTAATACTAAAAAATAAATAAATAAAAATATATAAGGTAAGTTCTTTTTAAAATTTTTGGACTCCTTAGATAATCCTTGGATTTTTTCTTCTGAATTCTGTATAGATCAGTTTCAACCACGTGATTAGCAGCCCACCAAAAGTTATCAACCAATCATAATCGTGGATTTGTAGCCTGTATTACGAGCCAACCAATCACAATCCACCATCTTTGGCGGGCAAACAAAAAACAAATCTAGTTACTAAGGTGGTTGCTAGGGTGTGACGTCAGTTGAAACTGATCTATGAACCCTGAAGATGTTTATTCTTAAAAAAATTAAAACAATGCAGTGACCAAGAAAGAGATAAATTGAAATCCTTCCTCTCCAATTTTATGAATTGAATAAAGATTGATTAACCACAATTTACTTGTCATCATTTCCAGCCTTCATGTTACTGTCTTATATTTCAATAAAGCAAGATCCAATTTAATTTTATTATTTTCTCTTCTAATCCTGACCTTAAAACACAGTATATGGGTTGTGGTTCACAATGCAATCCTTTGGAATTTCCATAATGCATTTGTACTCCAATGATCACAGCCATATTTTCATTTTAAACAGCAGATTGATTTTAAATTGATTTAAATGCACCAGGCATATTATATTTTCGTTATACATACCTTCATGAAATTTGTTGCATTAAATTCTTGATTAAATTAATCTTTCCATTGGTATATAACTTTATGGTATTACTTAAAGAGGAAGTGGTGTTATGAGCCACCAAACTTCAAAAATACACCTTTTCAAAAAGGTTTCTACAATTTTGGCCACTACAACTACATTTTCATAAGATTTGCAATTAGATTTCTAAAATTATGTAATGTTAGTGCTTTTTCCACATGTTAAATGAAATTTATATATACAGGGTGATTATAAAAAAACTATCCTGCTATATGAGCCCATAACTGTCATACCATTCACAGAAACTGAATGAAATTCTGGCCTAAAGTAATTTGAGGTATGCGCTCAAGAATCCTGTGAAAAACAACAGATAAATTCTAACAGTTACGGTTACAGTGACAAAATTTCAAAAATTTCAAATGGCAACATCTACTTTTTTTTATTGGAATGTGATCTTCACAGTGAAAAACCATAAAAAGCGTTGGAACGGTACCTGTAGCTTGAAAATCACCGGCGCTAGACAGACTAAGAAGAAAAGTGAAAACAACCAATAAAGGACAGAGAAGCAACAGAAAGTAAAACATTTTATTGTTCAGTGCTATCTAACATCTGCCGCTTGTAAAGTGTCGTCGTGTGTGAAATGGAAAATGTATGAAACACAATAAAATGTTTTGTTTTCTGTTGCTTCTCTGTCCTTATTGGTTGTTTTCACTATTATCTTAGTCTGTCTAGCGCCAGCGATTATTGCACTACAGGTACCATTCCAATGCTTTTTATGGTTTTTCACTATGAAGATCACATTCATATAAAAAAAAGTAGGTGTTGCCATTTGAAATTTTCGAACTTTTGTCTTTCATATGATTCTTTAGCGCATACCTCAAAATACATTAAACCAAAGTTTCATTCAGTTTCTGTGAACGGTATGATAGTTAGGGGCTCATATATTGGGATAGTTTTTTTTATAATCACCCTGTATGTGTGAGAGAATTATTTTTATAATATACTTAATAGACTTTATGCACACAACCTAAGGCTAAAATTCATCTTTTGGCAGTATTTACTTTTTAATATTAGCATAATGTTTTATGAAGTATGCATTATTAATGTTTATTTGTTAAGAATACCATAAAAAAATTTGTTTTTGTTGCAGTAGATACTTAATATATTGTAATATAAATTCAAAATGTTGTTCTATATTCAAGACCATCTGTTATGTTTGCAAAATTTCAGTTAAACTTTAGGCACTCAATCTTGGTTTAAGCTAGCTAAAATTCATTTGCTGGCTGTATTTGCAGCTTGTACATACAGGCATTTTAGCAGTACAGTATCTAGAATTGCGGATCAAAATACTGCCAGCTCTAGGGTGTGACTCCATGTGCATGAAGTCCATTATATTTCTGATGAATTTTTGTATATTTTAATAAATATTTAATACATTGCATCTATTTTACTGATATTGCTGTTTTCATTTTTTGACAGGTTATCTAAAAATTATGCTTCTGATACCATACCTGGATTTGTAGTGTTTAAAGATAAACAGTCTGCTGTTGAGGCTTTAAAATTGTAAGTTTTAAGTTATGTGTATATGTATGTATTCTTTTTCTATGTTTTTATGTTTGTTAATTTTTCCATGCGGACAAAAATTAACTTTAAATCATTTGTTGTTTCTATTTAATTATTTAGACTCATGGATCTTGAAATTAAATACTTAAAAACAAGCACAAAACACTTAATGATAAATTACAATAGTATTTAACATGTAGATTTAGCACTTAGCCCATCACGCAGCAATTGCATCTCACAAAGTTACACTCGCCGACTGACTGCACATAAAAAAATTGCATGATCACTTGCTTCAAATCCCTTCCTGTGAGCGCTTTTACCTTTTTAAATAATTCTAAAAACACAATCACAGATACATACAAAATTACACACGTGTCAAATTAAAAACTACTTTCAAATTCAATTTGTTTGAAAACTGTATTGCAATTTACTCATTTACTATAGCATTTAAATTAAATTTAAAGCATGATTTTTTTTTTAAGAATCTATTTTTATCACTTGCAGACAATTACAAAATATTAATCTGTTTGCACTTTAACAATGTAAAAATCAGCGTTTTTCCAGCTAATATTTAATAACGAAATCAAAACTTCATTGAGCAATAAATAAATTAGTATAAAAATAAATTAGTATAAATAAAATACAAGTATCACAGACATGTATGAAATTATCAGAATTTAAAAAAAAAAACTGCCGTAGATAACAAAATTTTCAGTGATTTCTTTGGCTATTAACTTCTGACACGAGGCCAATATGAAATTACTGCTTTTAATAAATTTCAAAATTTTATTTGAATATATAATTGACATATTTCATATAAAAATGCTCTTTAAGGTTGTTAGGGGGTTAAAAAAAATCTTTTAGAGTTTTCAGTTAGAAAAAAAATGGTTTTCACCTATATTCTCTATCCCAGGAAGCCCTGGTTGGATTCTCTAGATTAAATGAAAGCAAAATTTAGTATTGATCAATGATTTAATTATAGTATACAACAGTAAAAAATGTCTACATATATCTTACACAGTTGCTTGTATAAACATCTTTCTTAAATATGTATAGCATGAAATAGACCTTTAAAAGAAATAAAATAAAAAAATTCTCATGTTTACAAAAGTAAAGTTCAAGTGATTACTATTATTTGGGGGAAGGGGGGGGATGAAGTTAAGTTACTGTATATGTTTCTATATGCTACATGTTTTTTCTCCTTCAAATTTTACTTTTAAAATCTAGGTGCACATGATACATAATGAGTATCTAGGATTTGACTGGCCTTTGTATATATGACCATTGGTCATTGCCAGGGGTAGTGAATTACATCATTTTACTCGCCGCTAGTAAGTGGATTTTTTGACAGGACGAGTGAATTGTTAAGCTGTGAAAGCTATAGAAGATTTTTTTTTTACTTATTAGCTATATTTTGAAACTCTCCAAATTACCGCGTTGTAAAATAATACTAAGTTCTATCCTATACTAAACTTTCCTCTGTTGTATGTGTATGCATTTCATAGTTTTAAACAGAAAAAAAATTACGAAAATGTATTGTAATAATAGTACTAAATTATTTTAGAATTTCTGTAAATTCTGTCATAACAGTTTACAACTATATGTTTCTTCTTGCTGGCTGGTAAAATAAATGCTTGGTTGGTAAGATTTTCTGAAAATTCCACACTGCATAAAATAGTTGATTGGCAATTTTGTATTAGAATTTATGAATGTGTAATTTTAGCACTAACTATGAGATTATAATAAAATAAAATGTTATTTTTCTTTCAAACGAGGCATTAAAAATTAGGGTGGATGTGTGCTTGTTGCACGGGGACACAGTATGCATGAAAAAATACAATGAGTCCTTTAAAATTCTTAGACTCCTTATAATTTTTGTAGACTCGTTGGATTTTTTTTCTTTGCAAGTCTGTATGGATCCTATTATTATGACTTTTTTTTTTTTTATCCTGCAAAAACTATTGCATATAAAAACATGAAAACAGGTTGCTATATAGAAAAATGTTTGATAAACATGCTGAACTAGGCAGTTTTTAAATCGAAAAATTATTTAAAGTGTTATTTAATGTTGAAATCAATCAAGGTAGTTCAGTTACATAAGTTTTATAGCATCAAAAACTATACCTAGCAATTTAACGATCTTTTACGGGCATATACTTGACTACATTGTGGTCTGCAGCATCCAATCATTTTTTCAATTTGTCTAATTTTAATTTTTTTTTAAATTTTATTATCTGAATAAAAATTTAATTCATATTGTTGATTACTCATAATAAGGAACACTTACACAATAAAACTTCATTTGATGCACTATTATTCTATATTTATTCACAGTATAACAAAATTCACCACTCATGGCTACTTCTCAAAACACATCCATCGTACAACTGAAAATAGAACACAGACAATATATGTGTTGCCAAAACACAAAACATAAATATGACTGAATACATATTTTGAAATGGCCATCTTTATCTATTCTTGCCAGATTTTAAAAAGACTAAATAATAATATATCCAAACATTGTATTTTTAAGTATAATATATATTTACATGTGAATATTTAAATAGAAAGAAAACTTTAAAATAATTAATTTTGTTTATGTTAAATTAGTATGTGCAAAAAAAAAGTATTTAACTTTTTTAATAATAAAAATTAATATTAATTAATAGATTTAATATAGATAGATAGAATATTTTAGATAGAATTAATTAATAGTAAAATATTTAAAGCTATATTTTTGAAACTACTTTCTTACTGCATTTAACAGAAAACTTTTCTTGTAGACATTATAATAGTCTGGGAGCCAGTGACATTTTTTACTTAATCATTTTATACAACCTAATTTTCAAATATGTAATTGATTTTATTTAATCACAAAGACAGCTGCCAGCTGTCGTGATAACAATGGATGCCTTGGGGGGCAAATAATTTCATAGCAAAAGAGAAATGAATGGCAACTCAGTTATTGAAGATCGCCATTAGTCATGATATTATCTTTTAATCTTTTGTAATTAGTAATCTTTTTTAAGCAGAGCAAATTAGTGTGTTTTTAGAGCCTGCGAGATCTGAACGGGGTGGTATATAGAGTAAAACTTATATGATACTTCCCGTTGACCTAAAATCTTTAAATTTGGCATAAAGGAAGGTTTTATAGTACATGCAAAGGAATAAATCTGAAAATCATTAATTTATAATTCTGTGTCCATTTAATATGTAACAAACTCGTGAATTTCCGTAATCAAGACTAATACCAAATTCCTGCATAAAATGGATTTATTTTATGAGTTTTATTGAGCATGGTTTCTTGCAAAATTTCTTTTGTTGTTCTAACCATTGTTCCAACTCTCATACGCTTAAAACTACATAGTCATACCCGCCAGCATCAAATTTTTGCCAAGCTTGGTGATACTTAGTGAAATTTGACAACAAAAATTGGTTACCATAAATGAAACCAACTTGGCAAGCTGACTAATTTTTCTCAGTTTGTTAATGAAAAGACAGATTTTTCTATTTATGTTGAACATAAAATTAATATCAAGTTAATTTAAAGTGTTTTTTAATAAATAAAAAAAAATCATTTATTATTATTATCTATGAGTAATTTAATTTTAATATTTATTTCTATAGGAGTGGCTCTGTGTTTAAAGGTCATCATATTACAGTAGATTTTGCTGTGCCAGTTGGGACTCACAGACTTTATGATAACAAGAGATCCATATTTATTGGAAATTTGCCATATAGTATGTTGCATTTTGACATTTATTGCTATTTTACTTTGTGAATTTGCATAGATAATTGAACAGGAAATTTTATGGAAAGTTTAAATTATGTTAAATTAACCCTCCATCTGTAGGTTTTCTTTTATTTTTCATTTATCCCTTTACAAAATCGTGAATAAACTTTATTTAGTACTTAAATTTAAAATACAATTAATTGTATGGGGAAAAAATGGAAAACAGTATGTCTTTTATTATGCAATCCTTTTTCTTTGTACACAGAATCTTTAAGAGTAACCTAGACTAGTGGAGACATTAGAGTAGTGTATGTTAAATAAGTTATCACTGTATTATTTTATAGTATGTTACTCTACCTGTTTGTGTAGATAAAATGATAAAAATATGTTTATATTAGAACAATATATATCATGGAACAGTACATTTAAATGAACAGGACCTGTTTTTCATATTGTATGCTACTGTTTATAAGCTTTAATAATTGATGCTCAAATCATAGAGAAAATGATAAGTGCTAATATGTGTGTGATTAAAAAATTAATATATGTATTTCAAACAGGTATATTTAAAAAAATAGTAGCAGTACAAACCTAAAACTTGGCGACATTATGTACTGCCAGGGAGCACTATGCTGTTCAGTGATCTGTTTAGGGAGAATTTAGGTCCTATAAAAACCTTTCACGATTATTTTCATGTTAAAACAGGACCCTTCACAAAATTCTTTATCTTAAAAAGAACCTTTCACAAAACTTTTTCATATCAAAAATGAATTCTTCACAAATTTAATCATCTTAAAAAAAAATCTGACCTGTCTCAAGACAGTTGGAATCCCAAAAGAACCTATTATCTATCTATATAATATAAAGTAAATATAAATTTGTATATCTAAATTTAATGCATTTATACATATTTGTTCATTAAAACAATACCTTGTTGAAATTAAATTGTTAAACAGGAACCTGGATGTAACGCTAATTTCAGATTCACAAATATAAAAACCATTTTTAATTTTCACGAAAACAGGACCCTGTGAGAAAAGTTTGAACGGATCACTGAGTAGTTGCACACTTTTATTTAACTTAACTTGGTTTTTATATGTAAAAATAGAATTTTAAAATCTATCTTTCACTCACTCCCTGTTATGCTAGAATTAAAAAAATTATGTACACAGATGTGTTTTGAATGACAATACTACATTTTAATATTTTTAGAACTTAATTATAAAAAAAAAAAAAAAATGTTAGGCACTTTTTCCATTAGCAAGCCACAGGTGATAAATCAAGAAATAATCTTTATGATTATAACTGTTTACGAGTTACAAAAGCCATAGAGGTAGTTATGTGCCAAAATATGCTAACTGTCTGTGAAACTACAACAACAAAATATTCTAAACACTAAACAGTAAAAAACAAAGAATATAGTATTTGTTTTTAAATGCTGCTCTTTAATCACTTAATAGTTTAATATTAATTAAAAGATGATTATATGTTAAGAAAACAATAGAAAAATTCTGAATAGATAGCTTAAATAATGCTTTTTTCTTTGCTTTTGCTATATCTTAAAAAAGCAAAAATTATAATTCTTGTAATAAATTCACTAATTCTAACTTTCTATCAAGTGTAAAATCAAAGCGATGAATTTTCAATATTTGGAATCCATGCCAAATTGACGTATTGTAATGGAAATTGTTTGGAACTACATGAATTTCAGTCATGAAATTATGCATGATTTTTAAGATACATTGAATGCTAATAAAAGGGTGGGTTTTTTTTTAATACTTTTTTTCACATCATATTGATCATTGGTTGAAATACATATATTCTTAGGGCTACATAGGTGCTGACTTTTGGCTTTCATTACAGGTACAAGATTGATTGTGGATTGCTGACTTAAAGAAAGCAAAGCAAGCTATCCCATAAAATACGATGAAATATTTTCACATTTTAAAAAACAAACTAATTATTACAATGTTAATTAACTAATAATAATTAATTACATTTCCTAGTAATATGAAGGATACGAAATGAGTCTTTTTTTTTTTTTTTTCCTTGTCACAAGTTTCAGATTATCCCATCTCAAGGACATTTTTACTGGCAGTTTTAAGGTCACAAATTTAAATATTTATTTTATTTTCAAAGAAAGCATTTCTTTGTTCTTTGTGTTTTCATTCTCTTCAATACATACAAATCGAATAATTTATTCTGTGGTTTCAAAGTTTATTTTTTCAGAATCTGAAATAATAGATTTCAGGATTCCTTTAGCTTAAGGAGAGGGATGAGGGGGGAGAGTTCCAGAAGAATCAAAATAAAAAGTATTCAAAATTTTTGAACAGGTGTCACAGATGCACCAGGGTTGGCACAATTTTTGTTTTTGTGCCATTTTAGTGAGAAAACCACATTTTCGAATACATGTTACACCTAGCGTGCAAAACAGCATGTTTTATTTTATTATAAAACACTCACAATTTTATTATAAAACACACACAATATTTATTATAAACACACAAAAATTATTTTATTCTAAAAACAAACACAATGCTTAATTTATTATAAAACACACTTATTGTCAAGAATATAACTGACTCAGCTATTAATACTAGAAAGTTGTGATTAATATACACTATCTGGTTTACCAGCCAAAAATCACCAGGTTGTCATGCCAGACAAAAAATTTCCATTTTGGCGCCAAAAAGAAACCTTGGTGCGTTGCCGGCATCTATACCAATATTTTAGCCTTTGCAGGGTCAAAAGATATCTTGCCCCCTTCATCCCTATAAAGTTCGTGTCTGTGTTATGCTGTATTTTAATGAATATGTATTTATTATGCCTTTTCATTAATTATTTTATCATCTTTAATTATTAATTATCATCTTCTTAAAAAAAAAATAAAAAAAAAAAAAAAAAAAAAAAAAAATCCTGCAAATTACCTTTTAAGTATTTTGAAATGGCATTATAGTTCTCTCGTGATAACTTGGCAGATGATTTCGAAAGAGTTTGCGATGCTACAGGTAAAGAAAACTGCCAACAGACACAAATGTTGCAGGAAATACATTATTGATACTAATAAAAGAAAGATGCTTGTCTGTCTAGATTTTTCTCACAGGGTCCTGTTATATCTATACTATTATATAAAGAGGAAACAGTGACTGACTGACTGACTGGGTGACTCATCAACGCCCAGCCGAAACTACTAAAGTTAGGGTCACGCAATTTGGACTGTAGGTTGCTGTTATGGCCTAGGCAAGCAATAAGAAGGGATTTTTGAAAATCCCCCCCCCGAAGGGGGTTAAAGGGGGGTTTGAATGTTTTAGGTCATTTTGCCATATCTCAGCAGCAGATGTAGGTAGGAGCTTGAAATTCCAGAAAACAAATCTACAGGGCTAGCATTCCCCCTAAAATTCCTAAATTTCCTAACTATTATTTTATCCCCTAAAATTCCTAAAATTCTCCTAAAATTTTCTTCTTGTTCCTAAAATTTCGAGATCGACAAAATTTCACCGAAAAATATTGCGAATTTCGACAAATGGTCACTGAAAAAGACACGTATTTTGTCAAAAGATTGCTAAAATAACGCAAATTTCATCAAAAGATCGCTAAAATAACGCAAATTTCGCCAGAAGATTGCGGAAAAAAGCACATTTCGACAAAGAATAGGGGAAAAATTTCATCCAAGGATATCGTGGGGGGAAAAAAGCTAATTTCGACAAACAATCCTGAAAAAAAAACTCAAAGTTCATCTAAGGATCGCGACAAACACTAATTTCTTCAAAGGATCGTAAATTTTTTAAAAACATCTCTGCAAAAAAAACTAGAATTTCTTAAAAAGATCTTGGAATAAACGTGAATTTCGATTAAAAAAGAAATCGTGAAAAACCCCTCCAATTTCATCCAAAAATCAAGGAAAAAAGATAATTTCGTCTAAGAATCGCGGAAAAAACGCGAATTTCATCAAAAAATTGTGGGGGGGGGAGGGAAATGCCAATTTTGTTGAAGGATCACGAAATTTTGTCAATCAATCGTGCATATAAGGCGAATTTTGTCAAACGATCGCACAAAAATACAAATTTCGTCAAAAGATTGCAGAAAAACGCAAATTTCATCTAAGAATCGCAAATTTTGTCAAAAGATTGCAGAAAAATGCGAATTTCGTCAAAGGATCACGTATAAACGCGAATTCCGTCAAAAGGTCGCAAAAAAAAAAGCAAATTCTGTCAAAAGGTTGCGAAAGAACACGAATTCCAACAAAAGTTATCGAAAAAAACATCAAAAGATCACGAAAAAACGTGGAATTTTGTCAATACATTGTGCAAATAAGGCAAATTTCATGAAAGAATCACGAAAAATATGCATGTTTTGTCAAAAAAACAAGAAAAAAATGCAAATTTCGACAAAGAAGTGTGAAAAAAAACTTTTCAGAAGTTTTTCTGTTAGCTTCAGAATTTTTTTTTCTCATAATCACTCCTGCTTCCTGCCTCTTGTTCTCTAGGTTCACCGAGAACATCCCAAAGAGAGAGAAAGAGAACATTCATTCTGGTTAGGCTCAATGATCCAGGAATTCAAAATTCTAATTAATATAATTGCAGTAAATATAAGCTGTTAAAACGGTTTGTAATATGAAGCCGGTTATTGTGCAAATTTAAATGCCCTCATTCGCAACAAACAACACAAGCACATGGAACAAGGGCTGAATTCATTGGAATGGTGGGAATATTCTTTGGCAGTGTACCACATGTGCCTGACTAGCACGAAAATACTGTTATTACATACTTGTAACGTTAAAAATATCGCAAATGCCCCTAAAATTTTCCTAAAATTTGGAAAAAAATTCCTAAAATTCCTCCCTAAAATTTTGAAAAATCCTAGTGCTAACTGTTAGTGGTCTAAAAGTGCAATGTGTCTCCCCCCCCCCTCTTCTTACCATTGGCTCTGCAGAAATCCCCTTGAGGAAAATGAATCTAACTCAGGTACTGATTTTATGTACTTTTAAGATCATTATCCCAAGCAATGATGGCCATGTCAGCTAGTATAATTAAAAAGTAGATTCTTCTAGTTGCTAGTAGTGTTTGTCACCTTAATTAATGAATACATTAATCTAAATTTGAATTGTTCATTGGACAAATCATCACAGGAGAACTGTACCTCTTAATTTAATTTGCTTACTAAAAATGAGTTGTGTAGACAAAGTAGACATCTGATTTGTAAAAGTAATTTTTTTTAATTATTAGCCTTCTATCAAATCACTAATTATTAGCCTAAATCATTGCTTTTAATTCAGTCTTGATAATTATTTTTTATTTATTTATGATAGATGTCAAAGATGAAAGCATCTGGAATGCTTTTAGTCAGTGTGGCAGAATCGAAGGTGTGCGGGTTGTAAGAGATCGTGAGACAGGTCTTGGAAAAGGATTTGGATATGTCTTGTTCAGTGTAAGTTACTCATTTCTATTTACATTTTTTTCACTGTATTATATCAAAAAATTGTCTGAAATAAATTATTATTTTTATAGAGTGGGAGGGGAGGGGCATAACAGATTGCAATGACTTTTGAAAGTTTCTGTTTTGACAACTAGTATACCGGAGTAAATTTTGTTGGATTTGCCTTTGTATTAATTGTAGTATTCTTCAACATTATTATAGTACTAGCTTACCCGCCCGGCGTTGCCCGTGCCAACAACCTTAAACGTACCTGAAATAAGGGTTAAATGATTTTTTAATTTTAAACGAAAGTAATGTTAGAGGCCCCACTGCCATAGACACAGCATACACTGGGCATGCCATGCATAATCCCATATGTTACTGTAAGCAAACCTGGAAATTCTCAGAATTTTTTTATGAAAAGCCAAATGGTATTTTTCCTTCAAGCTTTTATCCAGGCTTAGGACTGGCTAAAAGAAAGGCAATTGCGTTTAGAAGCAAATATTTATTTTATTATTTTAGCCATAAACCAAAAGCCTTTCTTTTAGGCGTTTTAAAAAAATTTGCCTGCGCTAACAACAGGTATTGTTCCTTTGGAACTCAATATCTTTACACAAACAAAACATTTCAATAAATACACATTAAAAAAATAATTTTGTCAAACTGTCGTGAAAAAAAAATTAAAAAAAAAAAAAAATCAAGAAATCCGTCATACCTATAGTCCCAGCAAAATAAAATTCTCAAAATTCATCAAATGATCACGGGAGAAAAATTGTGAAAATAGTCCAATAATTGCAGAACAGAATTGCAAAATTCGTCGAACGACAGTGGAAATAAAGTACACAATTCGAACGTCAGCGGAAAGAAAGTGTGCGATTTGTTGAATGTTCATGGAAAAAAAATCTTGAAATTCATTAACCTTGAGTCGATAAATCATGAAAATCATCAACCAATAGCAGAAAAATCACAAAATTCATCAATTGAAAGTGGAAAAATAGCAAAATTCATCAATTGATAGTGGAAAAATCACAAAATTCATCAATCGATAGCAGAAAAATCACAAAATTCATCAATCGATAGCGGAAAAATCACAAAATTCATCAATTGATAGCGGAAAAATCACAAAATTCATCAATCAATAGTTGAAACAAAAATCTCAAAAATCATCAAATGATCTCGGGGGAAAAAAATTTAAATATCGGCAAATAGCTTTAAAAAAAAATCACAATTTGTCAAATGATTTGGCGGAAACTCATGTCGCAAAATGCACATCATAAATATTTCACGGACTGGGAGTTTTTAATCAGTTCATCAAAACAATTTAATAATTACTGTAAAATCCCGTTAATCCACCCCCCTAAATGCGACGGAGAATCGTAAAATAACCGGGGTGGGGCGCTTGCACGGTATTAGAATTGTAGTATATGATATTTATGGGTGGTGGTGGTGGTTGGATGCTACCGGCCGATCATTGCAAAGTATGCATTCTATAAAGTGACAAAAGAAACAAATTTGTAAAAAAAATGATATACAAAATAGAAAAACAGTATAACTTTACTATTAATGGCGATTTCAGATTATAAAAAATTCTGGATTTCAGAAGCTTTGAAACTGGAATGCATTTAGATTAGTAATAACACTAATATCTGTCATTAATATGGTAACAGAAAAATAAAACAAACTTAATAATTTTAAAAAATTAAAAAACACCAAGAAATTGCAGTTGAAATTTTTAGTCGCCCAAGAATCGACTGCTTTTCTTAAACTTTACTTTCTATAAAATGAAAACATTCAGCAAATAATTTCCGTTCTCAGGTGATTAAGATTTAATAATTATTTACTGAATGTTTTCATTTTATTCAAAGTAAAGTTCAAGAAAAACATTAGATTCTTGGACGACTAAAAAAGTTCTTAAATCATAAACATCACTCAAAAACACCCCAACAAAAAAATAATGAATATATAGAAACAGCTCAGAAAATCTGTTTCATTAAGAATATTTGTAGTCGCCCAAGAATCGACTGCTTTTCTCGAACTTTACTTTCTATAAAATGAAAACATTCAGAAAATAATTTCCATTCTCAGGTCAATTGATTAAGATTTAATAATTATTTACTGAATGTTTTCATTTTATTCAAAGTAAAGTTCAAGAAAAATATTAGATTCTTGGGCAACTAAAAAAGTTCTTAAATGAAACTTCTTAAATGGAGTTAAAAATGGTTCTTAAATGGAGTTCAATAACAAATCTTAATGAGAACATACATCTTAATAATTTATCGCATGTTATGAATTCACCATTCTCGGGAACTAAAAATGTAGTACAAAACAATTACAGGAACAAAAATTGTAAACAATAAATAAATACTCAAAAATTTAATACAAGATGTATGTTTTCATCAAAACTATTGAAGTCATAAACATCACTTAAAAATGTCCCAACAAAAAAATAATGAATATATTGAAACAGCTCAGAAAATCTGTTTCACTAAAGAATATTTTTAGTCGCCCAAGAATCGACTGCTTTCCTTGAACTTTACTTTCTATAAAATGAAAACATTCAGTAAAATAATTTCCGTTCTCAGGTGATTAAGAGTCCATTCATGTGTGATTTTTATGAAACTCATGTCACAAAATGCACATCATAAATATTTCATACATTTGGAATTTCCAATCAGTTCATCAAAACAATTTAATAATTATTTACTGAATGTTTTCATTTTATTCAAAGTAAAGTTCAAGAAAAACATTAGATTCTTGGTTGATTAAAAAAGTTCTTAAATCATAAACATCACTCAAAAACGCCCCAACAAAAAATAATGAATATATAGAAACAGCTCAGAAAATCTGTTTCATTAAGAATATTTTTAGTCTCCCAAGAATCGACTGCTTTTCTTGAACTTCACTTTCTATAAAATGAAAACATTCAGCAAATAATTTCCATTCTCAGGTCAATTGATTAAGATTTAATAATTATTTACTGAATAAAACATTAGATTCTTGGGCGACTAAAAAAGTTCTTAAATGAAACTTCTTAAATGGAGTTAAAAATGGTTCTTAAATGGAGTTGAATAACAAATCTTAATGAGAACATACATCTTAATAATTTATCGCATGTTATGAATTCACCATTCTCGGGAACTAAAAATGTAGTACAAAACAATTACAGGAAAAAAATTGTAAACAATAAATAGGGTAGATGTGCCAGTAATGGACCGCCTTCCAGTAATGGGCCACCTTCAATGTTTTTGGTTTATAAAAAAATAAACAATAAAAATTCAGCTTTTTTTATTTATTATGCTTTCTTTATTATGCATTAATATGCTTTCTTTAAATTCTAGTTTTAAATACAATCACAATATCAATTATCTATTACTTTTTGTGGGGTGTCCATTACTGGAATTTAGGGTGTTTTGATTTATTTCTGTTATTTACAATTAAATTTCGATTCACATTGGGAAATGTGACTATGAGCATGGTTAAATATTGTTGGTAGATTAATATAATATTAAAAAATGTGAAATATAACAATTATAACTATTAATTTAAAAATAATTTTTAAAAGAAATTCCTTAAGGGTGTTCATTACTGGCACATCTACCCTAAATACTCAAAAATTTAATGTAAATTGTTTATTTCCATCAAAAATATTTAATTTGTAAGTATGAGGTAAAAAATAAATCACAATGGATTCCTAACCGCCCAAGAACTCAAATTATTTACTGAATATTTTCATACTAAAAATGTTAAATAATGAAACAAACTAACTAAAAATACAGTCAAAAACAGTTTCTTTAAATGTTATAAGCGTTGCACAAATTATTTACTGAATATTTTCATACTAAAAATGTTAAATAATGAAACAAACTAACTAAAAATACAGTCAAAAACAGTTTCTTTAAATATTATAAGCGTTGCACAAATTATTTACTGAATATTTTCATACTAAAAATGTTAAAAAATGAAGCAAACTAACTAAAAATACAGTCAAGAATAGTTTTTTTAAATATTATAAGCGTTGCAGATACATGAAGATATACTTTCTGTTCAGTGAAGTGTAAGATGAAATAGGCCTAAACCCCAGTGACAAAACTAACTATCGGGAACTTAATATGATATTTATTGCATATTTCAAACTATTTTTGAAATATTATTAGCGTTGCAGACACACGAAGATAGTTCTGTCACTGGGTTTAGGCCTATTTCATCTTACACTTCACTGAACAGAATGTAAATAAACTACTTACGGAAACTTAAAATAAATATATAAAAAGGAACAGAAACTAACTTACGGGAATTTAAATTAGTAAAAAATATATTTTACAATACTAAAATGTTTAAAAATAGAAAACTATAGCTCAACAGTGAAAACTGCTGTTTGATCTCGTTAGCCAAGCTAAAAGCTCCGAGCAATGAATGTTTGGGACTATGGACAGACCTTTCGCCTGCTCTCATTGGCGGATTGTAAATAGCCTCAAACCAGAATGTCATATGCACGTTTGCTGTCGCTTCGCTGGGTGAGCTTGAAATAGCCTCGAACCCAAAATTCCATATACACGTTTTAAAAAATCTAAAAAAATTTAAAAAAATCTAAATTAAAATTTAAAAATCCGGCCCCGAGGTATACTGTCCGGTGACAACATCTACACATGACAAAAATTTTAGAGTCCTAGGTGTTATAATTACGGAGAAATCCGCGGGCAGGCAGGCAGACAGACACTTACTCTTTTATAGAGATAGAGATTTACATGAAAATCAAGATATAAAATTCAGAATACTAATAATTTTAAAGTAATTCACTTGTAATATATTTTTTGTTCAGATCATATTAGTTAAGGAAGGTTGATCAGAAAAATTAATAATCAAAATATATTTATGCTAAAATTTATTTGTACCATTTTACATATTTAATTTGTGCACGTGTGTGTGATCTGCTAATTTCTTTAAATATCCTCTGCTAAAAGGTTGTACAAAATAATTTTTATTAAATTCTTTATTTATTTTTTTTATTTTTTAGACTGTTGAGGCAAAACAGAATGCTATTTCTTTAGAAAATCTGAATATTGAAGGAAGGGAGGTTCGAATAAATGCTGTTGATTCCAATAAGAAGACTAAGAAATCAGAATCATCTCCTTCTACCAGAAAAAATACTTTGTAAGTTCTTAGTTAATTGTCATATCTAATGGTTTATAACGTAATAATTTTGAATTTTTGATGATATTGCATATATATTCATACATTGACATACAACTTAAAAATATGATTTTTGAAATATTAGTATGACTGAACTTTACCAGAGCTATTGCAGATATGTTAACTGTTATGCTGAACCAAAAATCGGGCAGTGTTAATGGCAACATAGCTGTAGCATAGGAGACCCGTGGCAGAATGTACGCGACGCTGTGATGGACATTGTGCTTTTTAGGGCATCTGCAGAGTAAAAACATACAGCGATGTTGTGGATGTGCTATACCTCGTAAATTACACGGAAAAATGGCAAATTTCGTCGAAGGATCGCGAAAAAACGGCAAATTTTGTCGAAGAATCGCAGAAAAAACATGAAATTCATTTAAAGATCACGGAAAAAAACCCTGCAAATTTAGTCAAAAGGCCGTGAAAAAACGGGAATTTCGTCAAAAGGCCGTCAAAAAAACAGTTTTGTTGAAGGGTCGTGGAAAAATGCGAATTTTGCCGAAGGGCTAAGGAGAAAACGGCAACTTCTTCTAAAGATCGTGGAAGTAACTTAATTTTGTCGAAGGATCATGAAAAAACGGTCAATTTCGCCAAAGGATCTAAAAAAAACGCAAATTTTGTATGATATATTGCGTATTGCAGACTATTTTTGAAAACATTATTAACTTTGCAGACACTTGAAGATAGTTCTGTCACTGGGCGTAAGAGTTGATCTATGAGAAGTTCACCCTCAACCAATCACTTTACTGGGATTATTCTACATCTGTTTCATTGTAGATGTGTTGAAATTAAAATTGATTGATGCCAGTGTGTTACATAGAAAAGAAGAAATAAGAAGTTAAAATAATTTAATTATTTAAGAATTATTGTAAAGGGAGAAAGAGAAGAAAAAGGAAAGAAGAAAATATTTAAATCTGAAATAGTGTTAAAGTATCATTTAGAATATTCATTAATACATTAATAGATATTAAAAATTTAAGAATTGCAGAATAAGAGAGATGAATTAATTTTTTTGCCAGGAATTTAAATATAATTAATAGTGGAAGTATAAAGAGGGAAAAAGCATTGTATAATCATTAACAAATATAAATACTCCAGTCATGGTGTAAAATATGAATAAAAATATTACTCACCTGAAATAAGTATTACTACTCTCAAAACATTCATACATGCAGGTTGTGCCCAAAATTATGGTAAAATCTTTTTATCTGTGAAAATCATCATATTCAATATCAATTCAATATATCTATATTAATGATAGAGGTTTATTTAAATCTCATTATTCTGTTATACTATTTAAAATATATTATTTCAATGATGAAATATTATTTCTTTTTCTATTTTCAATATTTATTTATTCTTTTAATTTATCTTTATTTTTCAATTAAACTTCATAAATTTCAAAGGCACATATCTATACTAATAAAATAAAGTTTCGCTCTGTTTGTTTGCGATGGCTAGCAAAATCTAGCCCACCTAGAAGTCTGAAAATTTAGGTGTGGATAGTCCAAGATCTGACCATGTGCACCTGAGTCTCAGAATTTTAATATTTTGATAATTACCCAAGATATTAATTAGATTCTCATTAAACATCGTATCGAAAATGCCGTTTTTTTAATCAAAATGGCTAAAGAAAGGAACTGCTGTTCTGAATTTGCTAGCGAAAATGAACAAATTCGAAATTATTTTACTAATTGGTGAATTTTAAGAAAACTAATTAAGATATCTATTTAAAAATTTCTGAGCATATGTAAAAAATTATTCTGCATCCGACTATGTGATTTTTGAAAAATTCGGCCAGTAATTTTTCTTAATTTATGCAAAAAACTGCCAAAAATCTGCTGGTGCCAGTGAAAAAAATCTGATAAAGTTTCAGACAGGGGTCTGTTTTCATTAAAAACTGAACTACAAAGAGATCTGTTTCTCTGGCCGATCCCTCCATTTAGTTTGCGAAAATGAAAAGAAATAATTGCCAATTTTTACTAATGATAATGAACAAAAAATTAGATAACTAATTAAGATATAGATCTGAAATTGAGGATGGGAAGTGTTGTCATCTGTTGGCTATTTTAGCATAGTGTCTTCATTATGTTCTAATTATCAGAAAAATTTAATTCTTTTTTTAATGATTGCGTTAATGTAGGTGAAGGTGGTTTTCTTGAACAAATTATTTGTTATATTTGCGGGTATGGGGAGGGAGGAGATTAACACATTGCTCTGAGATTATTATTTCGGGCCCGAGCAACGCCGGGCAGGTAGCTAGTTAAATAATATAATAAACTGCATGATCAGTAATGCAATATATATAACACAAGAAATATACAATTATTCGTTCAACTGAATATTTTTATTAACATAAATATACGCTATATTAAATATAGATCTAATTGTACAGCGAAGTTTAAAACATTATTATGATATTCTTAAATAGATTTATAATATTTAAATATTTTTAGAATAATTTTATATTTTATGAATTTGAAATAATTACATTATAACATAGTTAAAATTATATAACAGCCAAATTCCTCTGATTGATGAGACACATTCTTCATTGAAGATTGAAACAGGGTTCCCAGCGTCATGGAAAGTCGAGGAAAATCTGGAAGTTCATGGAATATCAAAATAGTCAGGAAAATTTTAAAATATGTAGAAAAAGTCAGGGAATTTACAAATATTTTCTAAAAAGTTTTGGAGAAAAAATGAAAAATGATGCAAAATTCATCATATAGTCTCGGAGAAAAAATATATAATTTTGAAGAGCGATCACAGAAAAAAAATCGCTAATTTTTGACAAAGGATTGCAAAAATAAGTGACAAATTTCGTTGTATCCCAGTTTGGTCAGGGAAAATCAGGGAATTTTTTGAGATTTCATCAGGGAATTTGCCAGTCATGTTTTGCTAGGAACCCTGGATAAGTGTCATAATAAAAGTCAAAATTTCTATAAAGTTCAACTTAATGGGATCACTCATCATCCAACAATCTAAGATAAAGCAATGTTTTTCTTGATGAATGTAAATAAACAATATAAAAAGGAAATTTTTACCAATAAGATCGAAATCCAGTGAAGCTGAAGACATTCTGTATTTACTTGTATCATACACCATAGTAGATACCACCTTGTCAAAAATAGGCCATTTCAAGAAATCACAATAGTTTTTTATAATTGATTTACTTGGTCATCTCCTCTTTCATGCTTTATAACATGACAACATTGTGCATTATATATTTATAATCTAGCATGTACATCGATTGGAACTTGAAAATCTCTTGTTTAAATCAGCATCATTGAAATTGCTTCGCCTTTTTCTTTCATCAAATTAAAACAACGAAATGGCTGATATAAAAATTACTGTACATAGGCTTTAATGGATGAAATTATTAATAAATCAAGTAAATTATTATAAAAAATTAATATTTAGTTAAACGATATGAAGGAACCGTGAATCCATTTAGTTCAATGGCTACTCCGTTATAAAAAGGAGAATTTTTTGGAACATTGGTACATGCTTGTTTGTGCACCAATGTCCGCTCGAGCAAGAAAGGAAGGGCTGCCCCAAAGCTTTCAAACTCCGAGCGTGGCCTGCAATTTCGAACCCAGAACTCCTTGGCCAATCAAAAAACTTTGTTGTCGATCGCGAGGTGTTATACTCTATTTTCCAACTGCAGAACAAGAAACGAAAGAATTTTTATTGCACATTTTGAAGATGAGAAGTTGAGAAAAGTGCATTGACCCGACCCCGTTAGTGACGCTGTTTTTACCTTTAAAAAAGGAATCTGTTTGGAGAAGAAAAAAAAGAAAATATTTGAATAGACTAACATTAAATTTTAGAGTAATGAATAAGAAAGGGAATTCTTAACTGAGGAGGGAATATGAAAATTAATATTTAGGATTTAAATAATATTTAAGAAAAGTTATTTTACATTGAGATAAGGAATATGAAATTTAATAATTAAGATGGTAATAATATTTAAGAAAGATATTTTTAAAACGAGAAAATTTAAATTAAACTTATTAAATGATTTAAATTTAGAATAATTAAAATATGGATTTTAAATATTTAAATTAAGTGAAATTCTGTTTTAAGGCGTAACACAATGTCAGCATCTTCTATCACATAGGTGTCAAATTTTGAGATGTAGGCAAGAAAAACACTCAAGGCTATTTTAAGAATAAAGTTTGAAACATGTCAAACTCTTCTGATGGCTGAAGTAAAAGTATGCAAAGTTGTGTTTTTGAAATGTTCGAATGCAAACTTTCTTTAGACAACTAGTAATCTTAATGTTCATTTTAAAATTAGAAATTATCAATGTCTCCTTGATGACATTAAATGAATGTTTTCAAATTAATTCGCTCAGCTCAGTTTTGTGAAGGACCTCCATATACTACCATAGTTTATTATTTTTTTAAATAAAAATTTTAATTATGAAATAATATAAAGATTAATAAACTCGACTGGATTGCCAAATATCTTGATTTCTGATGTACCTATCACAATTCACAAACCAGATGTTTTGTTACCTCCATAACAAGATATTTAAGTTGACATCTGTGCAGAAACTAAATAAAAATGTTTTATATTGTCAATTCTTGTAATATTATTGTTGAATTTTAACTTTTTAATGTTATTTTTTTAACCTTTAAAACTCAGTTGCAAAACAGTTTAAATTTAGTTCAACAAAAATAGCTTATAATATATCATTCGAGTACTTTTTTCTTTTTAAACTGCTTTTAAATCAAATTAAGCTTTACCCAAATAATGTTAATTGTTTTTTGAAGCACTGAATAAAATTGTAGAAAAAATGTAAGTAAACCTAATTTATTATTATTTATTAAATTATTATTAATTATTAGTTTTTACTTCTTAGGCAAATTTGCCGAAATGCTCATTTTCTCTGAAACAGGATTATATTCTGGTTATACACTGAAATTTCTATAGTTGTTCTGATTGAAAACTAGAATTCCAGTATTTGGTCTGATTCAAAATCAGAATTCCAGTTTTCCTGATAGAACATTCGTTGATAGGTAGCTCACAATCAGTGTTTATATCAAATTTATCCATATTCCTTAAACAAAAACCTGAAGTTTAAATTTCTATTTTTGTTCTAAATAATAATCTTAATTTAATGAAGAATATCTAGCATTTTTAAAACGCAAACTTCTATTCCACCACACGTTTTAATAGTAAAAAAAAAAAAAAAAAAGTACCTTCCATTAAAACTATTCAAAGTTTTTAAAAGTATTTTAGATTGTCTATATATATATATATATATATATACAGGGTGATTATAATTAAAGTCCCACTTTCAAAATGCTGTAAAAAAGGAACCACTGGTCAGAATAACTTCAAATTTGAACTGAATATACTGGAAGAAGGGGGAAACGGTATGGCATAAGAAAGAAAAAGTTCCAAAGTGTGTCAATAGATGGCGTGGTAAGCAGCATAACAAAAGTGGATTCGGCTACAAATGACATTTTTAATTGAAATATGATGGCTTTGGCATGAGTTACACAGTAAACCAAATGTACTGTTCAACGTGCATGAGTGTTTCAGTTGTTTGAGGGAAAAAATGACTTCCAAATCAGTCAACAGTTGTGCTGTTAGTGGAAAGCCCATCCACCACGGCAAGATCATACCACATTGGATGGGAAAAAACTGTTTTTAACTGTCCTTGGGCCAAAAACTGCATAAAAAGCACATAATGATTCAGTTTTTAACTGTGCATGAGTGTCTTTTAATTTGCATGGTATGCCGCTTACAGCACCATCTGTTGATATACTTTGGAACTTTTCATTTCTTATGCTATACCGTTTCCCCCTTCTTCCAGTATATTCAGTTCAAATTTGAAGTCATTCTAACCAGTGGTTCCTTTTTTACAGCATTTTGAAAGTGGGACTTTAATTATAATCACCCTGTATATAACCATAAATGAAACATTACCATAACACCAACTTAAACTATGAAATAATGATTAAGTATGTAATAATTAGTTGACAATGAAAGTATTCCCCAACACACTGAATATAGATACCAAAAACTTATTTAAAAAAAGAAGAAATTAAATTAAAAATTGAATAAATGAAATTGAATGAATGAAATGAAATTCGTGGAATTTAGACAGAATTATCAAGTCCTAAATGCCTAAATACCACAAATAAAATGAGTGGTTTCATCATCATATTAGCCATAACATTGCTAAAGAATATATATATATATATATATATATCATTATGTTGTATTTAAAAGCATTTAAATACTTTATATACATTTTACAATTTTATTTATTGAATATTCAAAATATAAAATATTTCTGTATGGAAATAGTTCACATTTTTTAATGTAGAATTACTGTATTTGTTGTTACCCCCTTTTCAACATTTGTAATGCAATTATTATGTTTAATGCATTTTTTCTCAAGAGATGGGGGATGGCGCTAGATCCTTCTCCTTTTCCTTACAAATTTTTTCCAGTATTACGAATTCATAATGAGCCTTACAGAAATAACTAAGAAATTTCTAAACAGTTTTGTTGTTTCTGCTACTTTCTTTCTCATATTTTGTAATTATCAAATTAATTGCCTTCAAAATTTGTTTCACATTTTGCTTAAAGTGTTTATAATGTAGTATCTGCTCATTTCTATGTCATCCCGAAATGGAATTGCAGTTTCATAGCTAATTGCATTTGGTTCGGGATATTGTTGAGTTTAGATTACAGACAGTCAGTTAAATAGATTGTGAGATTTGGGTGGAAACCCTGAAGGGGGGGGGGGGGATAAAAAGAAAACCAGCCAGCTGCCATAAGCTGTTCTCATCCTGCAAACCATTATAGGACAAAATTAGCACTCGTCAATCGGTGAGTAATACTGAAAATTTGGTGATTGACTTTATTGTCACCACTAGTCAAACTTAATAGTCACACTCGCCAATTGCAATGATTGAATGGAAAAAGATTTTTCCCCCGATATCGCTCGACGAATTTCGAAACCATTTGGCAAATTTCACGATTTTTTACCCGAACTCATTTGATGGATTGTGATTTTTTTTCTCGAAGCCATTCGACGATATTCGAATTTTTTTTCCCCGAAACCAGTTGATGAATTTCACGATTTTTCCATTATCGATTAATGAATTTTGTGATTTTTCTGCTATCGATTGACGAATTTCATGATTTATCGACTATCGATTAACGAAATTCACGATTTTTTCCATGACCGAACAAATGCGCACTTTCTTTCCGCTGATGTTCTACAAATTTCGCACTTTATTTCTGCTGCCATTTAATGAATTTTGCAATTCTGTTCCGCAGTTTTTAGACGAATTTCATGATTTTCCTCCCAAGATCATTTGATGAATTTTGCGATTTTCATCCTCCGAAACTATTTGAAGAATTTCTCAGATTTTTTCACGAGTTTGACAAAATTAATTTTTTTGCTGCAATAATTTTGCAAAATTCACTATATTTTTCGCGATTGACTGACAAAATCTGCTATTTATTTCCATGATTCCTTGACAAAATTAGCTTTTTTTTTTTTGTGGTAATTTCACGAATTTCGTGATTTTTTTCTGCAATTGATTGACAAATTTTGCGATTTATTAACCGAGACAATTTGCCGAATTTCCTGATTTCATCCCCGACACCATTTGACAAATTTCGCTGTTTATTCTACAATCGTTTGACAAATTGAGCAATTTTTTTAAGTATTTGTAAATTTGTTATTGGCCAGTGCTGAAAAACACTGTCGAGTAAAATAATCCATGTACTGGCCAGTGGCCAGTGAGTAAAAAAGTTAATTTTTACCTATACAAACCATAGTTGTAAACCTTGTTTTACTGTTTTAAATTATAACTTCCTCATGCTTATGAAGTCTAAACTATTTTGAGAAAAGATAGAATATTTTACTTGTTTCTGCCATTATATAAAAAGAAAATTTACTTTATTTTTATTCTGTAGCAAAAGTCGAGCCATTCGGATGAAAAAGAATAAAGTTACAGGTGGTCATAAATCCATTAGAAAACTCACAAACAAGCAGAAAATGTTACATAAAAAGAAAAAGACGGCAGAAATTTTGCAAAAGGCCATGAAGTAGTTTTGTATTGCAAATAATAATGTAAATTTTGTTATGTAAATGCATTCGTAAAAATGAATAAAAATGTTTCATGTTTTTCATTATTATTCTATTTTCATAAGTCATTTTTAAAACTAAAAGCAGAATTGTTAATATATATAATTTCTAATATTTAGGATGAAAATCTTCCACAATACTAATTTTTCACTTTGTACTTTTCTGAGATCATTAAATCTCTGTTTTAAAGTATTTTACAAACTTAAGATATTAAGAGCATGTAAGATATATAATATGTAATCTTAGTACTGGCATTTCACTTGCTTATTAATTAATAAATGATGTAGCATTCAAATGTTTAATAATATCTATAAATGTATAATGAGAAGAAAATAATTTATGTTAATAGTTAAAACCTGAGTGACAAGTCTTTTGTTGAAATATTTACCAACATTCACTAATAATTAAAGTACAGTAAAAATCAGTATTTCATTCAAAAATGCCATTTAAATTTTTACTTTCTTCTATCTTTACAAGAAGAAAGTATTGGATTCATGAAAATTGTCGGTTTTTGACGGATTTATACGTTTTAGAAGGTCCTTAACATGATTTGACCATTTTTAGAAATTTTCTGTCTGTATGTGACAAAAATTTTGTGGGCACTCTATCTCAAGAACTAATGCACAAAATTTAATAAAACTTTATATTCCATTAGTCTCTGATATAAATTGGCGCTGATTAGTTTTTGGTGAAAATCGCCCGAGAGGTGGTGCTGCTATGCTGCATTTTTCACAATTTCCGCAATAGCTCTATTTTAAGAACTAATGCACTTATTTTCATCAAACTTCAGGTTCAGTTAGACCTTGACATAAATAGACGCTGATAACATTTTGGTGTAGATATCCCAACAGGTGGTGCTGCTATACCACTTTTTTCTCAATTTTTACGATAGCTATATCTCAAGAACTAATGCAGGGAATTTCATCAAAGTTCAGATTCTGTTAGACCTTGACATAAATAGATGCTGCTTATGTTTTGGATTAAATTGCCCAACAGTTGGCGCTGCTATGCTACTTTTTTCGTTATTATCACGATAACTATATCTCAAGAACTAATGCATTGATTTTCATCAAACTTCGGATTCAGATAGACGTTGACATAAGTTGTTGTTGATTAGGTTTTGCTCTAAATTTCCCAACAGGTGGCGCTGCTATGCTGCATTTTGCAGGATTTACACAATTTTAGCTATAGTCATATCTCAAGAACTAATGCACGGAATTTAATAAAACTTTAGATTCAGTTAGACATTGATGCTGATTCTTTTTAGTGTATGCGAAATCTGTGTGAGATAGAAGAAAGTTTTGAGATTGGCACATCCGACTAGTTCAAGATTGAAGTTTGGTCATCTTAAATTCCAAAACCTGTCACCGAATTCGCTCTCTAAATAGAATAAAAGGAATCAAGATTGTAAAATAATCAATAATCAAGCTCTTATCTGTAAATATGCATGGGAGTCATTTTTTTGTTTTGAATAATATTAAAATAAGTTGGAAAATTAAATTATTGAATTTAAATGTGATTTTCTACAGCATTTTTTAAACTTCGAAAAATATTTTTAGTCATACTTGTCTAATTTTCTGATCAATATGAGTATATTTTAATTTTTCTGCAAATGTTTGCAGGGCAATAATTGTGCAACATCAATTTGTAATTTTAGATTTAAGTTTTCTTATTCTCAAAGTACTTAAGAATAAGAATTATGCCCCCTCCAAAGAAAATGCTAAAGGAAATTGCTTGCAGTTTAAATACTTGTAGCTGCTTAACGAGCTGTGAGATGGAATTTTTTCCTATGTTTTGTAATTATCGTAGAGATTTTACTGAATTAAATATTATGGTATTTAAAGTTTCAAATGCAGTATAGTACTAATAAAACTGCATTCTCTTGATTGAATTTTTCATAGGTAACTGTACACCTGACATTATGTACCTTGAAGGAAATTTAAATTTTTTTATTAAATTATTTTAAATTTGTATTTTTCAGAGTTTTGCATCAATTTTTCTACATTAATAAAAGAAAACTGGTTTCAATAAAATTTATTTGGATTCATAAGTGATTTTTGAATTTTTCATGCAATTTTTAGCGGGTTTTTTTTTTTCATGTTCTGGGGCAAAAAAATGCTAAAGGATATTTGTTAAAGGAATCCAGTTTCAATATTTTAGTCCTATGTAGTAAATTTTGTTCTGTGATTTTTTAATATTTCCCAAATTTGTTATGCGAATTTTATTGTTTTTTTTTTTTTTTTTTTTTTTTCATTTTGCGGCAATTTTTTTCTGAATGTGAAAGAACTTTCCAGTAAATTTAGCTACTGCAGTAATTAAATTAAAGTTAGAAGAATTCCAAATAGATTTCTATAAACAATGCGAGGAAACTATACTGAAAATTAATAATCTTCTGTAATTGAATTCACAGCCAAAGTTGGCGTCTTAACAGGAGCGATGTTAAGAACAATGAGTTTTGGAATGTATTCGATTTGCAACAAGGAAATTTATTATGGGCCAAAACATGCTCAGCCAGATATGCCAATTGACTGTGGTCCTGATTATGGAATGTTTCAGGGATTAATACATACATTCTTTCAAAAAAAAAATGAAGCTTGCGCCTAGGATGTTTCAAACTGAAATGATCCCCCATCACTTCAAAAACAAATAAAACGATAAAACACTAAATAAATAACTGTGCATTTAAAAAATTGAAGGAATGATGTTAAATTAATGCTGTAACAGGAAATTCTACCTGTGAAAAGAAATTAAATGCCAGTAATAAAGTAATTCATGCAATACACGAAAACATAAAAGAGAAAATATATTAAAATATTTAATTTTTCAGGATCTAGAACTAGATGTTATCCATTTACTTCAAAGACAAATATTACAGAGGAATTCATGGAAAAAAATATTTCTAGATTATTATTATTTTCTTCTTTTTTGATTTACATAAAGGAATACAGCTATAAATCATTTTGGTTTGACAGTAAAATAAGTTTGTGTTACAAAAAAAGTCTCCAACATATGAAAATTTCAAAATAAACAATTCTCATTTGTAAGCGTAAAGAAAACAAACTTAAAAATGGTCTTGTTAGTGACCTTAGATGGTGCTAGTAGCAGGACAACCATGTGGTTTTTAACCACTTGTACAATGGTTAAAGGAAACTTAGTGATTGTGAGGTCTAATAAATGATAAGGGGTCTTGATTATCACGTGATCAGTCTTTAAAGTATGGCTCAGCAGTATGCTTTCATGCACAGCTAATGGCCTGTCTCATGCTCCAACAGCGGACCTTTTACAGTGTTAAGGTCTTTAATAAAGGTTCGTTAAAAGTCGTTTAAGTAAGTTTCGTTAATAAAAATGTTATTCCCATCGGATCGGTCTTGCTGCTTAGAAAGTATCATAAAACAATTGCCCGAATAACATGTAAAATCCAGCCTTGTTACTATGACACAGGTTCCCGATAATTTATCGAGCTTTAAAGTGTCTGGCAACAGAGAATATAGGTTTCTAATACTGTCCCATTAAACATATTAAACAAGAACAAAAAATCATGCGTCAAGCATAGATTATGTAACACTTTCCAACGCTTCCAAAATAATTTTACAAATCATTACCTTTTAATAAGCTGAAAGATAACATCGAAGTAAACAATTTAGAAAACTCATAACATATTTAAGAATGTAATTTCAGGAATTTCCAACATACACAATATTTGGAAAAATATCCGATTACTTTTATTCAGCCCTGTATATGATCTATAGATTTGTATATATACTACATAGGATGCTAAATTTTAGTTTAGTTAGGAAACGCGTAGCACAGTTTAAAATTCTCCTTCTGGAGTTTCTTTCAATAAACGGAAATGTGTTCGTGAACTTTTGTGCTGCCCTGTATATGATCTACAGAATTTATACACACCAAGTAATAGACAAAAAGTGAGTTAAATTTAAAAGCATGTTTAGCAACTTAAAATGAACGATGACTGCTATACACACAATATTCTGTAGTAAGCATCTTGTATTGCACCTTAGTGATACGTATAAATTTCAATGCGTTTAAAATAGTGAAACATTATTTAATTAAACCACAAACGATTTTTCTCCATAGACGTAATGCAACGGGTTTCTTTTGACTGTCCCTGTAAAGTAACTATAAGTGCTATGCACAGCATATTCCATATTAAGCTTCTTGTAATGCACCTTAGTGATATATATCAATTACAATGTGTTTGAAATTGTGTAACATCTTTAAAATCCAAAGGCGAGAAAGTGTCTGTAACCAATCCGGGCTGGACCACTCTGATCTGCGAATTGACCGTAGTTAAACGCCATGTTAGGCTTAATGAAGACTCTGTTCTAACATATAACAACTAAACGATAATTTATCCTACTTGAAATCTCGTCTTTCAAAATAAATTAATGTTTGTGAGATGGCTTACAGTAAATTATGTTTATATTCTGAGATAACTTCAGTTGAAATTAGGTTTATTGCTCCCTGAAAGTAAACAAACAAATGATTCATTCGTCGTGAACGTATAAAATATTAAACCATGAATGCAACCGTTCGGATAGCAATCGCAGACGGAGGAAATTACTTTCTTCCGTGATACTCGCTAATCTACTTCGTTCATTCGTTGTGAGCCTTTATCGCCATCTATCGGAGATTAATATAAACAAAATTTTAAATTGAATACAGTGACCTCTCACTTATACGCGATACACTGTAATTATTTTTCAGCACCAGTTCCTTTTTAAAGTAATTTTCTCCTCATTTAATCGCAGAATTTATAAATTAAATTTTACTGCAAAATAAACTTGAGTCATGAAAAACACAACACTCAATTGAATCAAATTCACCTCCGTACTATAATAATTGTTTAAAAACAACACAAAATGTCACAAAAACATATATGCATCATTTATTAAAAACTTTTACTTTAGGTGTTTTAAAAATATACAAAACTGCATTTCACATTAAAAACCTAGCGCTTTCGAGCCGTCCTGACTCATCATCAGGGTTAAAACATCACCACGCAGATACACAAAAAAAACACAACCAGTCTGAAACACTGTAAAAACATCAATGTCTGCTGAAGACAAGGTCAAACCATTATAAACAGGGTGGGAAGCATAGGGAGGGATGTGCCAATCTTATTCATTCTTGAACTATCTGTAAAAGCTTATACCATACTTTAGGGATATTGTATGAAACTGAATCATTGCATGTTTTATTTTTCCTGGTTAAAATTTCTATTGATTCACTTATTATTGCTTCATAAAAAGAGGATGTGGGTTTAATAATTTTAGCGATAGATTTTGATAAAGGAGGACGCCCTTTATACATAGCTATACAAATGGTTGTTCAGGGGTGATTCTGAGTAAAAAAAAAATTTCTGAAATTCACAGCAAATTTTCTGAAAAGTTAAGAGGGGGGGGGGTCCAATACCGGCTTCTTTTTTTTTTTTTTTTTTTTTTTTTAAGTCCCTTTGACGAAATTTGCATTTTTTCGCGATCGTTTGACGAAATTTGCAGTTTTTTCGAGATCTATTGACAAAATTTGCCGTTTTTTCGCGATTTTTTGACGAAATTTGCCGTTTTTTCGCGATTCTCTGGCGAAAGTCACGTTTTTCCCACGATCTGTTTACAAAATTTGCTTTTTTTTGCAATCATTTGATGAAATTTGACGTTTTTTGCAATGTTTTTGACGAAATTGGCCGTTTATTTGCAATCTTTTAACAAAATGTGCCGTTTTTCAATGTTTTTGACGAAATTTGCCATTTTTTCGTGATTTTTTGACGAAATTTGCTGTTTTTCGCAATGTTTTGGACGAAATTTGCCATTTTTCACAATGTTTTTGACGAAATTTGCCGTTTTTCGCAATGTTTTGGACGAAATTTGCCAATTTTTCGCGATTCTCTGACGAAAGTCACGTTTTTCCCGCGATCTGTTTACAAAATTTGCTGTTTTTTGCGATCATTTGACGAAATTTGCCGTTTTTCACAATGTTTTTGACGAAATTTGCCGTTTATTCGTGATCTTTTAACGAAATTTGCCGTTTATTCGCGACCTTTTGACGAAATTTGCCGTTTTTTGCAATGTTTTTGACAAAATTTGCCATTTTTTCGCGATTTTCTGACAAAAGTCACGTTTTTCCCGCGATCCTTTGACAAAATTGGCGACTTTTCTTCGAACGAATGACGAGATTGATTTTTTTCGGTGATCATTTGCCGAAATACCGATACATTTTATGTCCGAATTTTCGGATATGACCGATATTTTTTAATTTTCGGAAATCATTGCCTTAATTTTTCGGAAAATTCGGACCAGAATCACCCCTGTGGTTGTTATTGACAATATTAAAAATCAAATTGTATCACTTTATTATGCCGATACTTCCGCTTGTATTTCCTTTCTCAGTCCCCATTTAAACAATATGAAGGATCCAACAAAGTTAAACCCGTCCTGGCAGATATTTCTGTTATTATAAAACCTTAAAGAATTAATGAATATAGTTATTTATAGTATGCAGAGCATCGGCACAAGTGGTGCGTTGATGCTGTAATTTACCAAGGTTTTAAAATGTTCAAAAGCAAAATAAAGATAACTGAAAGTTTCTAAGATATTGATGAATGAAATAATAACAAACAAAAGGAATTAAACTCAATCAAAATTTATTCAAGTTATCAAGTACAGTAGAACTCCAATTATCCGAATCAATTGGGACCGGACCCCATTCGGATAATTGGATTTTTTCTGAAAAAAGGGTCTATTTTAATTAATTACTGTATGTATGTTGAAAATGGGAGAACAAAAACTATTAATAAAAGAGCTTTTAATTAATTAAATGAAAAGGCAACACTTTTACATCTTAAGTGTACTTACAAGTGCTGTACATTAGTACATTATGTATGTACCGTACTGTAAATGAAAGTCATTGCTTGCTTAATATCTCAGTTAAAGTAAGCTGTTTGACAGTCTTCATCCGTTTTCGGGCAGCAAAGTCGCGCATCCACTTGACAGTGAGAGGTTGCATGTGGTCACACTCGGGCCGACGCTCCATCCACTTCAACGCAGTTTCAAGGCCGGCAAATGCTTCACTAGATGATGGTACCATGTCCGCTTCAACTTCGACATTAAGGTCATCTTATTCCTCGACACTTTCTTCTCTCACACTTTCAATAAGTTCATCATCATTTAAAATTTGGAACCCAGGATCTGACAAATCACACACTATCCAATCACCTATATCTTCAACACTAACTTCTGAACATCCAGGAATTCCAGGAACATTCTGAACATCCAGGTTTCTGAATTCCTCAAGTAGCACGTCATCCTCATCTTCTCCTGTCTCTTCCGCGGAGGGAAGGACAATAGCACGTGTAGACAGAATCCTTATTTTGCGAATTGCAGTACGTTTCCGTCTTAATTATTTTTTCTGAAATTCTGAAAACGATTCGGATAATTGGAGTTCTACTGTAAAACCAAGTTCAAAAATAAAATACATATCTCCAAAATTCCAGAGTCAAAACGATGTCACATTAACATTTACTCTATATCTTCCTTTGTCAAAAACAGAAGGCTTAAAACTTACACAATATATACTGAGACCTTTAAACTTACATCTCATATTCCGGATGTGAAAACTGGAGCACCAACGATAAAAAAAATATGAAACAGGTCCTTTAACAAATTTACTTTAATTAAAATTAAGCTTATTATCAAATTAACTTGGAAAGGAAAACAAAGTTACTTTTAATTAAATGTTTTAACAAATTAACTCAAAAGAAACATTTAATTTACTTTAACGATCCTCTAAATAAATAAACTTAATTATGTAAAAAATATATTAACATAAAATAAATTCCATTAATATAAAACCAAACTTTAATTAAACACAAAACAATATCTTTCCTGACTTCCAGATCCATTGCCTTCATCCTCCCAAATACGGTCTCCATTCATCAACTTGTCAGTAACGGCCAGCCGTACCTGCTCGAACCCGAAATAGTAGTACGCTGAACCGCCGGACAAAACATGCCACTCCAGGGTACTATCCATACATTTAGTATTAGTCCCAATTGCAAACGATCTACCGATATAAAGTACTATTCCTTGAAGCCCAAAACGAATCATCGAATTTGGTGTTTCAATAGCAAAACGGTAACAAGTAATTTCAGCTTCCGGAATTACTGATGCGAGAATAATAGACAGAACGGTGTCAACATACTAAAAATGGAATCATGTTCTGAACTATTAAAATACTGGTAACATTTTGATGAAAAGAAAGCCGATATTATAAAAGTCTAAAAACTACAAAAACAGGATAAAGAGAAAAACATTCACTTTAAATAAAAAGCATTCTAAATAACTAAAACAATATGTATTAAATTAGCTGCATGAAATAGCATAAGAAAAAGCTGCCCTTTTATTAATTAACTATTTATCCAAAGGTTTCTCCAAAACGTGATGAAATTCAAATGCTTCATTTCCGAAAACGAAAGACGTGGCACGTTCCTCAAACATTTCTCCATTTGCAGATCTCAATTCACTGAAAAACAATATCACCTTCTATTCCATTAACTATATCATATATCACAACATGAGTTAAAAGGACTTCCTCAATTAAAATAAACATCACCAGACGAACATGACTAGACGACACACATCTAAAAAACAACAGAGACAGCTTCCAGCCAGCTAGAATAACAACACTCCACTGCCTCGTGCCCGTGCCGATGACGTAATCTCCTCATCCTGCAGCAAACAAGTCACTTCCGGCCTCTTGAAGGTTACGTGACGATTGATCACAGTCACAGGTAGAAACCGCAGATGAAAACAAATTATAGCCACCTGCCATCAGCTGCCGTAATCATTTGTTTTGTGACGTAATCGATCTGCCAAAAAACCGCGAGAAATGAGGAGATACGATTAATGTAAACATGCATTAGCGATGTACAGAGGAAGCGAAAAACGTGATGCAAGAAAAACGATATGAAAGTAAATAGAAGTAAATGGAAAAGCCTGGAGCGTTAGAATAAATAATATGGCCAAATGGTAAGTAACTAAATAAAGATATTTTTGATTTAGAAACCATATGAAATACTTTAAATAAAAATATACTTTCATACTGTAAACTAAAGTTATTGAACTGAAGGATTTAATTACTTAAGTGTTACTGAACTTATTACTGGATATAACTTAATAAAGTTAAATATTAAATAAACAGAATAAATATAATAAGGCATCAATGGATGAATAGGTCAATTAAGATATGTTTTGAAGGAGTGATAAGAACTAATAAGAATTAGCTAAGGGGTACTATCTAGTTTTTCCAACAATTTCTAAGGGGGGTCTCGTGACCCTATCTCCCATTGGAACGAAGTTAATCCCCCTTTGGGGGAAACACCTTTTTGGTGCTCAAACCCCTTCATGTAACATATCAATAGATAGATCTCGTCAAGCACTATGGTCTGGTCCTACTCTACCCTTCCCTTAAGAAGCATTTTTCACTGTTTCGACTCCTTTTAAATTTTAGTTTTTCCCATCTTTCTCAGTCCCTTTAAGCCCCACAGAGGGCGTAGGCCTCTTCTAAAGGATCCAACGAAGTTAAATTCATCGAGGCCGACATTTCTAAAAGAGTCCCGAGGCCCTATCTCCCATAGGAACGGAGTTACCCCCCCCCTCCCCCTCATAATTATTTTAGTTTTTCCCATTTTTTTCTGTTCCTATGAGCCGGACAGCTTCAAAATTTCACCAAAATTATCTGTACACCGCCTAAAGGTATTTTCCCCCCGCTTCTTTTGGCGCCTCTGTTTTCACATTTCTCTTGAGGAGGGCTCGCCAGAAGGGCGCAAAAGGGACATCCCTTTTAAAGACTCATCTCTCAATTGCAAGTGAGGATTCCTTTTAAAAGTCTCATAGAGCATTTGTGTTTTGTATAGCTCCCCCTCCCTTTCCCCCCCACTACTCTCCAAGACTCCCTCAATTAATGCTAAATCATCATTTGTTAAACAACTTCTCTTAGCTGTATCCATCATAAAAGCTGCTATCATAGAGCTTTTCATTACTTTTTTTAAGTTATCTATTAAGTGTTAAAGTGTCTTGAACCATTAAAAATAAGTTTAAAGGATGCCATTAAGCCAGCACATTTGTAAACAACATCTACCTTGCCACATCTTTTCACTATTATATTTATTAAAAATACTTCTAGTCACCGAATCTTTTTAAAACTTGGTGTGTTCGTTCCTAATATATTCCGCCAGCCTCACAGAAAATCTTAGAGCGCTAACTAAATTCTAAAGTAGAAAAGCTGGCTTATGCTAAAACTTTTTTTTTGACGAGTTAGACTTGGCTAAAAAAAAAATATCAACAATAAAGGCCGTGGGTGGCCAATCTATATCCTGCCGTAAGGCAGAATTTTTCCCGCTTGTTTCATGTATTTTTTCCTTTTACAATAAAATTACAGTTAGTGTGGAAGCAGCCGTACTCGACTTTAGACACACAATCATTAATCTATTATCTATAAAATTTTGAGATGTGCATGATAATCATGGGTGCAAGAAGTCCATCCAAGCCAAGACTGAACATTTTTCTGAGTATTAGGAATAGCCAAATGGAAATAGACTAGAAGATTTCTATGTCTTGCGTTATGGCTAAAAAAAGATCTTTCACAATAAAAGTTGGTAATTAAAAGTTCTTGATAGTAAAATTACTATTATTTAAGTATATAAAGTAGAATTTAGTATCAGTCAAAAATTTCCCCAAGACTGAAATCAGCCCTGAGACTGAAGTCTTGCACCCATGATGATAATTTTTACGAAAATTTTGTTTTATTTTTTAATGTTATTATTTTAGTCTTTAACTGTACTACCATTCAGATATAAATATCGTAAATCATATATTTTTTCTTTTGTGATTGCAGTGGATTTTGTTCTTTTAAACTATGTTAAGATATATTCAATCTTTAGAAATTTTTTTGGTATGTATACAACTTTCATTCTTCAAAATCTGCAAGAAAGACCTGCTACAATATTCTATCAGAAATTTTTGCTATGCCAACAAACTTTGTTAAAAACTCTTAAACTATTGACATCTCTTTTGAATGTAATTACCGTGTATTACTTTTTTTTATTAATAATAATTTGACACTATTAATTAAAAATTATTTAAGATCTTCTATAGTTTTATATATTTTTATGGAAAGACAAAAATGTTTATATTATTACAAAAGAACAATATTTGTTGCAGCTTAGGATAAGAAGAAAAAAAAAGCTATATGGAAGTGAAAAGTGAAACTTTCTACTTTTGAGTGTTAAAATGAAAAATAAATTTCGAACAATGTAGCACAATATATATATTTATATTTATTTCTAACAATTGCACAAGCGCAAATGAATTAGCTGAATGATACACTGAAGTAAGTACAAATTTCACAGGCTATAATAATATAAGGGTGAAATCATTAAACAACCGTAATATGAACTACTACACAAAGCTTCGGACATGTAGATACAGAGTATTTTAATAGATTATATAACACTAACAGATTTCTAAAAGTATGATGAATGGACATCTGTTTTCAGATGCATATTGCTTTGAATATAGCCTCATTAAAAATCGATAACAAATGCATAGTTTCAGGTGTATAAGTTTTCAACAAGTTAAAAATAAATTACATGAGTTTTAAAAATTTCTAAAATCCATTCAACTACATAAAAATTCTGAGATTGTGAAAATTTGCATAGAAATCAGAATTGATATATTATATACGACTAGAGTTCCAAGGTAATTTAAAGTTTCAATAACAAAAATGAAACAAGCAGACGCTTGGTTTTTACTCATGAAATATGCTTTTGTTTTCTCAATACAAAAAATTCCTGCCATAAAATACAATCTCATAAAAAGAATATCACATGAATACATCATAGTATAGCTACCAAACCTTCCGATATTTGAGTATCACTATTTCCAAATAGTAATTGCTATCTTATTTAAATCTCTAAGTGTGTAGCAGTATTTTTGTATGTCTGTTTAACGATTCCAAAAATAATAGCTATGCAAACCATTGATATAAAAAATTGTATTTGAATACTTTACATATTTATCTTATGCACTAAAAAAAAAAAAAAATCAATACGATTTTTAAAAAAAATTTCCAACTGCATGACAGAAAAAGACTGCTTAAACACTTAAGAGGGCTAATCACAAATTTCTGGCATTAAATAAAGTGAATCCAGAAATACTGATACTCAAAAATCAGAATGTTTGGCATCTTTGCATCATAGTCATTATAAGCGACTAGTAATTTATTCTTAAATATACATCTATGGGAAATATACATAATTAAACATTTGGGGCTATAGCAGAGTTATGTAATGCTTGGCACTTGATAAAATATTGCATATGCTTTTACTAATCTAAAAGCAAACAACATAATAAAGCACCAAACAAAAAGGAATATGCAACTGTTAGTGATAAAAATAATCTAAGATAATGGAGTTGGCAACCCTGCAGTATCTTATAAATCAACAATTATTGAATATTGATTGTTTTGAAATTATATTTTATGAGTAAAACTAATGGACTGAAACAAAAGCCAGAGTGGGTTTTGTTTCCTTTGAAGGTACTATTGGGCATTTCCAGCAGTGGTGCATAATTGACTTTTTATGGTGCTACATGCATGACTCCCAAATTTTATGCCTTTTTGTCACCACTATTTGTAATAGAAATCTTTGCTTTATTTAATCTTAGAAATTCTACAATTAAATAAGACAAAAATTTCCATTAAAATTTGTGGTAATAAAAGTGTAAAAATTTGCAGTCAGGCATGTAGTGCAGGGGTGATTGTGTTCTGGTTATATACTGGAATTCCAGGTTTTCTGATAGAGACTGACTTACTTTAATCGGCCGCGGCAAAAAAATGCAATATTCATAAGTCGGACATGAGGGAAAAAAAAAAAAACATAAATTTTGTCATTCGATCACTGAGAGAACATCGCAATATTCGTCAATAGGTCGTGAGAAGATATCGTGAAATTCCCCAGTCTGTCACACAAAAAAAAGTTTCGTCAGAAAACCGCGAGAAAAAATCCAGAAATCTGCCAATTGGTCGCAAGAAAAAACTGCAAAATTCACCAATTGATAGCAGAAAAATATCGAAGTTCATCAATCTGTCGTGGGGAGAAAAAAAATTCAAAATTCACCAATCGATTGTCAGAAAAAAACTCGCAAAATTTTTCTTATTGTACATGAGAAAAAATAATCTTGAAATTCGTCAGTCGATCATGAAAAAAGGAAAAAAAAATAGTGAAATTAAACAATAGATCATTGGAAAAAAAAAAAAACACTACATTCGCCAGTTGGTCGTGCGGGGAGAAAAAAAAAGTGAAAATTGTCATATTTTCTGTTTTCTCTCTTGTTATAATTTTTTTAATTTATATATATAATTTTAAAAATACACCTAAAAAATTTTTTTTTCCCCCTGTAAAACTCCTACTTTTATATTTACAAAATGGAGTATGAACCCCGATTTATTCATATAGTATTTAGGACAAAATTGTCTACTAACTGCAATTATCCTAGTTCCCATCCTTTCTCAGAAAACGAAGGAAGACCAAAAAATAATCACATTGCATTGTGGGTAAGAACCCACCAATATCACAAACCTTAAAAATGGGAAGTTTGACTATAATCATTTAAAGATGGGATGAAACCAGTATGTTTTGTGTATGAGTGCTACTGATAAAAAGGGACTGTAAACAAACCAATTCAAAATATGTTTTCTGAACATTATGCAAGACTGCTTTTTTAAAAGTGTCCTTTTGTATTAAATCCCCTCCGGTGGTCCTTTTGTTCTAGAGTCAGCACTATTCTTGTTAAAATTTCAGGTATTTTTTCATGAACCTGCAATCACCCCTGATGTAGTGCTCTAAAAATCCAATCATGAGCCACCAGTGAGCATTTCTTTTAGCACATTAATGCTAAACAGTGTGGCAGTAACCTACAAAATTCCTTTTATAAGAGGTAAGGCACACAAAACTGTCACCTTTTTAAAATTAGCAAGAAATATTACGATGTCAGTTACCAGCATAGGCAATTTAGGCATAAGGAAGTAAAAATTGATAATCCAAAAAATAAGGAGGAGAAGCAAAAATTGGGGAGGGAGGGAGATATATTTAGATGATTGATTACTTATTTATTGCTAATACAGAATAACAAACAAGACAGAAAATGAAAATCAAAGAGTCTTTATAAAAAACTTTGCATGCTTGAACCCTAGGGGGAGGAGTGGAAATTTAGATGATTTAATGTTACAATAAAATATAATTTTAAACTTTGTTGTCTGGTAGCAATAATTTTTTCAATGGGTGTGTGTGTGTGTGGGAGGGGGACTTTTAACATTCTAACCAATATACAAAATGGTACTCATTCTTGAAACAAAGGAATAGGCTGAGTCAAATAGAAAGAATCGTCAATTTTTAAGCGCTAAAAATGACTTTAAATTCAAAAGATTTCAATGCATGATTTTTTTTATTTTTTTCACACATATATGAAAAAGTGGGAAAATTTTTAAAGTAATTTTTCATCCCTACAGGGCACCAACAAATGCACAAACAATAGATTATTTTTACATTAATATGAAATATTCACAACCCCAGTATAATGTTAAATAAGAATATTAAGTATTTTGAATCAAATGAGGGGGGGGGGGGGGGGAATGACAAGATGTGTATAAAAATAAAATAAAAATGATTAATAATACAAGGAAAACAATAAGAATGATTGAAGAATATATACAAAAAGATGAATAATTGTGGAATATAACAATATTTTCAAAAATAAGTTGAGTACATTTAGATTTTGATAACAATCTAAATCACATATATTAGAAATATAAATCTAAATGTAGCTGGGTCTGATGAAATCAAAATGTAAAATTTAACATGCATTCATTGTTTATATATATAGTTATAGGCATAGTTAATGTAAAGTTATCAAAATCCTCTACCATCCATCCGTACCCAATATGAACAAAAAATGCAACAAGGTTTGAAAAAAACAAATGCAACAAGTTTACTGCAGCATCGAGAGCATATTACAAAAAACATAAAACTGTAATTTATTTGAAGTCATTGAAAGGAAAAAAAAAAAAAAAGAGTAAAACAATACAACCAGCAAGGAATCTGCAACAACAACAACAAAAAGAAATTAATAACTGGCACTGACATTTAAAATCTACATGTTGTAAAACCGTTCTTAGTTTAAAAAAATCTGCATCATTGCAGAATTTTTTATATAAAGATGAAAAATATAGTCAATTTGAGAAAATCTTCAGCTATGAAAAACTCATTTTTTTCCCCCCTTAAAAGGTAGGATATTTTAGCCAAAATATTTTTCCAAGAGCAGAATTGAATATTTTTTTTAATCTCAAAGTGGCAAATTGAAATTTAATATATTTGTTTAAATCTCAAACCACCTGTCATTGCCAAGGCCCCAGTCTATCAGTTTTTTTTATTATTATTATTATAATAAATAAGTATTTATTTACTTTATAACTCCATCCAGGCCCCAGCAATTGAGATTTAAAAATGCACAAAAAACAGAATGTTTTGCTTCAGTCTTTAAGATATATGTTTGAAGAATCTCATTTATCCCAGACATGCTTGGAAGTGATCGCAACAATGACAAACTGGGGGAAATGGAAGCTTTTTCATCAGAATTTGATGAGGATTTAAAAATAATATCTCAACTTATTATCAAAAAGTAAAAGGTCTTGAGTTCTAGGTGTATTGAGACTTGTCTTAGTCTACCTTTATCCAAATTTGCAGACATCACATGCGATAGATTTCTCTAACCATTGTTGACGCACACCAAACATGTTTCTTTTATTAATTTTGATTAGTTTGCAAAAGTTCAAAAAATTGTCTTTGTTAAATAAATTGCAGTAGACTCCCTAAAATCCACATATCGTTGCAGATGTAAACAGTTAAACTTACAGTTAAGTTGAAAAGAAAAAAGTTCAAGATAGTGCTGAAATTAGCAGCAATTGCAATTTTTTTTTTGTTAATTATGTTCTTTTGGCCACTGCATTGGGTTAATTGCTAAACAAAATTTGTTTACTTACAATTTTGATATAAATTAGTGTATCTAAATCAAAAATTCACCATATTGTAATCCTGCACAGTATTCGCAAGTGTAAAAACTGTAACTGAATTGTTTATTTTTCTTGGGTTCATTTCCCCATTTTTCAATATTTATTTTTAGTTATTCATTATTATGTACACATTTTATTTTGTGATTATGGTTAATTTGACTGAACTCAAGCAAGAAGAAAATATGAATTTTCCTCGGAAAAAATTCAAAATGGCACTAATATTAGTAGCGAACAAAATCTTTTTCCAAGACACTTTTTAATTGATCAAACTTTTTTGTTTATTAAATCTGCATAAACAGGAAATAGAATTTCATTATTTTAAGATTCTGATGCAAATTATTTTCATATCTAAGGTTAAAAATGGCATAACAGTAGCCACTTTGCATTGGTATTTAATTTCAGTTTTAATCTTTACTACTGATTTTTATTTTTTCATGATTTGGTACATAATTTTCACTAATATGGCTTAATGAAACAAGATGGATTGATATTTCATGATTATTATGCATATTTAGTATAGGATCATTTTTAATTATTTTAATATTTTACTTATTGTACGGAATTATTGTAATTTCTAATGCTTTACTACAGTCAAATTACTGTGTAAAAAATGTAATCAAAACAGTGACCAGAAATCCACACAACCTCTGGTCCCAAGCTGTATGGATTTGAGGGAGTCTCCTGTATCAATATATGAGACATTCAGAATCAAAGCACATAAAACATTTTCCAGAGCTGTTTGGAGGTAAAGTTAATGACCTCCATTCTGCTTCACTGAGAATAATAAGAGACTAGTGCCATTTGTTGCTCACATTTTCAACCTAGGACTTTGTTTGTTGTGGCATCAAACAAATTATTGTCTATAAAGCCAGAACTCATCTCAAACTTGGTTAAACGAAAAAATGGACTTTATTCTCTTTAGTTTTGAATGCCCCATATATCAGTCATTAATTGTTTGGTTCAATGTTTTCATTTTGTCATTTTCCATCTAAAATGCAGATAATCTCATACAAAAAATTCTATGTAGATGCACTTCCTTTTAAAATAGTACAATGTAATTAGCATTAAAATTATTAACAATTGCAATAATAAAAAAAATCACTCTCTGCTATAAAATTATGTAATAATGTAAACAAATATTACCTACCAATGATAATATTCCTGCTGGTTTATTTATTTTACTTTCTGGTGCACCAAGTACTCTAACAGCATCACTGACAATGACAAATTAAAATTCATTTGTAACAAAAACATTTAATATATTAAAAAAAAAAAAAAAATCTTAAAAGAGTTTTATAGAGAGAGTAGTACACAAGGTGAGTGGACAGAGTCCAAAATTTCATAATTTTTTTATTTTATTTTTCCACAAAATAATTTATAAAATTCAAACAAATATTAAAATCTAAAAAACAATAATCGTCCTGTACAATATATTTTTCTGAAATACAAATGTACAGTTTACATTAGTGAATATACAGGGTGATAGATAAAAAGACTGCTTAAGAAAATATATCTTTTCAAAAAACCCCTAATTTATAGACACAGTTGAAGAAATGAAATCAGATAAGATAAGTTCTCATACTACAATATTCTTTGTCAGATGACACCAATTTTTGAAAGCTCCCCCAACAATTTAGAAAACCTAAATGTAGTTTAAATAATACTTTTTTGTTCCTTCCCTGTTGCCATATCTTAAAGAAAAATAGCAAAAAATAAATAAATATATATATAAAATATATAATAATAAATTCACTAGTTTGCACTATCTATCAAGTGTGAATTTTTCCATAATCAGGGCCCATACCAAATTAATGTATTGTAACAGTTTTTTTGGAACTACATGAAATTTGGCGATATTTTGAAGATAAACACTGAATGTTTATAAGAGTTTTTTTTTTAAACTGTATTTACTCTTTTATTTCTTTATAATGCAGATAGTAAAAATTATCTCTTTACATATCATCAATAATTTGCTAATTCTTCTGATAAAAGTTTTACGAATCAGACAAATAATTTACTGAAAATGGATAGATTAGTAACATAAGTTTCCAGAGTAAATAAAATCTTTTACTGTACAGTAAAATGTGTTTTACTTATACCCACAAAAAAAATAATAAAATAAATCAGTCCTGGTTCTGCTGTGCTGAGAGTATTGACATAATTCAACAACATTCTCATTCTGCGAATCATGTCAATACATGCAGGACAGATTAAAAACCTGTTGTTATTGTAGGACCAACAAGCCCCAATTTACATAACTGAAATAGTGATTCTTGCAATATGAAAGACTAGTTTTACATGTTATATATATTGTTCTTCTTTTAAAAATTAATGTTATGCTTTAATTAGAAGAAATAGGCCTGGTTGTTTGTTTCTTTTTCAATACATTTTTACTGAACTATACTTTTTGCGGAATTATAAGCAAATAAATAACTGTAAAGTATTTAAAATGATAGGGTATAAATTATCATACATTTTGAGTATTGTTCCTAGAGAGTTTAGATGAAAACAATCATTTTAAGACTCTTTATTGTTAAAATGAGTGCTACAAAACTTAAAGCCCAGTGGCAGAAAGTTCTGTAGGTGTCTGCGACAAGCTTTTAAAATTTCATAATCTGTCTGCAAATTTTGCGTGTAATTTTAATGAATGAATAATACGCTAAACTAGGAATTTTTCATCATTTTATTTAAAATAGGGTAAGCTTGATGCATTCTCATTAATTTTGCTTATAACTTTTGATGTTACATATCGGTTCATCATCTCGCTTCTTGTGGGATTTCTAAAATGGGAAGGATGGGATTGGGAAATCTTAGGGGGGGGGGGGGGGGGGATTTCCCTCCTCTGATGCAGCTGCAGAAATTCCTTCAGGAGAAAAATGTTTTAATTAAAGTCCTGCAGATCGGGTTAACACTGTTTTCAGTTCGAGCTGAATTTAGATTCCTGCAGGTTGGATTCGGGTTAACCCAATTTTTTAAAAGTTGGTTATGTATATTGTTTCAGATTTAAAAATTTATGTATTGAACATAAATGTTTGTATGTGTGTGATGTTTTCTGAAGAGACCGCTACGCCCAGAGCTGCAAGATTTGGCAGGAAGAGTCTGAAGTGTTGTTTTGCCTGAAGTTATGCACCTCAAAGTCCATTTTTGGACTATTTTTCTTAATTTTTTATGGGGTTTTTTTTCTTTTTGCAGCGAATTTCCTACATTAGTAAAAGGAATCCGGAATTCCTCCATCTGTTTTTGAAATTTTTATGCAATTTTTAGCATTCTTTCTCGTTTTGCGACGATCTTTAGACATTAGTAAAATGAACCAAGTTTCAATATTTTAGCAGTCTTTTTATGCAGTAAATTTTGACGATACTCACGATTATTTTTTTCCAAACCGGTTCGATGAAAATCACGTGTTTTTACCGCGATCCTTTGACGAAAATCTCATGTTTTTACCACGATCTTTCGACGAAATTCGCTTGCTTTTACCGCGATCTTTTGCCGGAATTCGTGTGTGTTTACCACGATCCTTTGCCGAAAATCGCGTGTTTTTACCACGATCTTTTGACGAAATTCACGTATTTTTACCGTGATCTTTTGCCGAAATTAGTGTGTTTTTACCGCGATCTTTCGACGGAATTAGTGTGCTTTAACCGTGATATTTTGACGAAATTCGCGTGTTTTTATCGCGATCTTTAGACGAAATTCCCGTGTTTTTACCGCGATCTTTAGACGAAATTCATGTGTTTTTACCGCGATCTTTAGACGAAATTCACGTTTTTTTTATCGCGATCTTTCGACGAAATTCGCATGCTTTTACCGCGATCTTTTGCCGGAATTCGTGTGTTTTTACCGCCATCCTTTGCCGAAAATCTCATGTTTTTACCACGATCTTTTGACGAAATTCGCGTTTTTTTACCGCGATCTTTTGCCGAAATTAGTGTGTTTTTACCGCGATCTTTCGACGGAATTCGCGTGCTTTAACCATGATATTTTGACGAAATTCGCGTACTTTTACTGCGATCTTTTGACGAAATTCCGCGTTTTTACCGCAATCCTTTGCCGAAATTCACAAGTTGCAGACAGTTTTTTAAATTAATTTCATTAGTGCAGACAAAAATTGTCTGCAAGAGGTGTTCTCTGTCCGCGACTACGTCGCCGTGTTTCTGCCACTGGGACTTAAAGTGTTATTTATTTTTCCCTGATGAAGAATAAACCATAACTATGCATGTAATAAAATATAAGTTTAGTTGAGAAATGTTCAATTTTTTATCTTATGGACTTCTGGAACTACTAGTTTAGAATGAGTTTAAAGTCACTATGAATATAAAAGTTTGAGCCTGGTTACAAATCTAACCCTTCTCAATATATTTCAATATTATGAATGGAATATTAACATATGGGATCAAGGGAGGGGGGGGGGAACTAACATGATCTATTTTCTCAATAGGTGATATGTTTCATATAACTGCAATTTTGGTTATATTAATAATTCTTCATTTCGGATAATATAAACCAGCATCAAAGCAACTCTATTTGACACAAAGTGCAAAACACCTTATTAATTTTTCTACCGATCACCATTGCATTTATAGTGATAAATGACAGCACCTATCTTAAAATGACAGAACCTGGCCTTATTGCAGCTTTGTATAAACCCAATAACAAAACTTATATATTTTTTTAAAAATTCAGCTTTTTAAAGTCTATAATTTTATTTCTATCATTATTTTAAAAAACAAAGAAATATATGTAGCACAATTTATACAATTACCTAAGCATTTAAAATCTATAAGGTTAAAAAAAACATATTCCTTAATTGTTATTAACAATACAATACATATTGATAATTAAAATAAAAAATTAACTAGATACTTTTTATGATAAAGATCACCCCCCCCCCCTTTTCATAAATTTGAAATGGAAATTTTTGTGTCATATGGCAAAGTTATCACAGTCTGACAGTTAATCTTACACAATACAATTCTCAAACTATAACCACAATTTAACTCTTTATTCAAAATATATTAAATCATGCAACCTTTTTAACACCCTTTATTCTTTGCATATCTCATAAAAAAGTATATACAGCCCTCAAAAATATGTCATATAGACATTTTTTTCAAATGTGCAATGGGCATATATTGACTCTGTAAGACTGGTAGTCTCAAAGATGATTTTATCTACATATATATAATCATGGTGTTTGCAAAATGTTAATAAATAAAAAGTCACTGGACAGAAAAATTCCATATCTCATACCACAAATATGGGGATAACAAGATTGATATATAAAAGTATATAAAATAATTCATCTCTGTTTTGTCAAAAGATGTACATGATTTATTTATTGAAGGAGGAAATTGTTTTATGCAAGCAAACACATTAAACTACTATAAAAAAGATTTATTTATGTAAAGATAAAGCTGCCCAAGTGGTTTGCCGTTTCTTGAAACACTTTCGACATAAGATACAAAATAAAGAATATTAAAGTCAATTAATTCAGGTGTAATATTTCTCAATTTTAGTTATCTTCTGAAGCACTTTTAAAATTTTTCATGTTTAGAATAAGATAGCTGTCTAACTTTTTCATACCAATTAAATAAGTATATATTTTTAATAAGATTCTGCACTGCAACTAAGTATAAAGAGAAACAGAGGTTCTTGATTTTCTCAGAACTTTTCATAAATTCATCAATTATTTTTAAAAATCATATTTGATCTATTACCAAGTTCACATATTAAAACTGAATAGTAGAAATATGAGAGATAATAAAATAACTACAGGTGAAAAATATATGGAAGTAGATCTGTTTTCTCCATATGGTAAGCAAAAATACAGGAATATGGTTTCGAGAGCAATTAATTAGAAGCTCTCATCATCAGCTGATTAATAGCAGACTAGTTAATCAACAAGAGTACAACACCTCACTGCAGAAGGTGTGATATTCTTGGATTAACTACTCTCTATTATTAATCACCTAACAATAAGAGCTGCCAATCCATTGCTATGGAAACTATAGTTGTGTATTTTTACTAACCATTTGTAGAAAAAAAGATCTATATAGTAGAGACATGTTCAGCGTTCTTTTTGAAGGCAGAAAAGTCCAAGTTCAGCAAATTCCTGAAGATTTCAGGATTTAAAATTTGAAGTTATGCCAATAAATGAAGTACTTTTCCAACAAAACTCAACATTGATAAGAATAATATTTATACAATAAGCAACTTTTTATTAATCCCCCATCCCCACATACTCATACTCCAAAAAAATTATATATATACATATATTTTCCCTTAGATTTTATGGACATCAATATAGTTCAAATATTTCGAAATCACAATTTGAGCTAGGATCAGCTCAACTTCAAAGTTTAATACAACTTACTGACATAGAGACTATAATTTTTTTCTTTTAATTTTAATTAAATTATATGTGGAATTGCACTGTGCGTGGCACTGGCATTTTGATATCCTAAAATTTCAAATATTTTCATATCTAATCCAGTAATATGAAAGAAAAAATAATGATTTCTAACTACTTGAAGTAATAATAACTGAAATTTAAGATAAAATATACTTTTACAAAATAAATAAAAAGTATTTTTTTCATTTAACAGTACTTAAAAATTACAAATAAGTTTAGATTGGTTGGTTGGTTTGAGACACTATGGTGATCTTTTGCACAGAATTGCCTGTTTGAAGTGGTGTCTGACTTACTATAAACATTCACACCTGAATCAAGATTTGAGCACAGCACCTGTTGACTAGAGCCAGTGGTCAATAATTTTAGGATCTTCACAGAATGATTAGAATAATGTACATATGATAAACAATATTATATATATATAAACTTCAGAAAACTTTATAGATGCACAACAGGCAGATGGCGTGTGCTTATATTTAATTATATATATATTCTAAAACATAAGAAACAACACCTGAATTAATTGTAGAAGTAAAAACCCCAATCAAAGTATGAAATTAAAGACATGAAATAGATTGAAACAAAAAAACTTTAATAAATGAAAATTTACAGAGAAAAAAATATATATATATGAAGCATATGTTAAATGCATAAATTTTTTTGCAGAAACATACAAACAATCCGCATTTGCAGCTTCATTTGACTCTATGACTATGCCATATATACAGAAATAAAATATGGATTTGCATTCACAATGAGAAAGACATGGTTAAAAACTGAATCAGAATTCATAGACTAAAATGGAAAAATTTGGTTAATTTCATCACTTTGGTGAGGTTAAAATAAATTTTCAGTAAAATCATAGACAATATATCATCTAAATTGTTCAAGATTTTGCTAGTGTACAAAATTTTAGACCTATTTTATTGTCTAGATTCTGTTTTTAACTTAGTGATTAACACCTATCATTTGATAACTTTCTATAAAATAAGTTATGGCAATTTATAGCACAAAATAATTAACTTAAAGAAACCCTTTTTAAAAGAAAAGAAAAATTTAGTTTTATTTTATAAAACTATACTACACATACACAAACAAAAATCACCAAGGCACTCTTTTAAAGACGCTGCCTTACAAACTAAAATTGATACCTTATAAGGTTACACAAATAATTTCAAAGCCTAAATATGAATATATTATAGAGTTTAAAATTATTATACACCTAAACAAGCATAGTTTTCATTTGATAAAAACACCACATTTATTGCTGCTTTAATCAGATTTCTCATAAGCAAGTTTACCATATTAATTATTATAGTAATCAAACATTAATGTGCTTCAGATTTATATATATATATCAATTTAAATTCGCATAATTATATTTCATAGAGGTTGATAATGGTCTTTTAAAATTTAATATGGAAGAAAAAGTATTTGGAAGATCTTAAATGAGGTAAAAACAAATTCAAACTCATTTTGATAAATAAAATACATATGAATTTTTTTTTCTTCACATTTTAAAGAAATAAATACTTAAGTTCTAAAACTTTACATACACATACAAGTGAATTTGTATCATTTAAAAGTTTATAAAATATTTATTAATTTAAAAATGTGATATGTATAGTGAATTTTCCAAGAAAATAAATTGAAGAAATTAACAAGATAGAAATTAGATAAAAATCCATTTATTAATAATAATGGAAATGAAGTCTTGTTTTTTACAAATTATTTGAAATAAAAGTTTTTTTTTCTTTTTTGAAAAAAGAGTAATGACAGACAAAATTTAAAAATACATTTTACACCCCCCTCCCCATCTCCCAATGATAATAATTCAAGTTGTAAAAATACATATTTAATGCATTTTTATTATAGTAGTTCTCACTAATTTTATAAAGGATTAGGGGGTAATTATCAGAAATTACAAAAATATTAATATCTTATCCTTCATGATAAACTTATGAGTAATTTAAAAATAAGTATACCATCTTTCTCAAATGCTTGTTTTATTAACTTGATGCATTTTTTATTTTATTTTATTATTTTTATTTTTTAGCTTTTGAACATAAACTTTGCTAACAATAACTATAATGAAAAATAAATTTAAAAGAAACAAAATGCAATACATAATGATTTTGTACATAAAATAGCTTAAAATATCTACATCCGCAACAAAATAAAATCACATTTCGAGAAGAAAAAAACATGCCTAATTTTTTATGTCCAAAAAAATAAAATATAAGACCTTTCAATGGTTACAGAATATTAGCCTACTTCTTTTTTACAATGTATATACAATATACAATAAACAAAATTCCCTTGTTACTCCCTAGAATAAGCTAAATGTCCATAACAACCATTGACTGGTTTCATAGAATACTAAACATTTCTATAATTGTTCAAAACTTTTTTTTTTTTTTTTTTTTTTTTTTATGATTAAAATAATTTTTTTGGATTAAAAAATACATGGAGACTGAAAAGTGAGAACTGCTATATATCACAAATTGCAAAAATGACTAAAAAGCTCTCAAGAATTTCTGATTCAGTTTACAGTCACCATATTTAAATCTTCACAGATCTCCGTCTTTTGTACACTACGATAAAATTATTTTACAAAAATTTACAATACAAATAATGTCTCTGCTTGTAAAAAGGGATATTAGGAGCAGCTCTGTCCATCTTCTGTTTGTGCAGAAGGGTTTGCATTAGCTGCACCTATAAAAAAGGAAAACATAATTAAATATACAGCAAAAAAAGTAATATATAGCTGCCAACTTCTATTTTTTTTTTTTTTTTTTTTTTCAAAATCAAAATATATTTTGAACCAGAAAATTTGTTTAATAAAATGTGTCTTGTTTTTGTGTAGTACTTAACTGATTTCATTAAATAAAGTTTTTGATTAAAAAAAAAATGTTATTTTGACTTAAAAAAAAAATAGAGGTTGGAAGTTATAGTAATATAAACTGATTAATGTTAAAGCTTTTTAAGCACACCATAAAAACATTGAAAGCAATCACTACAAAAGCAGAAGCAAATTGGTCTTATTTCAATTTTTGTAGGGAGTTTTTTAAAAGAATATATGCATAATCTAATGCTTTTTTTGTATTTTAGAAAGCCATTAAATATAATTGCATTACTTTTTTTCAAATACTACTATTGTTTAATCTTCTAAAACTATAAGATATTAAAAGTGGTATGAAAGAAATTTTTTTTACCCATTTGCACTGATTATTTTGATTCAAGGGTCATAGAATCAATCGTATTGTGACAAAGTTGCCTCCCCTCCTCCCACATACATGCACACACACAAGAATTTCGTTAAAGTTAGATTTTTTCATTAAAAAAAAAAATTCAGCTAATTTATATAGTGTGCAAGGAGAAAATTGTATATCATAAGTTTACAACCAACGATGCCCTGAAATGTGATATAACTATATTTATAATATTTGAATAAATATTAGACAGAGAGAAATATAAATGAAGCACAAAGATATTTTACAGAAACCTTCATTTATTACAAAGCTTATTTTATTTTGTTATAGAACTTTGTCTTATTTTATTTTGTTATAGAACTTTTTGTCTTATTTTATTTTGTTATAGAAACCTTTTGTCTTATTTGTTTACATATTGAAATGTATTATATATTATATTCAAATATTTTTATAGTGTTTAACCCTCCAGCCACGGGTAACACTCCTATCGCATTTCACTTATTCTATACAATTCCGCAGGGAACGCTATTTTGACATTCCCTACAATTTACATAGTACTTAAGCATCGGGAGATTCTATTTCTTCGTTGAATCTATTTTCTTTTATTTAGAAACAGAGAGATTCGTTTACAAATTATAATACATATATCATTTCATTTATTACGTCATTCTGAAAGTTCTGCAGTTTTTAAAATATTTTGAATCCATAAATGTCACATTACCACCGGAATTTTGAAATAAAACTTTGCTTTTTCAATGTACATGAAGAAACTGCTTTTACTTATTTGGAAATAAATTTGTAAATTCCAGTGACATTCAATCCTTACAAATATTACAAGTGAGGAATAAAAATATGCCGCGGTTTTATATAAGAAAATGGAAACATCGCCCATGGCTAGAGGGTTAAAGAGTGTGGGAGAAGAAAAGAGAACAGAATCGGGGACATGAGAAGAAGTAATGTCACATTTTGAGAAAATGAGACCCTTTTGTCGAATAAAATAACTGGAGATGACACATAGATGTAGATTTTTTTTCTCCAAATAGGGATTAAGAATATACAACTATAGTTTTGATGAGAGCAATTAATTAGCAGCTTTCATCATCAGGTGAGCAGTAACAGAGTTTTATTAACCCAACAAGGGTAAAATACCTTCCTTAAAGAGATTTTTAACTCTAACCAAAATATGGAAAAGGAATAGAAAAGAAGTTGAACGTCTGAGTAAGTGATAAAGCTGCCATTAAGGACCAAGAGTTCTAGAAGGAATCCATAGGGAGAAAGGCAAGCCTTCCAAACATACATTCATAAAAGGAAGATAAAAATACCACTAACAAAAAACAAAAAAAATGAAGCAAATTCTCTCTCAACTGCTTGGAAAACAGTGTTTGAAAATAATATCTTGTTACAAAACATATAAAAAAATTTTATTTTTATTTTACAGGTCAAAATTTTAAATACTAACTTCAAATTAAAATCTTAATTATATATAAAGATATTCTTAATTCTAATTATCTCATTTAAAATAATTTAAACCTATATTTATTAATCTCAATGATCTTTTTAATTTTATTCTTGTTTTAAACAATTTTAAACAATCAAAATCTTTAATAATAATCATTTAGACAACTTATCTTACTTCTAACAATCTTACTGTGTGGCAGATTAGAAAAACCCCGAGTAGATTTCCTGTTTTCAAAGATTCCAAAACTTGTAAAGATGTTATTTCGTCCGTAGGAGCAAAAAGACAAAAGACTGCGATAATTCTCGGAATGACCAATTGAACGGGAGAAAATTGACAAGAAAAGAATATGCCAGACTTCCCTAAAATAAAGTCGACTGACCAATTATCCTGGCAACAGGACTGAGCCGAGATTAGTTCCAGAGCCTTTCTTATCTCACCCACACAATATTTAAATTCTACTTATTTTCTGATCAATTTCATCTATGGAAAATTTGACCTATTTTGACCCAAATATAACTTTAATTACTATTTCCTATTTAAACCTTCCCGCCATCCAACATTATATATACTATTCACGATTCCGATATCTTTAATACTTAAAAAATTGCTGGATGCTGTTGTAAATTAAATTTAAATTTAATATTTAAAAAGTTTTAATTAAGTATTACTCCATATATTCTTAAATTAATTTTAAATATCTTCATGGATTCGACCAGAAGGAAGATTGTTTAATCATCATCGTTAATTCATAATGTGTGTGCCAGAACTTTTAAAAATGATGTGCAGTCTCTATCAATTCTCATCATTCTATCTCCTTCCTACTTAAAATATATAAAAAATATTGGATTCCAATTTTAAAGGAAGTATCGTTCTTTAATTCGTCTATGTGTCATTCTTTACAAGAACAAGAAACCATTTTATTCATTTACTTTAGATTTACGTTTCTCTTCAAAGAATTTGACCGAAAAGAACAGAATGCACAAAATTGTGTTGGGTTTACTTCACAACTGCAATACGCAATAGTAATTAAGCTATATGATCCATCCATTCTCAAAATAAAATAAATTTAAGATACCTTAAATTTTTAACGCCACAGCATTCTTCATAGTTTAAATCAAAATGTTAATATAATGCAATGTTTATTCAATGCATAAAATTTAATATAAATATATATTTAAATATATGCATGGTATTAATCTATTATTGCCTAGCTTTTTTTAAAAAAAGTAAAAATTAGCTATTATAATTGATTAATTATTATTGTGATGTTATGATCATTTTTTGTAACAAGAGCTATACACAGATTAAAACCATCAGCTTAAAGTGATCACAGAAACACTATAACATCCATGTCTGAACCAGTAATTATAATCTTCAATATTTTACTCACAAGATTTCAATGTATTAAAAGACCCTTAAAATATCAAAAAATGATTATATACTAAAGACAGCTGCATTTACACTAACAGCACTACCAAATATATGGCATCCAGATTTTTATTAAAAATTTTAATTTTAGTTAAGTGGTAAGAGAAATCTAGATAATCACCCCCCCCCCCCTCCCCTTGGATATTACAGTTTTTCCTTGTTGTCTATGAGATCATCTAAGAACTTGTAACATATACTTTTGCAAGTAACAATTAAATACTGAAAATAAATTTACCTGCTTCCCTAATCTTTTTTCGAGCTCTTCTTCTTTTGTGATCTAATGTTATGAATTTTGATCTCAACTCCATGTATTCTTTCCTCAACGTTGCCATTTTATCTTGCAGAAGAGCGATTCTTTTTTCAGGATCTTTTTCGTCTAATGAAAATAAAAGAATTATAAACATCTTTGTTACGGATATACATGTCAAAGATAAAAGAGATAAAACATTAATATTAGCTCTAGCTCAAAACAGTCATAATATTATCTTTACACCTTATATTGTAAAAACCTAATTTTAAATTTTACCTTAGAATACCAAATGTGAAGTCATTTAGTCAAGGTATATTATAAAAGTTTAAATTTCTGAACTCCTAATGTTAAATTTATTTGTAATCATTGCAAAACAGATTGCAATGCATGGTGAATAAATTGCAAAGCTGAATGAAGTATAATTTTGGATTTGTATAGTTGAAGCTTCTAGAAATTGATGTGTTAAAATTTATAAATTACAATTCATATTGTTTTTGAAAAATTTTAAAAATAGATATTTTCGAAATATATTTTCCAAAAAATTATGAATTGTGAGCCTATGCATTTTTTTAAACAGAAATCAATTTCTAGAAGCTTCCAATATGTGAATCCAAAATTACAACTCATCCGATGAAGTGGTTTAAGTTATGCTTAAAAAACAGTTCACATTGCAGTCTGTTTTGAAACGATTACAAATGAATTTAACATTAGGAGATCTAAACTTTAAACCTTCATAATACTTAAAACTACCTGACCAAATGTCTCGTCGTTTGGTATCCTAAGATATAGGTGGCCTAAGGTATAAGGTCTGGTCTAATTTGCTGAAAAAGCCAAAATATCTTTTAAAAATTTCAGAGCTTTGTACAATTTCAGTATGAAGAAGACCCCTAACGTTATTTTTTTTTTTTACCATAAAATGAAAGAAGACAATTTCCAGTGCAATGGCTATTTGGTGATTAAAATGTATATAGTCTTTTTTTTTTTTTTTTTTTTTTTGGCCTTCCTATTGTACATTGCAAAGAATTGAAAAACAATCAAAAGTTAGTAATAAATATAAAGCATTTATTAACATTCACCACAATTAACTTTCACAAATCATATAAATAGAATGCAAATTATAATGCATTAGTATGAGTCTTTGTATGTTAGGGTGTTTGTTATTTATTTCAATTTCAGTACACAATATAATGTAAGGAATGTAATTCATCTGCATTGTAATCATGATAAAAACCCAAGTATGGAAATATTGGTATATTTTTAGACTTTGAAGTTTCCTGAACCCATTTTTGCTATTTTTACAATGATTCCATATGTATGTAAAAAACATCTTGATATATTTTTTTAGATTTTTTACTCACTATAGTTAGTTTTTGGTGATTTTTTTTTCTGTCATTATGTAGATGTGAATGTGCGAGGAACATAATAGCACACTTGGTGAATATGTTACAGGCCAATTTCGCAAGAACTGTATTCATTTTTGTACAAATCGGACAATGGGATTGGTATTTAAATCATTTTCCACTGATTTTGTGACCCAAAATACCCAATAACCATTTTCTTTTTAAACTCAATTATTCAATTAAATATGCTTAATGTTCATACTCATTGTATATTGATACAACAGTCATATTTCATTGTAACATGACTTAATTTAATAAAACATTCTTTTTTTTCTCTTTAAAAAAAAAAAGAAAAAAAAAACTACGGCCAGTTTTATTAATGCAATAAAAGCCTAGGAAAATTAAAGTGTTGCATATTGTTGAGGAACAATGGCAAAATATCTATATTTAAAACAATTTAAATCTCATTAGCATGACTATGTGAATTGAATTTCAATATTTATTTTAATCAACAGGTCTTAATTTCAGCTTGGGTAGAATGAAAATTACATCATAATGTTAGAAACAAGTTTGATGTTACAAGTGGAAACATTTTGGCTTTATAATATTAGGATCTAAGATTTTAATTATTTTTATATTACTATTTATTGGAAAGCATAATATTCTATAATAAAGTGTTCGGAAAGTTGAGTGAAGTCACTCCAGATTTTTAAGTAAAAATATTTTGAGAAGTTTTTGCTAAATAATTTGGAAAGAAAGAAAAAAGTAGCTCAATAAGAAAATTAGCAGTAGCCTTGTAAAATACCCTGGTACATAGCTAAAAATCAAAGATAAGTGCCTCCTTTTTTTTTCTTCTTTTCCTAAGGATCTACTAGTTGATCTATTTTCTAATACAATTTATAAAAATGAATATTTTTTTCATTCTTGTCAAAGAACCTCAAAATGAAAAAGACAAAAAGTACTTTATAGTCAAATAATAATTGAACTTACGTAAATGAACATAAAAACTGTTATATTTAGAATAGCCTTCTGATGGACATGACAATCGATGAGGTGATCGACTGAAGTTGATTGATATATTGCTGTATGGGGGTGAACTAGATGTTGCAGGAGAAGCACCTGAAGAATCCTCACAACAGATATCAACTGCATTGCAAAGAAAAGAGTAAAACATTAGGAACAAACAAAAAAAATTATGGAAGTACAGAATAATAATAATAATCCCCGACGGCTCGGTCTACAGGCACAGGTAGATTTCAAAAGAAGCAGACCATGGGGTGCCCGTTTATTGAGAATTGCAGAAGGAAGACCTATTTGCATGATGCGCCAGTTGGAACCGCCCACTTTGAAATATACCTCTGCCTGTAGGCCGAGCCAGCAGGGATTTTTTTGTTTTTAATTTTTTTTGCTGTAAGAGTTGGTCCTATAAAAACGTGTTAATATAAAAGTTATAGATAATATTAAGGAGATTTATAGTAAATTTAAGCGGATTTGATATCTCATGAATTGACGAAGTTATGAATTTTTTTTCTTCTGAAACCCCTACTTTTCCCCCCCTTGGGAGCATTTTTAATGAAATCAAACATCTGTCATACATAAATTTTTGGCCCTTTTCCTAGAAGTAATAATAGCTTTAAATGGATTCAATATGTATCAAAATTAAGAAGTTATGGGGTTTTTCCTGTTTTCACAAAAAGCCCCCTCTCCCCCCCTGGTTCGATTTTGCCCATTAACGAACTTGACCAAGATTTTATGTATAGGTTTGGAAGAGATTTGTGTAGAATTATGGAAGTTATCGTGTCCAGAAAAAAAGTTATATAGATAGATATAAAGTTTTGAACTGGGGGGTGGTTTTGAATTCTAGGAGTCATGATCAGTGTAGATCTGCAAAAAGTTTTCAGGAATTCCAACTTAGGAGAGAATGTAATAGGCAGTATTTCCGGGGCTAGTACTAGGATTTTTCAAAATTTTAGGGAGGAATTTTAGGAATTTTTTCCCAAATTTTAGGAAAATTTTAGGGGCATTTGCAATATTTTTAACATTACAAGTATGTAATAACAGTATTTTTGTGCTAGTCAGGCACATGTGGTACACTGCCAAAGAATATTCCCATCATTCCAATGAATTCAGCCCTTGTTCCATGTGCTTGTGTTGTTTGTTGCTAATGAATGCATTTAAATTTGCGCAATAACCAGCTTCATATTACAAACCGTTTTGACAGTTTATGCTTACTGCAATTGTATTAATTAGAATTTTGAGTTCCTGGATCATTGAGCCTAACCAGAATGAATGCTCTCCTTCTCTCTCTTTTGGATGCTCTGGGTGAACCTAGAGAACTCAGGAACGGCAGGAAGCAAGGGCGATTATGAGAAAAAATTCTGAACTTCTTTGTCGAAATTTGCGTTTCTTCTGAGTTTTTTTTTTTTACGAAACATGCCTTTTTTCACGAAACTCGCCTTATTTGCACGATTTATTGACAAAATTCCACGGTTTTTTCACGATCTTTTGACGATATTAGTGTTCTTTTCGCGATCTTTTGACAAAATCCGCATTTTTTTTTCAGCAATCTTTTGACGGAATTAGTTTTTTTTTTTTTTTGCGACCTTTTGGCGGAATTCGCATTTTTCCGCGATCCTTTGATGAAATTCACATTTTTTTCTGCAATCTTTTGACAAAATTTGCGATTCTTAGATGAAATTGCCGTTTTTTCCGCAGTTTCTTGACAAAATTTATATTTTTGTGTGATCGTTTGACGAAATTTGCCTTATATGCATGATTGATTGACAAAATTTCACGATCTTCAATGAAATTGGCTTTTTTTCCCCACAATTTTTCTGATGAAATTCACATTTATTCCGCAAACTTTAAGAAATTCTAGTTTTTTTCCCCGAGATGTTTTAAAAAAATTTGCGATCCTTTCAAGAAATTCGTGTTTGTTGCGATCCTTAGATGAACTTTGAGTTTTTTTTAGGATTGTTTGTTGAAATTAGCTTCATTTTCCCCCACGATAACCTTGGATGAAATTTTTTTTCCTGATTCTTTGTCGAAATTTGCGTTTTTTTCACGATCTTTTGATGAAATTTGCATTGTTTTAGCGATCTTTTGACGAAATTTGCGTTATTGTAGCGATTTTTTGACGAAATTTGCGTTATTTTAGCGATTTTTTGAAGAAATTTGCATTATTTTAGCGATCTTTTGACGAAATACGCGTCTTTTCCAGTGACCATTTGTCGAAACTCGTGATATTTTTCGGTGAAATTTTCTCGAATTTTTAGGAACAAGAAGAAAATTTTAGGAGAATTTTAGGAATTTTAGGGGATAAAATAATAGTTAGGAAATTTAGGAATTTTAGGGGGAATGCGAGCCCTGTATTTCTTTTACGAAATCTACCTAAAAGCAAAACAATGGCTCAAAATGTTTAAAAAGGATTACTTTGTTGCACCCCCCCCCCTCTCATACTTTCCTATTTCAACACATTAAATTATTAAAAAACAGATTTAAAGTTATATTTTTGAAATTTTTATCAGTTTTAGATGTTTTTAGAATAGTTTTAACCAGATGTTTTCCCCCTATCTTAAAAATAGCTTGGAATTTTTAAATTCAAGAGTCTGTCTAAAAGAAAATTGGATCTGTTAATTAGTCTTTAAAAAAAAAAAAAAAAGTCAGAAAAACCAACCTTTCACAAACTTTAATCTCAGAAAGAAACCCTTTACAAAATGTCCAGCACACGAGTATCTGCAAGGTCATACTGTTAGTGGTAGAAAGTAGAAGTAGCAGGCTGTCGCTACTCACGAAACAGGCAGTATACGATTGTTCCCTTTCCTTTTAACACTGCCCTGGAATGGGTAGTGGGCTGATCACAGACTATGCCACCGGAAAAATTTAAAAGCTAAATTCAATAAGCTTAAGACATCAACCAGCTGGTACGGGCAGGTTGGAGGCATTTAATACCACAACTGAGGCGACTTCAAGATCATTATAGCTCTCTATAGTATATATACACTAGATTGCCAAAGATGACCGGTCACTTGCGATTTTAGACGTTTTGTTAACTATCTAGAAAAATACATGAGGAATTAACCTGAAACTGCATGTGTGTAAACAGTATAGTATAGGTTATATATTTCCGAGAAGATTTTTTCCCCGAAAACCCATAGGGGACTGTCAACAAATTGAAAAAGAACGAATATCTTTTGGATTACCCTGTAAAAGCTAATGTAGCAAAAGCGTTCAAACTCGAGATTATTAATAAGTGGCTTATTGTAATATACTGTGTGCATTTTTATGAGGATAGCATGTATACTGAAAGAGAAATTAAGGTTTTTATAAAAACAGTCCCTAATTTCGCCACGTTTTTTGCTTATAATTTGCAGAGTTCTTAATATAAAATAAAGTTATTTTGAGAAAATATGTCAAACAGCATTGTACATAATACTCTGCAATCGGAATTAAAAAATAATGAAAATTGGATGAAAAATGAGCAGGTTTACTAAAAAATGTTTCACTGCGCATGCGCGAACACAATCAAAATATAATATGCATAATGTATTAGCTAAGTATATAGAGCAACTTTTGTGAAAGTCTCAAAATCATAGCTTGAAAATTCTGAAAATTATCGTCGATAGAATAAACTCAAAATCCGTTGTTCCCAAAGAGAAGGAAAAAGGTGAGGGGTTGTATCAAATATCTGTTGAATAGTGCCAAGATAGCTTACACAATACTGCACATACTACTATATTTGGATACAACCCCTAATCTTTTTGCTTCCTTTTGGGAACAACGGATTTCGAGCTTATTCTATCGACGATAATTTTGAGACTTTCACAAAAGTTGCTCTATATACTTAGCTAATACATTATGCATATTATATTTTGATTGCGTTCGTGCATGCACAGTGAAACATTTTTTAGTAAACCTGCTCATTTTTCATCCAATTTTCATTACAGTACACTCCCTCTAATCCGCACAGCTTGGGACCAAGGGTTGTGCGGATTATAGGATTTTGCGGATTATAGGTCATTTCTTTGTTTATGTTCTAATATTTGGAATTTATCTACAAATATAGTAATCACACTATAAATAATTAACAGGAATGATTATTTATACATAAAAAATTTATATTTAATATTAGAAATAGATTTAAATGTTATTAGAATTTATACTTTATATACAAATATAATACTCACACAGTATACCAAGTATATAAATAAGTGTAGTAATACAGAAATGAAAGAAAATATTTTATACAACATTATAAACACATTTAAATGATATATGTAATATGCAAAATTAATATAATTTACTAAACTTCTACTTATTTTTAAATTTGTCAAACATTGCAGTTATTGTGGTTTGCTTCAAAGATTTTTTTTTTAATGCTGCAATTTTATCTTGAAGCCTTCTTAGAGTCATGATTTCTTGATCAGAAACAACATCTTTAAATGTTTCTTTTTCTAAAAAACTGAGATATTTATCGCCATGAAAGAGTACTTCATCAAATGCTATTTTTTCTTCTTCAACATCAGATTCTGTGTCTGAATCGGTCTCTCCTGAATTCAGTACAGAAGATATTATTTCCGCATCTGTTACTTTTTGCGACTCCAAGATTTCATCTTCCGAAACCATCCAGGAAACTAAATCATCTTCTGATGCAGAATTCAGAAGAGAAGCTGATGAATCCTTGGCAAACCTAAGCAATTCAGCAGCTTTTTCACGCGCAACACATGACCTAAATCCATTAAATTCTGAATCATCATTCTGCACATCAAGGAAAAGTGTAGCTGGCCACAGATTTTTCCAACCATTAATTAATGTTTGCTGAGAAACTGCCTCCCACGCTTTTGCAACTAAAAATATGCAATCTTTTATAGTGAAAGTTTTTTTGAATTCATCAATTTTGTCCACAGTAGGATTGAAGGCAATTACTTTTTGCAGGAATTCAAAACGATACTGGCATTTCATACTGTGGATAATCCCTTGATCCATTGGCTGAATCAGGGACGTTGTATTAGGAGGCAAAAAAACAACAGAAACATTATTTTCTGTCAATATTTCTGGATGTGCAGCACAATTATCAAGTAGCAATAAAATTTTTGCATCACTTGGTAAACCAATTTTATTTCCATGAGCACGGACTTCTGGAATAAAATTTTTCTGAAACCATTCCAGGGTCAACTCCCTGGTTATCCATGCTCGCTTATTAGCCTTGTAAGTGACTGGCAGACTTTTAATGCCTTTCAAGGCTCGGGGGTGAGCACTCTTTGAAATGATCATTAACTGACATTTGTGTGTGCCAGCAGCATTGCTACACATAACAACCGTGACTCTCTCTTTTGCATCTTTCACACCAGTTGGTGCAGTTTCATTGGATGCTGCTAATGTGTTCCTGGGTAAATAACGCCAAAAGAGTCCCGTTTCATCCATATTGTACACTTGTTCAGGAGTTAAATTTTCGTCATGAATCAATTTAGAAAATTCGTCAACAAAATCTTCAGCCCCTTGTGTATCAGCGGATAATTTTTCACCGCAAGATTTTAAGTATCGAATTCCATGGCGCTGCTTAAATCGCGTGAGCCATCCAGAAGAAAAATTGCATGGCTCTTGTATCTTTAATTCTTCGTGGAGCATTTTTGCTTTTTCACACAGTAATGGTCCTGTTATAGGCACACCTTCATCTCTCCTTTGCTTAAACCATTCATAAATGATGGCATCAAAATTCACATCCTTAGCAGGACGCATAGTTTTCCTTTTGGCAATCCCTGTATTGCTGTCACTATTGGAGTAGAACTGCAGAATTTTTTGCTTGTTCTTACTAATATCATATACAGTTCTTGAACTAATACCAAACATGGAAGCTAAATATCTGACTGATGATCCACTCTCTAGCTGTTTTATAATATCTACCTTTTGTAGAAGAGTTAGCGTTACATGTTTACGCTTTGCGATCTTTTCACGATCTTTAATTCCCGACATTCTTTTTTTCTTAATTTAGAAGATCAAATAAAATCTAGATAATATTAAAAATATTACAAAATAACATTAAATGTAAATGCAATAACGTTACTCAAATTTAATTTGCTCTAACAACGATTAGCACGTGAGTACGCAGCCGAGATTTGTTGATATAACAACGATGTTACACCCGTTTCCATACAGATAACACTAATAATATGACTGACCATAAATTATATTATATTTGTCTATTCACTGCAGTGGCAGTTGCAATCGCTCGCAATTTATTGATAGGTTGCCCCTCAGCTACATGTCTTAACCCCATGCTTTGGGCATGAAGCGATTTGATTGGATGGGACGCTGCTCTGGTGTTCGTTATTTACGAACATGAAAGCCAACGAATGCATTCTGAATTCATGTCAGATTCGGCGACACCGAACAGAGCAGACGTGTTTTATCAGTGCTTGACCTTGATTTTTCTCTCCTTGGATCTTCGTTTCGACGTCTGTTCACAGCGGTCGCTCGTTAATCAATAACGTTTTTATCTGTTTTTTGTTTTTAAGAATGGCAACGTTTGATACATAGGCTCCCGTGTATCGAAAATAATGTTAGTATATTTGAATGGCACACAAAAAATTTCCTTCTATGCATGCAGAATTGCCTTTAAAAACAATCTTAGTAAATTTATCCATTCAGTAAACTTTTATTATGGTTGAAAAAAAAAAAAAAAAAAAAAAAAAAAAAAAGCTTGGAAAAAAGAAAACGTTATGAAAAAGTTTGTTTACATCTGAAATACATCGCGGATTATAGGCGTTCGCGGATTAGCGGGAGTGGACTGTATCTTTTAATTCCGATTTCAGAGTATTACGTACAGTGCTGTTTGACATATTTTCTCAAAATAACTTTATTTTATATTAAGAACTCTGCAAATTATAAGCAAAAAACTTGGCGAAATTTGTGACTGTTTTTATAAAAACCTTAATTTTCTCTTTGAGTATACATGCTATCCTCATAAAAATAACACAGTATATTACAATAAGCCACTTATTAATAATCTCGAGTTTGAACGCTTTTGCTACATTAACTTTTACAGGGTAATCCAAAAGATATTCGTTCTTTTTCAATTTGTTGACAGTCCTCTATGGGGTTTCGGGAAAAAAACTTCGCGGAAATATATAACCTATACTATACTGTTTACACACCTGCAGTTTTAGGTTAATTCCTTATGTATTTTTCTAGATAGTTAACAAAACGTCTAAAATCGCAAGTGACCGGTCACCTTTGGCAATATAGTGTATATTTTTTAATTAAATTTCAACATGACTGAATAACTGTGTTCTTCATTAAAAAATAATAGAGAAAGTTCTATGATTTTTGCAAATTTTCGGGCACACAGATTTAGATATATTATTAAAGATTTTGACAAGAGATCTCTCTGTACAACTAGGAGAGCATTTCAGTATTTTTTTTTTTAAAATACAGAGTACTAAGTCTCAAATTGTATTTAAAAAATAATAACCATTTGAAGAAATTGATGTTAATAAAGAATATATAGAATGTCATATAGAAATAAAAGTTATACATGAGATGACTTATTGAAATATGTATGAAAACTTTCATACAGATTACTTATATGGCATAGTTAATATCCCAGTAGCAGAAACAGTGCAGCACGGAAGCAGCGTTGCAGATTATTTTAGACTTTGCAGATTATTTTAGACTTTGCAGATTATTTTAGACTTTGCAGATCAATCAATAAACAATGAAAAGTTTTTTTTTTTTTTTTTTTTTTTTTGCTTATTTTGAGTTAGTGTAATTTCCTATGATAATAAGCTTGATCTTGCATTCTTGGGTTGCAGATAAATTTTGGTTTGCTGCAGATTAACACAAAATTCTGCTACAAGAGTTTATATGCACATGAATAAAAAGTAAAGATATGTAATATTGATAAAAATATTTTCATTAGTTAGTAGTTTTAAATACAAAACAATAAGCAAATAGAAAAATACAGAAACAAAAATTAAATTAATAATATACAAAATAAATATAGAAACAGATATAAACATTTTCCATTTTAACAACAACAACAAAAAAAAAGATTGTATAATTTGTTCTCAATTTTCTAGTATTAGATTACTATATGGTTCAAGAAAAAGTATCCCCCCCCCCCCTTTGTCAAGTTTGAAGGATACAGATCTCACAGACGCAACTGGGATTTTTTTCTGGTGCCAAAATAGGACAACCCAGAGATTTTGCTTTGTATAATATCCAGTTCGCACCGGACATTTAAGTTATCTTAGACCACCATTTTTGAGGTAGTACCGTCTCGGAATTGAATACCTGTTCACACCGCAAAACGCATCTAAGATAACTCACTGAACATCACCGTGTTCGAGATCTGAACAACATAGAATGTGCACATGCGCATAAGTTAAAGGCAGCCTCAACAGCCAATCAGCCTTCAGAGCCATTCAAAGCGAGTGGTACTGGCTGTATCTAGCAATAGAAAGTTCGAACTCACTGAGTGAGTTTGTGGAACTCCCTCAGTGAGTTCGGCGATCTAAGATATCTTAAATATTCGATCTGAACCCGGGTATTAGAAACTGGTACACCAGATAGTGCGTATTAATCAAAGACCTCAGGTATTAATAGCCGAGTCAGTTGTATTCTTGACAATGTGTGTGTTTTATAATAAAATAAACTGTTTCATAATAAAATAAAACTAACATGCTGATTTCGCAGGCTAGGTCTAACATGTATTCGAAAATTGGGTTTTCTTTCCAAAATAGCACAAAGAAAAAAAAAATAATAATAATAACAACAATCAAGCCAACCCCAGTGCACCTGCAACATCTGTTTTTAAGTTATGCCATGAAATGAATTTTGGTTCTATTCATATACAGTGTAATAATGCAATTAATATTCAACAACCAATTTAATTTGATGAATTTTACTGCAAAGTATTCCATAAAATTAATTTTACCAGCATGTAATTAACATTTGCTTGGTGTATTTATTAGATTATAATCAATAAGCAATACATTTTTATTAATAATTTTTTGTTAAATGAATAATTTAAAAAAATATTTTTATTATTAATAAATACAATGGAACAAAATTTGATTACCAGCATGGCAATAATTTTATATGCCAAATACGATATTCAGTAAATTTTAATTTTATCTATTCCTTCCAGCGTCCCCCCCCCCCTTTTCAAACAATACAAAATTGGTTTGAGTACTGAAAAAAGGTTAACTATATGTTAAGATTCTGGTGTAAGTTTAAAAACAAAATTAAATTAACAAAACATTAAAAAAAAATTAAATAATTGCATTATATTAATCCTTAAAATTCTGATAAAAATGCAATAGACACAAAATAATCAATATAATAATTAAAATGATACAGTTATTAAATTGCCAAGCATCACAACTAATAGTCTGTACAAAGGTTTTTTAAAAAATCTTAAATATCAATAATAAAATAATACTAGACAAGTATCTTTGTTATTGATGATACAAAACTAAAACAAAATGCATTCAGTCATGAAAATACAATGATTTAAGTATGAAGTGCAGTCTACTAAAACTTTGCTTAGTCTAAAATTACTATTCAAAACCTTGTATAACTAACAAAAAGTAAAAGCATACATAATTAAAGAGTGGACTAATAAAGAACACTTACATTTTGATAGGCGAGAATATGATGATTTATGTCTTGGTGATTTTGCTGATTCAGAACACCTGCGAACCCTTTTACTCTTCTTTTTTCTCTTTGAAGGTGTTTGTTCATCCACCTCAGATTTCTGCCTTTTGAGAAAGTTTTGAGATGGCTCCTCTTTAGATTTTTCAGACACAGTTTTGCACACAGCAAATGCAAGTGTTGTTGCAGCATGATATTCATCACTGCCTCGCATGATTGTTCTATTGGAATTATTACAACGATAGATATCAGATTCCCCCTCACCCGAGTCTCTGCCAGATTGAGTACTTTCTGGATAGTTCATTGAGAAAGAATCTCTCTCATGAGATGGCGAACTAGACAAAAGTGATTCAGTACTTGAAGGAGTCGTAGGTGGAGTATTGTCCAACACAGCACGTGTATCAATACTATGTTTATTTAAAGTGTCTGAGGATTCAATATTGTCAATACCGGGATAAACATTTGGTAAAGGTAAAATGTCCATTGCTGAATTGATTCCGTTACCTTCGAGGCTAGATGAACCTGAAGTATCATCAGCCATATTGCTAATACCCACAGGGCTTGCTGGAACTTTTTCTTCACAAAGCAAAAAGGACATATCAGGATCATCACTTTTAGAGTCCTGTCTCATCAGTGGATTGGAACTTGAAGGAAGATTAGAAAGTGTCTTATTCTGTTCTTTGAAAAATTTCTCACCAGCTTCATCTGAAGAAGAACTATTATCTTTTGCTTTAAATTTCTTCCTATCTTTTTTCTTCTTTTTATCAATTGATTTATGTGGGACATCTTTATCAGAATCAGTATCCAGATTTTCTTCGATATGAGGCTTTTTCTTCTTTTTTGTCTTTTTCTCTAGGAAGTCTTTTTTATCACCACTAAGCTTATCTCTATTTTTCTTGCCCTTCTTTTTCTTTATTTCAATTTTTGTATCGGAAAACTCTCCTTTCATTCCACTTTTAAAGAACTTTCTGTCACCTTTCTTTTTTTCTTTCTTTTTTATTTTATCTGAGATATCTTTATGATCATCATCTGCTTCACCTTTTTTATGTTCTCCTTGCATATCATCATGCTTACCAAGTCGTTTTTTATTCTTATTCTTTTTTATTTTCTTAGATTTTGATTTTTGATCAGGGTCTCTATTTTTATCAAAGTCTTCATTTTCAAGTCTGCGCTTCTTAGATTTATTCTTTCCATCTTTTATTTTGCCTTCTTTTTCATCCTTGTCAAAACCTTCAGAACTTCCAAATTTCTTTAATTTTTTGCTCAGTCTTTTCTTCTTTGCTTCTTTTTTAGATAAAAATGTGGTTCCGACATCATCCTCTTGGATTTCATCTTCAGGTTCAGATTTTGCTTCTTTTACGGCATCAACAGAATCTAAATCGTCATCTTCATTCTTTTCAGATGGATCTTTTTCGTTACATGGAACTATAGGCAACTCATTATCTTTTAAGACTTTGGCCTGGTCCACATCTGAAATTGCTGAAAATGAAGCTTCCTTGACTGAAACTTCTTTTTCTTCAGATGTTGCAGATGTCTTTTCATCACTAGGTTCGCTATCTTTTGTATCACTATTCCACATAACACTGTTTTGACTAAAAGTAGTATTTGTATTTTTTATTTTCAAAAGATCATCGAATAAAGAATCTTTCTCAGACTTATTAGCATCATTTGATTTTTCGGACTTTGTACTGTTGCTTAGTTCTTCATTTTGGATTTCTGTTAAATTTCCGGACTTTGTCTCCTTGTTAGCCGCTTCAGCAGAATTTTCAGATTCAGATTTATTTTCTTTTTGAATTTCTGCAACAGTTTCAATATTAGCAACATCTTCCAGTTTTTCAGGAGGAAGTTCAGCCTTCTTTTCAACTTCTTTCAAATTATCATCTTTTACAGCTGAAGGCTCTGCTATTGTTTCAGTTTCTGGTTCGGTTATAACAGCTGATAAAGGAGGAGGAGACTTGTTTGAAGCTGCAGTTATCACAGAGGTTTTAAGACTATTTTTTGCTACAACTTTATTTTCAGTGATGTTCTGAGAACTGAGTGCAGAATTTAGAGTTGGCTCTGTTACAATGGTTTCATTTTTGGAAACAGATGGTGGAATAACAAGATTTTCACTTGGGCAAGGAACAGCATTATCAGAGGCAGAAGATGACACTACTGATGAAGTATTGAATTTTTCATTAATAATCAAGTCTTTAGAATCTGTGTTAGAATCATTTGTATCGCTTGTATCCTCACATATACGAAGAGAATTAGATGATTCAGATCTGGATAGGCTTTTTGTTGTATCATGAGATCCTCTTAAAAAGTTAAAACTAAGTTCTTCTTTTTGAGGTGGAGGTGATTCTGTTCCTTTCACATCTGCAACAACATCTTTTTTCAATCTTTCTATAATACTAGGTATAGTTTTACTCAAATCAACAGTTTCGGCTCGGTTGGGTTTAATGCAAATGAGATTTTCAGATGACAAAGCACTAACTTTATTAGATGGTTGTTCGGGAGTTGATTTTTCTCTTGAAGTAATAGTGGAAAATGAGAGAGAAAATGCATTATCTTTATTATCAATAGTCTTTTTAAGAGGAACAGGACTGGAACTTTCGACTAGAAAATCAAAAGTATCTTTTGCTTTTTCTGGTTTTGGATCGGAACAATCCAATTTTGGAGTGGAAGTCTTCAGATTACCAAGAATACTTTTAAAAGGAGTTGTTTCTGTTTTTCTATCAGAAGATTCAAGAGGCTTAATTGATTTTGCTGCTTCATTCTTTTGTTCCAATTTCTCTTTAGAGGTATCCTTTTGAAAATTTGATATTAACTTAAATGGAGGATCTGATGCCTTCAATTGCTTAGGTTGTTGTTCTTTATCATTTGTTTTCAAAGTAAAATTAAACATGCTGTTTTTGAGGATTGGTCTTTCCTCAGCTTTAGTAGGTTCAGTTAACTTTGGAGGATTTAAAATAGCATTAGAAGCAAATAATGGTGCCTTTTCAGTTCTGAATAAAGAAGGTATATTTTTTGGTTCAGAAGCAGGTTTATCAATTTTAGGAGGTTGATTAGGAATAGGTTTAGGCACTTCAGGCTTAAAAAGAGTATCTTTAGATACATTCTTATTCAATGGAGTGCTTTTTTCAAGTGAATTTGTATGAATTAGTCCACGTAATCCTGAAAAACTAAGATTCCTATTTTCAGGATTTGGAAGCGAAACAGAAATGATACTTGATTTGGAAGAATCTTTTTTATTCTGCTCAGCAATTAATAGAGGTGTAGTTTTAGGAGGAACTGACAAAAAGAGTTTTTCAGGTATAATTTCTGATGGTACAGTAGCAGGGGTTACTGCAGTATGTTTAAGAATACTTTTAGGAGGCATTATTAGATTTTGTGACAAAGAAAAATTTTTCATCTCTGAAGTTTTTTCAGATGGCTGAAATAAGGATACTGCTTCAGATATTTTAGTTGTGAGATGTTCACATGTTTTAATTGTGAGCTTTTCAGATATCTTAGTTGTGGTTGTGATCTTCCCAGACAATAATTGATGTACTTTTGATGCTTTATCAGGCAACTGTATTTTTAGTACTTTATCAGGAAGCTGTATTTTGGATTCTTTATCCAATATTTGTGGCTTAGAAATTTTCTCAGGAAGTTGTTGGTTAGATATTTTGTCAGGAACTGTTGAAGTAGGAACTGTTTCAAATAGCTGGGCTTTAAATGGTTTTTCTTGTGTTTCAGTTTTAAAAACTTTCTCTGATAAATGTTTTTGTAATATGTTTAATTTCTCTGACAGTTGCGTTTTAAACACCTTCTCGGATAAAGGTGCTTTAACTGTCGCAGGCTGAAGTGGCTGGGGTGCTGTTTCTGATTGTTGAATTACTTCTTTTTCAGTAGGCTCAATTTTGGTTTCTATCACAGTCAGTTTTACTGACAAATCAGTTGGAACAGTCATAATTATTTCAGGTCCATTTTCTGATTTAATTTCAGATATTTCAGACTCCTTAGGTGGTTCACTGCAAGGATCTTCTTTTAATTTATTGGGTTCTTCTGTAGATGTGGGAATCTCAACTTTGAAAAATGTATCAGTTTCAATTGGTTCCTTTTTGATTGTGGTAAAAAGGGGGTCTTTAATGTACTCAGAATTTTCTTCTGTTGGTATGCTTTTTTCTAATTCTGAAATGTCATCTCTTTTAACATCTTCTAATTTTTCTTTCTCTTCATCATCACTAAAAAGCTCCTCTTTGAAACAAATGTCATTCTGAATGTTAGCATTATCCTCAACATCTGCATCACCAACATCCTCATCATCTAAATCATTTATTTCATTGTCACTGTCAGAATCTTGTGAAGTATCTGTCAAACCAGTAAGGCCTGATTTTCGCCGAACTCGCTTTTTCAGTTCTAAGCCAGAAGAAAGAGGTGAGGATTGCAAACTTTTCTTGTCAGAACGTGTAGCACGTGAACTTGACAAAGAAGAGTTAGTGCTACTTGTTGAGTTTTTACGAGCAGGCTTTGACTGATTAATCGGTCCTGGAGGTCGTCCCCTGTCAACCCTTTTCATAGATTGAGATGTAACCTAAAATAAGAGAACAAAAATATTATAATATTAGAAAAAGAAGTAACCATTATTTTTAGACCATGATAATTCCTTTACACAGCATAAAAAAATTCAAAAGAAAATGCCTCATTGCACAAATTTTATAACACATTAAATTTCTTGCAATGCATAGGTTTAAACACGAAAAGCCTGCAAATGGTGTTTGTGTTTTAAATGTATTTAAAAAACATACACGTGTAATGCAAATTTCATAAATAGCTTTTTGAGAGTTGAATCTAAAGTACACAAGGAAATCTAATCAGTCATCTACTTTTACCTCTGGACAAAAGGTGGTCACAGAAATAAATTAATTTCTGAATCAAAAATTTTAATTCTAACATTTATAAGAGCACATCTACATTTCAAAAATATGTATTTTACAATATTATAAAAAACTGACATGTTAAAGAAACTCAAGTAAAATGTGCACTAAAATGTTTCCAAATAATAATAAATTGCATATTTAATTTTTTAATATACAGGGTGGTCATAAAAAAACTTTGCCGATATGTCGAACTCTAGCGGCCGGTCCGTTCAACCGATCAAGATGATATTTCAGATATAGTTATTCACAGGTCTGAGCTCGGTACTCTGTGAACAGCAACAAATTGCCGCTCATGGTTACGGTTATAGCTGCAGAAACTCGAAATTTTCAAAAGGCAACACCCATTTTTTTTTTCAGCGCATGCGAAAACTCTAAAGAGCGTTGGAATGGTACGTGTATCGTAATAAACGGACGCATTATGCATGCACAAAAAGAGCTCTGCGAACGGCAAAAAAAATACGACCAGGGCGCATGAAGGAAATTTGCATATGACAGAGGTAAAACACTATAGGTGCAGATTCCCAAAATCTGGAAGGAGCCAGTAGCTCCTAAACCTAAAAAATCCAGTGGCCACATTGTGAAACAAACACATAAAAACAATATTTTTTTCTGAATTAAATTTGGACAATGGAATATTGAATCTTCCCACCATAACTGCATACAGTTTGTAGGAATAAATTTTGTAATGTAAGGCCTGAATATTTTATGAATAAACGATTCTCTGAAGTTTTTTGATCTATAGATAAACTTTCCCCTCCCTGCGAAAAAAGGATTTTTCATAGCTGAAAAGAAGTGCTCAACGTAGGAAACTTGCATAACAAAATATGTCTATAAAAATCAAAATTAAAAATAAATATGTATGAAAAAATTTGGAGAAAATTTATTTTCATTTAGGTTTTAGATTTTAATAAAATAAATTTAACAATTTCTGACATTTTCAAGGATGATGGAGAAAGATCGAATACTATAAGCCTTATTGCAACTTTTGTTGCAAGGGGATTTTTTAAGGATTATTAAAAGAATTTTTTAAATCCCTATGGAGACAAAAAAATTACAATTTTTGTAACCGATCGCCAATTTTCATTTTTAATATCACAACTCCTTGACGAAATTCACAATTTCTTTTTTCTGTAATCGGTTGAGAACTTCGCTGTTTTTTCGCGACCGATTGATGAAATTTGCATTTTTTTTTTTTGCTTCTCGAAATTGACGAAATTTGCAAAATTTTTCAGTGACCGACTGACGAAATTTTAATTTCTTTTCATGACTGATTGGCGAATTGATTAGCGGAAAATTAAAAATAAATAAATAATGATAATTCGAGGAGTTTTGCTAATTCGTGGAAGAATTGCATGTCAATATATATGTGTATACCTGTAAGAACATATCTGAAAAATCCCAGAGCTACAAAGTTATTCTCTTCTCGGCACAAATTTTACTGTGTCGCGGGCTTATTGTGGCATGCCATCGGAACATAGTTCATTCGCGACGCATATCAACAGGATTTTTTTTTTTTTCTGATTCTGTGGACATTGCAAATTTAAAAAAAAAAAAAAAAAACGTGAAATTTGCGAATTAGTGGAAATGTGGCATTTATGTTCTATCATTTTTTAATTATGGACAATAGAAAAAGAAGAAAAAGAGCTAAATATTGCTGAGTTAGGGAAGAGAATGCCCGGATTTCATAATAAAAAATAAAGCGGAAATGTGCCTTTCGGTGAAAAAGGGACATCCATGTAAAACATATGGCGACTTAGACATAGAAAATTAGTCGTCAAAGCAAAAACTTTAGTCGCCACGTGGCGACTGGCGACCGTGAATCTGCACCTATATAAAACACCAATCACGGAACACCATTTGCCAGATAGTCAGCGTAGAAAATGGATAAAAGGTGGGGTGGGAATGTTAGTTCTTCAGTCGGGAGCATGCACATGCCAACGAAATGACTCTTCCAGCAACAGTTTGTGGTGAATTGTTAAAACTCTATTATCAAAATGGGATGAATGCTTCAAAAACCTTGCATGTTTACCGTCAAAACCATCGCCAAATACGTGGCCCATGTAGCCCGCAAGCTCTTCGTGATTTAGTAAAGAAATTTGAAGAAACTGGCTGCACCTGTGATAGACCGTGATACTGACGACCAACTGTTCCTGAGGATACTGTTATGGAAGTGCATCACAGTGACTACAGGACACATGCAAACTGCAAGAAGTGCATCTCATGTATTGGATATACTGAAATCAACGGTCTTAAAGCTACAGCGCTCTATAATCCACATGTTTAATTACAGGTACCAGCGCGTCCAGATGTTGAAAGTGGGGAACCATCAACAACGTATAGACTTTGCTAATGAATTTCTTATCCGATATGATGGAGATAACGACTGGCCTCTTCACATATTATGGACGGACAAGGCACATTTCACCTTAACTGGCAACGTCACCAAAAATTGTGTGCACTGGGCAGACATGAATCCGTATGCTGTGGCATCAGTACCTTTATACGACGTCAAAGTTACTGTGCGGTGCGGCATTGCAGGCACAATTATTCTCGGGCCATACTTCTGGAAGTGACATCAATGGGATTTGTAACTTGCTCTGTAACAGGCTATATGGCAATGCTTCAAAATTACGTCATACCAGAATTGCTGCAGCAAAATGCACTGAATGACTTTGTTTGGATGCAAGATGGTGCAACTCCACATATAGCAAAGTCTGTTCACAGGGTCCTGGAACGGTATTTTGGCGACCATGTCATCTCATGCCATTTTCCAATTCTGTGGCCTCCGCGATCCCTCAACCTCACTCCTATGGATTTCTGTTTCTGGGGATATCTCAAATCTAGAGTGTACATGTACAATCCACAAACTTTGTCGGATTTGAAAGATTCTATTAAACGTGAGATTGTAAACATCCCTCATGTAATGTTACCCGCATACAATGTGTAATTGCCTGTGATGGCACCCATGTGGAAAATGTGTAATCAAACTAAAAGTTTTCTTTTCTCCGATCTGTGTTGTAATCCGTGATTGGTGTATTGACTCTGTGTCATATGCAATGTCCTCCTTGCGCTCCGATCATGTTTTTTTTTTTTTTTTTTTTTTTTTTGTCTGTTCGCAGAGCTATTTTTTGTGTGTGCATAACGAGTCCGTTTATTGCGATACACGTACGGTTACAACACTATTTAGGGTTTTCGCATCCGCTGAACATTTTGTAATAATTTAAAAAATTTGCGTTGCCATTGGAAAATTTCGAGTTTCTGTACCTATAACCATAACCATGAACACCACTTTGTTGCCGCTCACAGACTCCTGACCTCAATATCTCTGAACAACTATATCTGAAATCTCACCTTGATCAGTTGAACGGACCGGCCGCTAGAGCTCCATATATAAGGAAAGGTTTTTTATGACCACCCTGTATTTTCTTACTTGTGTTACTTAATTAGAGTTCATGCAATTAACAGTTGAAAAAAAAGAAAAAAAATTTTTTTTGAGATGTCAGATTTATTTATTTTATGATTATTCCAAAATAATTAGAAAATTAGTAACAGCAAGATGTCTCAAATACACACCTTCTCACTCACGATAACATGAAAATCAAATAGTCTAAAACGACTCAATACAACAGAAATTTCTGCTGATAACAGGAATAAATTCCAACACCGAGATTTCAAACATCTGAAAATATTTCTAAGGCAGCTACAAAAATAAAATATTCCCATAGTCTCAATCAAGCATACTATCACATTCCATCAACTTTTCTAATTCTACAACAAAACAACCCCACACCATTCATAATTTCTCTTAATACCCTCTATCAATGAACTTGAAACATCTGGTAAACTCTAATTTGGATGCTGGTGACTGTCAGTCACAACAACACAGTCATCTTCATGGAATTTTAACGTGCCCACTGCATATCCTAATTGGACATCTGCCAAATAAATAAATAAATAAATAAATAAACTTATCACAGAAAGCTTGCAATGGAACCACAATGAGGATACACTCGATGCAAGTATGGAAAATAAGCCAGATGTCAATAGTTTCCTATCGAAATCAGGATAATTGTCATCTTTGTGCTATATTTACATTATTTTTTAAATAAAAGTTTATATATTTTATGGCAACTGATACTGAATCAGAAAATCAGGCCACAGCAAGAAAAAAAATGTTGCAGCTATGGAAAAGATGAAAAATCAGTTTTCTATAAAAATAATAGCTGGAATTGGGGAAAAAAAAAAAAGTCTCATTCTTTCTGATTTATCCCAAAATAGTCACCTTTTGAATGGTTTTGGACTAAAATAATAGTTGTAGTCACCTGATGCTGAAAATTGTCACTTTTAATAACATTTTAATAGGAAATGGCATTCTTGTATTTAAAAGCTATATGCATTTAAATGGGCCTATCAGAAATTGAAAGAGGACAGTTATAGAAATCCTAACAAAATGGCATCTTAAAAAAAACATATAAAGGATAAAAAAAAGATGAAAATAATTTCACCTTTTGAGATACCTCTTTGGACTGTTTATTATCTGGATTCACAAGGGCAACAATGAAGCTTCTTTTGACCCATTCGTCATACCTAAAAAATGTTTACAAAATATTGATTATAAATAAAATAACTTCAAAAATTTTAATAACTAAATAAAACAATTCTATAGCTTAAAAAAACAAAATTATACGGAAATCCCTACTGATTTGAATAAAAACTGCTTTCATATGAATCTTATTACCAAATATATAATAGAAAAAGAAAACTAGAAAAAAGTTATTTATAACAAGATTTTTAAAAATGAAAATAACTCTTTAAACAAAAATAATTTTAATCCTTAAACCTCCAGTTACCAATACACCCTCAAGGATGTATCTCTTTTTTGCTCCACAAACCTTGAAAGAACTGCCCAGGCAAGTTCAGGCACATTTATTGGTTTTTCAAGAACTAATAAAAATGTTGATATCTAATCAATACTTTCTGTTACAACCACATAACCCTGTATATCTTTCCACATTTTTTTTATACACTTTTGACTCACAACACTTCGACACAGCTATAGGTATGTGTTTATTTGTTAAAGATGAGTACCAACATTTTCTTCACAATTTATAGTTAGTATATTAGTTTTAGAAGCCTCGTGAATTAAAGCTGAAAATAAATACTCAGAAGTTGATCGGAAGTCAAAAGATTTACTCTACCAGCCAAATATATATATTTTTTCTTGTTCTTCCTAAAAGGGGGAGAATGTTCTTATTTTCAAATATAAAAATTGTTACCTCTCTTTTATCATGAAATAAATGTAATAAAGAGAAGTCTTCTTAAATGTTTACTTATATAAAGTTGTTCTTACTCAAAGGTTTGTACAGTTATATCAGTAACTGACATTTTTTTTAAGGACAAAGTTGGTTCATGAAAATAAGCTTTACTGACTATGCAGCGCATTAGTAATTTTCTTTTCATATTAATTCATATAAATACAATTGTAAAAACTTCTATGCATTACTTTTACAGTTTTTAAGTGTCATTTATGCATGTTTTGCCAATTAAAGATAATATTCACAATGACCAGTAGTTATCTACTGTGTAAGTAGTAACTGCCAGTCAGAACTGGCGAATAGAAAAAGGTCATACTGGTCAGTGACAACTAACCAAAATTTCTTATTTTCAGCTATAATTGTATATGAAAATTGTTCAGAAATGATTGCTCCAATATCCATTGCACAGTGTAGTAAAACACACACAGTACTAAAACAGGGTGGCTAAAGAAATTGTGAAAAAAAGTTCCCTGATTTCTCCCTAATTTCCCTGACTATCTTAATCAGATTTCCCTGATTTCAAGAGTGAAATATAAAAATTCCACAATATTCATAAAGTATTCATTCATAGTTTCCTAAATCAACTCAAAATTTAATCCAACAACTTCATGTAGTGGCCAATGGATATATGGTGACTAGAAAATTTTCTCATTTTCTGAAGAATGTTTAATTCTAAGACATATCTATATCTGATGAGATATTCTTAGATATGCCAATTGAATTAACCTGGCCATCTGATGCTAATGCAGAGTTTCCTCCAGGCAGCTTCAGAAGGGTGCTGCATCCTGCCCGCCCTTTGGTTTACAAAAAAGCACCCTTCTTGCCCATTGTAAAAATAATTAGCACCCTTCTTGCCCCTCACTAAAAAAAAAAAAAAAAGTGCCCTTTCTCCTTTTTGCAATAAAAAATTTGCTTTGATAGTAAAAACTGACTCAAAGTTGACTTAAAAAAAAGTACACTGACTTTTAAATATCAAAAAGGGCTTTAAAAAGCAAAAGAATACCTTTAACAATTAAAAAAGTGCCCTTAAGAATCTGAAAAGTGCCCTCAAGAATACAAAAAGCGCCCTTAAGAATAAAAAAAAGTACCCTTTTCTCACCAGCAGCACCTAGCCCTTTTTTAAATCTGGGGAAACTCTGCTAATGTATCATTTAACTTCAATATCCACAAAAAATGAAGACATCTGATCACCTTAATTTGTATTAAATACGAAAAACTCATACCATGTGCATATTTTTAAAAATATTGGGGAAAACTAATCAGCATGTGAAAACATGGTATAATACATTGAAAGTATTTTCACTTTTTATAAATTGAACTCTGAAAATATTCTTAGTTACAGGAATAAACAAAATAAAATTTAATCACAGTAATTAACCAATACACAACCCTATACACACCAGGGCAATGAAGCCTGTGGAAAAAATGAAAGACCCCAACTTTGACTCCGAGATGGCTAATGTACTAATATTGCCTGCTGGTTGGACCTCTTACTCAGATTGCTTTATTAGTACTATTTGTTTTCAAATAGTAATAGTCCCTTTAAATTTACCATTATTAAATAAAGTAAATATTACTATTTAAAAAAGTGGTAGCAATCAAGCAATCTGAATAATAAAAAAAAAAAGCCAACTGTCAACAAACACTACAACTTACTGAGACATTGTTGTTTGACCTTAAAAAATGTAATGTGCATATCGACCTTTTTTTTTTTTTTTTCCATTTCTTTAGATGAATTATGGATGTAAGCTGTGATAGGTACTGCCGATTTAGGAAAAAAAATATTACGATCTTGCATTATTTTGAGTCTTGTGTACACAAATAAGAGGGAGAAAATTTACAATTTTGGCATTACTCCTGGTCACACATACACTAAGAATCTGAGGTAAAACAAGAAAAAAAGGGAAAAAGGTTTCTACTACAATATTTCAGGTTCTGTAGACCCCAAAAATAGCAGAAATTTACAAATTTCACATTACCTCATGCTCTGCAAAACCAAAAAAACAACGAGAGACAGGTCTATACACTAAATGTAAAATATCTACTAGAGTTTTCATGTAAGCTGTACACCAGACAGTATATTGCTCATCTTTAACCTGGGTTACCTGATATATATATAGTCCAAAAATAAAATAATAAGTCAGTTTATAAATTTAAAATTATATTTAATTGGTTTAATTTCACTTGAAACTGTAAAAAAAAAAAAAAAAGAAGGCTAGAGCCTGAGTTGGCTTTTTTTTAGTGATTCTAACTCCAACTCTTTGGTCACAAAATGGGCCTGACTCAGAACCCACAATCGTGACACACACGTACACTAAAATACTAAGCAGGTAACTGAACTGGGTCTGCGCCTTTTCTTTTCTTCTACATAAGGGTTGCTATGAACATCAACTTGGCGAGATTAGACTTTCATGCAGACAGATATTGCTCAGTAATAGTATAGCTTTTCTTCTAGCATATTATTGGCTTAAATATTGCCTGTGTGGCGACAAATCAGTCTCATTGGCAAGGAGAAAATACAAATATTTTTGCATATAGACAAATTTTCCTGATTTTTGAGTATTTTTTATGAAATCCCTTGACTTTTCCCGGATTCCCAGAATCTGTAGCCACCCTGTACAACAACCAAATAAAAATAATTTATCTTGTTTTAAAGATAAATAATTAAAAACATTTGAAAAAGTGAAAACAGCTCTGGTAGATCTTTTGTGGGAACTGAAGAGTTAATACCCGACGGCCCTTCCGACAACAGTTTAAATGCACACACCAAAAACTATGGAACTTGACAGAAATAAGTTTCTATACACATCAAAATAAAACCTTTTTAAAGCTAAATACTACACTTTTAAATATAAGTATTATTTTTAGAATTATGTAATCAAGTATTATGTTATTAGGTTATTACCTGTTATTCCAACCATTATAGTGGACAAAGTAGCGTTTTTCTGATCCATCAGTTTGTACTTTTAGCACTTTTGCATCATACACTTTTTTCAAGCGTCCTCTTCCATATTTTACTTTTACTCTATCACCAAGTTCAATTTCATAATTTTTCAGATCTTTCATACTTCTATCATGCTCCCTATAGAAAATTTGAGGTTAAAATTAGTAATTAAAAAAAAAAAAATGTTAACAGAGCGATTGTGTGACAATTTTCATAAGAACATATAATGCAGTATTAAGATCAAGGTTCACACAGCTAATTATCATTGTGCTAAATCATGACAAAATGTGTCACTTGATGAGAAAATAAAGGATAAAAGTTACCAAACTGATAGAGTTGCAAAAAAATTCTTTTGATGATACTCAGAGAGTAACAAATCTATTGTTAATATTACATTCATTTGGTTATAGATTTTCTCGGCTGATTAGCCCACTTGCTAAGGTTGTCAAAAGCAAGTGAGAACCCTGATACAGATAGATAAATTATTTTTGGAGACTTAAGTTTGCAGCACATAAAAACTTACTCATCATCAGAATCGCTCTCAACATCTTCTAAATCTTTATCGTCGTGCAGTTTTAACGACCTCCTTTTACCCTATTAAAATAAAATGTATATATATATTTTTTAAAGTGCAACATTCTATGAAACAGATTATTTAAAATCAATACACAGTGTAGTTAAACAAAAAAACAATATGAAATAAAAGTGATAAAACATGATAAGTTTAAACTGAAATCCTTTGATTATTTAAAGAAATCAGAAAAAAAATAAACATTTTATTTTAATGTTTATTTAGAAAATAAGGGATATAGAAAAATAAAATTATTTTACTTATGGTTAAAAAGTGGAAGTTTACAAAATTGTTCAATCATTAATATGTGAAAAAAAAAATATATATATTTGTCAATAATTTTGTTAATGAAAAAAATCAATAAATAAAACAAGTTTAAAATAAAAAATCCAAGTACCTTATTGGGAGGCTCCTCATCTTCTTTAGATTTTGGTCCAGGACCTTTTTTATCCATTTCATCTTGAGAGGCATCCTTATCATCAAAAACAATAGGCTCAATATCATCACCTTCTTCACTGTATGGAGTATCTTCTCGTCTTTCCCTAAGTTTTGGCCCAGGTTTTTCCTTAGAGATTTCTTCTTTTTTACCTTCAACATCACTTTTTACTTTATCTTCTTTAATGCTTCGACTATCTCCTTCGTCAGTTTTCTTATTATCTGGAAGAGGAGACTTGTTTTCTCTTCTAGGTCTAATAATTTTTTCTTCTTTCTTTTCTTTTGCAAGTCTGTCAAGCTTTTTCTTCAAGGGCGATTTCTCTTCCACTTTACCTTCTTCTTTTCGTCCTTTTGCAATTTTTTCATCTTTTGAATCTTTCAGAGAGTCTCTTTTTTCTCTCAATAATTTATCATCATTCTTTTCTTTAGAAGGATTTTCAATTTTAATAGGCCTTTCACCTATCTTTTTATTATCTTTATTAATTTTACGATCTTTAAGAGGTTTTTCCTCTTTCTTATCCTTAAGTTTATCATCTTTGATTTCTTTCAAAGGCTTATCTTCTTTCTTATCTTTTTTAGTAGGAGATACATCTTTCTTTTCTTTCAAAGCGTCTTCTTTTTCTTTTTTCTCCATTTCCATTTTCAGACTAGAACGTGTTCCTTTCTTTTCAGGACTTTCATTTTTTTCTTTTCGAGCATCTTCTCTTGTTCTAGCTTTCTCTGTCTTGTTATCCTTTTTATCATCTTCTTTAGGACTACTCACTTTCTTTTCTTTGTTTAATGATTGTGAACGCACTAATCTGGGTCTATCTTCTTTTTTTTGTTTATCCTCTTTTTCATCAGAATTTGGTTTTTCAGGTTTCTTTTTCTCAGGGCTTTTTGGCTTGTCTTCTATTTTCTTAATCTTTTGCTCTTCTTCTGCTTTCAGATCCTTTTTATCACTTGTTTGTGGCTTTTCTTCCACTTTCTTATCTTCCTTTTTTTCAACCTGTAAGTAATGAAAATGCAATTAACATGTATTTTCAACTCTTTAAGGAGTGTTATGGTAAAAAACATTAGTGAATCATGTTTCTAAATAGTGAAATTTATCCAACATAGAACAGAATTGGTGACTAGCATATATCATTAGGCAAGTTATTCTTCATATAGTGGTACATGTTTGTGCAATAGAAATCGAAACTTATTATTTGGATTCTTAATATCAAGTTTTCCTCTTCAAAAGGTACACGGACAAAGAAAGCTTGTTTACAACTGAAACAACTTATTTCTACAAAAATGTTATTAACATATACAAATATGCACTCGAATCGTATTTTTAATTTTATCAAAACAGATGTATAAAAAATATCAGCATATAGCTTGAAAGAGATAACACAATAAATTATATTCTCTCATGCAACCTTATCAATTAATTAGTTTTTATCAATATTTAAACTTGATTTAAAGTTGAAATCAGGAAAAAAAGATAAAAAAGAAGACAAAGTGACAGCCTATATTTAACTAAAAAAGAGATTGTAAAAACATTCAAGAAGAGCAAACAAAGCAACTCTACCCCCCCCCCCCCCTTCCTCAGTTGCAGTGCTTTTAATTTTCCCATTGGGGAAGAAAAATTATTTTAAAAGTTTAATAATTTTATTTAACTAAAAATAAAGAATTTGTCAAAATTTATTGAAAATTTCAATGATTTATGAGCTTTCTCGATAACATTTTTATGCTTCATTTATTTATTTATTTTATATGAAAGACTATATCTTACCAAGAAAAGACAAGTAATTTTAAGTATAAATAAATTAAGAATAAAAGATGGCAATAGATATTTTAAATGCTAAATGACTTGAATATGTAATCAGTTTGACAGACATCACTATTTGTTCAAATTTATCTTAAAGAATTAATGCCTAAAGGAAAAAGTAATTGTGTAGTAATCAAACTATTTTCATTCACAACAAATTCAGAAATTAATAAGGAACAATTAATTGTTTTCACGTAACTTTAACCTTGAAAAAATGCTCATTAAAATACAACATAAATTAAATATATAAGATTTTGTTGTATTAATTCAACACATAACTGAAAATTTTCTATTTGTAATTAAGAAACTGTTTTTTTTCTTCTTAATTATAAACATGAAGATGCCTTACTTTATCTTTAGCATCTTTGGTATCCTTAGAGCTTCTTCCTTTTGGTGAGGCTGTAGCTTCTCTATCTCTGGTTCTTGTAAGGATAAAATTCCTATCAGACCTATGTCTACCTCTAGTAGATCGGCTATTATTGACCATTGTACAGCCTAGTTTACGATAAAAATCTTCAAAACTCTGGAGATATCTAAAAAAGAAGAGAAAAGTTTACAACATACAGCAAACATGATTACATGGACTTTTAGTTAAATTAAATTCAGAAATCTGTTTAGAAAGAATTTTCCTCTCTAAGGATCCTTTAAAGGACACTTCATCTTAAAACAGGACCCTTCATCAAAATATTTTTTTTTTTAAATAACTCTAAACTAAGCATTTCACAATAATAAATATTTTAAAATAAAACCTGGTTTGTTACCTAAGAAACTATTATATATATAATGGATCTTGTGGGGAAAAAAAAAAAAAAAAAAAAAAAAGAGTATAGCGATAATTTCAAATTTACAAAATTATGACTAGATTTTTCACGAATATAAAAAAAAAGAAAATGTTCACAATTTAATAAAAACCGGACCCTGTGAGAAAAGCCTCGACAGACCCCCCAACATTAAATTTGATCCAATGTAGTATATTTGTTCAACCTTTTAACTTAATTTTAACCTTCAAATTAATCTGACTTAAAATTATTCAATCTTGTTGACTTTTAAACTAAGACAAATTACCTTTAATTTCTACAATACTTATTAAAGATGGAAATCTTTAGTTAGTTGAAAAAGTCTTATTTTACTCATAAAAAATAAGACTGTATATTTTTCTTTAAAGAAAAGTAATAATTTATTTTAAGTTACCTGAAAAAGTTAATTTAGAATAGATTTATTTTAGATGAGACTGGTAAAAATGAGACTGTATATTAATTAGCTTAATGACTTTAAGTTGTGCTAAATCACCCACAGTGATGAAGACTTGTCAGTAAAGCATAATTAGTAAGCAAAAAATTGAGGGAATGAATTTGAAGGTTTTAATCAAGTTTCTCAATATCCTTAAATTACACTACACTATTGATTATTTTTATTAATAATATATTATTTATTTTCATTGTTTTCATTATTCTTACATATCCAATATATCATTTCTTTTTCACTAAAAAATCTCCTAACTTCAGTTTAATAGAATTAATGTTACTTTCCATTCTGTAAAAATAAAAGGAAATAATAGAAAAACACTTGAATTACCTCTTATATGCACATTTAAGCTGATTAGGCCCATTTGGATTAGACTGAGGCAATCCCATTTTTGAATACACAGTTTTCCATTTATTTTGATTAGTGACCTAGAAACAGATAATTCAGAGATGAACACATCACATACATTTAAACACAAGACAAATACATGATAGACTATTAAAAAGATAAGTATATACATATATACAATCCAAATTTACCTTATTGAAGCCACCCAGCTTATGCATTATCTTGAAAAGTTTATGCAAGTTTAAATCTTTGTTACTCACAGAAGGAGCTTTATTAATGGGTGTACCTATAAATAAAGAAAATATATATGAGGTGCTGACAACAGACTACAAAAGAATAACATTAACAGAATTAAAATTATTTTATAATAATTAAAACAATACAGCTCAATACAAAGCATGTACTTTTTTTCTGCTAACGTAAAACTATGAATTTGTTTTAAAAATTATCTGAGAGTTGAAATATTTTCTTTATTTAAACTTTTTTTCAACTAAAATAAAAAAGTTTTATTTTATTTTATTTTATTTTTTTTTTATGAGTAGGTTTGCAAAGACCTTTATATATATTGCAGAATTAAAATTTTCTAAATTGAACGTGAAATAATAAATACACTTAAATACACTCAACATAAACACTTTTTCTTAAGCTCCAACTTTTAAAATAATTTTTTTTTAAGGAAAAAAAAAAAATTTCTTTCAATCAACAAATTTATTTTGTATCTCAATTTTTAAATAGTTCAAAAATCTTCAAAAGAGAATACTTACAGAAGTGCAACTTAATATCTTGAAAGTAAATATAACTTTTATTTATTTACTGAAACTTATACTCTAAGATGTACATGAAAAAAATTATATTTACAACCAACATACTGATTTTAATGAATAATTTTCACAAAAATGCATGTCTACAAATACAATAAAAGGTAACAGAAAAAAATACCTCTTTCATCCATAAATTTATATAACTGGGCAACAAATCTATCCTTATCCTCACTTGGTTCATCATCTGAAGTCTAAAACATAATAATTAAGAACAAATTAGTGCATATACTATATTAAGGGCGACATCATCTACATAACTGGTCAAAAACAGAGGCAAAAACTTAGCCAAATTCATCCAAGCTTTATGGACAAGAGTTTGAATAATATAAAAAGCGTGGAAAAACAATAACAAAATAATAATTTTAGAATTATATTAATCCCTTAGAATTATATTGTACTCTTTTCACTAGACTGTGAGATTTTTAAGACACCATTATCCGGTTATGTGTTCATCTGTTGTATATCATCAGTGTCCTTAAATTGTTTGGCAGAAAGTGAATATCCATTAAAAATAAATATCCTTAAGTTTTGCCTCAAACCAGAAATCACATTATCTTCTACATAATCCAAATAAAAGTTATTGTATATTTCTTTAATGTAAAATCTGATTTTAAAACAGATCCATATCTATAACAATTCTATAACTTTTTTTTTTTTTTTTTTTTTTTTAAAAGCATTATCAAATAATTGAATTCACAATCCGACATTTCTCAATGCTTTTACTGCTGGTAAAAGAGAGAGAGAGTGGTAACAAAAATGGAAACTGGAAGAGCAAACAATAACATTAATATATTTTCAAAAGAGCAGTTAAATTATTATTATTATTATTATTTTCATGAAGGGGCCAGGGAGTCTATTTGCGAATTCAATTGTTGACTAATGAAATTTATCAGTCATGTTTCATGGATTTTCTGGGATTTAGTAATAAAATAAATGAGAGGGGGGAAAGGATGACAATTCTGTTAACAGATAAGACATAGCCCGTCAATAATAGATTTTTTTCTATGTTCCCTGTGATTCTTTTTCGGTAAGCTTTTCTGTATTACTCTCATTTCTGAAGAAAAGTTCCTTTCATTTGTCATGCAAATTAAAAATATATATAGAGAGAGGTTTTTAATAGTAAAAAGGTACTTAGAACTAGTAACAGATAAATAAAGTAGAAAACTGTTGATATCACCCTAAAAAATAGTAAAATAAACACTATCATGCCGTTTTGGATCATATAAATTGATTGTTCTCTTTGTGTAGTTTTACCACCTTCTAGCCAGATCCACTAATGAAGGATCTATTTCATATGACCCGAAATGGCATGATAGTGTTTATTTTATCTTTTTAATGATGATATCAACAAAGTTTTCCATTTTATTTATAAAAGTTCTTAGCACTTTTGAACTGACTAAAACTTGCCTTGATATACAATTCATTCAAATAAATTAATTCTACTAACTATTGCAACCCTATGAAACAATTTCTAAAGACATAAAAATTAAGGGCACACAAAATGAGATAAGTTTCGAATATAAGTTTCAAAGCATAACTTATAAATTAAGTAATCTAAGAAAAATTTCTTTTAAATGTCAAATTTTATAAATTGTAATCATGATAATATAAAACTGGTCAGAATCGATACACATCAATACAAATTACAAAGGATCTTTATTTAAATAACACTACAATATGAGGATTATCAATAATATGAACATTATAATATTTCTAAATGAAGCATAACTGATTTTTTTTTACTTACATCTAAATCTGTATCTTGGCTATCTTCATCAGCTGACGGGAGTAGTTCTAAACCCATAAATAGTGCTTTATCCCAATGGGCAGGAAGTTCCTCTTTCTCAAGGTATAATAAAGCCTTTTCAACACCTTTGGGAAAAAAATAAAGCTACAACATAAGGGTATAAGTAAACATAAGACAAGGAACACTAATCAAATATCTAGGAATAGTTTTAGATAGCTTCCAGTCTAAAAAATAAGATACTATTGCTGCCATTTGAAGAAAACAAATTCAAAAAAATTTCGGTATATTTTCACCAATCATGACCCCCTCCCTTACACCCCAAAACCACCTCTGTTCAAATGTTGATATATACATACCCGATTTTTGTTATGAAATTGTTCTCACATTTATAAACAGATTTGGATCTGCATGCGTACAGGACATACTATGGTCTCGACAGAGTTCATTGGCCAACTTCATCTGCCATCTTGTTTCAAAATGACAACCACTTAAAGATTTCAAATTAAGAAAAGTGCACAAAAATAATAATAATAAAAATAAATAAATGAATCCAAAAGGTTTTCTCTCGTAACTGTTCTTCCTTGATACAAGGATTCCAAAGCATTTTTTGTTTCACCTTTATCTTAAAAAATGGTTGAGATATAGCAGTTTGAAATTCTAGGATAGCTGACATTTTGAAGCATGACAACAAATTAAAAATAAGGGATTCCTCCATAAAACAGGCTTCATTTATGAGTTTTATTGAACATGATTTCTCACAAATTTTCCTTCATTCTTGTAATTGTTGTTCCAACTATCACATGCTTAAAACCACATAGTTATACTACCCGCCAACATCAAATTCCACCTTCCCCCCTTTTTTGGCAAGAAAAACAAGTCACCATAAAAGAAGCCAACTTGACAATAGCTCACAATTTTTTTTTCCCCCATCTAATTTCAATATTAACAAAAACTGGGAATCTTCTATGATTGGGTTTCATGCATGTTAGTTTTGTGTGCGAAAATTAGCTGAATTCTTAAAAACAAAGAATAGGGATGATACCTTTTCCTCCTGGTACAGGCTGAAAGGACTTTTTCTTCTTTTAAATGTTTATCTGATCCCCAATAAAAGTAGGATATCAGAATTATTTTTTCTTTTGTTAGTTTAAGTATTATTTTACAATATTTTTAGATAATTCCCTTAAGTTTAATTATGTATAGCAGCTTTCAGAATAACATGATGAATGTATTTTTTTATATACATATATTCATGATTTCTGATTGTTTTTATAAATGAAACATTTTCTATGACAAACCATTTCTATTAAAGGAGTTTCAAAACATTTTATCATTCTATACTTACTTAAAGATTTAGTATTAAAAACGTCCTTAAAATATATTTTCTTTAAAGTTCTAGAATTTCAAAATGCATTATTTTGAAAGGATATAAGTTTTTTTATAAGATATATGCAAGTTATTCAATATTTCTGAACAATCTAATCACAAATTATACAAATCAAAATACCCAATAAGTTAATTTATGTAATTTCAGTTCAATTGGCCATTCCATTGAGCACCAGACACTTGACCTTATGATAAAAAGCTTTAAATTTAATTGAAAATGAGTTCTGGCGATTCGATCAGGATTATCACATAAAACATTCTAAGATAAAATAAAAAGCTAAAATGTTCTTTATGTAACATAATTAAAATTAGTTTATCAAAAACAAAACTGGATAAACTCATGAAAATAACATTAAAATTTAAGAACAAACTTTGCCTGAAAAAAAAAAAGTAACATACCTAATTTTAAAGCATTATTATCAATTTTCGACGGCAGATTATCCTTCACAAACTCTCTTGTATCCCTTTTAGGAACTTGATAACTAAAAAGGAAAAAGTCACATTTATGAACATAATTTGATATATTACAGATAATATATTCAAAAGAGAATACGCATAAAATACTTGAAAAAAATATGAATTCAAAAGTGTAAATAAATTTGAAAAATGATGCATGGGTGGAAGGTGGAAGGATGAGGAAAAAACAGCTATTATCTACAGCAGGGGTTCCCAAATTATAGAACGTGTACCAATAGTGGTACACAGGACTCCGGCTACTGGTACGCAAAAGTCTGATACCAGTATGTGAAATGAAATGCAGCATATTATAAAATCAGAAACGGTTTATCACCCAGGAAATTGTAAAAAAATTTCGAATGCGATTTAAGAACGCAATTTTCCTTTTTTTGTTACTAGATTTTAGCACATATCTACGTGAACGTTATTTTTTCTGCAATTCTTCATATGAAAAACAAATACAGGAAAAAACTAAACATTGAATCTGACTTACGACTGGTTTTCTCAAACTAATATTGAACCAGACATGAGAAAGCTGTGCTTGATAAAGCAAGCTTACCCTTCTCGTTAACGATACTAGGGAATTACTGCAATAAAGCTTCTATGTATGAATCAGCAGGCCAATATGTCATAAGTATTGTGGTTGTTTTTCAAGCAAAACACTGCATTTTGATATAATGTGTATTATTAAAATGTAATGATGATAATACTTTTTGTTTGAGTTAATGTTAATACAAAGCAGTCAATCTAAGTACCAATTTAGTAATGCAATCATGCATTTTGGAATACAGTAAAATCTGCTAAGATGGAAGCATAAAAGACTTAGGAAATATTCCATTTTAGACAGGTTCCGTTTTAGATAGGTTTTTTTTTTTTTAATATTAGCTTTATGTTTGTTACCTAGTGGTACGCGAAAGTATGAACTTCGATTTAGTGGTACGCCTGTCTGAAAGTTTGGGAACCCCTGATCTACAGCATAAAAAGTAACTGTAATAAATATTCCTATTTTAAATAAATAATGAGAACAGGAAATTAAATTAACAGAGTTAAAAAACTAATATGAATATATTTTTATATAATTTATTTTATAACAAAAATTGAAGATAAATAATGAAGTATGAAGAAAATTTATGAGCATTTTTGAAAATTTTTACCCATTGTTAAAACAATAGGTACAATCAAATAACATGGTCAATTGCAAATGATTAGCACATTAAATCATACTAAAAATGTATTAAAAAATTATACAAGAAAATAATCCCACAAAGAGATCATTTGGGAAGATGTCAAACAAACTTTGCAAAATTATTTGAATACCATTAAGCAGTAAACTTTATTACAGCAATTTTAAGTTCTACTGTAGGGGAGGAGGGAAAGAATAGCTAAACATCCTAGTACTACATATTTTACCCACTTTTTTTTCTTAAAATAATAAGAGACATCCCAATTTTTTTTTTTTTTTTGGGGGGGGGGAGGGGGGGAAGGAATCAAACCTTAGTGTGACCTGTACTTAAACACTGTGCAAACACTAATTATTTTACAGCGAAGTTCTATAAAAAAAATTATTTAAAAATATGAAAAATAGTAAAAAGGAGAATTTGAAGGAGTGCCAAGAGAATCTTCAAAGAGCACAATTGTGCCTGCCACATTGGAAAGCCCAGCACAAGCTAATCAAAACAATATATTATCTCACTTATTTCAATAACAAAACAATAAGAATGCTAATTTAAAAAAAATACATACTATTTCCCATCTTTAAAGGATCTTATCAGGTACTCTTCCTTTGTTATTTTAATAGTTGACTGAGCTGGTTGAGGTACAACTAAGCCAGGATACCAGTTATCTCTTTTCCTTCTATCTCCAAAATCTACAGCAACTACTTTCCCTAAATCTGGATCTTTTTCCTTACCACGGATTGCTTTTAGTTTCCTTGGAAAGGACATTTCCTCATCACTGCTTTCACAATCCCTGAGAAAAATAAATAAAACAAAAATTAAGGAAACAAACCTGGCACCTAAAATATTTCAAAATAAATAAATAAATAAATTTTGATGTCTCAATTTACACGGACAAAAAAGATTTACTTCCATATATTTTATTTCCAGTCAGGGTTCTTGTAAATATCATATTTTCGAAAATATCAAAAATATTCGATATTTTTTATATATCCGATATTTTCAAAATAGTCAACTAATTGATGATTATAAATATTTTCAGAGGTAATATAAATTCGACATTAAAACATATATCATTTAGTATAAAAACTTAATAAAACGATATTCTAAATGTCTTTTTCTATTTTTTCCCCACTTACTTAACAAAATTTAAGATCAAGTAATTGAAAACACAGACACAATTTGCTTTATACACTCACAAAAAACAAACCATTAAGATTTAGTAATCAAGTTTTAAGAAAATTTTATGTTTTATACAACAAAATAATTTGTTTTATTAAAAAATTTGAACATAAATATAGTAAGCTTGGTCTGCTTAACTGAACAAAACCAAAACAAGAAAAAATTATTTCTAATGAAGCTGCAAGTGTATCTTTCAGTGGCTTTTTTAAGTAAATATTGTCCCACATAATTATTAATTCTACATTTAAAAATTCAGCTTCAAACATAAAGCTTGGAAAAGTTTGGTTTTTTTTGGTTGGGGGTGGGCTAAGAAAGCCAATATAAGAGCAAAAATTCTTTATCAACAGAACGATACAGCCAATAACAGTTAAAAAATTCCTTTACACTTGTTTTAACTGAAAATATAAAAAATATTATACGCAATATTTTGAAAATATATATAAAATATGTGAAAATATCAAAAATTTCATATTTTGAAAATAAATATCGGATATATATCACCGAACCCTGTTTCCAGTGGATATATTATCGCTTAAGTTAGTGTTAGAGTTGCGTATCACCTCAATTAAAAATCACAATTACACATGAACTTTTACGATATCAATCTCCTATTTGGATGTTCTTTCCTACTACCCATAAGCAAAAAACTTCTGGGGAGAACATTATAAAAAAATATAGTATTTTAAAATTTAATGTCATTTTACAATCTGAATGCTTAAATTAATTTTCAACAAATTTATTTAATGCCCAGATCTTTATTGTACTTTACTAACATGACATGCAATCTTTGTGTATTAAAATGTATATAATATATATTTTAAATGATCAAAATATCATTATGCATTCCCTTAAAAAAAAAAAAAATATTAAATTGGAAAAACATTTAATGAATCCAAGTTTACAAAACCATCATTTATTTTCACATACCACTGAAACACTAGAATAGAAACAGAAATAAAATTGGCATGGATCAAGGCACGGTTATTATTATTCTTCTTATTATTATTATTTTAAGTAAAGATTGAATCTAGTTAATCATATCCAAACAAATAATTTATTAATAATACCAACTTTTGTAAGTTCTCCAGCTAAAGTTTTCCTTCCTGGTGAGATTATTTAGATGGCAAATTACACATTTAAAACCTTATACAAGATAAAAGTTTATGAAGAGTTTGCTTTTATGGAATGGAATTTTGTGATGGGAGTCTATTTACAAAATGGAATTTTCTTAAAGGGCTGCTTTTAATAAATGGATGCTTTTTAATAGGGCTCAAACAAGCAAACAAACAAAAAAAAACATTTTTGCTGCATTGACTTCTGATTACATTGATTTATTAAGCATACTTACAGTGAGGAATTCATAGTGGATCTCCTTTTGCGCTTAAATTTCCCAGCACCAATGACTGGAGTACCAAAATGCTCAGGATTAGTAAGTGGAAACTGGTCTAAAGTCTAAAGAGAAAATAGCACAATTATGTGATTTTTAAAATGTTACATAAATAATTAGGTGAAAACAGGTGTTTAAAAAATTTCACAGGATAATGAGATAAACATTATATAAATCACTAAATGGGTGTGATAAGAACTTCCAGTTTAGATTCCGTCCTTTTATTATTGTATCAGTTCTTTGCAACTAAAACTAAAACTATTAAATCAATGTGGCGCGATACAAATGCTATTTGAATATGGACAGGGTACAAACACACATACATGTGCAAACTTAAATAGTAAAAGAAAAGTAACTCTGAAAAATGTTCATAAATATCAATGCAATTTAGTTTTAATAATTTTGGTGAAAGAATAATTTAATTTTATTAGTACAAGGGAAAACTTTAACATTTCAATTAAATGTGCGATTCAAAATTGTTTATTAAAAATTTCAAATTCTAGTTTGTTACACATTTCTTTTATCTCAGGTGCTTTAAAAGCATTAAATTTTGTAAAGCATTAATTTGTTTCCTTGTCCTCAGCAACTATTTATAAACATTCTTAGATGATAGAAAATTATTAATTTGGTTTATGTATCACAACACAATTTTTTGCCCATTCACTCTCTATTCCTCCGAGTGATTTGAAAAGTCAATCCCGAAAATCGTATCTTAAGTATTTTTCCCTATTTTCCCCATTTATATCTCCCTCTTAGTTGCATTTCCAAGATCTCACCATTAATTCATAAGCATACAAAATAACCAAATAGACCAACATATATGTATTTTTTTAATAAGGAAGCAAAAAAAGTGATAAAAATAATTAAAAATTATCTGTGTAGCAGTAAAAAAGAGAGAGAAAAACAAAAAGTAAAGGCCTGTTGGTTAGCCAAAGGTAAATTATTCAGAAAGAAATACTATCCAGAACCAGGGCTAGCAGGTTTTTAGCATGTGTCAGATTTTGATGCAATTGATCAGAGACTGGCTAGAAGTAAAGTTTATCTAAGTAAGGAAGATATAATAAAAGAAAATCCCTAAGTAATTATTCCCACTCCACCCCACATTCCTTGTATATTACTCCTTATGTTATGGATTTTGAATAGATAAGAAATTGGGTGATAAAAGATATGAAAATTGTGGTTCTCAAGATAGGCTATGTGCTACAGCATGCTGCAGAGTAAAACTGATCACGATTAATTGCACAATAAATTTTCTTCTGATTAAAAATCCCCAAAAAATAAAATATTTTTTAAAATTATTAAATTACTATCATCTTAAATAAAAGATTACATAAATCAGTATAACTTATTTAATGTATACCTATTGTTATTAAAATGTCTTACACGTTTCTGGCAGTTGAAACTAGTTTATCACAGCTTAAACCAGTTTTTGACGTCAACCCTGTCCAGAACATTGTTCAGGAATATTTTTTACTTTCCGAACACAGAGTGTAAAGAAGGTATTGTAATCATGATAAAAACAAGATTATGGAAATGATGGTATATTTTTACATTTTGAGATTTCCTGAATCGGTTTTCACAATGATTTCATTTGTATGTGTAAATGTATGAATGTTGATACATTTTTTAAGTTTTCAGGTCTCCAGAGTCCATTTTACATATTTTTAGAATGATGAGTGCATGTATGTATATGTATGAGTGAACACGATAGCAATTAAATTATGCCTCTGACTGAGTTTCTATTTGATGAATATGTTATAGGCCACTGTCACAAGAACAGTATACATTTAAAAAAAAAAAAATCAGCCTATGAGTTTGGTAACTAAAGCCATTTTCAACCATTCTGTAACAGTGAGTGATAAAAATCTTCTAGTATTATACCTCAATAATGCTATTTTTATTGCTCAGATTCATCTTTGTCGATACAACAATTAGGTTTTATCAGAACATACTTAATATAGTAAACCTTTTTTTCTTAAAAAAAAAACAAAGAAAAAATAATTTAGTTTTATTAATCTGATAAAAGCATATGGAAATTTAAGTACTGCATGTTGTTGAGGAAAAATTCCAAAATAGCTCCATTTAAAAAACCTGAAACTCCCATTAGCATGATTATGTAAATTCAATTTCAATATTTATTTTATTTACAGTCTTAATTTCAGCATGGGTGGAATGAAAATTCAGTGAAAATTACATAATTAATTTTTAAAAAGTTTCAGCTTTATAAAATGATATTTTCTTTAGAGATTATTTTTACAAGTGGAAACAATTCAATTTTTTAACATTAAATTTTTATTTTATATTACCATTTATCTGAACATAAATTCGGTACTTTTTGGTTAGCCAGGCACCAGTGATATATGTACATACATTACATATATATTGTATGTATGTATACATATGTAGATATTTCAGGGATCATTCTAGAACATAAAAAAAGGCAGGGCACACATTACATAATAAGGGCAATTTTGTTGAATTGGGCACATCATTTCATAAAAAGGGCATTTTTGTAATAAGTGCATATACCAATATACTGATGGAGAACAAAGTCTGGCAACAGCTTAAAGTACTCTAATTTAAAAAATCCAATAAAATTTCTATAACTTCACCATTTGAAAAGTATTAAAAATAGCAAAGTGAAACTTATGTTCTCGATTTTTATTGTAAAATTGTTTACTATATTCACAGTCATTTCCCCCTTTTCCTATGATATTCAAAAACTACTTTCTCTAAAACTTTTATTCCCCAGATAACTTTTTCTCGGTTTTAGCAAAACTGGATTTGAAAAAGCTACAAAATAACAGTTCTAAAGCTACTTCTCAATTTTTTTTTATAGAACTTATATGTAAGTTATCATGTGGTCAAAGGCCAGAATGCCTGATCTAATACTATATTTCACTAGAGAAGGTGAAATTAATCAATGACCCTTAATTACCTTTATGCCTTGTTCAATGGAAAAAAATATAAATTCAAAGATGAATCACTCAAAGTCAAAGATTAGACATACCAGGGCATTTCACAGAGAAATAAAGAGGGAAAGAAGAATACTCCTGAAGCAAGTACCATACAAAAACATTCTAAAAATAAAAGATAGGTAAAGAAATTCTGAAAGTACAATGCAAACAAGGCAGGATTCTACCCAGGAATAAAAGGAGAGTAGAATTCTATCTGGAAAAGGGGCAAGGAGGGTAGAATTCTACCTGGAAAAAGAGCAAGGAGGGTGGAATTTTATTTAAAAAGGGCATGAGGGCAGGCCGCCCCTGTGAAACTCTCTAGAGTGATCCCTGGATATTTGTGTATATATATATGTGCATGTGTATATATATATTACTGGCACCTGGCTAACAGATAGATACCATAAATTCTTCTGTAAAGTGTTCAGAAATTAAAGTAAAGTCACTTCGGATTTTCTTTTGTATTAAAAAGGACCTTTTAGATTATTTAAAATGTTTCCATTGAAAAAAAAATAAGTTTAAAAAAAAAAAGGAACTTGTTAATTAGCATTAAAAAAATACTTACAGGACTCTCTGCAAAATGTCTGCCACTTTTTAAACAAAGCGAGGTTCGTCTTAAAGTCGTTTCATCACCATCATCGAAAACTGAAACACATTAAAATAGGCATACATTAATTAGAATGAAATAAAAGAATCTAGAGACAGCAAATAGTCACTTTGGTCATACTGTAAAAAGAACAAATATTCACAACTTACCAACAGTATACTGACTATAATCCTGTAATTTATTAATAACAGCCTCGAGGAAAGCATTCTTTTCAGGATGCTTAGCTTCAACATCAGCTCCCATCTACAGAAAAATAAAGAAACAAAACTTACAATGATTGGTAGGAATTTAATAACTTCATATAGTATTTTTGAATCTAATTTAAATTATTAAAAAATAAAATTCATCTATTAAAAACTTGTTTTTATTCTTAATGATTACTTCAGAAAGAAAAAAATCCCTGATGACTCGGCCTACAGGCACAGGTAGATTTCAAAGACGCAGACCGTGTGGCACCTGTTTGTTGGGAATTGCGAAGAAATTACCTTTTTGCCATGATGCGGCATTTGGCAGCAGTTACTTCAAAACCTAATCTGTTTGCAGGTGGGGCCTCAAAACCTAATTTTTTTTTTGCTATAAGGGTTGGTCCTATAAAAAACTAGTCAATATAAAAGTTTTAGATAATATTAAGAGGATTTATAATAAATTTAAGCAGATTTGATATCTTATGAATTGACGAAGTTAAGATTTTTTTCTTCTAAAAAACCCCTTTTTTTCCCCTCCTAGGGGCCATTTTTTAATGATATCAAAAATCTGTCATACATAAATTTTTGGCCTTCTTCCTATTGTAATAATAACTTTAAATGGATTCGATATGTATCATAATTAAGAAATTATGTTTTTTTTTCTACTTTCACAAAAAAGTCCCCCCCCCCCCCCTGGTTCGATTTTGCCCATTAACGAACTTGACCGAGATTTTATGCATCAGTTTGGAAGAGATTTGAGCAGAATTATGGGAGTTATTGTGTCCATAAAAAAGTTACATAGATAGATATATAAAGTTTTGAAACGGGGGTGTTTTTGAGTTCTGGAAGTCATGATCGGCGTAGATCTGCAAAAATGTTTCAAAAATTCCAACTTCGGGGGGAATGCAATAGGTAGTATTCCTTACAAAGTCTACCTAAAAGGCAAGGTGCAGTTACTAAAATGGGCCACCAGTGAAGCAGAAAAGGGCATTATTTCAAAATAAGTTTAATACCAATTAAATATATAATTTTTTTTTTCATTTGTGTATGATGAATGTGGTGTAGTCTTTATCTTTATTATAGTTTTTACAGGGTTGGGTTTTTGACATGACAGTCGAAAAAACAGTGTTTTTACCGGTTTATTCCGTCAAAAACCTATCATTTTCGATTGTCCTCCAATTTATGGTGTAAGGTAGCATACAATACATTTCTAGATTGATTTTACCTTGTTATTATTATTATTTACAATTACATTTGTTAAATTTATTTAAAAGAAGATCATTTCCTAATATGGGAAAGATTTAAAAATACAAGATTAAAAGAAAAGAACAATATTTGTCATAATCTTCACTAATATAGATTCTACTAGCTGCAATTAACATTAATATTAAATAATAATAAAAGGTTATTATAATTATTAAATAACATTCAATATACATTTTTAATAAAGTACATTAAAATTATTTTACAGATGCAAAAATGCTGTTACATTGTATAACAATAGATGTTAAGCATAGACTGGCAGTGAATAAATTTGAATATTCTTCGATATAATATTTAAAAATGCATATCTTATGTATTCATAAATGCAATTGTGATGATTTTCATTTGCACTTCAATAAGTAGAATCTTAAAGTTTTGTTTTCAACAATGTAATAAATTGTACCGAAATTATACACATTGTTTAATCTAATACTTATAGGTTACAGGATTTCTTCAAAAAATCGAATTTTTTTAGACTTTGCTAAACAGCTTAAGATATTGTAGAGATCTTCTAACAGAGATGTACACATATTACTCTAATGCAATTCTTTTTTGTTTTTCTTGGATGGATAAATATACTTTAGAGTCTTTTTGATACTGAATATTTTATGTAAAACAACTTAATATTAAAGATAGAATTTAAAAAAAATGTAAAAACAAACTACTAAAAAATGGGTTTTTGACAGTTTTTGACAAGGTTTTTGACATGACGGTAAAAACCATGGTTAAAACCGGTAAAATCTGTCATGCGTCAAAAACTTGCCAACCCTATTTTATATATGTGTGTATAATTTTTATGTATGATAAACAAAGCAATATTCATTTCAAATGATTTAGACAAATTGAATTATAAGATGATTGAAAACCTATGTTTCATCTAGAAAATTGAGAGATTCTATGAATGATTTTTGCAAGCTCTCAGGCATGCTAACAGGTTTAGAAATACTGTGGTACAGGGAAGATTTTTAATAGAGATATATATATATATATATATATATAAAAAAAAAAAAAAAAGGCAGGGTGTATTTTGACAATTTAAAAAAAGGCAAGGTACTGTGCTCTTAAACAGCCTAGCAGGAACATCGTATACACTAAGTGAGCTAATAAATTGTAAAAATAAGTTTGCTATCTTTAAGCTAGCTAAACATGCGGAGAAAAGTAAAAATAAATACATACAGGATAGAAACTTTAAATTAGCAAGTCAGCAGCTTAATGATAATGATTATACAGATAATCAAGAATAAGTATAAAATAAGCAAGCTTAATTTTTTTAAAGTGTTTTTTAACAAATATTTAAATGAAATGTTAAACACTGAATTGAATATCAACTAGACACATTTAAAAAAAATAACTAGACATTTTATAGTGTGAGCAAATAAAATGGCAATCTTGCATAACTTTGTTTTTCATTGTAACATTTTGAAATTAATTTTTATTTAATTATTATCATTTGATATTTTTATTATTAAAACATTGTAACAAAGGTTGTGTTATTTCGTATAAGAAATTACTTTACAAAACATATGTTCTATTATTTTAAAATATTTTCATCATTTCAGTCAATACACTCTCAATCTTTTTTTCCATACCACTGAAAAGGACTCCTAAAGGTAATGGGACATATTGTGTCATAAATCCACAACAACGAGTTTCCATTCCATAATATGCTAGCTGAATCCTCTTTAGAAAGGGATTTTTTCACCGATAACTCACTAAACTTTAGTAAGACTGAAGTCTATGGAGTTTAGGGCCATTAAATTGTTGGATTCCATGAACCCCAAGAAATTTTACTGTTTGGTACTTTTTAGGAGACCTATTTAAAATAACCACCACTTACAAAATCCTACCAATAATTTGTGGAAAGACTAAAGCTTTATGTTTGCATTTGCAATAACTTAAAGAATGTATTTTGTACGAAAATCTACAAATTGCACCATGACAATGGTCATTAACACCCAAAATGTTCTTCCATTATGATCTAGCCTTTAATTAAATACCTTTGTACCATTCAAAACTTTCCTCGAATACATGTTCTAGGGGTACCCCTGTTCAACCTATATATATTTTTTTTTTTTTGCTATCGGAGCAGCTTAATACCATGTTTGCTTAAAAATAAGAGTCTGTTTCAGATTTCTATTTCCATAATATTTTGAGGTAATTATATCTTTATAACAAAAATCCTACTTTACAAAAATGAAATTATTGTATTGCTGTCATTAAGTTTACTTATGTAGTGTATTTTAATATTAAAAGCTAAATAGTAACTGCAATACTTATACTTATTTAATTTATTTTTGTATGAGAAGAATTTTTGACAATTTTTTTGTTCCTTTCCAAATTTAATCTTTAAAAAATAATTTTTTTAACATAACTTATTAAACAGTAAGTATTTAGTTTACTTACCCTGAGAGGCCCTTTAATTAAATCATCAGTGACCATAAATGATCCTAGGCTATTTTTGAAAGTCACCTATGATAAAATATGATACAGTTATAATTCTAAAATTACATATGAAAGTATGTATATAAATGCTGTATTTTTACTGACAGTCTGCATAAATTTTAGATTCAAATTTAAAAGATGTATTTACAAAATACTATTAATGGAAGTATGCAAAATAAACTATAGTTCAATATGTTTTAAAAAAAAAGGTGTTCACCAATCTAAAAAAAAACATTACATTATCTTTCAAGTTACATTATTTGTTTTGCATTAGTATTGGAAACTTACAAGAAATTTACAATGATTGATTAGCAAAGCAAATTACTAGAAATAAAAAATAAAAAATTTCATTATATTTCCTCTATAACTTTTCAAAGGATCTAAACTTTATGGCGTTATCATCAGAAGGCAGATGGAGCACTGGCCAGGATCCCCAAATTTTACATTCTTCTTGAAATATAATTTTGTTTAGTCTGGTCTCTATATGAAAATTAAACCTGAACATAACAGTTAGACGACTAGAAATCCCATGCTTATCGATTATGGACATAATTTCATATCAACAGTATTATATGAGACTAGTATATACCCCCTGTCAAAAATGACAGGATATTGACTCAATATTCAATTTTTGAAATAGTTCAACGAATGGGCAAAACATTCAAATTAAATATTTAAAAAAAATAATCCATGTGTGAAATTTTCTGAAAAAAAAGTGTTATCAATGTGTTTCTAAAGAGCTTAACTCACCACATAGCTCATTTTTTGATTATATAAGCAAAATTAAATGGAAATTACTCGGTACTATTTATTCCTTATATTTTAATTACGTTTCATTAGAAAAAAAATAATTTTATTTACGATGGAAACAAAATTTAAAAATTTGTTTGTATTATCTACCGGTAGATGGCACCATATTCCCTTATACGGTCCAATGTTGCTTGTGAGTTCCAAGCAAGCCACCTCGACTGTCTTTCTCTAATTAATCGCCGTCTATGTTCAATCGGCGTTTCATCATTTTAATCAGGCATCGCTAAAACAATCCTTAAATAATATAAAACAACAATAAAAACTGATTTGATTGAACATATTCAAATCCACCGCGCGTTCAAAACAGCATTTAGAAAGATCAACAAAGATGTTAAAGCAGTAAAACTCACGTTGCCAAATAGCAATCAGTACAGCACAAATAGAAATAATTTTGATGAATGATTCTCAAAAGTAAATGACTCACTTTTTTTTTTTTTTTTGCAACAATAATAATAATGATTAGCAAAGTGAAATGTAATTTCTGAAATTTTCACATTAAATTTTAATATGCTAATTATATGCAAATATTAACTTGTATTTTTATCAAAGTTCGATTGTTTATATTAATTGACGAAAGATGGCTGCAAAAATAGTTTTTGAAGGTTTTAAACAAAATTAAAATATTTAAAGACTTTAATATGCTTTTACAAATATTTTAAGACCAGAATCAGATAACTTTTTTTTTTTTTTTTTTTTTAATGAAGCGTTCAAAGAGTCATTCATTTATTTCAAGATTTAGAAATTCTGAATGGCAACAGTGTTTGTTTGTTTATATTTAGTAACTTGATGTTTATAATAGCTTATTTTTAATTTGTAACTTAATACATTATAATTGGATAAGATATACATGTTTTATGTGAAAATATGCAGAACAGACATGATTTCACGTAGAAGAAATTATCGTTTAGTGGTCATATGTTAGCATATCTTTTTCAGTAAGCCTAACATGGCGTTTAACTACTGTCGACTCGCAGACCAGAGTGGTACAGCCCGGTACCGTTACAGACACTTTCTCGCCTTTGAATTTTATTATAAGTAAGATTCCTGATTATGTGCATCACAGGTTTCAATTCAAATGAGTTATCCAATCCAGGTTATCCGAAGTATTAATACCACTACTTTTACTTGATAAACATTATAGTAAAAACTACTAGGACAGCAGACAGCAGTGTATATTACTCTGGTATTTCTATATTTAAAGAAATTGATTATGTTTATGCATGAGATCTGATGATTTTCAGTTTTTCATTCACAGCAGTTAGCAGGTTTTTTCTTTAAGATAATGAAATTATGTGTTTGATCAGTTTCTCTATAAAATCTGAATCGCTTTAATAGTTTTATTATATATATATATATATATATATATATATATATGTAAGATTCCTTTGATAAGCATTATTACACTTTTATTTCCTTAATTTCTACTAAGTAGCGAGTTTCTTGATCAGAAAAAATATTGTAAGGGCTCTTTTCAATTCTTTCCTCTTCAGGACAGTATCATCAATTAATTTGTAATGCTTCAATGAGTCTTAAAATGTATTCTTCCAATTCATTTTTGGTTGTATGTGCAATGCCTACAATTGTGTGTTCTTGCGAATTACGTTATTGACATTAAGTAATGAAGAAAAAATAAAAGCATATAATAAGAACCATTATTTCCCAATACTGAAAAAAGCATTAGTAATAACATATGCATGATTAACATCCAATATACTGTCATTTTGAATAGTTACAAGCTTTTAAATTTCAGAAACTATTAATCTTTTTTGCTCTTGTTACTTTTGTTTTAAAATTATATAGAATTTCAAAACACCGTCTCATCTTAATATATTTTCTAAATGTATTCATATTTGTCTTTCAGAAGACATATTCATCCTTCATTGCACAGTAGCAGAATGTCTTGTATGTCAATCTGTAACAAATCAAAATTAATCTGCAACCAAGCATTGGGGGACCCAGCTCACTATCATAAGAAATTATAGTAACCCATAAAATAAGCAAAATTTACATTTCCAAAAAAAAATATAGTAAAAAGATACAAATATATCTAGAGACAAAGTAATTTTTAGGGTTTCGTTCATCTCACGAAACGCTATTACTCCCGCTTCGTTGTCTGTCTGTCACAGAGCTATTTTCAGAAACTATGTAACTTACAGAGTTGAAACTTTGTGTATATAGCTGAATACCAGCTATAAAAAGCTTAAAATATTAAAAATTGAAAAATTCGTATTATTTTAATAAATAGAGATAAACCAAAATTCTAACAGCCTTTTCCTATTAAACATTTTTCATTATAGTAAATGCCAAAAATTAAAAATCCACGATGAAATTCTTTCTACAATAATTATTCTATCAGACGATTTCCACGTGAAAAATGAAAATGAAATAAAAGTTTCACCACTTGAAAAAATACTAATATGAAATTAAAATGATTGACGTCATAGTGGTAATAAAACGAAATTTTCAAAGATTTCTCAATAATACAAGGAGTATGAGTATGTGTATGTACACAAAGCAGATTAATATCACGTCATTAGAGAATTAAAAAGGAAAATCTGATGTCCTATTGGAAGTTTAACGGATTTTTCAAATGTTTGAGAATAATACAAAGCGAGTATCAATATGAGTAATAGAGAATAGTAAATATATGAGTTTGAGAAACATATTGAATCATGATAAAAATCCGATTATGGAAATATTTGCATATTTTAACATTTTGAAGGTGTACAACATGTTTAATTTTGAAATTATTATTTTTTAAATATCGCATTTAGTCTGCATGACAGATATTATGACAGAATATAATAGCGGGCTTGTTTAGATATTCGAAAAAGAGAAAAAATAGACCGGTATTTTTTTACTTTATAAAAAAACATGATTTTTTTTTTTTTTGCTAAATGAAATTTATGTGGATTTACTAAAGAAAGGATAAAGTGTTTTAAAAGGAATATTAAACGAAACCCTTTGAACGATCTTCGATCACACCTACCCTCTTGTTGTAATTGTTTTTAAGCCCAGAATTTATTTTTTGTGCTGTTAAATCTGCAAGATTGTTTTAGCGAGATAGATATGTTGCTGCTGTGCTGAACGGTTTCTGCTACTGGGCTTCATAGTATTCTTTTAGTGACCTGGTAATTATCCACTTGTTAATAATTGTCCAGAAACTATTTAGCAAAAAATGTAAATGAAAGAAAGCATAAAAAAAAACATTAATACAAATTTAATATGAATTGACTGGAAAAATAAAACTTTTATCTATTCTTAACAAAAACTAGTTTTTTTTTTTTTTTTTTTTTTTAATGATTATAATCAAATGAGGTACAACACTTTCTTAAAAAAAAAAATTCACCTCTGCATTATTAAAGCAGATTGAAGCTTTTTTTTAAAAAAAGATTTGATTAAACAATGTGAGTCACTTTACAACGCTCAAAATTTTATTTAACTCTTTAAGTGTTAATTGCATTATTTTACATTTTTAATAACATTATTAGATGATTAAAATGTCGACTGGTTCTTTCTTAAATGAAACTTAGGAAAACATTCCAAAAAAGTATTACATTTAATCTGTTTTGTTATATTCTATATTCTTCTTTTTATTGCACAATATAAATATTATGACAAGCTTTATCCCAAAAGAGCATATACAAAAAAGAATGTTCTAGGGTTCTATTAATGAAGGTGTTCAAAGTAGATCAAGTCCATTATTTTTTATTATTATTATTCAACCGAGTTTGAGGTGAATTTTTGTGCTATAGACAATTTGTTTGATTCTGTAATAAATTAAGCCCTAGGTTGAAAATATGGGCAACAAATGGCTCTGAATAAAATGCATAGGGGCCCATTAAATTTTGCAAATTTACATCCAAATATCTCTACATAACATTTTAGATTTATCCTGAATATCTCATTTATAAACAAAATAATTCTTTAACCCCCTGACTGCCGAGCAAAAAGGCAAATTTGTAATGTTTTCTCTGTAATTTTTTTTAAGGCTAAAAAAAGATAAATTTTCAAACTTGATATAAAAAACTTAATAACTTATATGAGTATAATCCTTGAGAGAATTAATCATTACTGGAAGTTTAAAACTGCATTATATTAATTTAAATAATGCTAATATTGCAGTGAAACCTATAGCATAGTAAACTGATATATCAGTTCGCGGTTGTGAGAAGATTAAACCTTTGTAAAAGCTGCGAGTGATCAGGGGTCGATCCAGGCAAAATTCAGGGCCTATCTAGGGCCCCTTCACAAAAATCAATTTAATAAAATGGGCCCCTTCAGAAAATTCCTTTTACTAAAATAAGTCCTTTCACAAAATTCTATTCCATAAAAACTTACCATTTATTATTTTGTAATGTTTTAAAATGTGTAATTTGTAAACAAACAAGTTCACCAGAAAAGAAAACTTCAGCAAAAGGATTTTAAAAAGTTTTTGTTTATAAATCTTTGGTTCGAATTTAGTTAACTGGATTTCAACTTTCGTTACAAAATAAACCAAGATTATATTATTATATTTTTCACAAAAATATAAATTTCACAGATATAATCTTTATTTTTCAGAAAATGGGCCCCAAGAAAAAAAAAACCTGCATCGACCCCTGGTGATAAATTTAAGATAGAGTAAATTTAACATTTCTCTCTTCACCACATGACATTTTAAAAGAGCAAATAGGCTGTTTTAGTAAATTTTTATTAAATAATCATGTTAGACTGAAATGGATAGTTACCTTGCATTTCACAACTCTGTTGACCTTCTTAATTTTGGCTTCACAAAATGCACCTTTGTATTTGGCACTGACATCAGTGCCAACATTGAGATAAGGTGGCTCGTCATTAGCCTAAAATACAAAGAAAATGCAATTTTTTTTAGAAATATATATTCTTCAAATATATAAATAGAAAACATAAAAATTTAAGTTTGAGAGAGTGCACTGAAGATTACTTGAGGCAGTTCTTGAATTCCCTGCTCAACAACACAAAACTTTCTGACACATTTTTAAATGTGAAGGCATAAACTATTGAAGAGATTTGGAACCGAATGGAGTTTTCTCTATTTTTTTGATAAATAATTACTGATTGAGTTATAAGCGAGTGCTGTCGCGTGACAAGAGGTTTTATCCTTTCACAAACTGCTGCGTACAGAAATTTGGTTCAAAGTGCCAACTTTGTACTGAACTTCTTGTTTTTACTAAAAAATGGAAAACACCATATTCGATTACACAGTTTCTGAAGAAGATCATCTGCCTATTTCATGCTTTTCCAAAAAAATATGAATTGAGAAATGTGTCAGAAAGTAGCTTCTTTGTATTTGAGAACAGGCTTAATGAGAAATTTTTTTAAAGTTGCTAACTTTATATGATTATAAACACATGGAACAAAATTTTATAGTGAATTATTGGAACAGCTTTGGGATTAGCCTGCTGTCTGCCAATCTTGTTTGTTTGTGTAAGTGTTTTGTTTCTCATTTCCAAAATAATTTTTACTCATATTTACTTATTATAAACACATTATTTAATTTTATTGGCTAATTTATTTATATTTCATAATAAAAATTTAAATGTTTTGATTTAACTTGATTATGTCAGAAACAAAACAAATGCTTTGATTTATCGCCCGCAGTCAGCCATCTCATTTTTTAAATCAAAACATTTTAACTTTTATTATTAAATATAAACAAATTAGTTAAATAACGTGTTTATAATAAGTAAATATGGATAAAAATTATTTTGGAAATGAGAAACAAAACAAATATGTTTTGATTTAAAAAATACGATGGAGGACAGCAGGCTAATCCCAAAGCTATGCCGAATTATTAAAGTGATTTATGCAAATGAGATTTATAAATTTTGCAAGTAATATAATAACTGAAAGCATGCCTAAGCAAGTTAATTGTTTTCAATATAGCAACAGCTACAGAGTGTTTACTTAATGTAATGCATTGAAAAAATAATATAGCTTCCCTTAATTTAAGACTTTAATCTCTGAAGCTTTAATATTAAAAAGTTTCCTCCACAGGTTTAGCAGGGTGCTGAAAGCTGCCTGCCCTTTAGATTACAAAATAGCACCCTTCTTGCATCTCATCCAAAACATTAGTGCCCTTCTTGCCTTTCAGTAAAAAAACGTTTCTCCTTTTGCATTAAAAAATGTGATTGCATAATAAAAACAGACTTGACTTGTCTTTAGTTTGCATTACAGTTGTCCATGCAATGTGAATGCAGAGAGCACTAAAAATTTCAATACTGCTGAGAGTGCACAAAATGTTAGAGGAAATCAATAAGGCAAAAACAAAAGCAATTAAATCATAATGTATCTCACTATAATTGGTGTTTTCTGATTTTACAGAGTTTATAGATATTTTTAACTCTTGAACAAAAAATGATTTTTTTTTAAGTCATTAATCTTTAATTGTATAAAAAACGGACTCTCCTTCTCAAATAAAGCAGTTGACTTCTAAAAACAAAAACATATTATTAGAACGCTAATATATATATATATATATATATTTCAAAATAATGCTGTAACCTGTATGTTAGAAATCAATAATCAATTATGCTTAAGCAAGATTAAAAGATTAATTGTTGTTCTCTTGAACTAAAACACTCCACAAATGTCATCCAGGTTATCTTTTTCTGGGTAATAAAATTATCCAATTAATAAATTTGTTATACTGAAGAGGAAATTTAACAAATTACCACAAATTTATTTAGTTTGGACAGCACATATAAAAAAATTCCAACTACTATAAAAATTAAAACCAATAAAACAAACTATATTTAATGTTTGATTATAAGAATACAAATTATCTGAAAGTTTTCACCTCACCTTTAGATTGAAATTTAATATTTACTTTAAAATTTCAACTTCTTTTTAAGTTGCTAGAATTACATAGCTTCCTAAGTACATTAAGAAGATCAAGTTTCACTGAAAGCTTTTTGTAAAACATATTTAACAAGATGCAACAATAAAAAAAGTTATTTTGCATTATTTCTAAGCTAACTATTTTATTTAAAGTGCGAATTTCGAAATGAACAGATCATTATGAAAAAGATAAACAAATGCACACATATATTAAAAATTAAAAGGAAAAATGCTTAGACTGATCAGATCTAATGCACTATTATGGACTTACTTTTTAAACTGCTATCATCAAGTTACAAAAGAGATTTAAGGGCAAAAGAAGTTTAGATAGTGTGTTATACTAGACTGATTAAACTTTTGTAGAGCACAAAAATTAGCTTGACAGAATTCACTCACCACACAAAATGAATCATGCACCCAAATTAGAACATCATTTATGATAGCAAATTAGGTTAGGCTTAATTTTAATATTGAAGCAACTTAAAACTAATAAAATATCCATATGAAAATATGTAGCAGATGTAGAATAGATTAAAATAATAATAATAATAAGCTATTTAAAGAATGTAATTATTCAAATAACCAACTTGTCAACAAAGTTTTAAATTATACATTATTCTCAAGCACCATTTAGATAATTATCATGTAAAAAGAAAAAAATATATAATAAAATTACTCAAAAAATCTAAATTGTGTACAAATATAAATTTACGTTTTGGAATATAAACAGAAAAACATTGAAATAAAAATGCACGCACGCACTTAGAAATAAGTATAATATTATACTTAAAAAGATCAGTAATCGAATTTCAACATTCTTTCCATTTGCAATAAAATCTAAATAAATATCTGGAGGTCTTAATATAGAAAGCGTTAGTAATTCAAACACGCCACTCCGAAGACAAGTATGGACGCCGCCATTTCACATCAGATGAAGTACAGCTGTTTTCGTATTGATTACAGCAAACATTTCGCAGAATGAAAATTAGCACATTTAAATTTTAACTTTGCAGATAAATGTCATCATATAAAACCAAAGTGAGATGTTAAATTTTAAGTAAATGCAAGGAGAAATTCTGATTAATGATCTGAATTTAGTTACTGCAAGATTTTAAAAGAAATTACATTAAAAATAAATCAAGATCAAAATAACAAGTTGTTTCATACTGTTGAAATCAAATGTGTTGTTTTTTAATGTTTCGATATTAAAATCATATAATAAAAGATAGGAACATACATAAATGAATTACAGAACTAATATAACTGATAGGTTTAAAAAGAACTAAAATCAAAGTTGAAATAAAAGATATGCAGTTAAGTGAGTATTTAAATATAAAATATGAGATAAATATATTAATGTTCTAGAAAAAATATTGGGCTGATAGCATAATAAACAAGAAAGCGTCACTTTGAAAGATGCTACTCTACAAGCTGACCTTATTATGACAACTTGAGACATTGCGTTTTAAAAGATATAAAGATCAAAACATACCATTTTTTTAAAAAAATTTCACCGGATACAAATGATTTAAAACAGGAACTTTCGAGGAATATCAGGAAACGACATTATAAGAATATCAATTTTAAAACTTGACAATTCATAGCATCACATAACTAAACCCACCACAACACATCCACAGCAGCACCAACAACACACAAATCCGGATAAATTTTTGCGGCTGCACCATTGGCTAGGGATCACGTGGTACAAAATACCCATGATGCCCGTCCTTGCGCATGACCTTTCATCTTTAAAAATCTGAGCATCTTGTTGTCGTGGCTCGTACAGAGAAAAATGGCTCTTTAATCGATTAAAAGTTTATTGCAAGTATTTATAATGTAGTTTCTGTACATTAATGGCACTTTCTTGAATGAAATATATTTTTTGAATGGTTTATAATTCATTTATGAGATACTATCCTTTAATTTTATTTATCACAAACTTCTAGGATAGAAAAGACTCTGGATTAGGAAATTTTTAATTCTTATCGTTAAGATTAATAAATGTTAAGTGACTTATTCATATAAATAATACAAATCAAAACTAATACAAGCACAAAACTTTTAAGTTACTTATTAAATATGTTATTTTCTCCCTTTTAATGCATTTATTTTATTAATTCCACTGTTATCAAAGTCTCTTAGTCTGTGAACACACCCAATTTCTATTTGAGCTTTTTTTATATACATAATTTGCTTCGAAACGCATAAAATTAAATAAAAATCCCATCTTCTTTTTAAGAAACATATCTATTTTTCTCAAAACCTGATTACAAATTAAATTAGTTTAAAATATTTAAAAACTTAATACTTAACATAGACTACGCTTTTGAACTACTAGAAACGGCTAATTTGCTTAATAGAATTTAATATTCTATTTGTAGATATTGCTCAGAAGAATATTTCAATATTAATCTTAATTAGAAATTATATAGAGAGCCTGGGCCTGACTGGGGTAATTGGAAGCCTTAAGCACACAGCCACTATTAAGGAAACGCAGCGTTCTTATATAATCTTTCTATTAATTAATATAGTATTTTCAAGTAATATTTAAACATAACCACAAAATTATTTACGGGGAGGAGGGGTTTGAAATTCACACAAGTTTTAATTATTCACTAAACAGTGTTCTAGTTCTTTAATGCTTTATTTGGAATTATTTTTTTCTTTTAATCTTCTTAATTATTATATATCTTGCAAGCATTAGAACAATTAAATTTCTGCTTTTTTTAATGTTTGTGTTGAAAATACAGTAATTTTCAGGGATTACTCTAGAGAGTTTCAGAGGGGCGGCCTGCCCTCAAACCCTTTTTAGATAAAATACTACCCTCCTTGCCCTTTCTCTAGGTAGAATTCTACCCTCCTTTCCCTTTTTCCAGGTAGTCTTTTGCCCTCCTTTTATTCCTGGGTAGAATCCTGCCTTGTTTGCATTGTACTTTCAAAAATTCTTTACCTATCTTTCATTTTTAGAATGCTAATATGGTACATCAGGAGTACTCCTCTTTCCCTCTTTATTTCTCTGTGAAATGCCCTGGTATGTCTAATCTTTGACTTTGAGTGATTCATCTTTCCATTTATCATTTTTTTTCCCCATTGAACAAGACATAAAGGGTAACTAATGGTCATTGATTAATATCACCTTCTCTCAGTGTTGAATTCAGACACTTTTCTCCGGGAGGGATTTATGTGGCTCCGGGGGGACATTATAGAGTTCCGGGGGGGAAATTACACTTTTTGACCATTGAAAGCATAAAATTTCAAATCTTCCGGGGGGGACATTCCCCCCCCGGGCCACCCCCTGGATTACTGCCTTCTCTAGTGAAATATAGCATTAGATCAGGCATGCTGGTCTTTGACCACATGATAACTTACATAAATTCTATAAAAAATTTAAAAAATAGCTTTAGAACTTTTATTTTGTAGCTTTTTCGAATCCAGTTTTGCAAAAACCGGGAAAAAGTTATCTGGTGAATAAAAGTTTTAGATAAGTTTTTGAATATCGTAGGAAAAGGGGGAAATGACTGTGAAAATATAGTACACAATTTTACAATAAAAATTGAAAACATAAGTGTCATTTTGCTATTTTTAATACTTTTCAAATGGTGAAGTTATGGAAATTAGAAATGTTATTGAATTTTTTTTTAATTAAGGAATACTTTAAGCTGTTGCCAGACTTCCCTCCCCACCAGCATATTGTATATACACTTATTACAAAAATGGCCTTTTTTATGAAATGATGTGCCCTTTTCAACAAAATTGCCCTTATTATGTAATGTGCGCCCTGCCCTTTTTAATGTTCTGGAATAATCCCTGAATTTTATTAAAATATTTCTAAAAAAAAATCTGGATTTTGTGTGTTTTATACATTATTAATTTGAATATTTTTCATTTTATTAATCTGAAAATGTTAAAATATGAAGGTCTTGCATATTAATGTGTTGTGTGTGTACTTATGTAGTTTAAATTGTGCAAAAATAAAGAAAATTTAATAGTGATTATTATTCTGCACTTAAATATTGAGTCAGAGAATTACTAATCTATTTTGAGACATCATGCATGATGGTAAAATTTATTATTTAAAGTAAAAATTATCTAAATTTGTACACTTCAGCTTAAAAAAAGATATATTTACAGAAAGAAATTAAACATGTATTATTGAACAATGTATAAACATTGTTCATATATACAGATAATAACATACAGATATTAAAAAGCAAAAATGCTTGTCTTTTTTCATATCTATGTTTCAAACATGTCTTTCAGACATCTTTTATTCAGAGTTGTAGTGGGTAGCTGCCCGGGTACCCGCCCGAGCTGGGTTTTTTACAACCCTGCTTTTATTAAAGGCAATTATTTGAATCATGTAAACTTTTATACCAAGGCTTGGAATTTTCTAGGAGCAAGCGCAGATCCAGGGTGTCATTACCTTCCTCTAAACAAAGAGCATTTCTGTAGAACAATACATTTTTAAAATTATAAATATGTATTAAAAGTGCTTTCATTTTTAGGGTTTTATTCATCTCATGAAACCCTATTACTCCCTCTTCGTTGTCTGTCTGTCACAGAGCCATTTCTCAGAAACTATATAACTTACAGGCATAAAATTTTGTGTATATATAACTGAATATTTACTATGAAGCTCAAAATCATAAAATTTGAAAAAATCATTTTAATATAGAGAGATAAAAACCAAAAATCTAACAGCCTATTCCTATTAAATTTAAACATTTTCTGTTCTAGATGTTGCCAACAATTAAAAATCCACAATAAAATTCTTTCTACAATAATTAATTCTATTGAATATAATTTCAATTTCTATTGAAAGATTTCCACGTGAAAAATGAAAATGAAATAAAAAGTTTCACCCATTGAAAAAAAGATTACTATGTCATATTGGTAATAAAACGGAAATTTTCAAACATTTCTCAATAATACAAGGAGTATGAAGTATGTGTAAATACAGAAAGCAGCTTAATAGGACGTCATTAGAGAATTAAAAAGAAAATTAATCTGACGTCATATTGGAAGTTTAACAGATTTTTCAAATGTTTGAGAATAATACAAAGAGAGTATGAGTAATAGAAAATAGTAAATATATGAACTTGAGGAACGTATTGAATCATGATACAAACCCAATTATGGAAATATTAGCATATTTTAACATTTTGAAGATCTCTATGCAACATGTTTAATTTTTAAATTGATTTTTTTTTAATATCACATTTAGTCCACAGGACAGGTATTATTATGACAGAGTATAATAGCGAGCTTTGCCCGCTATCGGACGGGTTCAGATTTAAAAAAAAAAAAAAAAAAAAAAAAAAAAAAAAAAAACGAGAAAAATAGACCAGTAAAGTTTTTACTTTATAAAAAACATGACTTTTTTTTTTTGGAAAATGAAATTTATTTGGATTTATTAAAGAAAGAAAGTGTTTTGAAAGGAATATTAAATGAAACCCTTTGTGTGATCTTTGATCACACTTACCCACCTTTTTTTTCCCACTTAAAAATGCTAATATTTCTGATACATTCAAGGAGCTATTTTTATGCAGACATTATTGTTTAAACATGAAAGAATCGAGCAACTTATCATTTTTATTAAATGTACATTTTGAATTATATCAAATTGCTCTGCTCTCTTAAGCCAATATTTCGATGACTGCTGATCCTTGAAAATTAACTTAAATTGAAAACTTTCTGCAAGATTCTTTGCTTTTATAAAAAAAAAAATCAGTGAGAAACTCTGACTTCTTGGTTGCTGAATGAAACATGCAAATTTTATACATTTATGAATATACCTGCAAATTTCATGCATTTATGAAAGAAAAAGAATTCAGGTGTATATCAGAAAATAACCAAATATATAAAAATTGTTAATGAAGACGTGACAGCACCCACCCAAAAACAGAGACATGATCCCTCCTCCCTAAATGGAAGGTTGGATCTGCCGCTGGAGAGGAGTCTCCTTATCAACATTTGTAAATAGTCGGGAATACAACTGTGTGGTTGGAGAGAAAATTATTTTTAACTTATCTATTTGAATTAACCATAAGTAAACATGGCAAAATCAGTGGTGTAGTCGAGGGGGTACGTGGGAGGACGGCGTCCCCCCCACTTTTTATTTTATCTCAAACGTCCCCCTACTTTTTATTTTCAGGGAAACGCTAGAGACACAAGAGGACGTAGACTTTTGAAACATATTAATTCTTTTAAAGGATAAGCAGCTAAGAAATAAATCACTGATTTTTAATATTTTCCAAGAAAGTTGAAAAGTGTTTGTAATTTCGGATCGTCTGTCTATCACTTCTTACTCTAGCTTACGTAAATTTCAAAACAAATTTTAAAGAAAATCTCGTTGCGTGAATTAGCAATTTTTAATTCTATTAGGGTCTGAATAGTACAACATGTTAGAGACTATGAGCATCCCCCCACTTTTTTTTCTTAGCATTACAACACTGATTAGCATACCCCCCTTTTTTTCCCCCAGGACTACATCACTGGACAAAATATTACTGAAAGAATTTACAACAATTATTTGGAACATTTTAATTAATGGTCTTAATTTCATAGTGGTTGTTGCATCGCTTCTCTCGCTTGCTTGTTCTCTAAAACAGTATGTTTTCCAAATTTGGTGAAATTACTAGGATGGGATTTCGAAAGTTGAAGTGTGAATCCTGCTGTTCTGCCCTGCATGCATAAAGGCAGAAAGAAAAAGGTGGGGAAAAAATTTTCTCTGCATAGATTGGTGACAAGTTTTTATAATTTAGACACATTTTAGCATATTTATACAAAAAAAATTAAATATAATTATATGTGCACAAATTGTTATTCTCTTTTTGTAAATTAGAAAATATTAAAAAAAAAAAAAAAAAACTAATAATAATAGGTTCCTCGAATCAAAAAAAGAGAATGAAAGACAACTTGCTAAAGGTATAAGTCCAAATATATAATGAATTTGTAAAGCAAAATTTATTCTAGATGATTTGGCTATTTAAGATTTTACTTCTCCTTTCTAAGAAAAAATAATTTTCCATGTTAAATATATGTATGTCAAAGTAATCTTTGCTTCAGAAATAAATCACTGAAATTACACAGAAATGTTACATAAATTAGGACAAAATAGTCTATTCCAAAAAGAACTTTATACAAACTTTTTTCTTCTTTTTAAAAATCTAAAAAACATCTACACTGGAAAGACACTAAACATTTTCATTTACATGATTTTCAGATGTTCATAACATCAGCTGACCTTTGATTTAATAGCACTTCTATACAGCAGTTCAGAAACAAACTCTGAGTTTGGGTAGATAAAATGGTCTAATAAATTTTCCCCACACACTCATATTCTTCCAATATTTCCTTTGCATTAACTCCGAGACTGTCCAAAATTGCTTTAAAAATTGTGGAATTCCACCTTTTGGAGGAATTTTTTTATATCTCTATATATAGTTAACATTCGCCTGAAATTCTAGATATTATCGCTTTTGGAGGAAGAGTCAGTTTCTGCATACTGTAAAAAGCTTATAATGTATAAGGCATCATATAACATCTTATAATTTGTAAAAGCTAAAACTTGATATTTAAAAAAAAAAAAAAAAAAAAAAAATGTAAGCTAAGTCACATTAGAAAAATTAATTTCATCGCTTTCATCTCTTTCACTCACTTTGAAGATTTCTCAAGTCTGAATATAGATAATAAGAAAACAGAAAAATAAGATATTTTTATAAATGCATATTATTTATTAAAAATTACAATAGCAATTGACTACTTTAAAAGTATTTACATATTGCAAATAAATGTTTATAGCACCAGTTTTCTTGCTGAAGAGTTACAGATTTTTTTTTTTTTTTTTTTTTTTTTTTAAGTTGCATGACTTATCTGTATGACACTGACAGATGTTAAAGAAATAATATCATGAAAATAACCTCTATAGTTTGGTTCAAATAACTAATATGGGACTTCTAGACACTCATCTTAATTTGCTGAATTAAATTTTTTTTTCTTTAATTCAATGTAAGAAAACAATATGTACAAATTTATAACTTTTTTTCTAAAGAAAACAAGTACAGTAAACTCTGTCTAAGGTAAACATCAATTGGGACCAAAAACATATTCTGCTTTAGACAAATTTCTTTCTTGCACTGAATCTGCCTCAGACTGGGTTGGGTTGGGTTGATTATTGACGGCCAATTATCTACACTAGGGATATAGGCCGGGGGGGGGTGCCCTTCGTGGGGGTCTTTCTAAGGGAACCTAACCCGTATTTACGCATGGATAAATCCACGGCTCGAAGAAAACTCCGAACGATTAGGCCGACGGGCGCGATTGGGATCGAACCCAGGTGCCTCAGACTGAGTTTACTGTACTACATTGACCATCATCTCCATGCATATGTGTAACCCTTTATACCACCCTGTTAAAGATATGCAAAAAAACTACATTAAAAAATGTAGAATTAATTTATAATTAAATTCTAAAATATTAAAATGTTGTATGGTCATCAAAAACATGCCTGTGTACACAATTTTTATAATTCTAACATATCACGGAGTGAGTGAAAAATCTATTAAAAAATTCCATCTTTACATGTGTGAACCAAGTTAAAGTGTAAAAAATATATATATATACAGTGAAACCTCTCTGTAAGGGCCACCTGCCGTTCCATAGAAAATTGGCCCTTATGAGGGGTGGCCCTTGAATAGGGGTGACAAAAAAAAACTAAAATAAGGAAATCAAAACCTATATAGGGGGAAAAACTGTTTATTAACATTTTAAAACTCTATACATGATTGAAAAAATTTTCTATTGAAGTTTGTTTACTTTTCATAATTTTTTCGTAGACAATTTTAGTTTCTAATGATTCTTTTACTTTATGGAACAAATTACTTAAATTTGCATCATTTATTAATACCTTCGAATGAGATATTAGTTTATTTATTTTTGTTAGCATTTTCTGACAGGATATATTCACAGCTGCAGACTCATCAGACGAATTAAATTGAACTCTTAAAATAAAATATATATATTTTTTTTTAATTAAAAAAAAAATAACACTTTTATAAAGTTTAAAACAATAATTTTTCATAAGTTTACCTGTATCTATTTCATCTATAATTCTTTTCTTCCAATCTTCTGATAAATCCTCATAGCATTCAACCACATTTTTATATTTATCTGAATCTGGACTGGATCCTATTCAATTTCAGCAGCTTTCGAAAGTTGAACCTGTTTAGGATTTAAAGCCATGTGAAAAAACAATAGCCTTTATAAGGGGTGGGTGTGGCCCCTAATAGGAGTAAAATTAACATTATGTCTATGGGGAAAATTTTCGTTCCTAAAAATATTGGCCCTTAATAGAGGTGGCCCTTGAATAAGGGTGGCCTTTAAAAGAAGTTTTACTGTATATTGTTTTATTTCTTCAACATAGCATGTAATTCATATCATTTAATAGAATTCTCCAGAAGGGATGTTACTTTTTTTGGTACTATTATCCCGTCGACCACTTTTCATAACAAAAAACTATCGCCAAACTGTAAGATTTAACACCAAAAATGCAGTCCCATTTACTTGATGTCAAAAGCATTATACGTGTTTATGTCATAAAGTGGTTTTTAATTAGACATTTGCGTCTGTTTTTCATTATGTTTTACTGATTTATTAGTTATTTCATTAATTAAAATAACAATTGTGTCCTTATATTTTATTTTGATATTCCAATGGCAACGCTCTCCTATTTATTTGGCGATAGTTTATGAAAAATAGTCGACAGGATAATAGAGAAGTACCTTTTTAGCACTTTCCAACCTAGTTGAAAAGTGCTTATGACTTCGGTTTGTCTGGCCGTCTGCCGTCTGGCCGTGCTCTAACTCCCGTAAATATGCTCGGATTGCTCTGCAATTTTTATATGTTATTGTCGTTATCTATAGCATGTTCCCTATTTCAACGGAAGTGTGTAGCACTTATAGTTTTTTTACAGGGACACTCAAAAGAATTCCGTTACATTGCGGTCTATGGGGAAAAATCATTTGCGGTTTATTTAAATAATGTTTCACTACTTTAAACGCATTGAAATTTATATATATCACTAAGGTGCATTAGAAGATGCTTAATATGGAACAGGGTGTGCATAGCACTTATAGTTACTTTACAGGGACAGTCAAAAAAATTCTGTTACATTACGTCTATGGAGAAAAATAGTCTGCGGTTTATTTAAATAATGTTTCACTATTTTAAACACATTGAAATTTATATAGATCACTAAGGTGCATTACAAGAGACTTACTACGGAATATTGTGTGTATAGCAGCCATCGTTCATTTACAGGGACACGCAAAAGAATTATCTACTGTCTGTTAACAATAATTCCTGGAAGTGCGTTTTAAGTTATTGAACGCGATTTTAATTTTAACTTGCTTTTTGTCTATTACGTGGTGTGTATAAATTCTGTAGATCCTATACAGGGCAGCACAAAAGTTCGCGAACACATTTCTGTTTATTGACAAACTCCAGACGGAGAATTTTAAACTGTGCTACGTGTTTCCTAACTGAACTAAAATTATCATCCTATGTAGTATATATACAAATCTATAGATCCTATACAGGGCTGAATAAAAGTATTCGGATATTTTTCCAAATATTGTATATGTTGGAAATTCCTGAAATTATGTTTTTAAATATGTTATGCTTTTTCTAAATTGTTTACTTAGATGTTAGCTTTTAGCTTATTAAACGGTATGATTTGTAAAATTATTTTGGAAGCGTTGGAAAGTGCTATATAATCTATGCTTGACGCATGATTTTTCGTTCTTGTTTTAACCAAAATTTCATTTGTACCTTCAGTTATACATGATAATTAATGACCAATTTTCATTATTAATTTATTCCTCAAATTGAAATTATTGCATTATGGAGGATTAAACAATTTTATATCCTATTGTGAAATACGACAGGTCTACAAATTTCATACAATTAATACTCATCTTGACAACTTTAAAACAAAGCATGCTGAATTGTTATTATTACTCCTTGCATATCAATATGCTTAGGACATACATTTCTTAAAGTACTAAAACAGTGCAAAACTTTTTTTTTTAATGGTTGAATAAGTTACAAATTACTATTTCAATTACCTGAAGCAGATGCCAACAATATAAAAAAATGTTAGAAGATTTGAAAAAAACAGTGAATTTTAATGAGAGTTTTATTAAAGATTACGTGGATTTGTCTTTGAAAAGCACATTTCAGGATAGAATGTACTTTGAGGTTAAATAAAATATTTTCTAGTTAAACCACCAATTCTTTAGATATCTTTTTCCTTGGATTTATTTAGTTTCTGTTCAGTTTCTCATTAAATAATTGAATGGGGTTCATATTTACAAAGAATAGCTTAGCATATATTATATTGTAAATTAGAGGAAGATACTGTTTGAGGAGGAACAGTTTCATATTTGAAATGGCAAAAGAATTGTTTAAAATTTTTTATCTAACAGGTATTCTTAAATCTAAATATGCTACTTTTTAATAAAATTTCAAAATCGTTTTCATTCATACATGCAAAAGTTCTTCAGCCATTCAAGCTTTTTAGAATCAAACTTTTTACATTTTCTCATGAAAAAGAAGTATTTTCGGTAAATATTAACTAGCTGGTTTAGGAACTCAATGTGTTGCATTTGCATTGCATGAGATCTGTAGATTTTTTGAGGAAGAAAAATATCTAATTTAATTCTACATTCAGAAATGATTTATAACATTAATTTTATTAAATTTTTTATTATAAGCCAGAAATTATCTTTATGATATAAATAAACTGAAAATTACATTTTGCAAGTTATGTGATTTTGATGCAATTATAGTAGAATGCTTTTATTAGAAAATGACAACATCCAATCCATATAATAGTTAGTCAAGAGGACTTTGAATAAAAATTTTAAGATATTACCAAGCTAATGTTTGTTTAGAAATTTGTCTAAGCAAATTCATCCAGGCGATTATCGCCAAGTTCTGTAGAGTAGGGTGTGATTAGTACAATACCTTTATTCTGAGCATAGACCCTGTACGTATCTACAGATTCAAAGTTCTATCACAGTCCATTCATTATCATTTATATTTTAAACTAACTTGGAAAATATTATTTCATATGGATCAATCATTAATTTTAAAATCTTAGTTTATATATGTATAATAATTGCAGTAAATGTGGAAGTAAATCATATGAATGTTCTTTACATTACTTTACTTTAAAAAAAAAGAGAATGTAAAGTAAAAATCATTAAATCAATTTATTCAAATAAAAACACAAATCAATTTATTCAAATAAAAACAAAAATCAAGATATTTGTTCACAATTTCGAATAGCAGATGATATCCCCTTATATACCTTTTTCTATTCTTTCACAAAAATGAAGTAATTCAGTTGCCATCTTTAGAAAAATTTTGTTAAAAGTTACAAAGAAAATTAATATCTCAAAACTAATTTCTATTTTAAAATTCTGGGAGCTTATGTGACATCCTTCGATCCATACAAATAGCTGATGTTAATTTCATTGCACAGTGTTTCATATGCTAGAATAAATAGTTGTGAAATACAAACAGTCAATTTTTAATATAATAAATTCAACTGATTTTTAGAATATGAAAAGTACAAAATGTCTCATCATTTTGTCAATTATAAATAAAAACGCACAACATTTATAAAAATAAATATTTTTTTCACTTAAATGTTTAGCATGTAGGAACGAAAATGACCTTCTAAATGTTCTACTAAGCATATAAAATTAACAACACTCTTTAATTGCTTTTTCATATGTTTTGTTGATATTCGCTATAAGAACATTATCATTAATTTGAAAGTATCTGAAAATAAAAATCTATTATGTATTATTATAAACTAATTTAATTATTCTTTGCATTAATTATTTAAAAAATATATAAATAAATTAGTTGATTCACTACTTTTTAATGTTATAAATTTAAAAACTCTTTAGAAGATTGTGGTTAAACAAAAAAAATTAATATTTTCAATAATTGACAAATTTAGAATAATTCATGATGTTGTTAAATAAAATGCACTCCAAAATAAGAATTTTAATACATTTGTATTGGTAGTAAATTCATTCAAGCAAACATTAAATGAAAGTTAAAACTGAGAAATATCCCAAATAGTTGAGAAAAAATTATGGGGGGAGGCTACTATTCAAGTACTTATGAAATTAAATATACTTGTTTTTACAAAAGTTAACTATTTATGCCTATGTTATGATTTAATATTAAGCTAAAAGTGTTTAGATTCAAATATAATTTTGTCATTTCAACACAGTAAAATCAGCAAAATTTTATCTAGACTTGTGGTGAACTTAATATATATCTACAAAAATAATATTATGCCTTTTTAGGTAGATTTCGTAAGAAATACTACCTATTACATTCTCCCTTAAGTTGGAATTCCTGAAACATTTTTGCAGATCTGCTTCGATCATGACTTCTAGAACCCAAAACCACCCCCAGTTCGAAACTTTATCTATCTATATCACTTTTTTTATGTACACGATAACTTCCATAATTCTGTACAAATCTCTTCCAAACTGATACATAAAATCTCTGTCAAGTTTGTTAATGGGCAAAATCGAACCAGGGGGGGGGGGGGGGGAACCTTTTTGTGAAAACAGAAAAAATCCCATAACTTCTTAATTATGATACATATTGAATCCATTAAGTTATAATTACTTCTAGGAAAAGGGCCAAAAATTTATGTATGACAGAGATTTTTGATTTCATTAAAAATGTTCCCAAGGGAGGGGGGGGGAATAGGGGTTTAAGAAGAAAAAAAAATTCATAACTTTGTCAATTCACAAGATATCAAATCTGCTTAAATTTATTATAAATCTTCTTAATATTATCTACAACTTTTATATTGACAAGTTTTTTTATAGGACCAACTCTTACAGCAAAAAAAAAAAATCCCTGCTGGTTCCATCTACAAGCATAAGTATATTTCGAAGTGGGTAGTCCCAACTGCTACATCATGGCAAATAGATCTTTCTTCTGCAATTCACAATAAACAGGCAACCCATGCTTCTTTCTTGGTAGATTTCTTTGAAATCTACCTGTGTCTGTAGGCCGAGCCGTCAGGGATTTTTTAAATACTTGAAATTAGCAAGCTAGTTTCAAGTATTTGGAAAGTCTGATGCTAGAAGAAATAAATTAAAGAGAAGAAATTTAAAAAGTTTTAAATAATTTATTAGCAAATATAATTTACATAAAGAAATTCTATAACAAATACAATGGTTTCAAATAATACAATAGTTCCATATATATATATCCTTCATCTGAATTGATTTACAAGTTTTGCAGTTTTATAATCAGCTCTTAACTGGACAAAGTTCATGAGCACAGTACGGTCAAGACAGGCCTGTAATGAAAAAAAAAAAAGTATAACAGATGTCAGGGAATTTTAACAATATGCTTAAATGCAAGTATTACATTTCAAATGTCAAAATAACTTAGTCAAACAAGCATGCATCATAGATTTTTATTGTCTTCAAGGTTTATCCCAAATTCCATTATATAGTTTATCATAATCGTAAAAATACTGAAATTAATCTCTAAATCTTCCTTTACTTTCTTCTATCTTTACAAGAAAAAGTATTGGATTCAGAAAAATTTTCGACTTCCGGTTTTCAACAACTTTATACGTTTTAGAAGGAACTAAATTGAACACGATTTGACTTTTTAGAAAATGTCTGTCTGTCTGTATGTGATAAAAGTTTTGTGGATGCTCTATCTCAAGAACTAATGAACGGAATTTAATAAAACTTTAGATTCAGCTAAATCTTGATATAAATTGGTGCTGATTAAGTTTTTGGTGTAAATCATCCTACAGGTGGCACTTCTGTGCTACATTTTTCACGATAGCTATATCTCAAGAATCACAGAATTTCATCAACAGCTCCACATCTTACTTACACTATCATGCTATATTCGGGGACCCCACATGTTACCATTCAAAATACTCATTGACGTGCTCTATCTGAATCTGTACATATTAGACGCTGCGTACCTTGTGGGACTCCCTGTACTTAGTTAATACATTATGCATATTATATTTTGATTGCATGCGCAGTGAAACATTTTTTAGTAAACCTGCTCATTTTTCATCCAATTTTTATTATTTTTTAATTCTGATTGCAGAGTATTATGTACAATGTTATTTGTCATATTTTCTGAAAAGAACTTTTTTTCATATTAAGAACTCTGCAAATTATAAGCAAAAGACTAGGCGAAATTTGGAACTGTTTTTATAAAAACCTTAATTTCTCTACGAGTATACATGCTATCTTCATAAAAATGAACACAGTATATTACAATAAGCCACTTATTAATAATATTGAGTTTAAATGCCTTTGCAACATTAGTTTTTTAAGGGTTATCCAAAAAATATTCGTTCTTTTTCAATTTGTTGACAGACCCCTATGGGGTTTCGTGAAAAAATCTTCGCAGAAATATATAACCTATACTATACTGTTTACACACCTTCAGTTTCAGGTTAATTCCTCATGTATTTTTCTAGATAGTTAACAAAACGTCTAAAATTGCAAGTGACCGGTCACCTTTGGCAATATAGTATATTTCTTTAATAAAATTTATAAAACAGTTGGATTTTTTAATACTTTGAAATATTTAGTTGAAAACAATTTTTGCATTCTCCTATTCATATGCATTGGCATCCTAATTCATATGCATTGGCTACATACAAGAAAAAGAAAAATCATTATCATCAACCTAACCAGATTTTACTGACTTTTTCTGATTATTTGGCTATAACGTTTGATAAATTAATTAGAATTGAACAAACTGTATTGCATGATATTTTTGATTAAATTATCTTTCCAGTGGTATATAGCTTTTATGGTATAACTAAGAACTATTGGGTGTTATAAACCATCAAACTTAAAAACACACATTTTTCCCAAAAAATTTCCACAATTTTTGGCCACTACTGTATATACAGCTAGATAAGAGATTCATTATGTTTTGTTATTCTAAAATCATCACGTTTCTGGAGGATTCAGAATGGAGATTGAAAAAAATTCAGAATTTTTTGAAGGGTACAATGTTTTAAGGTGAAAAAATTGTAAAGTATCCTTTAAAGGACTCAAGTTCTTCCTAAACTGCTTACAGATCATATTTTCTATATTAACATTTTCACAGGAGACATTGAACATGAAAAAAAAAAAAGAAAAAATATTAGAATGCAGACATAATAACATTTTGAATATATTTTATAAATTAAATTTCAATTTTTCCAATTTGGAAAAATTGAAAAATACCCCTTCAGAAAAAAAAAAAGTTTTTTTCCCAAAGTTTCCAGTTTTTTTTTCGAGCATTCCCATCTCTAACCTTGACATAAATAGATGCTGATTACATTTTGGTGTAAATAGCCCAACAAGTGGCACTGCTATGCTACTTTTTTCCTGATTTTCATGATAGCTGTATCTAAAAAACTTATGCACAGAATTTTATCAAACTTCAGATTCTGTTAGACATTGACATAAGTTGTTGCTGATTAGGTTTTGGTGAAAATCGTTCAACAGGTAGCGCTGCCATGCTGCATTTCTCAAGATTTACAGGATTTTAGCAATAGTCATATCAAGAATGTGAATGCAAGCATGGAATTTCATCAAATATTAGATTCAATTGGACCTTGGTGTAAGTTGGTGCTGATTAATTTTTGATGTATTTGAAACCTGTATGAGATAGAAGAAAGTTTTGGTATTGGCACATCATAGTTTATTTTATTTTTAGATATTAAAAAGAAAATGCAAATTATTAGCTGGTTAGAAACTACTTTAATCTGTTCATAAATGGAAATGTTTTATTTTTTAAGAAAAGTTTCACTAGTTTGTGCGATTTGCTTTATTTACTATATTTTACTGCAAAATTATACTATTTCAGCATCAAGATTTATACATGAAAAAAAAAAAAAAAAAGCTAGAAAGTGCATTGGTGTATATAAAATATATTGCTAATATATTTTATCTTATGTAATCAAATGACTATTTTTAAATTTCAAAGTGTGAGTCGCCAAACAATCATATTTGCATTTAATATCTATATTATAAAGCAAATATTACATGTATATGCGTATTGCTGATGTCATATCAACGGTGGCAACGATTTGAACAATCCCTGTTTCTTTGCAAATTTAATTACTTCTACACATCACATAATTTAAATTTTTACACCGTCAGATAGGAGGGAAATGTATTTTCGAATGCAATTTGTTTGAAAATTTAGTGATTTTTTACAGTTTTTAAAATAATTTTTAAACAATATTTTTTTTAATCTATTGCATGTAGCTCAATTATGGAAGATTGACTTGTTTCCAGTTAAAACAATAAAAATAGTTCAGCGCTTGTTTCTGGCTAATATTCCATAACAAAATTAACACTTCAACAAATAAATAAAATATTATAAGAAAAACACAAATTTAACAAATATGTAATCAAACTATGCGCTTAAACACTGAAATAATCAGAAATAAAAAAAATTACTGTAAGTAGCAAAATCTTTGCCGATTTCTTCAGCTATTAACCTCTGGCATGCAGCTAATGCAAAAGTATCACTTTTAATAAATTCCAAAACTTTATTCAAATACATAACTGATATTTTTTATATATAAATGCTTTATGGTGTTGTCTGTGGGCAATCCAAAAAAATATATAAAAAAATCTATTAAGAGTTTTGATTTTTTTTTTTTTTTTTTTTTATGATTTTTATCTATGCTCTTTTTTTTACCTGTAAAGTCTGGGTTGGATTCGCTCATATTAATAAATCCTCTTTTAAGCAGGACATATTTAATTCACATAATGGCTCAAGTATATTTTCAAAGATATAATAAGACTGGTGAAGCATTAAACACTAACATGAACAAATATATTCGGCACTCATTGGCTGTCTGTAATAATACTTTCCAGGGAACAAAAGAAAGCATAACCATATTTACAAAAAATTGTAAAAGAGTATTGGTATTCCACTTCTGTATACTAGATGCAAATTAGATAATTTATTTTCTTTTGAGAATATTAATTCTTCTCATATGAAATAATTGTTTTAACTAATTACCATATTTTTCTGCCTATAATCCACGGCTCAAATATTCTTTTTAGACCCAGAAATTGTATTTGATAAAATGCTCTGAATATACTTGAGTTCAATTACTAAATAAAATTCCTGGGTCTAAACTGAATTATTTAAGGCGCAGATTATAGACCGAAAAATACGGTAAATTTAATGTTCATTATGCAAATTCATCAGAATTTTGTTTTTGTTACATGTGATTAATATTCATGCACTTAGTGATTATCAATAATATTTAACAGTAAAATTAATATGTTCTACATAATATTCCCAACGGAATATTAACTCTATAAAATTCAAAGTTGTAAAACCGGCAATGTTTATTTTGTTATCAAGAAAATATGACTAGATATTTTCTTGTACATATCTTTAAAACATTTTAGATAAACATAAAAATAAATATCTATAGAATTTCTAAAATTTATATATTTTATTCCAGCTATGCAATATTGAAGATAAACACTTTTTGTTCTCAACTAACATTCTTTTAATAAGGAATGATATACATTCTAAATTTAATATTTTTATTAAATTTACATAGCTTGTGAATGAAAATGCAACATGGAAAAGTAGTTCATCCTTGTATTAAACAGTTTTCAACACATGATCAAAAGGTCTAAAAAAACAATCTAAATATCATGAATTTTTAAAGTATCTCAATAAAAGCACCAAAAATATTTATCCAATTTTATTTATTTATTTTGATAGGTGATTGTCAGTATTAAATAATTTTGAAGTTAAAAAGACACTTGCACATGAAATTAATAATTTGTTGCCAGACCTGCTTGTATGTTATTTTATAGTAAAACATATAAGACAGTAAATAAAATAAAAACAGCTACATTTAATACAATGATATAAAAAAAAATTTCAAGTATTTATGATTTCATATAAATAAAATGTTTTTAAATTCTCATTTTTCTGTATTCACATTTTTTTAATAGCTTTCAATAATTACAAACTTTTTAAGTACTTTTAAAAATACATGTGCAGCTGCAATTTAAAGAAAATTATTAATATGTTTTGGTATGAAAGGAATAACTATGAATTGAATGTTATTAAATATAGTAATGGTAAAAAGCATATTTTAATATTTTATATAATTAGAGGCAACATAGCCATCCTTTAATTTCCTTTCATATATTACTCCTCTCCCAGTTTTAGAGTCATACATAGTCACATTTAAAGTAAAGAACATTCTCTTTGCATATACTTACTAACTGATCAACTGTACACATTTGTTTCAGATTGCTAGGCTCAACTACTAACAAATTACACAATGCATGGAGGGTTTCAAAGAGTGTGTTCAACAGTGGAATTTGAAACTCTCTAACACATCGTCGATATTCGTTTAAATCACAGATAGCAACCATAGCACCTGAAATGAAAATTTAGATTCATTCAAAATTATGTTACATATTTTTTGATAAAATTCGTCAAATTTTTTTATGAAAAAAATTATATTTACTAGGTGGGATGCTTGGGGGAAAAAAAAAACAGAAAATTTTAGGATTAAAAAAATATCAGAAAAATTCATATTTTACTTGGAAAAAATGGAAATTTTGAAATTTCAATTTGAAATATTATAAGTGTTTTTTCCTTTATACTTTTCTCATCTTCATGAAAACCTTAACTTGAAAATATAATCTGTAAGATAACAATACTACTTTTCTCATCATATACAAACATTATCAATAATACCAATTAGTGAAAATGAAAAGGTTGATAACTTAATATAACCTAGTATCATTTGAAAAATTCATTTATTTTTACTCTTTTATGTGCAATTTCTCATATTCCTTAAAGCCCTAGTTAAAATGCTATAGCCATCACAATCATGACCGTCTATAGCAGGGATGGCGAACCTATGGCACGCGTGCCACTTTTGGCACGCAAAAGAATAAGTTTGGCACGGCGTTACTTGTTGCACTAAAACGTGATACAGTGAGATTACACAAAATTCATGAACTTGGATGACCTAATCTTGTCTATATTCGATTAAATGGAAATTGTAAAATTTTAATTGCGGCATAATAAATTTCAATTTAATTCAATATGGTTTCAGAAATTTATCAAACAAAGACAATATTTGAAAACTATTGAAAAGAAAAAAAATATTACACAATAGTAAAAATATTGATGGTTAAATTATGGAAGCTTGAATTTTAGAGCTGTGTAAAAAAAAAAACCGGACGTTTGCCATTTTAACAGTTTTTCCGTTGTATATATACATTCGAGTCATTATTTTCTCAAATGAACAATATAAAAACTCAAATAGTCATTTGTCAGATAACTCCGGTTCATATTGAATTCTGTTAAAATTAGCAGCGTATGTATATCAATGCAGTATATTATATAAATGTTAAAATGCAAAAATACAAATCGCATTAATTGTTTTTTAAATTAATTTCTAAAATATATTTGTTTCTATAATTATATAGTTTAAAATGTACATGTATGTTACCCATATTTTAAAAATTTTAATTAAAAAAATTAGTAATTTTGATTCATTATTTTTCCATCCACTAAATTTGTTTTTTAGTTGGCACGTTGTGGTTAGGTAAAATAAATTTTTTAACAAATTTGGCACTTGGCAGCAAAAAGGTTCGCCAACCCTGGTCTATAGCATTACCTATTTTATTACTTAATGTGTTTAAAAAGTTTTAATACCTACCAGTAATGATTGTGATAGTACCTTCTAGCTTCAGTTTGAAATTTTGTTCCTAAAGAACTTCTTGATAAAGATATGTGTTGTTCAATATTTTTGATGCACTTGTTGAAAACTCTTGATTATGTGCAAGGACTATTTCCCTGTATTTATGATAATTTGTCACGAAGGATTTGACACATGCATAATGTGAGTTCCATCGTGTGTCATTTGGCAACTGTGGTCAGTGTTGAATTTAGTTGGTGGCCCGGGGAGGACGTCCCCCCCCCCCCCCCCCCCCCCATAGCATTGAAATGTGCACCCTGGAAGATTTGAAATTTTATGCTTTTAATGGTTAAAAAGTGCATTTTTCCCTCCGGAACTCTACAATGTCCCCCACCCCCCGAAGCCACAGAAATCCCTCCCGGAGAAAAGTGTCTCAATTCAACACTGATTATGGCATCAGACATGCTTGCTCCACAATCCAACCATGTGCTTGGTGAGTATTCCGAAAATATGTACTTCTACAATTTGATTAAATACTGTATTTGGTGATACATCTTTTTCTACTAAATTAATTAGATGTACAGAACACCCATACGTAATAAGTTCTGGGTGTTTTACCTTTAAAATATTCCACATTTTTACCCAATTTTGTTTTCGTTATCAGTTATCACAGCAAAAACAGTACTATGCAAGTTTTCTTGACATTCTGTTATTGCTTCCTCCATGATGGCAGCACATTATTCTGATGTTTTTTTCTGTGACCCAGTATCAATCACTTTCAGTAGATGACTGCTTGTTCATATGTGTATTGTGACAGCTTGAATAGGATCATTCTTCACACTTGACCACCCATTCAATGTTAATCTGCTATTTTTTACTTTTCTATGAGCTGTTGGTCTACTTGCTGAACTGCTGAATCTAGAAGCTTCCCACTAAGATCTTTTGATGATGGATGTTTGTAACCAGGCTTTAATGTTTGAATCATGTGCTTGACAACATCAAGTTCAGCAACATTAAAAGATATGTTTGTAGCATAAAAAAACATTGATATTGTTTTGTCAATATTTTCTTTTTGATCTTCAGTAGTCTTAAATGAGCTTTTATTCTTTCTATTTTGTAACTTAGTTTTAAAAAGTAAAAACTAACAATGTTAGAGATCGACCTCAGTTATCCTATTCAAAAAACATAGTTTAAAAATATTAAAATGTGAGCGAAAAACCTGCCAAGAACCTTCCCATAGACTTAACATTAGCTTGCACATTTTTTCACATGTCTGATGTAGGCTCTTAAGAGTTAGTCTAAATAAAAAAAATTTGAATATTTTATTATTATAACACTAAATAAAACTCAAATATAACAGGTAATATATATATATATATTTCAAAGTTAAATAAAAAAAATTTCTTGCTTTGTCTCAAAAAATATGTACTTATGGTGAAAATACTGTTTAAAAATTGAAGTTTATCAGGAATTCATAGATAAAAAAAAAAAAAAAAAAAATCTATTATATTTCCATAATCAGGATTCATGCCAAGGAATAGTCACAGAAATAGTGTTGGCAGAAATAGTATTTAAAAAGAATGCAGCCACACTGTAAAAATAACAAGCAAAAAGCATATAAAAATAACAAACAAATTTATAATTCAATAAAATGTTGAATGATTGGCATTAAAATTCACTGGATGCAGCTAATTCTGCGTCAACATGGATCAGTTAAAATGTATATGTTTGATGTGAACCTCAGATACAGAAGATCAAATTATCTAATTATTGCCAACTTTGTTTGATTCTGGTTTATACCCTCACCCCCCGCCCTTTTTTTCCCCACAATTATGAAATTCTAAAACTTGATTTAAAAATTCTTTTTAATCTTTTTGATAATTCTTTCCTCTAGAATTTTTTATGAAAAGAAAATTGACAAATCACTTACAGCATTTGGCTGAATATATGAAGAAACATCATGTGGAACATTAGGAATAATTATTTCATTCTGCTAAAAGTAATTTTAAATTTTAAAAAAAAATTAAAATGATATAAGCCAGAATTGAATTCAGGTCACAGGAGTTTGACAATTTTTTCACATTAAAAACAAACTAAAATTTAATGGTCATATCTCAAACTATCCAATATGTCGCAACTGGATAAAATCTTTTATATACAGTAGAACCTCGATTATCCAATGTAATTGGGACCGAACCTACATCAGATAATCGAAAATTTATGTAACATCATCATCATCAACAATATGTAACATCATCATCGAACTGCTATTATGACTATTTAAACTACTAAATAAATATCTAAATTCAAATTATACATGAAAATAAATTTATTTTGAAACAAAAAACTTACAATGATTTAAATGGAAGCTTCATCTGGCGTAAATTGACTATCTTTTGCCTTGCAGCTCTGTCGCAAAATTTTCTTAAAAACATGACTTCAGAGGAATCGCACTGTTCTTGTTCCAACCAAGCAATGTTTTTTGAGAAACACCCAAAAGCATCATTATTACCAATCATTACTTGGGAATCATTCTCGTCTTCATCATCATCTTCATTTTCTTTTGGAGAATTTCAGACTTCTGCGAGAATTTCCTCATCATTAAGCAACTGGAAGACTGCACCTTCCGCATCAAAATTCAACCAATCTGTGATTTCTTTGATACCACAGTTTTCAAAACCTGGCCTCAGGCTAAAAAGGTTTGAAAATTCAGTAGCACCATCTACCGCAATGTCTAACATTTTCATCTGTGCCAGTTGAAAAATTCGGCAAAAGTTTTTGCCAACTTAGTCTTATTAGTGTCAATTGCGGCATAGATTCCCATGCTTCACTGATCATATAAATGCATATCAATGAAAAAAAAAAAGGTCAGGAAACCTACATCGGTTTACAGAGAGTTCTGGTTAAACGAGGGTTGGATAATCGAGGTTCTACTGTATCGGGATAATTAGGGACAAACTGCATAATATTTTTATTTTATTTAAATCAATTCATCACATATTTGGCTGTCTACTGAAAGATGAAGAATCAGAGCATGCTTGAAATTTTGAGAATGAATTCTAATCACGTACTTCTTATGCTATGTACATTTTAATTAACATTCTTTTTTTAAGGCATGTGAAGAAAGTTTATAATTTAAAATTTGTACTTCAAGACTAATTGTAGTAACATTTTTTTTTAAACTTTTTTTAATTTCCTTATGTATGCATTTTTTCATACTTTTTTTTAAGTTTATACGAATAACTTTTTTTCCTTCATTTAAGTTTTATTCAGTAACTTTTCCCACTTGCATTGTATGCAAGTTTCCCTTAAAATTTTGCAAGCTTAGAAAGATTAAATATTTAATATCTCATTGATAAATGTGAAATATACATTGTTATCTAAAAAGCAAACATTTATAGAATTTATGAAATGAATCCACTTTTCTTCTTTTACCATCCTTTTTTACCAAGCCTAAAAATGCATATAGCTGATTTGTTTTACCTTATTAGGATGAAAAAATGAAATATTGTAACACTTAAATATTTGTTTTATGAACAAATAAAAATTTCTACATAATAATTAAAATTTTATGAGTTTGAAGATGACGTAATTATATTTATTAGTACATTTTTGGAAATGTTCAAATTAAGACATCCATGTATTTGTGCATGTCTCAGGCAGATAACTTTTGTTGAAACTAAAAGTATTTTTATTACAATTTTGATCGGTTATGAATAACTGGGAGATTGGTGGAACTAAGTACATTTACATTTCCTGCATCAACTACAATTCATTCTTTAAACAGAATTGTCAGCATTTGGAAAAAATATATTTCTACAATGCATAATTATCAAAAATGCTGTTTTTTGTTGTTTTGCTGCTGTTTTATTTTCTATAAGGAGCAAAACACTTCTCAATATGTTAGTTTTCTAATGTTTTATAAGACTTCAACATAGAAGTGTATGCTACTCACCTAAATTATCTGTAAACTATCAAAAATAAAATTAATTTTTCATGTTTAATATATTGATTGATAAATTGCAGAATATTGAATGTGAAGCTATCTGCTTTCTTTAGAAACAAGCAAGCAACAACAACAAACAAACAAACAAAAACATACAAAATAGAGTGCAAAATCATTTTCCATACCACCATTCATTACCAAAGCAATTTATTTAAGTTTTTTAAAAGACTTCCTGTTTGAGAAATATGCTATTTAAAAAAATTACATGCAAATTATGTATTTTAAAAAATCCTATCCAATAGTTCAATACGGTATTGTTGACAGTGTATCGATTGATAAAATGTATTATAAGTATTCAATGAAAACAAAATCTGTCAATTTATGAATAAAAAATTTAACCATACCAATAGAACTGTATTGGAATTGCTGTAAGTGGTCTAAGATCACCCGATGCAATTTAGTTCCTAGTTCAGTTAAGACAGCTTCAACATTTTTGCCATCAAGAGTGACTTTTATCTTCTTCACACATTCAGTAATGAATTTTACAACTGAACTACAGGCCTAGAAATTAGCAAAAATAATTACCCTTAAATACAATACAAATAAAACATTTTTTTTTTAAACAAGACTTTTTAAAGAAGGACATTTTTTTTTTCATAAAATGAAAATCTAACATAATTTGATTCTTTTTTGTAAAACCTTAAGATGTTGAAAAGTTATTGGATTATTAAACTGTAAATATTCAAATACAGCTTATTAGATAATGTTATCATGTAACTACAGATAAAAATACGATTTTTTTTTTTTTTTAATTGTAAAAATTGCATTACCTTTATTAGTTAAAATATTATTATTTTTTTTAATCAGAAGATTGTGAATTGAAATACTCAATATAAAACTAGTATCACATCTAAAAATTAATAATATTAATTTTAATGTTGGTTTTAGTTTCTTTTGATAATTTTATAAGTAAACTAGGGCGCTCTGCCCCCTGCTCGCTACGCTCACCAACCCCCGTTCCGATTTCACAGCCTCTTAAAACATGGTAATGTATCCTGTTTTAAAAATATGATGATGATGATGATGATGATATCACGAACGGGTCGCCGTTCGTGATATCATCATCATGATATCATCATCTTCTGTAATCAGGTTATAATGCTTTTTATTTAACTGGTTATAATACTTTTTCATTTAATTAATCTTTTTTATTTTTAATATTCATGTGTAAACGCAATTTTTATGACGTAATTTTCTTTATTTCCTGCTTTCAACACGTAATCATTTAATTATTATTTTAAACTTTCATTATTGTTTTTAATAGTCTCGCGCAAATACAATTTTTATTTGAGATAAAACATAATCCTTTGTGCTTATTTAGAAATTGGCAACAATATAAAAAAATGACTTTTTCAATAAAAGATTTTTTACTCTATTTTTAAGGATTTTTTGAGTTTTTATTATCCGACCGTGATAATTTTTTTTTAATTTCTGAAAGCTTGTTATATTTCGCATCTGGTGGTATGATTTTCGAATACGTAGGAAGGCTAGAAAAAAAGTAATAGCTCCTCAAAGAAGTCCCTAGTAAAAAAGCGATGAGAATAACCCGGAATATCTATGCAGAATTTGATTGGTCCATTTCTAAATCGTTTTTGGCTCAATTCCAGATTACTTTTTTTTTAATATAGAAGGATTTGTTACCAAAAGTTATGAAAACAAACTCAATGAACTTTTGGTGCTTTTCTATTATGGGGTCTTGATGCTTTTTTAAAAAGCTTGGCAGAAAAAAACCAAGCAGGATATTTTATTCTCCTTCCGTTCAGTTGGGAAATTATTATTTTATATATTCGTTTCAAATATCCGAATTAGTGATTTTATAAATTAGTTTAATTAAATTTTACAAAAAAATAACAAAATGATATCAATAAATAATAATTACTATTAATTCCTTTTCCCCCCTTTCTTTTGCGTTTACATAAATGACGTCATTTGGACAAATTTAATCAAAATATTTTCAGTTTATAAATTAAATTAAATGCTGACAGACAATTGAATCCTGACGATAGAAATGTGATTTTTTTTTTCAAATTTTCCTGAAAAACATAATTTAATCACAATCTTGTCTTCATTATCGATTGAAATAAAAGATAAATTCAATTTCAATTTGAAAATGACAAATAAAAAGAAATCAATAATCCCTATCGGGATCCTTTTCAATTTTTTTCCCTTTTTTGTCACAAAAAAACTAAGTAATTAGTTGCCATCATTACAGAAATGTCATTAAAATTAGAAAAAAATTAATATCTCGAAAACTAATTCCAATTTCAAAATTCTATTACAGTAAAACCTCCATAACGGACACTCCCGAATAGCGGACACCTCTATTTAGCGGACGCTTTTGTGATCCCCAAAACCTGTATATCTGTACATTTTTAACTCTCAATTGCGGACACCTCCAAATAGCGGACAAATTCTGTGCTCCCGAGGTGTCCGTTATTCAGAGGTTTTACTGTACCAGTTTTGACTTCTGCGGATTTTTATGGACAATTAGTATTAATTTCACCATCAAGCGTTTAATATTTTATTAAAAATAGCCCTGAAACATAATCAGTCGTTTCATAAAATCGTTTCACAAATTTGTTTCATTAGGATTTTATATATATAGGGTAGATTAAGCATACATAATTGTCTTTTTATTACAAAAAAACAGAAAATATGATCCAACAAAACCACTTTATTGGTAATAATTTTATTATTAAAAATTATTTAAAAATATTTCTTTTTGAATCAAATTTGACAACTTTCTCCTGATCTATCCTCCCCAATCTAGAGATTAAAATTATGCTGGAGATGAAAATTAGCAGCAATTAAAAAGGTTTATCTGTCATCTCAAGTTTTAGAATATTTTGTGATTTAAAAATATACTTACAGCAGTTGATTTGTCAGCATCAAATGTTGCCATTTCTGTTTCAGGTTTAAAATCAGTCTTTTTCTGTTCAGATTGCAAAAGAAATTTAACCCAGCCTAATATTGAAGCAATGCATCTAGAAGATATTAACAATAAAGTTGAAAATGATTTCTCCTTGTATTAGTAAACATATGCAAGAATTTATACATGATGTAATTTGCAATATTGAAATTAGCAAATCAAAAATAAACATTTACAGGTCAGTCATTCCATGTACAATATAAGATGGACTGTGCCACAGCATTTTTTATTTTTATGAAATGTTGTAGGAAATATGTACCAATATTGTGAACACCAAATCTGCTTTTTGTATCTCTTTAAAAAAATTTTACCTGAGGTATAACCCTTTGTTCACATTGTGAAGAAGTAAAAGAAAAACACTATTTTTGAACTTTTTTTTGAAAGGCTGTAGAATTTTTACATGAATTAGCAGAATAATAAGATAGAGCTCATTTAAAAGGTTAAATATTGGAATTTCATTTGTATAAACCAGTGTTTCCCAAACTTTTTTTTTTTCATAACCCAGTTCACTGTCATACCTCTTTTTTGTAGTCCACTATCCTCCATTTCAACAAAAAAGTATTTCCTCTTACAAAAAATATGAAAAGAATTAGGGTTGGCACGTTTTTGCCAAAGGTGGTAAAAACCATGGAAAAAACCGGTAAAAACCGACCTGGCAAAAATACATTTTTGCCAAAGTGGCAAAAATAGATATGTTTTTTTACAGCGATGTAATTTATATACTTTTGTTTTTAATAATTTCAATTCTAATAATATGTAATTTTATTTTTTTATTTACCTTAGAATATTCAATGCATCATTAAAACAGCAATCTAAGTAGTTAGTATTTCTTAGTAAATAACTTACTGGTTTTGTTTTAAACTGTCATAATAATTAAACAATCAATCCTTATGCTTCAGTTAATTTTGTAGCAAAGTCTGGGAGAGAAATAGCACTTACCAATTTTGCTATGTTATGAGAACAACAGTAATTTGAAGTTAACAAAGTAAAAACAATAGAAACAAAACATTTTGCAAGATCATTCATTCTCATTTCCTATGATCAAATCAAGATTCAAGTCTATAGCCTGTATAATGGCAATGGGGAAAATGGTAAGAAAAATTACCTAAAAGATTAATTTGCCTATATTTGCAACATTAAATAATCAATTAAAATTATTCTACCCCTCCCCTCTCTTATACAGATTAATTTCATTCAATCCATGTGTTTTTTATAACCCCCCCCCCTAAAAAAAAAAAAAAAAAAAAAAAAAAAAGTTGTAGGAATTTTAAAAATTTACTTGGTATACTACTTGATTATCCCGTTGACCAAAAAACTATCTCCAAACTATAGATTAAATGCCAATTATGGATAATCATAAATGTCATTTTCACTTGACATTAAACACGTTACAAGTGTTTGTTACGTCATCATGTGAATTTTAATTTATTTTATTTGTATTTTTATTAAGGTTTTACTAATTTGTTTTTTCTTTCGTTATTTAAAATGAAACTTATGTCAATAAATGATTATCTCATGATATTAAAAGAGAAAAAAATATAACAGATTAGTTTCAACTGCAGTCACAAATTTTTGTCCACAAAATATTTTTATTTTTCTGTATTTGCTTCAAGCCTATATCTAATGTTTACATACATTTTATAGGTTTTTTTTTCTACGTTTTTTGACTAAATAAAGAGGATTGAATTCTTTACAATCTTCCGTTATGATATTTATTATGTTCCTTAATAAATTCGATTATTACATTTAAAATACTTACACTTAATTCACAAATTCAATATCTTAAAAATATCTGTTTGCTTATGGTTTAATTTAATAATTCTGCATTTAAACACGTAAACTGTTCTTTATATTATTTTGTCCTAAATAATCTGGATAAATCAAATTTTATATTTGCTATGTCGTTACGTCATGAGTGAAGTTTATCATTAAAGTAACCCTATTATTTAGGGATTTTTTTAAAATTAAAATTCATTCATTTTCCTAACTTAAAATAAAATTTTGGAATGGCAATATTTTTTCATTTGTACAGTTTGGTGAATAGTTTGGCGATTTGTTTAATTTGGTGAAATTGGTCAACGGGATAATCAAGTAGTACCATTTACTTCTATAAAGTATTTGTAAAAGTTATACCTAAAAGCTCAAATAAAGATAAAATGAAGATTGATTTGGCAAATGTTTATGCATTAATATTGTTTTTTATTATAGATTTTTTAAATGTAGAAACTGTTGATTTAAAATTTTTTTAATGTAAATTCATTTTAAAGGCAGCATTACTACATTAATTTGAGAAAAGTAAAAAGTTTTTACTTATCACCATCACATAAATTTATCTACAAAATTGATTATGATTTATTATTGATATTTTTTTATTCATATTACCAATGAAAATTATTTTAATTAATCAAATTAATATTAATGAAACATTTAATTAATATTCTGATTTAAGTCTCAATTATAATATTATACAAAATTATGTTATTTTAATATATTTATTAAATCCAGCCTTTTTGCCAATTTTTGCCGGTTTTTACCAGTTTTTGCCACTGTCCTGGCAAAAATACCATTTTGCCGGCAAATTGCCCAACCCTAAAAAGAATGATACAAACCAATTAATATGAAGTGTGATGCTGTTCTTGTTAACAAAAATAGGAGTAAATTTAAGAAAAATCTAAATAAGATAATAATGTCTTTGGTTATTAAGTTTTGGATCAAAAATTAATAATAATTATCAGTATATAAGTAAATCATTTTGGATCTATTTTTATACCAACTTTCCAACATCTCATTACATGTAGTAAAATAGCACTTTTATTTTTTCAGGTCAATATACTTTATTAAACTAAGCATTATTTTTTTTGTAAAGCAAATTAAAAAAAATAGTTAAGCTAAATATTAAAGGAACATAATAGTATAAACATACTAAAATATACCAGTTTTAAAGGACTTGTGAATAAAGTAACAGAAATCGAAATAAAGTTCAAACTGTCACATTTTTAAGAACAAAAAATGTTGAAATGTTAACGATTCATTAACAAATTAATGACTTCTTTTAAATCAGCTTTACAAGTAAAGTTATTAAAATGGTGGCTGCTGCTACTGCCAATTTAATAATTATACCATACTTTAAATAAAATCTGTTCAAGACATAACTACAGCCGAAATTCACAGGCTTATCTCTATCTATAACATTTAAAACTTGCTAAATTTGCTTTTGAATTTTGTAAAAAGGAAAAACAAAAACAAATATACTCATTATAACTATTTAATTGTTAATAGAAGATTTAAATTACTCGGTTTTTCACTGATGATGACTGAGTAAGTTCGGTTGAAAACGTTTTGAATTTTTAAAAGGACTTTAATGTGCTTTTAAATGTTTTTACGCACCTTCAAGCAATATATTTACATTTATTTGTATCTATATGAATTTTAATTATTAAACAAGGTGAAATCGCACTGAAATTTTAACTTTTTATGAAATCTTGTCAAAATATAAAGCTATGTATACATATTTTCGGTACCTTTCAAGACCAGTATGTAGTTTAATTTCCATTTCTTCAACAGTTTTCTTCTTCTTCAGTAAACAATCTCCATGCTTAGGAGTAGAGCTACAAATAATAAATAATACTTCTAAATTTCACAAAAAAGAAAAATATTTAGCAGTATTTTAAAACATGAAAATCATCTTCAAAGTCATAATATAATGCCAATAACTAAAAATATGGTAATATTTTTCGAGTTTTAAAAAATTTGTAAGGCATTTTTTTCGTATATTACTTATTTAGTAGCATGATAAATTTAAAGTTAGTATAAGAAAAAATAATTTTATAAGCTCCACCTTATTTTTTTAATTGCTATAAATTAATTAAAGATATATATATATATGACAAGCGTAAATAACTTAAATGCTTACTAGCTAAAGAAATGAAATAAATAACAGTAAAATATATTGAGTTCTAAATGTTCATACAAAGATAAACATGTTTCAATAAAATATAAATTGTTATTATAAATGTTTTAAACAATTTGGGATTAAAAAATAAATATGACAACACTAAAATATTTAATTGACAAGTAGACATTTTCTATGCAATAATTAAAATTTATGAGTTTGAAGAGATTGTCATTCTATTTCTTATAAATTCTTGGAAACATTCAAATTAAGACATTCATGTATTAGTGAATTTATTTACAGTATGAAACCATTTATCCGGAATCCAGTTATCCAGAATGTTATTTCCAATTGAATGATTTCAGAACTTCTCCAGAAAAAAAAGTGCCACAGTGCTAGTTTGATATGTTCATTGTTTCATACATTACTCACATGCATGTTATAATTTAATTCCAATATCTAGGATTTTAAATGGAAGAATATATAGTTAGATATTGGGAGGTTTGATTTTTATGCAGAAATGTTGTTGGGGAAGTGTTATGCAGAAACAATGGATTCCAATAAATTGTCTTTTCTCAAATTCTGAATAAATCTTTGATCTTGATTGGATTCCAATTCTTAATCTGTGTAATATAACAATTAATTTGAAATTAAAAACAATGCCACAGCCACATATATTCTACAAATAGATATTGCTTTAATGCCCAACCAGTTATCCAGAAAAACCAGTTATCCGGAATACACGTAACACCAACCATTCTATACTGTATACATCTTTCAGGAAGGTAACTTTTGTTGAAACTAAAATTATTTTAATAAATCTTTTTGTTACAATTTTGTTCAGTTGTGATGAGGAGACCCAGTTTTCAAGAGTTGAAAATTGTTGGCACTTTGAAAAGCAAGTTCAAAAATAAACTAAGTAAAATTTGAAAGCAAGTTCAAAAATGAACTAAGTAAAATTTGCATTTATTGTACAAACTACAAAATTCATTCATTAAAGAGACTGTCAGCATTCTAATTGAATGTTTCTATTGAATACTTATGCTATATTTTTATCAATTGAAACATTGTCAATACACTATTGAACTATCAAATCTGAAAAAACAAAAAATATTTAAAAAAAATTGTTTACACATAACTTTGTTAAGTAGCATATGTCTCAAACATGAAGTCTTTTCAGAAACTTAAGTAAATGGTTCATATAAAATCAATTATATGAAAACTTATGCCAACAACTGGTATAATCAAAACTGGTATTTATTAACTTATTTTTTCAATAAAATATTTTCTTTAAATTCACATATGTAAATCAATTATAAACCAGCTATGTCAATTTCTATAAAATCAATAATGTGATTGATGACCTGTAATAATAATTATTATTATTATTTTATGTAGTTTTAGGTAGCTTTCAATACAAAAAAGTATAAAGCTACCTATTGCAGCCGTTCGGAGGAAAGCAATTCGGGAAATTTTCGATATATTTTCACCGATCATGACCCCCAGACCCCAAAACCACACTCCGTTCAAATGTTGATTTATATATATATATAACCATAAATGAAACATTACCATAACACCATCTTAAACTATGAAATAATGATTAAGTATGTAATAAATAGTTGTCAATGAAAGTATTCCCCAACACACTGAATATGGATACTAAAAACTTATTTAAAAGAATAAGAAATTAAATTAAAAATTGAATAAATGGAATTGAATGAATGAAATGAAATTTGTGGAATTTAGACAGAATTATTAAGTCCCAAATGCCTAAATACCACAAATAAAATGAAATGAGTGGTTTCATCATCATATTAGCCATAACATTGCTAAAGAATATGATTTTGGGACTACCTACTCATAAACATTGAATCAAACCTGTGAAAAAATAAAAAATAAATACAATATTAAAAAGGAAAGAAGCCATACCTATAATATACATATAAAACATGAAATAGAGTCAGAAAGTTTATTATCCATTTGGATTAAAATAGATACCTGTTCACCACATGAACCAGACATGAACACAACCAAAACGAGGGAATGGATTGCAAAAAATCATTACATGTTGCCAAATTTAGATTTAGAAAATGATTACTATGTTGCCAGAAAAGATTTTAGAATAATATGAATATTATTGTAAAGCAACAGGAACATTGGTGCTGCCATCTATAATGGTAAAAAGTGAATATACGCTGAATAAAAAGAGTATTGGATGAAAATTAATATTTAAAAATTAAACCATATACTATCTAAAGATGATAGCAATTAGTTAAATAATAAATAAATGAAATTAATTAATAAATAGAATATCCAATTATATTAAAGTAATGGATGTATTAATGAATAATTCTATGTTAAAAATAAGATGGAAAAATTAATAATTAAAGCAACATAAAAATATATGTACCATGAAATCACATAGCAACTATTAAATAGCTGTGCCAAAAATGCAACATCACATAAATTAAATTAAAATATAATACTAAATATTTGAATTAAGATACAAAGGATTTAAAATTAATATTAACTAGCTGTTACCCGTGACTTCGTTCACGTAACATTAAAAGAAAAATAAATGTACTAATCAAGCAAAATATTTCACTCCTGACAATTAAAAACGTAAATAATTAACTAACTCTTTATCACATTTCATAGAAGAAAATACGATATTTCTTTGTTATAGGGGCCTTGACATAAATCAGTTTAAAAAAGGTAAAATTTTGTGCCAAATAACAGCGAAAAGGAAACTGCAACCAATGGAAAAAGGACGGCCAAATAAAATCGTGTAAATTGACGAATTGGGTAAAAAGAAATGTCAATTTTACCTGATAAACCATTTTACTTTTAACGACTTTGAGAAACGTTTTAACAGCCATCATTTAAAAATAATTCCTTGGAAATAGTATATGCTTATATATATAGTTGTGAATAGGGAGGAATAATTCTACACCTAAATACAAGGAGCTTCAATTGCAAAGCTTTTTGCAGCCCAAAATTACATGCAAACGTAACATTTAAATTGCAAAGCTTTTTGCAACCTAAAATTATATGGAAACATTACTTTTGCATGTAATTTTCATTGCAAATTAGCATTTATTGCGGTTCAAATTAAAATTAATTTGGGTGCAAATTACATGTAAATGTTACGTTTGCATGTAATTTGAGGTTGCAAAAAGCTTTGCAATTGCAAGCGTTACATTTGCATGTAACAGCAAATTTGTGTCTTTGGTTTAATCTATAGCTGAAACAAATCTTGATTTCTTGACAATATGCTGACAGGCGATTTTTCTCTGCAGAATAAATTGATTCATAAAGTTTGAATATGTGGAAATATGTTTTTATTTTTCGGAAATTTTACTGTAATGAAGATTTTTTTTTCACCAACTATTCAAATTGAAAATAAAATAATTTTTTTCAGTTTTAATGAGAAAATGGCATAAAAATATATTAATCCGTTTTATTTCTCCTTTTTTATCCACAAAAATGGAGTAATTTAAGTACCATTTTTAGAGAAATTTCGTTAAAATTTACAAAAAAATATTAATATCTCGGAATCTAATTCAAAATTTTAAATTCTCAGAGTTTATATGACATCCTCGAATCAATGATAACCGGCATTAAGTAAATCACGTTGCATTAAGAGGAGTAGTTGCGAAATACACACAGTCAGATTTTAACTTAATAGACTTGTGTTCAATTTTCTTTTCCTAATAATCCTTACTGATGCTTGTATTATTAATCACAGAGTTCAGAGATGAAATGGAGATGAAATGTTCATGTTTGGTGTGATGCTGAAAATGCAACCCTACAGTCGGCCCAAACAACTGGCGGCTTGCTTTGAAAACCTCTCCCCGTCCAATGAATCCAGTCATTGTTCCACGTGCAGCCTCATTCCATCCAATGAAGTCAGCCCTTGGGTCTAATGATTTGAGAGATAACCGGCTTCATATTGCAAGTCGATTTTACGGTTCATGACCTCTCTATTCTTTCACTGTACTCAGTGATTGTTAATGTATGAAACTGATACACGCTCCATTTGAAACATATTTAAAAAATCCCGTTTTATTATGACGCCACTTTGATCCCAGAGAAATCTCTTTTCAATGATATAATTCTTGTTAATTTTCTTTTCCTGGCAATAATGACGTGAATTTTAGCAGAAAACTCACATCTGTTTGTAACTGATATTCAAGCTTATTATTAATCAGTATCAAAAAAATATTTCAGTTATTCATCTTAAATATGACGTCCATTATCTATGTACTTTTATTATACACTGATAGTCATGCTCTTTGTAATATTACGAATATTTGAAAATACATGTTTTATTTATGACGTCATATTTGTTCAAGCCAAGAAGGATCCTTTTCATAGTTCCATGGTTCAAGCGAAATCTTTTTCTTAATATAATTATTGTTAATTCTTCTTTCTAATTATAATGCAGTTTTTGACAGAAAAAGATCTTTTTAATGTAACCGATATTCATATTTCATGTATAATAACAAATACTCCATATTGTTGTTTCAAATATCACAGAAATTTATCTTCTTTTGAATTATTTTCATTTTTCCCGTGAAAATCGCTCAATTGAAACTTATTTGTTGAGGAAAAATTATTTTTCCGCATTTTTATTTATTGGCAACGATCAAAGCCCTAGCAACGATAAAGTAAAATGGTTAAATTTTATCTAAAAATGTCCATTGATTCTCTATGAAAATAATCAAATTTTGAATTATTAAGAAACGTATTTGAATAAAATAAACAAAAACCAGTCTATGTTCATTTCCGGGTTATAATCCACCAATATGCAAAGATACAGGGCCATTAATTTCTCCATTTTGACGCTGGCTTCAGCCTAACATTTGCACATAAACGGATTTATAATATTACTAGCTGTTACCCGTGACTTCGTTCACGTAACATTAAAAAAAGAATAAATGCATTAATTTAGTAAAACATTTCACTTGATAATTAACAACATATATAATTAACCACAGCTTTACCACATTTTATAGAAGACCATATGGTATTTCTTTGCTATAGGGGCCTTGACATAACCCAGTCTTAAAAAAGTGAAATTTCATGCCAAATAATATATACAATCGCGAAAATGAAACTGACACTAATGAAAAAAGGAGAAGGTTGCTGGAAAGTACTTTAAATTCTGTCCAACTTAACCTCGATATTTTCTCTATCGCGTCAAGAACACTATAAGCAAATAAATACCGACGACACAAATCTGATAATCTAAATTTACATATTTTTGTTAGTATATATAAGATTATTTTAATTTATTTCATGCGCTTTAAATTTTTTACGCTTTCTCTAGGGTTAGGTGTAGAATAAATGTACTTTCTTATTATTTTATTTTGCCATTTCTATTTATTCTATTTTCCATTCATTCCATTTATGGATATTGATTTAATTTACATATTCGTGTGAAAGAATATTCTTTAAAGTTATTATCAGGATTAGTTTAGGATACGATTAGGGTTAGGATTAGGAATAAAAATTGAACGACAATGGCATGACCGATTCAGGTTTAAAGTATGAAACAGGATGTCTATTTACATCATGAAGCAATAAGAAAATTAGAAAATTATCGGCTAATATTTTTTAATATGTTTTACAGTCATAGTTGGCATCCAAGGTGAACGGGGAAATGATCATCTGAAATACCATTAAGTGTTTACCACGCAAAAAACAAATCTGGTTACAACAATGTATTTAATTTTGCGCCAAATTTCACTTGATAAAAAAAAAAAGGGCAAATTGACTATGGACTTAATTTTAGACCCCTAACCTTCCTATTCTCGGAAATTTTCTACCTATATGTAAAAAAAAAAATTCTACTATATAGAACGCGCTTTCACGTTTATAATGTTATGAATTGGCACGATCGGCTTGTTCAAGTTTACACAATTCGGCTGGAAGAAAAGATTCATTACTTTTTGATTTCTTCTTTGCTTTTGCATTACGCGAATTTGTTGGTAAAATCGACTTTCTTTTCGATAGCATTCTTGTTTTTAACACTTTCCAACCTAGTTGAAAAGTGTTTATGACTTCAGTTTGTCTGCCGTCTGCCGTATGGCCGTCTTTCCGTGTTCTAACTCCCGTAAATAGGCTCGGATTGCTCTGCAATTTTTATATGTTATTGTCGTTATCTATAGGATGTTCCCTATTTCAACGGAAGTGTGTAGTACTTATAGTTTTTTTACAGGGACACTCAAAAGAATTCCGTTACATTGCGGTCTATGGGGAAAAATCATTTGCGGTTTATTTAAATAATGTTTCACTATTTGAAACGCATTGAAATTTATGTACACCACTAAGGTGCATTAGAAGAAGCTTATTATGGAATAGGGTGTGCATAGCACTTATAGTTACTTTACAGGGACAGTCAAAAGAATTCCGTTACATTACACCTATGGAGAAAAATCGTCTGCGGTTTAATTAAATAATGTTTCACTATTTTAAAAGCATTGAAATTTATATATATCACTAAGGTGCATGACAAGAGGCTTACTACAGAGTAGTGTGTGTATAGCAGTCATCGTTCATTTACAGGGACACACAAAAGAATTCTCTACTGTCTGTTAACAATAATTCCTGGAAGTGCGTTTTAAGTTACTGAACGCGATTTTAAGTTTAACTCGCTTTTTATCTATTATGTGGTGTGTATAAATTCTGTAGATCCTATACAGGGAAGCACTAAAGTTCGCGAACATATTTCCGTTTATTGACAGGAACTCCAGCTGGAGAATTTTAAACTGTGCTACGCGTTTCCTAACTGAACTAAAATTTAGCATCCTATCAAGTATATACACAAATCTATAGATCCTATACAGTGCTGAATAAAAGTATTCGGATATTTTTCCGAATATTGTATATGTTGGAAATTCCTGAAATTATGTTTTTAAATATGTTATGCGTTTTCCAAATTGTTTACTTAGATGTTATCTTTCAGCTTATTAAACGGTATGATTTGTAAAATTAATTTGGAAGCGTTGGAAAGTGTTACATAATGTATGCTTGACGCATGATTTTTCATTCTTGTTTAAGTTTAAAAAAGATTGTAATTTTACTTAAACATTGCTTTAAAATCTATGCAATTTTTCTTATCCTACAAGACTTTACAAAAATCTATTAAGAAACAACTTTAAGAAAAGTTATATTTAAAAACGACAACAAAGTTTTTCCTATTTTAAAACTAAAAGAAATATAATATTAAATTCCGGTTCGAAACGACGATTTACAAATGTGTTTCGATTGTGGGAAAATGATAGAGGAAAAATGCTGTTACTTCGACATAACCATATTAAATCTTTAGCTTTTATGAGAAAAGCAACTTTCTTTTAAAAAATATAGTTATTTTTATTAAGATTTTCTGATTTTCGATACGGATAATTTTGCGATGCATATCATTGACATTCCAATATATATAGTTTTTAATTTTTAATTTTTTTTTTTACTTTTTAAGATTTAAATTAAAAATATGGTAACTTTATGTTAGCAGTGTGCAGACGATAAATCGCCAACCTATCCTATCATTTGTATTGAATTCATTAAAAATATAAATCTTTCATTCATTTCATTTAAAACACAGAACTTTAATTTACAACACATACATTACGTACATTTAAAATAATTCCTTTCATGTGAAAAAGAAAAAGAAAAAAATAAGAGAAGTTAATCACAAATAATTTGATAACCCAAGATCATTTTATTTTAACATCAAAACAAATCAATTTTATTTTTCTATATATGACATCATATTCGCTTGCTTTCCATACTTACTTGCATTTATGCACTTTGTATTATTATCAAATATTTGAAAACGCACGTTTTATTTCTAATATGACATCATTTCATATTCTGTTTAATTCTTAAATAATTCATTTCCTTTTCATTTTTCACATGGAAATTTTTCACGTGAAAATAAATTGTTGATTAAAAATTATTACTCAGGGGTTTTATTTCATATTGGCAACGATAAAGTATTAGCAACGGTAAAATAAATTTAACCATTTTAAAAAAAGCTGCAAAACCGGGCCCTTTGGGCCAAACCAACCAACCATTTTAAAATATACGAAAAAATGTCCATTTATTCTCTATGAAAATAATGAAATTTTGAATTATTAAGAAAAATATTGAAATAACAAACAAAAACCAGCCTATGTTCATATGAGGGTTATAATCAACTTATATGCAAAGATACAGGATAATTAAATACTTCATTTTGACGCTGGCTTCAGCCTAACATTTGCACACAATCAGATTTATAATATTACTTGCTGTTACCCGTGACTTCGTTCACGTAACATTAAAAAAAGAATAAATGCATTAACGTAGTAAAACATTTCACTTGATAATTAACAACATATATAATTAACCAAAGCTTTATCACATTTTATAGGAGACCATACGGTATTTCTTTGCTATAGGAGCCTTAAATTACCCAGTCTTAAAAAAGTGAAATTTCATGCCCAATAATATATACAATCGCGAGAATGAAACTGCAACTAATGAAAAAGGAGGACCAAGTAAAATCGTGAAAATCAAGGAATTCCTCTTCGTAAAACGAAAAACAACACTGGCAGAATTCTTCTATACAACAGTGCATTTTAGGTGGTATTTGGTGTACAATTTGTATATGTGTGCATTGCTAAATGGACATTATTATATTGTTTATTTGCATAGACATATGTTATATATTTCTTACTACATTATCTTGTTTATGTATATATTAAATTAAGTGCTTCACGCTAAGTGGTGTAAATAGTGAACAAACTGCTTGCGGATTTTATAAATTGATAGATATTTCACAAAGATATAACAATCTGATGCGATTCTAAAATGTAAATAAAGGTTGCTAGAAAGTACTTTAAATTCTGCCCAATTTAACCTCGATATTTTCTCTATCGCGTCAAGAACACTATAAGCAAATAAATACCGACGACACAAATCTGATAATCTAAATTTACATATTTTTGTTAGTATATATAGGATTATTTTGATTTATTTCATGCGCTTGAAATTTTTTACGCTTTCTCTAGGGTTAGGTGTCGAATAAATGTACTTTCTTGTTATTTTATTTTGCCATTTCTATTTATTCTATTTTCCATTCATTCCATTTATGGATATTGATTTCATTTACATATTCGTGTCCAAGAATATTCTTTAAAGTTATTATCAGGATTAGGATAGGATTCGATTACGGTTAGGATTAGGAATAAAAATTGAACGACAATGGCATGACCGATTCAGGTTTAAAGTATGAAACAGGATGTCTATTTACATCATGAAGCAATAAGAAAATTAGAAAATTATCGGCTAATATTTTTTAATATGTTTTACAGTCATAGTTGGCATCCAAGGTGAACGGGGAAATGATCATCTGAAATACCATTAAGTGTTTACCACGCAAAAAACAAATCTGGTTACAACAATGTATTTCATTTTGCGCCAAATTTCACTTGATAAAAAAAAAAAAAAAATTGACTATGGACCTAATTACAGACCCCTAACCTTCCTATTCTCACAAATGTTCTACCTATATGTAAAAAAATTCTACTGTATAGAACGCGCTTTCACGTTTATAGTGTTATGAATTGGCACGATCGGCTTGTTCAAGCTTACACAATTCAGCTGAAAGAAAAGATTCATTACTTTTTTATTTCTTCTTTGCTTTTTCATCACGCGAATTTGTTGGTAAAATCGATTTTCTTTTCGATAACATTGTTGTTTTTTAAGTTTAAAAAATATTGTAATTTTACTTAAACATTGCTTTAAAATCTATGCAATTTTTCTTATCCTGCAAGACTTTACAAAAATCTATTATGAAACAACTTTAAAAAAAGCTATATTTAAAAAAAAAAAAAAATCCTATTTTAAAACTAAAAGAAATGTAAAATTAAATTCCGGTTCGAAACGACGATTTACAAATGTGTTTTCGATTGTGGGAAAATGATAGAGGAAAAATGCTGTTACTTCGACACAATCATATTAAATTTTTAGCTTTTATGAGAAAAGCAACTTTCTTTTAAAAAATATAGTTATTTTTATTAAGATTTTCTGATTTTCGATACGGATAATTTTGCGATGCATATCATTGACATTTGCCATCCAATTTTTTTTTTTTTTTTTTTTTTTTTTACTTTTTATAATTTAAATTAAAAATATGGTATCTTTATGTTAGCCGTGTGCAGACGATAAATCGCCAACCTATCCCATCATTCGTATTGAATTCATTAAAAATATAAATCTTTCACTCATTTCATTTAAAACACAGAACTTTAATTTACAACACATACATTACGTACATTTAAAATAATTCCTTTCATGTGAAAAAGAAAAAGAAAAAAAAAGAAATTAATCACAAATAATTTGATAACCCAAGATCAATTTATTTCAACATCAAAACAAATCTGTTTTATTTTTCTATATATGACATCATATTCGCTTGCTTTCCATACTTACTCGTATTTATGCACTTTGTATTATTATCAAATATTTGAAAACGCACGTTTTATTTCTAATATGACATCATTTCATATTCTGTTTAATTCTTAAATAATTCATTTCCTTTTCATTTTTCACGTGGAAAATTTTCACTTGAAAATAAATTGTTGATTAAAAATTATTACTCAGGGGTTTTATTTTATATTGACAACGATAAACTATTAGCAACGGTAAAATAAATTTAACCATTTAAAAAAAAGCTGCAAAACCGGGTCCTTTGGGCCAAACCAACCAAGCCAACCAACCATTGTAAAATATACGAAAAAATGTCCATTTATTCTGTATGAAAATAATGAAAATTTTAATTTTTAAGAAAAATATTGAAATGAAATAAACGAAAACCAGCCTATATTCATTTGAGGGTTATAATCAACTTATATGCAAAGATACAGGATAATTAAATGCTTCATTTTGACGCTGGCTTCAGCCTAACTTTTGCACACAATCAGATTTATAATATTATTAGGATTAGGATTAAATATTGAAATTAAGTAGTAACATATAATGTTTCTTCATACAAAGTTTAAAAATTATATACACTTAATATAAGTGGTAAGGGTAGAACGTTTAATAAAAATTAAAACATATATTACATTAACACTTTAGAAAAGTATACATTATATTAGAAGTTAATATGATATTGTCCACCGTAGGCATTAATCCATATGCATTAGATCAAAAACATTCTTAATATTAATGAATATAAATTCATTTAAATTAATTAAATAATGAATATGTAAATATAACTAAATTAATATACATATAAAAATATCACATCACAGTCCATTATAAAATGTGTAATATCAAACGTTTGTGTAAATCAAAATGCCCCATTTTTTTTTTTTTTTTAAATATAAATTAACCATGCGTTTTTACCATACAACTCTGCCACACACCTCCTCAATCCAACATCTACCCACCCATCCGTCCTATTATAATTTTTTTTTTTTTTTTTTTTAAATACTATTTTCTAAGATTATAGGATTTTTTTTATACCTTTTTTAATGCATGTGTTAATTTGGTTGCAAAGATCATTTAAGAACTAACTATATATTAAAGAATATATGAATTTTTTTGAAAAACCATGTTGTAATGCATCATAGATAAGTTTTTTAATATTGTTGTTAATTAGTTGAGAAGAACATAAACTTTTTATTCTATAAATATGATTAAGGAGTATATTACGATAGGCAGAATTATGAAGACATGATTTAAAATTAGTAAATGAATTAACTTTAAATTTAAATTCTTTACGTTTATCAAATAGATCAATTATTGTTTTGTTTTCTTTAAGTGTAATTTTAAGATCTAAAAAGTTAATAGTATTGTTAGAAAGGAGGTTTTCCGTTAATTCTAAATTAGTAGGATAATCAACTGGAAATATAGAAATATTAGTGTGATCAGTGGAAATTAATATTATGTCATCAATATAACGATATAAATGTATATTACTGTTAATAAAAGTATGTTCATAATGATACAAGTATAAGTCTAAAAGTAACATGTACATCCCCCTTGTGGTATACCGACTTTCTGTAAATATAACCTATATATATATATATATATATCTGACCTATGTCATATGATAAAACTCGTATTTATAAATCAATTTGGATGAAACTAATTGTGTGTATTAAGCTCACCAATGTCTAAACAGAGTTCGTTGGCCAGCTTGGTCCGCCATCTTGTTTCAAGATGACGGCCACTGAAAGATTTAAAACTAAAATAAATATACAAAAAAGTTAAAAATTTAAATTTATTTTTTAATTAAGTGTTAGGCATTGATACAAGGATGCCAGAGCATTTTTTGTTTTACCTCTATCTGAAAAAATGGCTGAGATAGAGCAGTTTGAAATTCTAGGGTGGCTGACATTTTGAAACAAGACAGCATATTACAAAAAACCAACGATTAATTTAGGAGTTTTAGTGAACGCGATTTCTCGCAAATTATTTTCTTTCATTGTTGTAATCATTTTCTTAATCATACGCATAAAACTATATAGTCATATCCGTTAGAGCCAAATTCTTGCCAAACTTGGCGACAATTGGCGAAATATCGCCAAATTTGGCAACCAAAATAAGTTTTCATAAATGAAGCCAATTTGGCGAATTTCTTATTCAAATTCAGTATTAACGAATCTTTTGTAAACGGTTTCTTTGCATGTTAGCTTGCTGTTTTCGAGTAACATTAGCTAAAATTTTAATATCTTATATAGGAAAGCTACCTTTTCCTCCCAGTATAGGCCGGAAGGACTTTTTTTAATACTATTTTCACAAAAATCTGAATATCAGGCAAATTTTCTTTGAAAAAGTTAAAAAACAAGGAGCCACACTTAGTGCAGTGTTGACAATCACTGGCAAATTTAAAAGAATGTGATGTATTTTTATAAAATGTTACATATGCAAAAACACATCTTCGTAAAGTTAAACAATTCAATGGTGGATTTATTTTCAGGCTGATAAACTTTGATTCCATAAAGATTGTTTTTTTTTTTATTTCAACTGTAGAACAATCTTCTATGCCTCCAGTTACTTTGACTCTTCATAAGGAATTACAAAGAAGGAGCTTTTAAAATCACACAGAAAGCAAACACAGTATAGACCCCATTTATCCAGAATGGTCAAAACCAGATGCATTCTGGATAACTGACTGGGTATTAAAATAACACCCAATTAATTATAAACTTGTAGAATATCTATGGTTGTAACTTTATGTCCAATTTAAAATTAATTTTCAAACAGGGTTTGAGAAAAAGGGATAGTTTGTAAGATTTAAAAAAAAAAAAAAAACAATTCTGCATAGAAATCAAAATGCTTCCATTTCAAATCTTGGCCATGATAACATGAAATACTAATTAAAATGAAGGAATAGGGAATCTGAAAATAAGATTTGCTACAGGTCAAACAATTAAATTGATTTTTAAACATTTCATGAATTTTCTTTGATCTGCTTAAAACTTTATTTTCATTTCAAGATCTTTGAAATAATCATAATACAAGATTCATCCACAAAACTATTTTGCTCCATGCATCTGATTCTTTGGTTAACTCGCATATATTTCACAGAACTCTTACAACTCACATACGAATTTTTTTTTCCTCTACTTCCTTTGCCTCGTAAGAATTACGCTCGCTAACACCAGTCCAGACCCCACAGGTTCGAAAAACATGCTCATTTGCTCAGTTTTAAAATATCTACCTGATTACGGAACACTGAATGATATTATCACAAACAGTGATGATCTTCTATAATCAGGTTGCCATTCATTTCTCTTTGACTGAAGTATTTTTTGGTTTCCAAGGCTGCATCCACTGCTGTCACAACAGCTGTTGGCTGTTTTCATGATTAAGAAAGATCAATTACACATTTGAAAATCAGATTGTATAAAATGGTTAAGTAAAAAATTTTGCTGCCTCCCAGACTTTTCTAACATTTAGAAGAAAAGTTTTCTTTTAGATGCTATAAGAAAATGGTTTTAAATATGATGTAATTTTCAACATTAAATGCTTTTCTCACATAATAGCTTAATTATTTAAAATTTTTCTTTATTTTTTAATATTTACATGTAAATAAATTTTTCAATTGAAAGTGTTTAGATCTATTATTTGGGCTTTTAAAATCTGGCAATACTAGATAAAAACAGCTATTTCGAACTACGAATTAAATCTCTAATCAGATAATGAAATTTTTAATAAATAATCAGTCCAGTGTGAGTATCACTCGCACATAAAGGGTTACATAGATTAAATTTATTAATTTTAACAGAAACAATGAATATTTCTCACTCTAAAACAAAGACCTTATACAAAGTTTAAACTTGGCAGAGTACCAACCATGCTTCGGAAAGAGATTGCAGAGTTGCTCATGAGAAGTCAGCTGTCAATCATATTTGAGTTAACAGTACGCAATTTTAATGCAATTAACCCCCCCCCCCCTTTCCCGTAATTTTTTTCCTAACAATATTTGTGAATAGCTAATTAATATTAATAATCCATAAATGTGTGGCTCCATTAGCCTTTATAACTCTGCCGAGTTAGAACAGTGTTTCAGCGTGTTTATCATACATTTCTATATAAAACTACCAGTTTTCATGTTTTTATAAGCAATAGTTTTTGCAGAATAAGCTGAGAAAGTGAAAAGGTCACAATAAGTGCAATTACAGCAGTAGCAGCATTAGTTATTTTTTTAATGAATAGAGAGATACTTTAAAAATATATTCGCTAAATACTCATCTTCAGTGTTGTCATTTAGTTGAGGATTTGAAGACGTTAATGTCGTGCAAAACGAGATTTTAGAATAGTTCAATATTAAAATTAAAATCAAAGTTAAATACTCACATAACTAAAGGTACTATAGTGTCTCCAAACTGCTTTTCAAATAAATGGTAGATAGCATTACATTGGCGGATCACATCAAAAAAATAAATCTCTGGAGGGGTCTTTGGTTCAGCTAATGGAATTGCTGAAAAATAAATTTATAAATGTACTTTAAACCTTAAACAATTTTAATTATGCAAGTCAAAATTTCACTGTAAATATAAAAATGTTTATAATTTTTTTTCTAATAAAAAAAAAAAAAAAATTAACTATTGAACTTCCTGTTTTGGTTGCTAGTACAATAATGATCACTGTACATTAAAAAATATTTTGACGTAAGTAGCAAAAGTGAATTACGTCTTGAAAGGCCATTTTGAACTTCTGGAGATTTTACTTTTGTTTTTCAGTTTAACAATGAAATTATAAAAATTTGGCACTTTTAGGTAGCTCTCAATACAAAAAAGTATAAAGCTACCTATTGCAGCCATTCGGAGGAAAGCAGTTCCGGAAAATTTTTATATATTTTCACCGATCATCACCCCCAGACCCCAAAACCACCCTCCGTTCAAATGTTGATTTATATATATAGATATATCCATGTGACCTATGTCATACGATAACGCTCGTCTTTATAAATCAATTTTGATGAAACTAATTGTGTGTATTAAGCTAACCAATGTCTCGACAGAGTTCGTTGGCCAGCTTGGTCTGCCATTTTGTTTCAAGATAGCAGCCATTTAAAAATTTAAAACTAAAATAAATATACAAAAAAATAAAAAATTCAAATTTATTTTTTAATTACGTGTTAGGCCTTGATACAAGGATTCCAGAGCATTTTTTGGTTTACCTCTATCTCAAAAAATGGCTGAGATAGAGCAGTTTGAAATTCTAGGGTGGCTGACATTTTGAAACAAAACAGCACATTAACGCGATTACTCGCAAATTATTTTCTTTCATTGTTGTAATAATTTTCCCAATCATACGCATAAAACTATATATTCATATCCATTAGCGCCAAAATTGCCGACATTTGGCGACCAAAATAAGTCTTCATAAATGAAGTCAATTTGGCTATTGCTCAATAATTTGGCGAATTTCTTATTCAAATTCAGTATTAACGAATCTTTTGTAAACGTTTCTTTGCATTTTAACTTGCTGTTTTCGTGTAACATTAGCTAAAATTTTAAAACGAAGATATAGGAAAGCTACCTTTTCCTCCCGGTACAGGCTGGAAGGACTTTTTTTATAGTGACCTTGGCAAGTGAAGGGGAAATTGAGCAAGTATATTTTGACAGCCTATTCACTATTTCATGCACAAAAACAAATTTTCAATACTTACACAATTAATTTAATGTACACAAACAGAAGCAATTTATCTACTATATATAATCAAAAGAAAATTGTATAATAATGTATATATAAATAAATATCAATACTTGATCTGTTTTGCTATCATGACTGTTTCTATTAATTGGTAACAAATCTCATTTTCTTAAGCCTGAATTGTGCTGAGATTTTTCTTTTTTTTTTTAAACCCACAGTATGTCTAAAACTTTGATTGTTAAAAGAAGTAGAAAATAGGAGGTAGGAGGGCTAAGACTTATAAAAAGAAAAGGCTAAAATGCCCAAAAAAATTAGATAAACTAGCCGTTGGGGGCCACCGTAATACTTACCCATCATGGATATGCATAATGTGAAATATTAAAATAAAAAATGTGTAAACTACTTATAAAATGCATTGCAATTCAAATAAAATCGAGGCTTGATGACGTCACAAACTTTAAAGGCTCGATTACTGAATTGCTTGAAAGAAACATCCTTATAACTCCAAAAATAATAATCCTATTAACTAGTGGTTTATTGCATCTGATTAAGCGTCAAATTTCCAATTAAAATATATCCTTGAAGTGAAATTTGGATGAAATACAGTGTCATGAAAAATCGAAGAGTGTAGAAAATAGGATTACAAATATCTCGGCAACTCATTATTCGATCAACTTCATGCTTTATGCAAAATTTATGTTTTTTTATTGTCTTTTATATTCACTCCTTAAAATAATCAATTTCGAAAATTTTTACATATCTTTTATCAGAACGAATATTTCGAGAGTCCGAAAAAAATAGTTCCGGTTAATCGAGGTTATTGAAATGAAATACGCTTCTTCCCATTATTACATACTAAGTACATACCCAATTGCAAGTCTCTCTCTCATTTTTTTCGAGAGATAGAGCGTTTACAGACAGACACACAGACGGATGGCAAAATTTTCTTTTCTAAACATATTTTTTCGGAATCTCCAGTGTCTGAAACGTGTAAATCCGTCAAAAAATTTTTTTGGATTTTCAAAACGATTACAAGACTTACCCTATACTACGTATGATGGGTAAGTAAAATGAAAAGATTCCACATTTTTTTTTCAGTCTCAATAATAACCTTACAATTTAAAATTATAGTTTTTCAATAATGAACCTATTCATCAGTTTAGAAAAGGTAATGTACTCATATATCATTTTTTTAGCTCACAGGCTATCAAAGCCTGAGAGCTTATGTGCCCGCCGGTTCTGTATGTATGTACGTACGTACGTACGTACGTACGTACGTATGTATGTATGTATGTATGTATGTATGTATGTATGTATGTATGGCGATAATTCTTGATAGAACTAAGTGCAAAGTAATACTGCGCTGTGTATGAGTCTTCGTTGCACTCAGACAATAATATTATCACCACGGCACAGAATCAAATTTGTACGCAATGTTTCAAAACTATTACTATACATAGTTTTTTTTTAGCTCACAGGCAATCAAAGCCTGAGAGCTTATGTGCCCGCCGATTCTGTACGTACATATGTATGTATGTACGTAACGCGATAACTCTTGATAGAACTAACCGTTTTACTTTAAATTTTGTTTATAGGTTCCTTGTGATAAGGCGCTTCCCTGATTAGTTTTGGAGGTTCATTGGTTATGCATAAAGGGAGGAAACGGGGGGCTAACCCCCCATAATTTAGATAAATGGGTTTTTCATGCAGAATTATCCGATTTTCTTCAAATTTTGTATATAGGTTCATTTTGATAATGTGCTTCTGTCAATAGTTTTGGGGGTTCATTGGTTAAGTATAAAGGGGGAAAGGAGGGGGATACCCCCCCCCCCCTAATTTAGATAAATGAGTTTTTCATGCAGAATTATCCCATTTTCTTCAAATTTTGTATATAGGTTCATTGTGATAATGCGCTTCTCTGAATAGTTTTGGGGGTTCATTGGTTAAATATAAAGGGGGAAAGGGGGGGGCTAAAACCCCCTTAATTTAGATAAATGGGTTTTTCATGCAGAATTATCCCATTTTCTTCAAATTTTGTATATATATTCATTGTAATTAGAGACTTCCCTGATTAGTTTAAGAGGTTCATCAGTTAACTATGAGGGGGGTAACGGGGGGATGACCCCAACCCCTTAATATATTGTTGATTTCTTTATTTTTCGAGGGGCTTATTTCAAATTCTTTGAAATAAGAGTATAATATACAATTAGTGTGAATAGCCTGTGAGCTCAATGCCCTCAGTTTAACTGGGCAATTTTCTTTTTTTTTTTTTTTTTTTAAATCTGCTCGCTATGCATATTATTTATTTAATGCCGCTTTTTATATCAGAACACGTGTTTTGCTGATAGTTAATGATTAGAAATCTTTTATTGCAATCGGAAGTGAACTTCAATGGCATTTTCAGAAATCCAATTAACAAAATCCTAACTTTCTACTTTAGGAATTTACTAATTTTACATTGTGTTTTACATTTACTATTGCTACACCAACTGTTTTTTTTTTTTTTTTTTTTTTTTTTTTTAGGAAAGAAATATTTTTAATTTCTGGCAGAGAGAGATGGAGAATTATGGAGACAGAAAGAAAGAAATTAGCAGCAGTGGAAATGGCTGCTCTAAGGAGATCATGCAGGATATCAAGAATAGGAAGAATAAAGAAATGAAAGAATCAAAGAAATGATGAAATTAAAGGGAACCCTATAAGATGATCTCCAAAAGAAGCAATTAATCTGGTATGGTCATGTTAAAAAAAATGAGTGATGAGAGACTACCTAAAATCACAACTAATTATAGAACAAACTAAAAGAGGAAACAAGGAAGACCACGAAAGACCTGAATGGATGATATAAAAGAAGCCATGAGGAATAAGGGTCTAGAGGAGGAATGGACCCTTGACCGGAAGAAATGGAGTGGTCTCTTGTAGATTTTTGGGATGGTGGCACCTGACGTCATAAACAGAGTTTATATATGTAGGTTTTATTTTGAATTGAATTTAATACAAAATAGCATTTTAATTAATAATCATAAAATTCTTTAAAGCAATATAAATAAATAGTGTTAAAGAACAAATTAATAAAACCGAGAAAATAGTTAAACTGCCATCAAAAAACCTACATTTTAATTTTAAAAAATGGAGAAAATAACGTTTCATCTAAAGAAATTAAAGAATCAGAATTATGTACACTGTTCATTATTGTAAATGTGCCCATACTTTTTAAAACATGTGAGAATAACTTTATTTATAAAGCACCTTTACAAACAGATAAAAAGAATTTTAAATATTCATATGTTCTATGTGATGTTTATGTACGTCTTAACAATATATATTAAAAGAAAAAAAAAAGAAAAAGAAAAGAAATAACTCTTGTTGAAGATATTTTAGCTGGTTAACATCTTCTGGAATTTCAATGTACAAATAAATTTAATCAGATATTTAAAAAATAAAAGGCTAAAATAACTGAAATATCTACTTTTCTTTTGAAAACATAATGTATATTTAGCCAAATGCCAAACATTCAGGATAAATTTTCAGTATTAATTTACAAAAACTAAATATCTAAACTGATCTATAAATTAAACAAAAACTCTCCTATTTTAAATAGTATTTTTTTCTTAACATCAACTGTATGTAAAAACATTTTTTATTCCCAAAACATATACATACCTAATAAACCAAGTTCTAATGCATATGAGACATGTTCCCCAAAAAGATAATGTAATAAGACATCAAACAACATAACAGTGTTCCCAGGTAGTTCAGACTGTTGTTTGGAAAGCTAAAAAGTAATATATAAGAATTTGTAAAGTATCACAAAATGGCATTACAAAAACAAGGAAGATTAATCTTTAAAAACTGCGATCACACATTTACATTTTTATGGAAAGAGTGAGATAAACTGACACATAAAAATTACATAATAATGCTATTATTCTAAAATAATAGCTAATTTTATCTTCTATTACAAAAATTACTTTTATATAAGTGAATTATGCACACAAATAGTTTTTAAGAAACATTTAAAATGCACTTTTGAAAAATATATACTAGGAGGGGGGGGGAGGGTCTGCCCCCTGCGAGCTATGCTTGCCAACTTCCATTCAGACTTTGCAGTGTCTAAAGACATGCTAATGTGCTCTGTTTTAGAAAGATTATCTTGTTACGAAAGATTGATTGATATTATCATGAACGCCGATGGTTTTATGTAATTGGGTTGCCATGCTTTTCAGTTGGACTGGGGCATTTTTCAGTTCCCATGGCCTCATCTACCGCTGTCGCAACAGTTGATGGCTGATTTTGGATTTGATAAGTAAGATCAATTACACATTTAAAAATTAGCTTGTATAAAATGGTTAAGTAAAAAAGTTGCTGCCTCTCGGAGTCTTATAATGACGCTGTGTCTTCTTTTGGGTTTAAGGCTACAAAAATTTGTCTGCTTAGGAATAACATTCAGAACTGTGGCATTGTAAAGCAATGTGTATTAAAAAATTTATGCTTATGTTTTATATTTATATCAAGATTTAGATGCTTTCAGGAACTGGTATAGCTTATGCATGAATATTTTTCTCTATTTTAATACACCTTCATGCCTATTTTTCAAGTTATTTTTAAAATGTAAATTGTTTATTTTAATTAATAAGTATATGTGAATTTTCTAATATATATTTATCGAATAGTCATTTGTGTAAAATAAATCTAAAGTATTTTCCACATGCATTTACCTGTTCTGTATTTATGCTGCATCAAGTAATGAAATATATACACATACTTGCTAGTCGTGCTAACATAAATACTGAAAAAAATGCTTGTGTATATGAAAAAGTGAATAGGTAACCAGAAAATGTGCATGAAAAATTTACTTTTCTCACAAGGACATTTTCTCTATCTCATCAAGGCCCCTATAGTCAAAAAGTACCAAAATTATTATTATATTCAAAATTTCTTCAAACATTGCGATTCAACTCCAAATAATTGTATAATGGTGATTTTATTGGGATTTCAGATCTTATTTTTAACAGTTGTGTGCTTTTCATCCATTTTCATCGCATTCATATTTAAAAGAACATTCAATTTCAATCCGAATATGAGAAGTTTTCACTTTGGGCATTGGATGTATTTTGATTGTAAACTTATGAAGAGTCTCCAGAGTGGCAATGCACTGATATATATTTTACATTAACGTGTGCCAAAAGTGCTAAACATTAAGGAGCAAAAAATATGCAAAAATATTGGTTAAAACTTGTAATTTCTTTAGAAATAATTCATCGAGACACTGGAAAAAAACCTCACCCAAGGTACCATAGTACTTAAGTCACTCCTGAACGAGATCTGGGCACTTTTGGCAAATATATCTTATATCAATAATAAGCTGTAAATGTGTAATCTACATTTCAATAAGTACTCCTTACGTAAGAAGTCTAAGTCAGTCAAAATTGATTGTTTTCAATCAAAAAATTTCCACAACTGACAAAAAACGGATTTTTTAAAATCGACAACATGAAAGCAGAGACATCTTAAAATCAGCATAATTTGAAGCTCCTCTGTTTCTGAAAGATAACTGTCATCATGAACAGTTAACACAAAAAATTAATTTCATTAAAAGTTTCACAAATTCTTACTAGTTGGCATCTGTCAAAGGCTTTCTTAGAGTCTTGAAGAATGTTCATGGCTACTTCTTCAGACAAGAATGTTTCACCACCATAATTGTCCACTGCAGAACCAATAATATTTGTTCTAGAGCCTATCCTGGCTTGAATATCTCTTCGTAGATCATGGATTCTAAAAATTAAGCATAGCAATTTTTTTTTCAAAATTAAGTGTGTTATTGTGTATGTATTCACATTATATGCACTTATACATATGCCATAAAAAACAACGTTTTCATTTAATGGATTTGAAGGAATATAGAAAAAAATATCATGTACTTGCAATTCAGTTTAGAAACATCAGATAAAATATTTATTTACTGAGAAACTCTGGTATTAAGCAACTTATAAGAAGTAGTATAGATATATTAGCAAGAAACATACAGAGTTATTATATTAATAATACATATTAAAAAAGATTTAAAACGTTCCTTAATTTCACTTTAAAAACTATTTTATTGATCTTATAAAATATTTATTTAAAAAAGCAATATTTCATAGTAGTTTACTAAAAATTGTTTGAAAGATAACACAGAATTTCTAACTTTAAATAATATGGAATTTTCAGAAAAACACAATAGAGAAAAAGGTGTTTAAATGTAGAATTAGTATTCATTATGTAATTTTTTTTTCTTTTTTTTCAATAAGAAATTTGAAATTTCATCACAAAAGTTAAAACCATAATAAATGGTAAAAGAAAAAATCTAAAGTGGAAACAAAAACAAAAAACATTAATGTAAGACTTCTATAAAACAAAAGGTATATTTCAAATAAACTTAATTTCTAAGTTTATTTGAAGTATGAAAATTATTTAATTTATTTTACTAAGGAAAAAAAAAATTAAAACAATAGAATTAAAAATAATGATGAACTGTGCCCCCCCTCCCCCCCTTTAAAATTTGACATTTTATGTTTATTAGTGGTCTAAAAGTTGAAATTTCTTCACCCTTCCATTCCACAGCTACAGAAATCCCCTCAAAGAGAAAAATGTCTGAATATAATGCTAATTAAAAATGAGGATTGCACTGATTTTGTCTGATGTGTTCTGAAATTAAACTTAATAGATATGTTTGTTTGCATAGTTAATTGAAAGGAATTTGAAACAAGCATATTACACTGGTAAATAACTTTTTTAGTTATGAGTTACTTATGAAGTATAGAAGGTTCTTATAAAAACTTTTAAAAGTTGCTAAATTTATATCTAAATACAAAAGCAAGAAAATACACACAAAAAAAATAGTTTTCATTTACTGCTAATAGCAGATCAACACATTTTCACAATAGAAGAATTAAAAAAAAAAAAATCATTGGCATTTATATTTGAAAATACCAAGTCCAAATTTGGAGGGGAAGGATTATATAAATTTCTTTAGAATAAAGTATGACAAAAACAAATGAATAATCTTTCTTTTTTTTTTAGTTCTGAAATTTCTATTTTAATATTTTACAAAATATATCATTTCACAACAACTTTAGCATTAAAAAATATTTTCTTTATGTAAGGAATTCAAATAAATTCAAAACACTTTAAATCAAGACACACAAATACTTTTTTCTTACATTCTTAATGAAAAGGTATGAGAAAAACTCAGACAATAACACACAAAAAGCAATAATTCAAAAAATTATAAAAACAAAAATATTTGACTTACCCTCCGAAATGTATCTGTTTTTTCTGATGATTTTTTGAGTTATAATACATATTTAGGGTACTTTCAGACTTATCTTTCAAACACCGAGTCTCAATGTGAATATAATTTTCCAAATATCTTGCAAAAATATTTTTTGTGAGTTTATTTAAAAACATTGGATCACTACCCATTTTAAAAGCTGTCAAATCATTAGTTAATTTCATAGTCCTAAAACAAAACAAAAATATGTATTTTATATTTATTTATAATAATTGATAAAATTAAACATGAAAATAACTTATATATAAGTATGTTGTTTCACTTTAATTGATATTCAGCAGCGGTTCCCAAACTGACACTATGACACTCTAAGGGGCACTAATTTTTTTTTTTTTTTTTATATTTTCATGGAAATACCACATTAACTATTTGGTATTAGGATTAAATCATTGCACATCCTTCAGCCAGAATTAAATTGCTGTAACAAATAACTTGAAAAAAAAAATAAATAAAACTAACATCAAGGAATTGTTTCTTATCTTACTGCACTGATATTTACTTATTACATGCCAGTTGGCATATTAGAATGGTAAGAACAGTTTGACACAACAGTACGTTTTAGTGGTAGTCCTTTCCAAAATCCATGTCACTTTTAATCCGATTGTTACTAATATTTCTCATTTTGAAGTAGAAGACTGACAAATATTAAGTTTTATGTAGCCTTGTAACATCTATACATGACGCAACAGCTATTTAAAACACAGGCTAATTCTGTGTACCTTAACAATATGTTAAGGTTTCACGGCGATAAGCCAATTTTCAGGAAAATTACAATTTGGAAAGTCAGAAAAACATAAGAAACTGGAGAAGCAGACACACATACCCTTTTTTTAATGCTATTCAAATTTATACTGGACCACCACTAAATGAGCTCTTTCCAATAAAAGCAAGTATACCAGCATACGTGTGTAAATGCCTTGAATTTCTACCAATAGGCACATTTTGAATTTGATGGTGAAGATTTTGTGTGCAGAATAAAATTACAGTTGCAGAAAAGAAAAAATAAAGCAATTTCAAAGCTTGTTTCCTTTGTTGTAGCAGTATGTGATCTCTAATGATGTTAATTAAAATTCTATTAAGAAATTGTTTTTGAAGATAATTATTACAGTATGAAAGTTTATTTCAGAAGTATTTTAAACATGAAGTCAACAAATTTTCATAAATTCTAGGCTCATTTAAACCATACCTTATTCAGAGAAAGCTCTATTTCATTAAAGTTGTATAGAAAAAAAAAAACACATATAGCTATCTAGTAACAATATAACCTGGGATTAGTCATGTAGAACAAACTGAATTTTGCCTATCCGTGAAAAATAAATATCTAGTGCAAACTGGTAAGTTCTAAGAATCTTAATTCCTATTGCAACATCATAGTTCTTTGAAGTTTTGTTTTTAGTGATTGATAGAATGAAAAGCAAATATCATGTAATTGCAACGTGGAACAGAAATTGAGATAGGTTTCTGACTTGATTTCACAATTTGTGAAGTATAGAGAATAATAGGCTCAACTGTTTCAAGTAGATTTTCTTATTCAATGATAAGATTGTTTATTAAAACATATTTTTTCCCCTAGATTATATAAAAATTGCTTATGACTTTGAATTTTTACTTATCTAACCAACTATCAGTCTTAGGTATGCCTATCTTTTGATTTGGGCTCAGTAAATTGAAAAAGTTGGGGAACTGCTGATACAGAGAACACAAAAAATTAAATAAAATCAACAACTAAATTATTTTTGTTATTTTGCTTCTATAAAATAAAAATTACTCAACAAATTATATTTCACTACCACATAAAATAGTATTAAACTAATAATTAATAATTGTAATGAATAAAATTTTCATATTTCAATATAAATGAAGTAACTGAATAGAAGAAAAAAAAATGTATAGAAAGAAAAGGTTTCTGTTCAGTAGTAACATAGGTAAAGAGATGATTAGTTTTAACATAGTAGAATAGTTAACATTACCAAAAATCACATATTTGTTATTTTTGGCGAATTGATGGTGGAATTTGTCTTCTCAGTGATTAATAAATAAATTAATCAATGCAATTTGTATTAGAAATGTTTGCTACTGAAATAATCCTATACAAAATGAAAGTTGAATTGTTTTTCACAAGATACTAAATTACTAATTAAATTGGCTAATTGTTTTAAAAGTAAATACTTTCATCTAACTGTTAAGTAATAGGTATTGCAAATGCTTTATTTAAGCATACAGACATAGATATTTAAGTAATGCCAGTGGACCCGTGCAAAGCTCCTATCTTTGCAATCTTTGAGATTATTGAGGAGGTAACATTGATTTCAGAAAAAGCTTAGATTTTATTTATGTAAACAATGACAAGTTTTTTCATTAATTGTGAATTTATTCATTAATTGTGAATTCATTCATTAATTGTTAAGCAACTGCAGTTTTTAATCAAACAATGTATTTCAACAAAATGTAAGTGTACCATGTGAAAAAGCCTTTTCAAAAACCTTTTGTATGATAACTCATTCTGTGATATGAAATATCACAATTTCATAATTCTTATTCGCCGTTCTGTAATTTTTATATTACTAAGTATGCTGTTGTCATTCTTCTCCCTCGCCAGCACGCTTTTTGCTTTGCGCCTAGCGCTGTCTCCTTGGTAGCATTTCCCCCTCTCACCCACGCTTTGCTGAGCGCCTGACAATCTCTTTTGCGCATGCGCGCAGCCTACGGCATCGTATGTTTTGGTTCTGTTTTCCGCCGATACAATGTACGGCGCGGCGTTCAAGTGCCGTTTCTACAGAATCTAAAGTTTTCTTATTTTTATTTGGCAATAATTAATTATCAAATCAATTTAATTCTTTCTTTATTTTACCTGTGTGATCCCCGTGGTGGTCATATTTATATTGGTGCAACGGCATTTTGCGTCAGAAGTATTCGAAAATTCGATCATGTAAGATCGCGGAAATTTTATTTTTATCGGCGCGTTCTCCGGTAACGGAGATTCGCATTTTCATGCCGAGTTTGTTCTTTAAGTTCAGTAAAGTTTTTAATAGTTACATTTTAAGCCTTTTTAAATTTGATGCAGTGATTTTTAAATTAAATGATTTAAATTGTTAATAATTTATTTAAAACGAGCTTGCCAAGAAATCTCCTCTTCATATTCTCAAGAAATTTTGTGATACATCTTGATAAATGCCGTCAGAAAAATTAATATTTCGTCCTTCTAAAGTTAAAGACTTTCGGTTCTCATGGTACAGTGGCCAACTGGATTTATTTGGATAAAGCCTTCCTTCTATATGCTACAAAGATCTTTAATAAAGAATTTGGATTTAAAAAGCCAGAGTGACTTCGTTTTCTTTACAACGGCTGTGTGTCTCTCTCCTTTTAAAGTAAGATGAATTATTTTATTAAATTTTATTATTAATCTTTAACGTTGACCAAAAAGAACTATCTCTTGAAGATTGGGGTTATTGCTTCCTTCTACAGCAATGTACTCTTTTTCCACTATTCCACTATACGAAAAATAAAATTAATAACAGCACCAATCATCTATTAGTTACATCACAATATGGTGCCGATATGCTGTTTTTCATTATGTTTTATGCCAAATTTAAATAATAAACTTGTTCAATTTTGAAGAAATATTTCGTTTTAAGAAGAATTGTTCTGAAAGAATATTCTACAATTTCATGTTTGACAGTATATTAAATGCTGCTTTAGTATTCTTATATTTGCAATAGATTATTTTTACACATCTTGTTCTTAAAATTTTGCAAGAATTTAAATTTATATTGCTGCTTTGATTTTATAATATTTATGATGAATGAATTATTTTTTTGATAAAATATGATGGTATATTATCTTGGAATACTTGAGAATTATTTCTTAAAATTTTATCTTTTTCACACTGCAATATTATTATATGAATGAAATCAAGAATGAATTAATAAATTTGATGCATATAAAATAAAATATTTTATGAAGTTATTGAATTATCCCTGATATTAAAATAATATATTGATTACTTGTTCTCAGAACAAATTTTATTTCTTTAATGAGGCTATGGTTTTTGGGTTACTAAATATTTTTTAATGGCACTTAAAAAAAAAAAAAAATACAAATTTGATATATAATTATTATTGAAGCATTATTCTAATTTAAAAAAAATAAATAAATAAAAATAAAAAGTGTGCTCTTGACATCATTTTATTTCAATAAAGTGTTCTCAGCTTAATCTTGATATTAATCTTGTTCCTAATATTTTTTTTAACGGAAGCTGAAGTTCTTTGATTGTTTAGTAGTTGCTTCTTATCCTACATGAAATGATTGGGAATTCTCATGCTTCTATACATGCCAAATTTTTTTTCTCAATAGAAGATAATATTTCTTAAATTCTCTACCATGCCATATTTATATTGGTGTACAAACAATATTTAATAACATTCTATAGGAACTGTATTTATATTGAAAACCTGTTCTTAGAATTATTTTCATGATGTCTTCACTTTGGAACTAACTACAGATTCATAATTTAAAAAAAAATTATTTTTACTTGCTTCAAAATGTTTTAATTTTATGGCAATGCTCGTACTGCATCATATTTATTCTTTTTTTCGTCTACTTCTCACGTTATTACAATAATAAAAATAAAGATAATGACGTTATTTTTCGATTTTGAGAAGACTTTCCTTAAATATTCTTCAATCCTGAGTCATCTGTGTTCCTGTTTCTACAATAACTGGTAATCATGCCTCAATAGAATATATTTTACCATCCTCTCAATTGTGTTCCTGCAGTCTATATATTAAAAACAATGCAAGTTTTCTTCATCTGCTGTTTGCTTACCTAGTGAAGTAGTCATTCACAGTGTGGCAATATCTATCCATTATTGTATGACCTTTGCTACAGTTTGCAAGTATTATGGTGATTTAAAAAAAAAAAAAAAAAAAGTTACTTACTTGCACTCTTTTGCGAGTTGAAGTGATTGTTGATGGTCGCCATTCACATATAGGCAATATATCCGTGTGATTGCTCCTCGTCAGTCCTCTTCATCTTGTGGAACTTGTTTCTCCCTCATCAAAGTTACTCATTTATATAGATCTATAGTGTTACAAATTGACAGCTGTGCCTATTTGCAATAGTTAATATATTTTTCTACTCTCTGTTGCAAAACTTGATTATGGAAGTGTGTCTGTTGGCCTTTTTCATGTGAGCAGTCTGTATCCTCATGTTGTGAAAGTTGCTAACTTATCTACTACTGGAATCATTTTGCAATTTTACAGAATTTTATTGCAACATTTTGAAGTATTTTCTCAAGATAAGAAAAATATTTATATTTTTAATTATTTCAATATTTAATTACAGTGCCTATTTATTTTATATAACCCAATTTTTTTTTTATTATTACATACGCCTCACTTTATTCAATTTATGAATATTTTTTTAATTAAGAAGATGAAATAATTATTTTTTATGAATAAGCAAAAAAAAAAAGAATTATTTAGTTATATGCATTATTACAAGAAGCACTAAGTCTTAGTATATTTAACAGCGCTTTGTTTTTAAAAGAAGTTTTCTGCCAAATATGTCAAATATATATATATCATTTTGGTGAATCTTCAAAATATATATTTGTTACTAAGAATCTCAAGTGCATGTGACCTATGTGACTTCAATGTCACTATTCCTCAGTTGTGTCTACCTTGCATTCAAATATTATTATCTTGTGTCTACAAATTTATTTTGAATGCTCCTGCATATGCATAGGCTTCTTAGTGTTCCTTCCAGCGCCTTAATTTGTTTCCTAAGAGCCACCTTATAGTGCATTATCTCCTATATCATGGAATGTTCCCGATCATGTCAACAAATTTTTCCTATTGTGTCTTAAGCCTTACGTGATGGTGAATGCTCAGTGTTTCCCAAGTCACTAAGTGTATCTACAAAAAGAAAGGAAATGTGTCATAGTGCCTTGATTCGGTGCTAAATATTCCCAATTGTGTCTTCATTTTTTTTAAATTATGGTGCGTCATCATAAGTAATTGTGGCCAAATTGCTGTGATTTCAGTGCCATCATGTCCACCAGTGTGCCATAAATCTGCAAAAGTTATTCTGCAAACATTTTTTACTAGCAGATAATATATTTTAAAGGAGATGTACTGTGTGAGTTATTAAAAACTGATTTATTGACTATCACTACCACATCTCACTATTTGTAAGTGGCTGAACAATACTCATCCCTCATCTGTAATAATTTTTTTACAGCAATAGTTATATAGCTTCTATAGTATTATCAGATGTACACAATTGCCAATGGTTTTGGAGATCGCTATTGTCTCTTTTGTAGATTTGATTGTTTTATCTTGCATTTGTTTGATTTACTGATAATTTACTGATGGTTGTGTACCAGGGCTATTAGTGTATTTTTGTAAATTATAACAAATGTATATTTATATTTTGATTTTGCTTAATTTGCACGACTGCTGATAGTTTCTATGGCTAGCATTATTAGCACTTATGTGAGTTATGTAGATTCAGCATTTTACAATAGCCAATTTTTGTTCGCAATAACAATATATATGTATATTTCTGGATGATAATTATGGCTATTACAAAAGGTGCACTGTGTTTTTATTTTCTTCCCATGAAAGTGTCTTTTTTTTAATTTGTTTTCTTTTTTAATAAAGACTAAAGGTAAAAAAAAAATTAATTTTTTTTGAGGATCCTCACCTTTTTCACATTTTCTCACATCTTTTTTTCTTTTGAAAGATAAATAAATAAATAAAACCATGGTATTAGAAAATTGTGTATTTAAGAAAAAGTTGTATAGAAATTTTATTGAGTGTACTGAAGAAAATTGATTATTGAGTATTAATGAAAGATTTGTGTATTTCAAAGAATTTATTGAGTATTTTGTCTAAGTGAATTATATGTTGGTTAAAACTTGAATATTATTGTTATATATTTAAAAAGTTTTATAAAAACCAACTAATTATGATATTTATGACAAACTTACCATAATGTTGACATTTTTCTCACAATTGTTGCAACTATGTCTTAGTTCATGTAATTTTTTTCTTGAGTAATTATTATTTATGCACTTCAGAGTATTATGTGCAATTATTTATTGATTGCTTAGAAATTTTCATATGAATTGAATGACAAATTTATTGGTATTGCAATACATGACCCTCTCAAAGGAAAAGTAAGTTAAAAAATATTATTTTGGGTCTTATTATGAATTTAAGTAGATTGGATTGCTTTTAAGAATGAATTTTATATGCATTATTTTATGAATGAATTTGATATCTTATTAGAGTAAAATTTTCATATACTCTATGTTGAAAGTCCTAGGCAAGTAAAATTTAGAAATTTTATTGAATAATTGTTGCTTTAGATTGCAACTTTTTATTATATATGTCTAGACAAGTCAGCACAAAGAAATTACAGACTCATTTTATATTGCTGCAGCTGGTTTAAATTTTGATGTATGATCTCTTTGTAGCTGAAAAGAATATGTTTGACTTTTGATTATTTAAAATACTATTGTTGAGATCATTTTACAAGGAAGGTGCCTGTCTTTGCTATTAATTGCAATGGGGCTTATTTTTTATGACTTGTATACGGTAAATTTTGTATACTTATTATGAATGTAATATTGATGTACATTCTTTTCATTGCATTATTTTTTTTTTTGGTCACTGTACATGTTTATTGCATTTTCTTCTTAGCATTTTTAAGTCAATTTTACTTTTCGGCATTCAAAATTTTGTCTTCCCATTTATGAAAAAGGTCTTTAATTTTTTCTACCTTTTTCACTTCTTGGTCATCCAAAATTTAATTGGCCATTGGGGGTATTGTGATATGAAATATCACAATTTCATAATTTTTATTCGCCGTTCTGTAATTTTTATGTTACTAAGTATGCTGTTGTCATTCTTCACCCTCGCCAGCACGCTTTTTGCTTTGCGCTTAGCGCTGTCTCCTTGGTAGCATTTCCCCCTCTCACCCACGCTTTGCTGAGCGCCCGACAATCTCTTTTGCGCATGCGCGCAGCGTACTGCATCGTATGTTTTAGTTCTGTTTTCCGCCAATACAATGTACGCCGCGGCGTTCAAGTGCCGTTTCTACGGAATCTGAAGTTTTCTTATTTTTATTTGGCAATAATTAATTATCAAATCAATTTAATTCTTTCTTTATTTTACCTGTGTGATCCCCGTGGTGGTCATATTTATATCGGAACAACGGCATTTTATGTCAGAAGTATTCAAAAATTCGATCATGTAAGATCGCGGAAATTTTATTTTTATCGGCGCGTTCTCCGGTAACGGAGATTCGCATTTTCATGCCGAGTTTGTTCTTTAAGTTCAGTAAAGTTTTTAATAGTTACATTTTAAGCCTTTTTAAATTTGATGCAGTGATTTTTAAATTAAATGATTTAAATTGTTAATAATTTATTTAAAACGAGCTTGCCAAGAAATCTCCTCTTCATATTCTCAAGAAATTTTGTGATACATCTTGATAAATGCCGTCAGAAAAATTAATATTTCGTCCTTCTAAAGTTAAAGACTTTCGGTTCTCATGGTACAGTGGCCAACTGGATTTATTTGGATAAAGCCTTCCTTCTATATGCTACAAAGATCTTTAATAAAGAATTTGGATTTAAAAAGCCAGAGTGACTTCGTTTTCTTTACAACGGCTGTGTGTCTCTCTCCTTTTAAAGTAAGATGAATTATTTTATTAAATTTTATTATTAATCTTTAACGTTGACCAAAAAGAACTATCTCTTGAAGATTGGGGTTATTGCTTCCTTCTACAGCAATGTACTCTTTTTCCACTATTCCACTATACGAAAAATAAAATTAATAACAGCACCAATCATCTATTAGTTACATCACAATATGGTGCCGATATGCTGTTTTTCATTATGTTTTATGCCAAATTTAAATAATAAACTTGTTCAATTTTGAAGAAATATTTCGTTTTAAGAAGAATTGTTCTGAAAGAATATTCTACAATTTCATGTTTGACAGTATATTAAATGCTGCTTTAGTATTCTTATATTTGCAATAGATTATTTTTACACATCTTGTTCTTAAAATTTTGCAAGAATTTAAATTTATATTGCTGCTTTGATTTTATAATATTTATGATGAATGAATTATTTTTTTGATAAAATATGATGGTATATTATCTTGGAATACTTGAGAATTATTTCTTAAAATTTTATCTTTTTCACACTGCAATATTATTATATGAATGAAATCAAGAATGAATTAATAAATTTGATGCATATAAAATAAAATATTTTATGAAGTTATTGAATTATCCCTGATATTAAAATAATATATTGATTACTTGTTCTCAGAACAAATTTTATTTCTTTAATGAGGCTATGGTTTTTGGGTTACTAAATATTTTTTAATGGCACTTAAAAAAAAAAAAAAATACAAATTTGATATATAATTATTATTGAAGCATTATTCTAATTTAAAAAAAATAAATAAATAAAAATAAAAAGTGTGCTCTTGACATCATTTTATTTCAATAAAGTGTTCTCAGCTTAATCTTGATATTAATCTTGTTCCTAATATTTTTTTTAACGGAAGCTGAAGTTCTTTGATTGTTTAGTAGTTGCTTCTTATCCTACATGAAATGATTGGGAATTCTCATGCTTCTATACATGCCAAATTTTTTTTCTCAATAGAAGATAATATTTCTTAAATTCTCTACCATGCCATATTTATATTGGTGTACAAACAATATTTAATAACATTCTATAAGAACTGTATTTATATTGAAAACCTGTTCTTAGAATTATTTTCATGATGTCTTCACTTTGGAACTAACTACAGATTCATAATTTAAAAAAAAATTATTTTTACTTGCTTCAAAATGTTTTAATTTTATGGCAATGCTCGTACTGCATCATATTTATTCTTTTTTTCGTCTACTTCTCACGTTATTACAATAATAAAAATAAAGATAATGACGTTATTTTTCGATTTTGAGAAGACTTTCCTTAAATATTCTTCAATCCTGAGTCATCTGTGTTCCTGTTTCTACAATAACTGGTAATCATGCCTCAATAGAATATATTTTACCATCCTCTCAATTGTGTTCCTGCAGTCTATATATTAAAAACAATGCAAGTTTTCTTCATCTGCTGTTTGCTTACCTAGTGAAGTAGTCATTCACAGTGTGGCAATATCTATCCATTATTGTATGACCTTTGCTACAGTTTGCAAGTATTATGGTGATTTTAAAAAAAAAAAAAAAAAAGTTACTTACTTGCACTCTTTTGCGAGTTGAAGTGATTGTTGATGGTCGCCATTCACATATAGGCAATATATCCGTGTGATTGCTCCTCGTCAGTCCTCTTCATCTTGTGGAACTTGTTTCTCCCTCATCAAAGTTACTCATTTATATAGATCTATAGTGTTACAAATTGACAGCTGTGCCTATTTGCAATAGTTAATATATTTTTCTACTCTCTGTTGCAAAACTTGATTATGGAAGTGTGTCTGTTGGCCTTTTTCATGTGAGCAGTCTGTATCCTCATGTTGTGAAAGTTGCTAACTTATCTACTACTGGAATCATTTTGCAATTTTACAGAATTTTATTGCAACATTTTGAAGTATTTTCTCAAGATAAGAAAAATATTTATATTTTTAATTATTTCAATATTTAATTACAGTGCCTATTTATTTTATATAACCCAATTTTTTTTTTATTATTACATACGCCTCACTTTATTCAATTTATGAATATTTTTTTAATTAAGAAGATGAAATAATTATTTTTTATGAATAAGCAAAAAAAAAAAGAATTATTTAGTTATATGCATTATTACAAGAAGCACTAAGTCTTAGTATATTTAACAGCGCTTTGTTTTTAAAAGAAGTTTTCTGCCAAATATGTCAAATATATATATATCATTTTGGTGAATCTTCAAAATATATATTTGTTACTAAGAATCTCAAGTGCATGTGACCTATGTGACTTCAATGTCACTATTCCTCAGTTGTGTCTACCTTGCATTCAAATATTATTATCTTGTGTCTACAAATTTATTTTGAATGCTCCTGCATATGCATAGGCTTCTTAGTGTTCCTTCCAGCGCCTTAATTTGTTTCCTAAGAGCCACCTTATAGTGCATTATCTCCTATATCATGGAATGTTCCCGATCATGTCAACAAATTTTTCCTATTGTGTCTTAAGCCTTACGTGATGGTGAATGCTCAGTGTTTCCCAAGTCACTGAGTGTATCTACAAAAAGAAAGGAAATGTGTCATAGTGCCTTGATTCGGTGCTAAATATTCCCAATTGTGTCTTCATTTTTTTTAAATTATGGTGCGTCATCATAAGTAATTGTGGCCAAATTGCTGTGATTTCAGTGCCATCATGTCCACCAGTGTGCCATAAATCTGCAAAAGTTATTCTGCAAACATTTTTTACTAGCAGATAATATATTTTAAAGGAGATGTACTGTGTGAGTTATTAAAAACTGATTTATTGACTATCACTACCACATCTCACTATTTGTAAGTGGCTGAACAATACTCATCCCTCATCTGTAATAATTTTTTTACAGCAATAGTTATATAGCTTCTATAGTATTATCAGATGTACACAATTGCCAATGGTTTTGGAGATCGCTATTGTCTCTTTTGTAGATTTGATTGTTTTATCTTGCATTTGTTTGATTTACTGATAATTTACTGATGGTTGTGTACCAGGGCTATTAGTGTATTTTTGTAAATTATAACAAATGTATATTTATATTTTGATTTTGCTTAATTTGCACGACTGCTGATAGTTTCTATGGCTAGCATTATTAGCACTTATGTGAGTTATGTAGATTCAGCATTTTACAATAGCCAATTTTTGTTCGCAATAACAATATATATGTATATTTCTGGATGATAATTATGGCTATTACAAAAGGTGCACTGTGTTTTTATTTTCTTCCCATGAAAGTGTCTTTTTTTTAATTTGTTTTCTTTTTTAATAAAGACTAAAGGTAAAAAAAAAATTAATTTTTTTTTGAGGATCCTCACCTTTTTCACATTTTCTCACATCTTTTTTTCTTTTGAAAGATAAATAAATAAATAAAACCATGGTATTAGAAAATTGTGTATTTAAGAAAAAGTTGTATAGAAATTTTATTGAGTGTACTGAAGAAAATTGATTATTGAGTATTAATGAAAGATTTGTGTATTTCAAAGAATTTATTGAGTATTTTGTCTAAGTGAATTATATGTTGGTTAAAACTTGAATATTATTGTTATATATTTAAAAAGTTTTATAAAAACCAACTAATTATGATATTTATGACAAACTTACCATAATGTTGACATTTTTCTCACAATTGTTGCAACTATGTCTTAGTTCATGTAATTTTTTTCTTGAGTAATTATTATTTATGCACTTCAGAGTATTATGTGCAATTATTTATTGATTGCTTAGAAATTTTCATATGAATTGAATGACAAATTTATTGGTATTGCAATACATGACCCTCTCAAAGGAAAAGTAAGTTAAAAAATATTATTTTGGGTCTTATTATGAATTTAAGTAGATTGGATTGCTTTTAAGAATGAATTTTATATGCATTATTTTATGAATGAATTTGATATCTTATTAGAGTAAAATTTTCATATACTCTATGTTGAAAGTCCTAGGCAAGTAAAATTTAGAAATTTTATTGAATAATTGTTGCTTTAGATTGCAACTTTTTATTATATATGTCTAGACAAGTCAGCACAAAGAAATTACAGACTCATTTTATATTGCTGCAGCTGGTTTAAATTTTGATGTATGATCTCTTTGTAGCTGAAAAGAATATGTTTGACTTTTGATTATTTAAAATACTATTGTTGAGATCATTTTACAAGGAAGGTGCCTGTCTTTGCTATTAATTGCAATGGGGCTTATTTTTTATGACTTGTATACGGTAAATTTTGTATACTTATTATGAATGTAATATTGATGTACATTCTTTTCATTGCATTATTTTTTTTTTTGGTCACTGTACATGTTTATTGCATTTTCTTCTTAGCATTTTTAAGTCAATTTTACTTTTCGGCATTCAAAATTTTGTCTTCCCATTTATGAAAAAGGTCTTTAATTTTTTCTACCTTTTTCACTTCTTGGTCATCCAAAATTTAATTGGCCATTGGGGGTATTGTGATATGAAATATCACAATTTCATAATTTTTATTCGCCGTTCTGTAATTTTTATGTTACTAAGTATGCTGTTGTCATTCTTCTCCCTCGCCAGCACGCTTTTTGCTTTGCGCTTAGCGCTGTCTCCTTGGTAGCATTTCCCCCTCTCACCCACGCTTTGCTGAGCGCCCGACAATCTCTTTTGCGCATGCGCGCAGCGTACTGCATCGTATGTTTTAGTTCTGTTTTCCGCCAATACAATGTACGCCGCGGCGTTCAAGTGCCGTTTCTACGGAATCTAAAGTTTTCTTATTTTTATTTGGCAATAATTAATTATCAAATCAATTTAATTCTTTCTTTATTTTACCTGTGTGATCCCCGTGGTGGTCATATTTATATCGGAACAACGGCATTTTATGTCAGAAGTATTCAAAAATTCGATCATGTAAGATCGCGGAAATTTTATTTTTATCGGCGCGTTCTCCGGTAACGGAGATTCACATTTTCATGCCGAGTTTGTTCTTTAAGTTCAGTAAAGTTTTTAATAGTTACATTTTAAGCCTTTTTAAATTTGATGCAGTGATTTTTAAATTAAATGATTTAAATTGTTAATAATTTATTTAAAACGAGCTTGCCAAGAAATCTCTTCTTCATATTCTCAAGAAATTTTGTGATACATCTTGATAAATGCCGTCAGAAAAATTAATATTTCGTCCTTCTAAAGTTAAAGACTTTCGGTTCTCATGGTACAGTGGCCAACTGGATTTATTTGGATAAAGCCTTCCTTCTATATGCTACAAAGATCTTTAATAAAGAATTTGGATTTAAAAAGCCAGAGTGACTTCGTTTTCATTACAACGGCTGTGTGTCTCTCTCCTTTTAAAGTAAGATGAATTATTTTATTAAATTTTATTATTAATCTTTAACGTTGACCAAAAAGAACTATCTCTTGAAGATTGGGGTTATTGCTTCCTTCTACAGCAATGTACTCTTTTTCCACTATTCCACTATACGAAAAATAAAATTAATAACAGCACCAATCATCTATTAGTTACATCACACATTCCTCGTTATGTGTTTTATATGTGCATAGAAAAAGGGATGTTGACATCAGAAATAAGAAATATGATAGCAAATAAATAAGGATATAAAATGAAAAATAACTGTCTTTTTTGTCTGCTATGCTGTTAGGTTCAACTAAGACAAAATTACTTGCAATATTATGATTAAATTTAGCAAAGCTAAAGAAACACTAAAATACTCATTTGAAGAAATTACTTTACATGTATGATTTTTAAACATAAAAAGTATTTTAGTTAAAATTTAATAACCAATGATATTTTACATAAGGATATCAATAATCAAAATTTTTAATTTTTAAATTTTACCTTGAATACAGTCTTTCGAATTTTTCAAGATACCTTTCAGGATCTCCACAGTCCACTAACTCAGCTTTTATGTGTGTCTATGGAAAGAATAATTTTTTTTTTCAGAATTTGTTATAGCAATAATCAGTAGACATTCCATCAATTTTTTTATAAAAGGAAAATCTGTACAGTCTATTTTTAAGATAGAATTTTAAAAAAAAATTACAACCCAATCCCAGTACTTATATTCAACCAAAAAATTCTTCAAATTACCACTTAAAATTATGCTATTGAAATAAATTAAAAAAAATAATTTCCTAGAAATTTATGTTGTGCAATTTCAATAAGACTTCTACATCCATTTTAGATTTACTTCAGAAACTTCAAATAATCAGAATTTGTTTGTTTTTTGCTATTTTAGCTTTTATTCAATTGCACATTAATATTTTCTATATAACAATTATCAAACACTTTTAAATAACTTACTTGTAATTTACCATGGAAAATATTTAGAATGTATTTGGACATCACTTGTTCAGGATTAGTGAAGACTTCTTGCATAACAGCAAGAGCTTCCACACATGAAGGCACTATCCTGGTTAAAATATCACCACTTGCAGGCAAAATCTAAAAAGTTTAATACAAATAAGAAGAAAACTTACACATTAATATAAAAAAAGGGGGGAAATAGAAATAAAACAAATAATTACAACTATGAAACTGATGAGACATTATCTTTTTTTAATCCATATCTTTTGAAATATTCAAACTGAAAACTGATTATTTCTTTATAGCATGTTAGAGTTTCCTAATATATATAGCATAATTAACCAAAAGAAAATAACCTTGTCAAACTTTGGCAATAACTAATTAATTGTGGTAATCCTGCCACTTTATTCTTTAGTTTGCATACTTATTTAAAATGTTGCTTCAAAGATTATTTTGCATTGCTGTAGTCAGTGCTTAATTGTGCCAGAGCTCAGCTCAGGTACTTCTTTGATTTTAGTAAATATTTAAACATTGGTAGGAATTCATTAGAACTCATAAATACTGCTCTCCAAACCCCACCAGAACAACACTGTGTGCTATGTTTTACTAGTTGATACAAAAAAAATCCTTGGTGAGTAAGATTTTCTTAAAATTCCCCACTCTTGATTTTAATATTTTTGCTCTGTTCATTAATTAGATTTTATTATACATAAATGCATATAGATATAGTCAAAATTTATTAAAATTTTCTTTTGCTGAAGACAACATGGTTTTAAATTTTGCAAATAATGTATGAAATGTAAATATGAGGGTAGAGGGGAAGGGGAGAATACACTACTGTTGTTATTACTGCAGAATATTAAAGCTCTGAAACTTTTTTTGTAAGAAATTAAGCTCTGGTTGTAGTCAACAAATGTTTATTGTTACGGCAGTGTTGACAGATTAAAACTTTCATGCTTGAAAATTATTTTTAAAATCTTTTTTTTTTTTAAATCAGTAAGTTACAAAGTAAGTTTTCAAACAAATTTTATTTGAAAATACATTTGTCCCATTTGATGGAGTAAATATTGAAATTATATGATATTTAGAAGCGAAGATATATGTGTACGAAGTGAAAGCAACAGTTCAAATCATGGCAATTGGTGTTAATTCTGAGATTAACATTACTAAAAGAAGAAAATGTGACATGTTTGTGTTTTATGTAATAGATAGATCACTATTTCAAACACAAATTAGACACAAACAGGACTGCAAGAACATGTAAAATGAATTTCTTAAAAAAACATGAAATTAATCCACACTTTCATGAAGCAATAAACACATGTGTAGCTAAAAACTACAACATAAAATGGCATTTTTTGTTGATAACAGATACATGTCTTATCACTTGATGTAAGCCTGGATAATTTTGAAATACTGAAATGACTATAGAGCTTTTATTATTTTTACTGTATTTATACAAAGTTTTAGGTAGCTTAGAGGCCTGCATAGGCAGAAATTTCCAGGCCCTTCCCAGCCTAACCCGAATGAGTTATTTTGGCCTGGGCTGGCCCAGGCGAATGCGACACCAGTTGCATTTATGAAAATCCAAAAAGTGTTTTCCCTTAAATGTTCATCTTTGATACAAGAATTCAAGAGTATTTTTTGTTTTGGATCTATCTTTAAAAATGATTGATATATAGCAGTTTGAAATTCTAGGATGGCTAACAATTTGAAACAGATTAAAAATAAGGGATTCCTCTATAGATGGGTCTAATTTGTAAGTTTTATTGAATGTGGTTTCTCGCAAATTTTCTCTCATTGTTTAACTTGTAACCATTGTTCCAAAAACACTTAACCACATAGTCAGCATCAAATTCTAACCAAAATTTGACGAGAAAAATAGGTCACCATAAATGAAGCCAATTCCATTCAAATTCAATATTTACAAAAACTGGGAATCTTCTATAATGAGGTTCCATGCATTTTAGCTTTGTGTGTTTGAGTAAAATTAGCAGATTTCTTCATGGGCTACTTTTTTCTCCCAGTACAGCCCAGAAGGACTTTTCTTATTTAATATATATGTTATTCAAACAACTGATCACAGAGATTAATGCATTCAATTCTTTTTACATAGTTCTTAAATGACAATGCATGATACCATGATGATTTTTAAATGAAAACTACCTTAACAACATATTAAAAATTTTTCAACAGTCTGAAAATTAAAACAAATTAAATTTCCTTAAAACTTATGTTACACAGTCAAATAGCATTTTCCTAAATGTATATTTAATAAACTTGCATTTCAGGAAGTCTTTTAAAATCTAAAATTTCTATATATTAAATTATTCAAAAACTTGCTAATTGTTTGCATTACAGTTTTAATTGAATATAACTAAATTTTATACTTTAAACATACTTACCATTTGCCTCTGTTCAATAAATGCATCAACACATTGGGAATATCCCTAAAAAATAAACAGATGTTTAATAGTTACATATTTGGTATATATAAAACATGTACAAATAACCTAATTAATATTTTATTTTGAGAATTCATTAGATTTAAGACTAGATTTAAAGAAAAAAACTTACACTGTTAAAATTTAATTAATTAAACATTTAAAAGAACTGGTTATATTTAAAATTTTTAAAATAATGAAAACTGTCATATAATATTGCCAAGATTTAAAAATTCAATCAACAAATTATTATTTAAACTAATCACACAGGCCTACCAATTTTTTTTCCCTGCATCATATTATGCGTTTTTACTGTTTTTGATATGCTGAGGTAAAAAACACCATGCTTTTTTGTTTTATCAGAAGGTTTCTCCACAAAGTAAGCATAACGATGGTACTTTTCCATTACCCCGTCAACCACTTGCTATTTAAAAAAAAAAAAACTATCGCCAAATTATTACACCCAATAAATAAATGGAAGAATGCTGTCATTCTAAATTTTTAAACAGTTACAAATAGTAACAATAATGAATTTAGAGATAAAAACACCACAAGAATAGGGTGCTTTTATTTATATGAGAATTGCAACATACCGGATATAAGCCATGATCACTAAAGTGCCAACTATCAGAAACTTTCAACTATAAAATTTACAATATATTAATGAAAATAGAAAAAATAATCTTGGATATTTATTTACATTATTTTTTTTAATTATTCATCTCGGGTGGTGGATAAACGCTTGTGACGTTAGTTGAAACTGGTCTAATTATCCTATGCATCTCAACATTTCTTCGATGCTTTTTCTCTTTTAATGTCATGATGTCCCTTGTTTAATGATGTAGTTATTTTCATTAACGAAAGAACTAATACATTATTAAAAATACTACAGATAAATGTCCAATTAAAAATAACTTGATTGAACAAACATGCATAACGAACCTGATGATATCAAGTGAATTTGAGTCAAGATCATGTATTTTTGACATTAAATCCATTCAGCATTACATTGTTACATTGCCAATAGTTTTTTTATGACAGTGGCCAACGATATAATGGAGAAATACTGAATAATTTTATTTTAAAATAGAGGAAGTTACTTATTTAAAAACTAAAAAATCAATTAATTAAAAAAATATATCTTATTTATCAGCTATTTTATCTAAATGGGCAAACAGAAGGCAGAACACTTTTATCATCCTTTCTCTAAAGCAGTGGAGGACATGAAGGAGGGCCATGGTTTACATGACAAATCTACATCAATAACCAGCAGCTTAACTAAATGGGTAAATCAAGTCAAATTAAAAGAAAGTATTTTTTTTATAAAAAAAAAAGGGTTTTTTGTCGTTGATTGTTAACATAAAGACAGATCTAGGTGCTGAAGATTAATTATGACTATCTCAGAAAATAACCACTTTCATGCATGGAAACCTCATATGTGGTAGTTGTACAGAAAAACAATCACCAGTGAACTGTGCCACATATATATTAATCACTGTATCACATTATAAAGTTCGATATGAAGTTCTATAATGCTTCAGACATTTTTATTTAAACATATATATATATATATATATATATATATATATATATATATATATATATATATATATATATATATATATATATATATATATATATATTAATATTCAGTTTAAAAATCTGCTTTTGAGAGAAGATTTTCTCAAAAGAATTTCTGCTGTTGGATATTTTTTTTTTACTTTTTATTTTGTAATAAGCTGTCGAAAATTTAAATTATCACAAAAAACAACTTAATAACTCTTAACTCTTAATAAATTATTTTTTTAGTGCTTGTAAATTATATCAGTGTTGTTTAATAACTTTTGTAAGAAATGTAAGATTTTTAAAACATTATTTGCTGTTAATAATATATTTAAATCTATTATAAGTGCAAAATATGCCTTTCATTCATCTAAAAATTATTCATGCATGCGAAGGTTAACATCAAACATACACATAATATGTAAAGGTAAATAAGCAAACCTGTTACATTAAAAAACTTGCTACCTGTAAAGCTTATATTAAGTGTAAAAATATATATATATTTATTTGTATCCATTTGTTAATTTCTTTCTCTTCTTCATTTCATGGCTCTTACAAGGTCAAAAAAAAAATAATAAATAGGGCTGTGCATGTTATGCCAAGTACACGTGATTTTTTAAGAGGTACAAGAGGCATAAATGGTACAAGAGTGGTTTTACACTGGTGTCCAGAAATTAAAGGGCAGTGACCAATTTCAGACGTTTCGTCGAATATCTTACTGAAACTCATGAGGAAATACCCGGAATGCCCTTGAACTTTGAGGATGTAAAGAACATGTTTGACTTAATGTTTTTCGGTGAAGATTTTGTCGCGAAGACAATTAGGGGGGAAATAATAATTTTAATAATAAAATAATATTTTCGATCACCCAAGTAACAGAAAATGGTAAAAATGGTCTGTCACTGTAGTAAATGACTATGTAGGTTCTGTTCAACATTTGCGTGCATTTGTGTAAGCATAGCACATATATTTGTGAAGATGTTAACATTTCTGTGAAAACTTCAAAAGTTTATTTTTTTCATAGCATGCAGAGTTTTCCGCCGAATTTAGCACCGCTTTCCAAAAACTTGACAAAAACTCGTACAAATAGTATACTGTGATTAAAATATTAATATATTGGATGAGATATAGGTATTTTTATGAAATAAGTTTTAACTGCACCGGACTACAGCAAAGATTTTTTGTCATGATTTGATAGTCAATGCTATAGGGCAACTCATATAAAAAGACCAGTGAAAACTATCGTGAAAACTCAAAAAGTTACAACAATAATTGAAAAATAAGTCCCATATAATCCTATGGGACTTATTTCTCAATTTATCAATTATTGCTGTAACTTTTTGAGTTTTCACGATATTTCACTTGTCTTTTTATATGAGTTGCCCTATAGTACTAACTATCAAATCATGACAAAAAATCTTTGCTGTAGTCCAAGCATGCACAGTTAAAATTTATTTCATAAAAATACCTATATCTCATCAAATATTCAATATATTAATATTTTAATCACAGTATACTATTTCTACAATTTTTTGTCAAGTTTTTGAAAGCAGTGCTAAATTTGGCAGAAAACTCTGCATGCTATGAAAAAAAAACCTTTTGAAGTTTTCACAGAAACGTTAACATCTTCACAAATATACATGCTATGCTTACACAAATGTTGAACAGGACCTACATAGTTATTTGCTACAGTGACAGACCATTTTTATCATTTTCTGTTACTGGGGTAATCAAAAATATAATTTTATTATTCAAATTATCATTTCCCCCCTAATTGTCCTCCGACAAATCTTCACTGAAAAACATGAATAAACATGAAGTCAAACATGTTCTTTATATCCTCAAAGTTCAAGGGTATTCCGGGCATTTCCTCACGAATTTCAGTAAGATATTCGACAAAACATCTGAAATTGGTCCCTGCCTCTTAATTTTTGGACACCAGTATAGTTACTAATGAATATTCTAGTTATTGGAGTACTTTTTGTTATATAACAAAATAAAATGACTATTGAATGCTCTAAATTAGTAATTATCAGAATTTTTAGCAGTTCCTTAGAATTTAAAATTTTCACTTACTTTAAAATTGGATAATATGGTAGCTACTTCCTTCATCTTAATTCTGTCATCAGACTGATGACCTTTTACAAATTCGTCAATGAGTTGTCTCTCTATTTCATCATACTTTTTAGCTATTCTCGTTCTTGCTTGTTCAAACTTTGGCCTTAAAAGGATTTACACAAATTTTCAAATACATTTAAACAAAAAACTATGTAAAATCTTATCAAAGGCTACTATTTGAAAAAGTTCAGCTTACATGCTAAAAATAAATATATTACTAGTTACTAGCTTTATTTTATTACTAGTTATTTTTTTAAAAACATGTTGTATATCAAGATAGCGAAATAAATCTATATTTTTTAATCTAATCTATATTATTATATAAAGAGAGAACGCCTGACTGGGTGACTCATCAATGCCCAGCTGAAACGACTAAAGTTGGGATCACAAAATTTGGAAGTAGATTGCTGTTATGACCTAGGCAAGCAATAAGTAAGGATATATGAAAATTCCTCCCCGAAGGGGATTAAAGGAGTGGTCGAACGTTTTAGATGATTTTGCAGTATCTCAGCCGCAATTTTAGGTAGGACCTCAAAATTCAGAAAAACAAATCTACTTAAAAAATTATTAAACATGTATTTCAGCAATTTTAGAAATTAACCCCCGAAGGGGATAAATTGGGGGTGTTGAACGTTTTAGGTCATTTCGCCATATCTCAGCTGCAGTTTTAGGTAGGAGCATGAAATTCAAGATAACACATCTAATACAAAAATGGTTAAACACATACTTCAGCGATTTTAGAAGTTCACCCTCTAAGGAGGGTTAAAAGGGGAGGTCGAACATTTTAAGTCATTTCGCCATATCTCAGCAGCAGTTTTAGGTAGGACCATGAAATTTATGATAACAAATCTACTAAAAAATAGTTAAACAGGTATTTCAGAGATTTTAGAAATTCACCCACTATGGCAGTTAAATGGGGAGGCATCAAACGTTTTAGGTCATTTTGCGATATCTCAGCAGCAGTTTTAATATCATATAGTACACAATTCAGTATAAAAAATCTACTAAAAATATGGTTAAACACATATTTCAGCAATTTTAGAAATTCCCTCCCTAAGGGTGTTAAATGGGAGGTCGGAAGTTTTAAGTCACTTCACCATATCTCAGCAGCAGTTTTAGGTAGGAGCATGTAATTCAGGATAACAAATCTACTAAAAATATAGTTAAACACGTATTTCAGTGATTATAGAAATTCAACTGCTAAGGGGGAATAAGGGAGGGGTCAAAAGTTTTAAGTCATTTCGACATATCTCAACTGCAGTTTTAGACAAGAGCATAAAATACAGTTACATCAATTGGCTAAAAAATAGTTAAACATGTAATTAAGCAATTTTAGAACATTTTTAGCAATTTTGTTGCCAACATGAGCAATGAACCTAATTATGGAAGATTAGATGAATAAGACAACTATTGCTGATTACTGATCAGATATTTTATACAAGACATTTTTCCAAGGAGGTCAAGACATTGCCCACCTGTACAAAGCCGGACAGGCCACTAGTAAAGAATAAAGTAAATATTATTAAAGGATAAAAAAAATTAAAAAAGGGGGTGGGTGGTATTTCCCTGTTATAGGGAGGGGCCACTGCAAGATTAAGAAAATGACTTTGACAAGAGATTAAAAAAAATTTCACATGCACTTTTTCTGGCAATCTATTCACTGTTTCATTACACGCAAGAAATTTGTTTCATATTAACAATATTTATTTAATATACTAGCTGCATGGCAACCCAATGTATTGCATTTACATTGCACAAGATCTTTTAATTTCTTGAGGGCAAAAGAAATTATTGATAGCTAACTTAAAAGTTCCCCCATCCATAAAGAAAATTATGAAAGTTCTCATTTACAAAAACACTCACTTTCCAGACGGTAACTCTTGTGCTATTAGATGGAGTTTTTGTATAATATCAGCAGCTTCATACAGCTAAAAAATATAGAAAATTATAAATATAAGATCAAACATTTTTTATACTGAAAAAACATAAATCAATAATTTAAAACATAAATCATCAATATAAAATAAGATACAATCTAGAAATCAACATAGAAACTTCTTTTAATCCTTTCAAGGGTGGTGGTATATTTATGAAACCACTAAATTTTAATTCCCAAATGCCACAATAGCACAAGAATTTATGGTTAAATTTTTCTGTTTATTATTAACATGGAATATGGGTTTTCTTATTTCCAAATAAACTTGTTCGTAAATTTCCGTGTCATTCATTCCTCTCACTATTTTAGCAATGTAAGTGTGTTGCCCGCGAAACAGTTAAGTAGGATTTAAAATGAAATAAATTTTATATATGTGATGAGTTTATACATGATAATTTTACGCATGTAGTTTTACGCTGCTAAAATAAATTATTAAATAATAGTAATAAAGTATATGTAAAAGCATAGTTTAAAATTTAAAGTTGCCCAGATTTAGCAAACAATATAAAGATACGAAACACAGTTTCAAAAATAAGAAATAGCAATGCAGTCATAGTTAAAAATTAATATAATAACATGTATAATTTCCATAAATCAATAATAATAATATTAAAAAAAATCAATGTAAAACTGATAGAGCTATATTTTTATAAAAAACTATAAAACTTTTGAATTACCAGATAAAGAACACTAGTAAAACAGATGTTACTAATTATCTAAAAGTTGACTGCAGTAAGTCATAAAGAGCAAAACTTAGAAATTTCATTTGTAGAATGAAGTAACAATTTTACAAGTAGCCACCCTTTTAAACTAGTGGCCTTTTTTTCAACCCATTCCAACAAAGATAGTTGAAAAGTGTTTATGAATTCCGTTTGTCTGTCTGTCTGTCCATGCTCTAACTAGTGTAAATATATTCGGACTGACATGAAATTGATATATGTTATTGAGGTTTACCATGGCATGTTAGGTATTGAAAATGAAGTGTGTAGCACTTAGTTTTTTTACAGGGACACTCAAAAGAATCTCGTGACATTACATTCTACAAGAAAAAAATATTTGCAGTTTATTTTAATGATGTTACACAATTTCAAACACATTGTAATTGATATATATCACTAAGGTTCATTACAAGAGGCTTACTATGGAATAGGGTGTGCATAGCACTTATAGTTACTTTACAGGGACAGTCAAAAGAATTCTGTTACATTACGTCAATGGTAAATCATTTGTGGTTTGTTTTAATGTTTCACTATTTTAAATGTACTGAAATTTATGTATATCACTAAGGTGCATTACAAGAGGCTTACTATAGAATATTGAATGTATAGCAGTCATCATTCATTTACAGGGACACACAAAAGAATTGAGGAGGTTGGGGTAAAAAAGTGCCAAGCCACATTTTTGGTGAAATAAATCTAACACTGTAATCTGTTGCTTAATATTGTAAATTATAATACCCAACATATAATTTGTTTCTAATGTCACTTGGTGGCAGAATATATGACAGGTTTCATTTTTGCCCCGGATGTTTATGCCCCCAATGAAGATAGCTAATTTTTAAAAAAGTAATACAGTAAAACCTCTGAATAACGGACACTTCGGGAGCACAGAATTTGTCCGCTATTGAGAGTTAAAAATGTACAAATATACAGGTTTTGGGGATCACAAAAGTGTCCGCTAAATAGAGATGTCCGCTATTCGGAAGTGTCCGTTATAGAGGTTTTACTGTAGTAATATCATTAAAGTAATGCCATATTGTTACTCAGAATATCTCAAATGTTACTTAGACATTGACGAAAAAACTTTAGGTTATATATCTTGATTTGAGTATTTGATCAAATTTTCAAATTAAAATAACTCAGAAGTTCAAAAATGTGGCTTGGCACTCTCTTGCCCCGACCCCCTCAGTGTGCTACTGTGTGTTAACAATAATTCCTGGAAGTGCGTTTTCAGTTGTTGAATGAGATTTTAAATTTAACTCATTTTTTGTCTATTACTTGGTATGTATAAATTCTGTAGATCATATACAGAGCAGCACAAAAGTTTGCGAACACATTTTCATTTATTGACAGAAATTCCAGAAGGAGATTTTTAACTGTGCTACACGTTTCCAAACTGAACTAAAATTTAGCAATTTATCTAGTATATATATAATTCCATAGATCATATACAGGGCTGCATAAAAGTATTCAGATATTTTCTGAATACTGATGGTAATTCCTGAAATTATGTTTTTAAATATGTTATGTGTTTTCTAAATTGTTTATTTAGATATCTTTCAGCTTATTAAACAGTAATTATCTGTAAAATTATTTTTGAAGTGTTGGAAAGTGTTACATAATCTATGCTTGATGCATGATTTTTCGTTCTGTATATTTTTAAAATGCTAAACATTTTTTTTTTTATTTATTTAACTTTTTATTATTAATATATCATATTTACTTCTATATTTTTCTCATCTTTTTTGCAGTTTCTTTGATATTAAAAGTGCAGGGGTAAGAAAAATATAAATATACAAGTTATTTTCTTTGAGTGTTTACTTATGTTAATTTTTCTTAGAGGGAAACATGGAACATCTAAAGAAATTATTGTTTTACGATGATTAATTATATTTTAATGAATATTTAATATTAACTGTGAAATATTCAGATAAAGAGCTATCTTATGTGTTTGTAATAGTAATATTTCAGGTGAAATAGTGCAAACAATTCAAATTTTCTAAAAATACTGTTTCTCATAAATTCTACTTCTGTTTGGGGATATTTCCTGCATTCGGAAATACAAAATGTTCCGACACTTACTTGCTTTGCTTACTTTTTTTTTTTTTTTTCACCATTATTGAAAATATTCATTTACACCAAATTCACTGTTAACAGTTCTATTATTATTTTTATTTTTTTGTCAGCCAATCGAATTGATGAAAATTTAAAATCTGCAAACAAGCTATTTACTTTTTTTTTGTAAAAATTATAATTTTGGAACATAAACAAGCTAAGCAAATGTAAGGAAACCCTAGCTGAAAGAGATTGACTAATTTTGAAGAGAAAGCTCTAATATATGATGTGTTTAATGATATAGAATTACTGGTTAGAAAACAAACCTGCACTCTTGTAGTAGATGAAAAGAAAAAAAATAGCAAGAAACAAAATTGCGAATTTGCTATTTTCAATACAAGAACCAGATTGGCTTTTAAAAGAGAAGGGTATTTCACCTTTTTTTACCCATCAGCCATATACTATGACATCTTTTCAAAATCTGGAAGTTGTTTTTATATTTTTCTTCAGTTTGAAATTGTCATCAGTGTGGCCCGCACAGGAAAAAAACAAGCAAACAAAATTACCCATTTATGGCAAATTTTTTTTGCTGTCATACCTTTCATTAAAAAAAATATGCATATTTATTATGTCAAAAAATATTTTCTGTAGAGTGTTTTCATATTTTTTGTTTTTTCTTTAGTTTAAAATTGCTATCTATGTATCCCTGATGGAAATAAATAAATAAAAATACCCACTTATAGCAGATTTGTTTATGCTTTCAACAGTACCTTTCATTAAAAAAATATACATACAGTAGAACTCCAGATATACGTTACCTGAGTTGTATGTTTCCCTCAGTTATACGTTTCAAGTCAGCGGTCCCGGCCGCTTGCCATTTAAAATTAGCTGAGTTATACGTTCTGTTTTATACATTTCTCTCAGTTATACGTTATGTTTTTGCATCCACGAACAAAATTTTGCCTCATTTATATATTTTGTAACCGGAAACACTGACGACGCGTCGGATGAGTCTGATTTGAAAGTAAAGCCAATCGGCAGTAGTAAAAGCAGTAGCGATAAGGCGGCTGCATTATTAACATAAATGCAAAGTTTGCTGTTCAATGTTAGCTCTGCCGAAAAGAAACAATCAAAGATTAGTGATTATTTAAACAAGATTCAGTAAACTTCTGAAATGTCTTTTGATAAATGATTTACATGCCAAGGCGATTACAATGATTTTTTTTTAAGTACTCTATATGTATTAAAAATATTTTTAATAAAGCTTTTATCATAAAACCAGAGGACCCGTGCGAAGATTTCGCACTGAAATCTAATATTTTTTAGGTACTTCTCTATTATCCCGTCGACTACTGCTCATAACGAAAAACTTCCGCCAAACTGTAAGATTAAACGCCAAAAATGCAGTCCCATTTACTTGATGTCAGAATCATTATGCGTGTTTGTTACGTCATCTAGTGGTTTTACATTCGACATTTGCGTGTATTTTTCATTATGTTTTACTGATTTAGTAGTTATTTCATTCATTAAAATAACAATTATGTCCTTAAATTCTTATATTTTATTTATTTATTTATTTTTTGATATTCCAATGGCAACGTTCTCCCGTTTATTTGGCGATAGTTTTTTGTTATGAAAAGTGGTCGACGGGATAATAGAGAAGTACCATTTTTTATCAATATGTAATAGTTATTAGATGCAGGTTTAAACTTTTAAAGAAAAAGCAAGGATAAAAATATCTGCAAACAACATTTACTTATTAGTCAAGCCAGAATATCATCTAATTTATTCCATCAAAGTTAGACTAAAAACTGATCCAAGATTGCTAAAGGCACACGCGAGAAAAAAATTAACAATCGTATTTTGACTGCATTAGAGGATGACGTCATCCGCTTCGGGAAAAACATGGGACTTAGAAATATAAATCTAAACATTTCAATTTCAATTTCACTTTTTAATCATAAGTATAAAATAAACCCATGCAGTGTTTTTTATAATAATTGCTGAGCATCATATAATGTGGTGTTTTATTTTTTTGGCAACAATAATTTCAGAAAAACCTTTCATTTCTTTTATGAAAACAATGCCGATTTAATTTTTAATTTTCAGCAAATTTTAATCAAAAACATTTTTTAACGAATTGTTAAGTGGGCTATGTCAGAAGCCGGTTCAAAAACCTTTCATATGGTATCTCATTCGTTGTTCTGCTTTTCATATTTTCTTAGAAAAAGGGATGTTGACAGGAGAAATAATATATATGATAACTTCATATGTACTTTTCTTATATACCTTTTTTCTACTCTGTTCCATTTCCGAAAATTTGTGTTATTGGTGAAGTAATACTTATGAAATTCCCGTTTTCGTTATAAAACGTAACTGAAGTGCCTCAGCGGAACAAAGTTTTTACGATACATTTTTTAAATGTTCCGGTAGACCATTAATTGAGTTGTACGTTTTACTGAGTTATACATTTTGTTTTTCGGTCCCAGGCAAAACGTATAACTGGAGTTCCACTGTATTTACTATTTCAAAAAATATTTTTTCATTTGAAATTGCCATCAACATGGCTCGGATAGAAATTAAAAATATATACATTTAGAGCAAATTCTTTTTGCTCTCAACAGTATATATATATATATTTTTTTAAATCTGAATATTTATTTACTCTTTCAAAAAAATCATTTTCATATTTTTCCTTCTTTTTTGCAGCTCAGATCATAATTGCTGAGGACTTTTTTCCCCTGTGTCTTCAGATATATTATTTCATGTTTTAAGAGACCTGTAGTGTTTTTTTTGTATGAGAGGGCTGGTAATTTTTTTTTCAATATGTGAATACAGAAAGGTGCATGTTAAAAATAAAAAATTTCAATATGCCCAGAAAAAAAAGTCCTGTATGTATCTATCTATTTACTGAACAAAATCTTTTTTTATCATCTTCATTTTGTTACAAAAACATTTTTTAAATAATTAACAAAATATGTCAATAAAATAATAAAACAAATACTCAGTATGTCTACCTTATCTGGATCATTTAATATACCATCTGTGGCAGGCTCAGGTCTCATAAGCTCAGCAAAATGGTTCATGAGCTTCTGAGCTTCAACGGCTCGAGCTCTGGGAGTGTTGACACTTTCAAGCTGATCCCCCAAATGTACCACTTTTGTTGCAACAAAATCAATTCGTTCATCAAGCTCTTGAAAAGTTTCACAGGCAGCCTAAAATAAACATGCTAGTTAACAAATTACTAAATAAATAAAACAAACTAATATAAAACAATTTAAATTTTAAGCATAATTTCGTATTATACAAAAGACGTTTGTCAAAATTTATTATATTATTCAGCTATCATCATATTATTTAGTTAGCGATTTTCTGATTTATATTTTTAAGTTTTACTTATAATAAAGTTGTGCATGGTATTTATTCAGTTCAATTTGCTTATGTGAATCAAATTTACCTGTGGATTTTAGAAATCTTAATAACTATGTGAGAGATAAAACTGTGACAATATTTTCAATTAAAAATATATTAAAAAAAAAAATTAAATAAATAAATAAAATAAAATAAATAGGAAGAGTGTACAAGAAAAACAATTCAAAAAGTGGAAATTCAGAGAAACTCTGGAGGAAAATATATATTAATGAAATTCTTTGGATTATTAGATTATTCTCCCAGTTTAGCAATTTTTTTTTCTGCAAAAAAGTTGTAAATATGTTGATGAAGTCACTATGAAAATAAATGAAAATGGTAAGAAAAGTTATAAAGTAAAATACTATATAGGTATGACCTTAAAAAAGTTTAAAACTCGTTTAAAAGAGCATATTTCTGATATAAAATTCAATAGAACTAAAACAGCACTTTCAAGATTAAAACAAGAAGAATCAGTCAAAATACATTTTGATCAAGCTAAAACAATTAAGCAAACATCAACCTTTTATGAAGCAATAATCCATGAATCCATAGAAATTTTAACTAAAAAAGTTAAAACATGCAATGATTCATTATCCTACACAGAGCCCGATTAAGGTCGTCTGGGGCCCAAGGCCCAGCAACTTTTTGGGGCCCTCTCAAATTAAAATAGTGGCTAGAATTTTTTTCGAGGATTATTATTAGATTTTACGATGCAGTTGACAAGTGAAAAAAAAATCTTTTTTGCTCTGTTTTTGAGAAAATAATTGCAGAAAACTTCATTTTTAAGAAACTTTTTCTAAATCATTTTACCCATTTTGGGGCCCCCATCAGCAGTGGGCCCAAGGCCGTGGCCTGGTTGGCCTGTGCATTAATCAGGCCCTGATCCTACAATATCCCCAAATTATGGTATAGACAGGAATTGTTCAAGACGAAATATGATTATCATACCCCTCCCAGTGCCTCCCCACCCCTGTTGGTTTGTTTTAATGGTTTCTTCCATTATCTAGCAGTGGACAATGTTCTTACTGGTGTTTTCGCCATTTGTCATTTGTGTACTTGCGTTTTGTTTTGTAACCCTGAAGATGAGCAAAAGTTTGCTTGAAAGCGCTCGGTTGTCTATGTAAAATACAGTTTTGTATATGAAGTGAAACACCTTCAGTAAAATATTTTATGAAATGGTAAGTACCATATGTTTTATTGGACACATTTATGTTGTTTTTAATTTGTAGTTATAATACAAGGTGAATATAGTTTAAAAGAGTATGTTTTATAATAATTCAAGTTTTTAATTATTTTTACTTTTATATATATTCAATATTTATTTTGTAATTTAGATTTGTCCTTCCCATATCTCTCCTTCAGCTGCAGAACAATTGGGTGCTAAATGGTATTATACCTGATAAAGCGATGATATCAATACTGTGATACGTGAGAGCTAATTTATTTACACTGAAAATTTCTTACTCATGGCAGTTTTGTTGAATAAAACAGTAAAATAGCAGATGGAGAAGAATAAGACACTTATTTTATATTAACTCTAGCTGTTACCCGTGACTTCGTTCCCGTATCATTCAAAGAAGAATAAATACATTAATTAAGCAAAATATTTCATTCCCAACAATTAGAAACGTAAATAATTAACTAACTCTTTATCACATTCCATAGGAGACAATACTGTATTTCTTTGTTATAGAGGCCTTGACATAACTAAGTTTTAAAAAAGTGAAATTTTGGGACAAATAATCACGAAAAGGAAACTGCAACCCATGAAAAAAGGCGGGCCAAACAAAATCGTGGAAATCGGCGAATTGTGTACAAACATATGTCAAGTTTACCTGGTAAACCATTTTACTTTTAACGCCTTTGTGAAACATTTTAATAGCCATCCTTCTAAGATAATGGAAATAGTATATTCTTTTTCATTAAATTCAATTCTTGTGAATAGGGAGCAACAATTGTAGACCTAAATGCAAGGAGCTTAAATTTGCCTCCTTGATTTAATCTATAACTACAGCGCCTATATTCTAGGTGCTGTACTATAACTGAAAAAAAAAATCTTTATTTCTAAATGAAAATATGTTGACAGATGATATTTGTTCTCCAGAATAAATTGACTCATGAAGTTTGAATATGTGAAAATAAGTTTTTATTTTTAAAAAAATTTACTGTAATCAAGATTTTTTTTTTCTTTCACCATCTATTCAAATTGAAATCTTTTTTTCAGTTTTAATGAGAAAAAATATATTATTCCGTTTTATTTCTTCTTTTTTATCCACAAAATTGGAATATTTAGTTGCTATTTTTTAGAGAAACTTCATTAATTTTACAAAAAAAAATATAAAAAATAATAATCATATCTCGGAATTTAAATCATTTTTTTAAATTCTGAGAATTTATGACATCCTCTGCGAAATACAAACAGGCGGTCAGATTTTAATATAATAGATTCGTAATTATTTTTATTTTCCTAATAATCATGGTGTGGTTTTTGGCAAAAAACTCTCATCTGTATGTAACTAATATTCATGCATAATAATCAGTATAGCTAAAAAAAGTATTTGAATTTTTCGTTTTAATTATGGTATGAAACTCATCTACTTTCTAAACTTACTGATTCTTGTATTATTAATGTAATGAATTGATTCACGCTCCTTCTAAAACACTCTTGAAAATTCCCTTTTTTTTTTTTTTTTTTTTTTTTCAAATATGACGTCACTTTTTTTCTCAGAGAAATCTCTTTTAAATGGCACAATTCTTGTTAATTTTCTTTTTCTGGCAATCGGGACGTAAATTTTAGCGAAAAACTCACATTTGTGTGTAACTGGTATTCAGGATTCAGGCTAATTATTAATCAGTATCGATAAAGATTATTTCAGTTTTTCATCTTAAATATTACGTCCATTATCTATTTACTTTCATTATACATTGATAGTCATGCTCCTTGTATTATTACGACTATTTGAAAATACATGTTTTATTTATGACGTCATATTTGTCCAAGCCAAGGAGGATCCTTTTCATAGTTCCATGGTCCAAGCGAAATCTATTTTTTAATAATATAATTATTGTTGCACTTTTCCTTCTAATTATAATGCAGTTTTGGCAGAAAAATATCTTTTTATTTTAACCGATATTCATACTTCATGTATAATAACAAATACTCCATATTTTTGTTTCAAATATCACGGAAATTCACCTTCTTTTGAATTTTTAGTTTTCATGTGAAAATTAGTTGTTGGGGGAAAAAAGTTTTTTTCCGTGTTTTTATTTATTGGCAACGATCAAAGCCCTAGAAATGATAAAGTAAAATGGTTAAATTGTATGGGAAAATGTCCATTTATTCTCTATGAAAATAATGAAATTTTTAATTATTAAAGAAAATATTTGAATAAAATAAATAAAAACCAGCCTATGCTTAAATGAGGATTATAATCAACCTATATGCAAAAATACAGGATCATTAAATGCTCCATTTTGATGCTGGCTTCAGCCTAACATTTGCACACAATCGGATTTATAATATTATTAGGATATACTAATATCTGCTTAGAAAATAATTAAAAGTAAATTTGGTACTTACGTATTATCCAGGCCAGGTCAATAGATCGCCAAAAGTGGTTATCAATCGCCAATTTTGTTTATCGCTGCCAATCATCAATCGTGTTCAAAGTGGTAATTTAATGTACATTTAATAAATGCATAAAATCTCTAATAATGATAAACAGTAGCGTAGCCAAGGGGGGGGGGGGGTCCAGGGGGTCTGGACCCCCCCCCCCCCCTCCCGAACGAACAAGTGATTTACTGAATCATGGATACAACAATATTAAAAACTGATATAGCAGAATCGCGAAGGACACATGAAAAATTCCGCTTTAGGCAGGTGTTCGTCTTAGCAAGTATAATTTTAAGGTATGTCTTTCTCCGGGTGTATAAAAAATTTTTGTTAAAGACAGGTTTTTTTATAAACACGTTCCGTTTTGACAGGTATCCTCTAAAATTGTTGAAACGTATCCACTTTATAGTACACCTCTGAAGAACATAGATGTATTACAATAACATCTGTGAAGATGATCTTAAACGGAAAAGAATTCAAGGTTCGACGAAATAAACCCTATTTATACTTGCTAACATTTGAAATTTATATATACAATGGAACTTTTTACAGTTGTGATTCCTTCTTGGTAGGTCTTCTGTGAACTTCGAATCCTCTCGTAAACGGAAACATTTCATGCCTGATGACAGATGGATAACTATACAGTATACCTGATAAGACGGAAAGCCTTCATCTACGAAATTTGTTAACGATCCCTAGCGATTCCGTTTTCACAAATTTTACTGTTTCTAACAGGATAAACGTTAAAAAGTCTTCAACAGTGACTTCGATGGGACCAAGTGTTGCCAGCACTTACGGGTAAAAAAAGTTTACACGAATGCAATAACAGCACAATCATTAGCGTTTTGTGATCCTTATCTTGTTAATTTTATGGTTTTATATCGAACAATAGTATCATTTACTTTAAATATGCTGGCTGGAATTTTGAAAAGTAAATTTGTTTTTGGACTGGTTATTTGTGAATTTTTTTTCAATGTTACATTGCCACTCTCAAAATACCTGCAGAAATCTGAATGTGCAAATTTGTCTTCAGTTGTAGAACATGCTGATGATGATATTTTTCAGCTTTATGAACTTTACATTAATCAGTAAGCAAAGAACAGGAGACTGGTGTTCAAAAGGTTTTTGACCTGTTCAAGAGGGCAGAATCCTTCGTCAAAGAAAACTTTGATACAATTCATTAGCCACACAAATTCCTTGTCAAGTTGGTCATGAAGAGGGATAATACATCTTATCCTTACACGGGCAAACTAATTTCTTTGCTGAAATTTTGAAATAATTGACTGCCACCAGAATCGACGAACAAATTGATTTGAAAATAAAAATTGCTTTTCTTCATGTGCATTATAAAAGCAAAATAGTTATTCAAAAATTCGACATTTGGTATGATTCGGCATTTAAGAATTAAAATTAAGTGGGAATTATATTCCCACCGTCTGTGTAAGGGTTAAAGAAAGAGCAGAGGGATGTTGAAAGGTTTTTAAGTTATTTTGGATTTGTAATAAATGCAAAATAATGGAGATTTTTGGTATTAAACTTTTCAACTCGAGCTATTTTTAATAAATTTTTAATGGAATAATACGTTGTTGTATAGTATTTTGAAGGGCAGGGTACAGGGATATTTAAGGCAGTTACAGAACTGTGGAAAAGTTTGTACGATTTTTTGTACTAATTCAAAATTGAACAAAAAACAGCGGAAGCGGCTTTTATATCATCTAGCTACAGTGCCGAATTCAGGGAAAGAGGGGGGGGGGGCAATCCACTCCGCACGATTTGGGATTTTATGCTTATTAATGGTATAGAAACCGGAGCTCCAGTGTGCCTTCCGAAGAAAAATGGTACCCTCCGCGGAAATCACTCCCAGAAAAAAATATCTGAATTCAATATTACATTTGACCCAAGTATGATTTGCGAAAGCATAGTTTAACATTGCTTTCAGAAATTCCATGTTGGCAATGAGAGTTTCGAATATCGAGGATGTGGGTGACATTCTGTCATTAACAAATTAGAAATGAAAAAGCATAAGTTGAAGATAATCCATGTACTAAATTCCGAGAACTTGCTGCTGATCTTGAAATATGTTCTAAAACTGTTTCTAACTACTTAAAATAAATTGGTTGAAAAGTAAAATAACAGAAACACCACCATTCTTTTTTACATAATCTAATACTTCCAAAAAAAGTGCTAATCCATCATAAATAATTTTTTTACAAAAATGTAACATGTTTTAATCAAACCAGATATCAGAAACAACTATGAAGGCCAAATGTTTACTTTGGTATCAAATACGGCACAACTTTAAATAGAGAAACACAGAAGAATTATGGCTGTTTTACACCACTGTAACAAAACTGTTTTCCTAACATCAACTATATTTGTTGCGTGTGTTTGTTACACTAATAGTTTCTGTAGCCGAAATTGCAAGATATTTTTTCTTAAAGATCAAAACCGTATCACAGAAATTCCCATGAGGAATCAACTATTGATGGGATTGGCAATTATGTCAACTAATTAGCCAGTACCCTATTACAGCACAAGTTCGTAATTCAATGACAGGAAAATAACACATTAAAGGCTGACGTTGGGTTTTCGCAACATTATTTTTCTGACACTAGGTTTTAAGGTAACACCAATTTGTTTTTAAGATAAAAAAGATAATTCGCTTTATTTGTTGCAAGAAACACCATGATAAAGTAACTGTTAGGTTGCTATAATATAAAAGTGGTATGAATCGCAATATTTGTATTTCATTGAGAAAAGTAATTCGGTCCTTAATGGGTTAAACATGAAAATTGCTGTTATAAACTTAACTATTTGATCTTAACTTTAAGGTAAGCAAATGCTTATGTTATATGAAACTGGATATAAATATATTTAACTCTGCAGTAAGTGCTTAGTGTTTTATGTCTTAGTGTTTGTAAAATCGTTTTCACTGGTAATTATTAGGTAATTATTAATGTAACTTCATTGTATTATTAGCTGCAATTACAGAGATTGATCTTACTTTATTTTACAAAATCTATTTTTTATATTAAGAAATTGAGAAGGCTATACAATATACATAAATTCTTAAGTCACTCGAAATACTTCTATTGTACACATACACACAGTCAATACTTGATTGCAAGGTACTGGAAAAAAGTTTCACTTTAGACAGGTTGCAGTTTCAAGAAGTGTAATTAATTATACCTTTTATTAATTATACCCTTATACACTACCTCAAAAAGATGTATTGTTCGTTTCGTCGGGATCCCAAAACTCTTCCCGATTGCGACAGGATTCCGTTGTAGAAAGTTCCGCTTTGACAGGATTTACTCTATTTATAAGTAAAGCAAAACCTGTTAAGACGGAATCTAAATCACAAAAGAGCTGTAAAAAATATCGTTTCTGAAAGATTTTCAGCAGATATAATTGTATGGTAATCCATATCAGGAACGTGTAATGCTTCCGTTTAAGACAGGATTCTGTTATGGACAGTTTATGTATTGACAGGCTTTACAATACATACTTGTATAAATACAGCATAAGTTGTGGAAACGGAACCTGCCTATAACGGAATGTTGATTTAAACGGAAATATTCCTTAGTCTAGGGGTGCACAACCTGTGGCCCGCGGGCCAAAAGTGGCCCGCGATCGCATTACTGGTGGCCCGCGGATCAATTTCGCCGATCGGACGCAAAAAATCGCGAATTTCGCCGATAATTTTGCCGATCAGGTGCGTATAAATCATAAATTACGCCGATCGTATGCGTACAAATCGTGAATTTTGCCGATCGGACCCGTAAAAAATCACGAATTTTGCCGATTGGGTGCGTAAAAATCATGAATTTTGCCGATCGGGCCCGTAAAAATCGCAAATTGTGCCGATCGGGTGCGTGTAAATTGTAAATTTCGCCGATCGTCTGCGTAAAAATCATGAATTTTGCTGTTCGGGTACGTAAAAATCGCGAATTTTGCCGATCGGGTGCGTATAAATCGTAAATTTTGCCTATCGCCTGCGTAAAAATCGTGAATTTTGCCGATCGAGCCCGTAAAAATCATGAATTTTGCCGATCGGGGCCGTAAAAATCGTGAATTTTGCCGATCGGGCCCGTAAAAATCGAGAATTTTGCCGATCGAGCGCGTAAAAATCACGAATTTCGCCGATCAGGTGCGTAAAAATCATAAATTTCACCGATCGTATGCGTACAAATCGTGAATTTTGCCGATCGGGCGCGTATAAATCGTGAATTTTGCCAATTGGGCCCGTAAAAAATCGAGAATTTTGCCGATCGGGTGCGTAAAAATCATGAATTTTGCCAATCGGGCCCGTAAAAATCGCAAATTTTGCCGATCGGGTGCGTAAAAGTCATGAATTTTGCCAATCGGGCCCGTAAAAATCGCGAATTTTGCCGATCGGGTGCGTATAAATCGTTACTTTTGCCGAGTGGGTGCGTGTAAATTGTAAATTTCGCCGATCGTATGCATAAAAATCATGAATTTTGCCGTTCGGGTACATAAAAATCGCGAATTTTGCCGATCGGGCCCGTAAAAATCGTGAATTTTGCCGATCGAGCGCGTAAAAATCAGGAATTTCGCCGATCGGATGCGTAAAAATCATGAATTTTGCCGCTCGGGCACGTAAAAATAACGAATTTTGCCGATCGGGCCCGTAAAAATCGTGAATTTTGCCGATCGAGCGCGTAAAAATTGCGAATTTTACCGATTGGATGCGTATAAATCGCAAATTTTACCGATCGGATGCGTATAAATCACAAATTTCGCCGAACAGGCGCGTAAAAATTGTGAATTTTGTCAATCACTAAGAAAAAAACTATGAATATTGTCAGTCGCGCATGGAAAATAAGTGCAAGATTTTTCTATCCTTGCCAACTGAAATGGGTTATACTGACAAAGGAGGTGGTTGAGTATAGGGAGCTAACTCTCCTTTTAAAATTAGCATTTTTGTTAACTTTTAGACCGATCCTCCCCCTCCTTCCCTGAAACAAAAATTTTTTCACCCTACGGACAATCCAGTCATTTTTGTGACTGACTTTCCTCTTATAAAAGTTGTGCACCCCTTCTTGATATCCACATTTTATGACTGAATATGTTAAGAAGTACAATTTAGAATAATATATGTTTCTCCTTCTCCCCACCTTCATTCATGAGAGCAGAATTTTTTTTCGGCACTGGCAATCTTTAAAGCTAAATTTACTCCCTCAAATAAAGTCAAGGAGTATTTTCATTCTTTGAAAATAACTTAGCTATATCTCTTGTATAAATACAAACGTAAACTGTTGATATATCCTTGCCAACAGAACTGAATACGTTGACTGGGAAGGAAGGAACCTAGGAACCTTACCCCCCCCCCCCCCCCCGTCACACCTCCTGTAAACAAAATTCTACTGATGGTGGCCCTCGACAATCCAGTCATTTTTGTAAGTGGCCCTTCGCTTAAAAAGGTTGTGCACCCCTACCTTAGTCCCATAGAAAAGATTGCCATAAAATTACACCTGCTAAGACGAAAACCTGTCTAAAATAGAATTATTTACCACTCTTTGCGATTTTATCTTGGCAGGTTTTAGTATATATATATAACATGCCGAAAACTTTTGGACCCCTCCCGAAATGAAATCCTGGCTACGCCACTGATGATAAATAATATAAAGCAAACTAAAATAATTTAGTATACATTTATTAAATACATAACATCAAATTGACGGCTTTTAGCAATAACGATATTAACAATGGATGTTTTATTTCCTGTGGTTTGTTATGCCCTCCAGAACAAATATAACATAAATGTTATGTATTATAAATATATTGTATCAATAAATCTTATGTATTTCTCCGGTCAACATCCCTTTTTCTAAAAAAATACGAAACGTAGAACGACGAATGAGATACCATATGAAAGGATTTTGAACAGGCTTCTGACATAGTACAAATACATTTTCCTAAAACATGTTTTTTGATTAAAATTTGCTGATAAAAAAATAAATCAGCATTGTTTTCATAAATGAAATGAAAGGTTTTTTCAAATCAGTGTTGCCACAAAAATAAAATACTGCATTATCAGATGGCGTCATTCTGTAATGCAATTAAAATAAGATTGTTAATTTATTTCTTGCACATACTTTTTGAAAAAATATCGAGCTATTTATCGGGTTTTTATTTAATTTTAACGTGTGCGTCACCTATTGTTTATTTATTTTCTTTGTTTAATCATGGCTGCGTATATGCATACTTTATCAAAGCACCAGTAATTTAAGAATTATTAAGAATTACGTAATTTAAGAATTATCTTCCAATTAGGTATACAGTTCATTAGGATTTTAAAAAATTGCGCTTATTTTTTAATATTTCATTAAACTGTTAATACGCCAGCGAAGTCTGACGTCACTTAAATGGCTGCTGGAGCACAAAGTTTGAACATCCCATGTTTAAGTTCCCATGGCTTGCAAAAAAGTGGTGTACCAAATATTGATTTATGTATTTTAAGACATTTCTGGAACAGTTTTGCAAAATCTGAGATAATGCTTTCATCTGAATTCCCTAAACGTCTGATTCAGTGTTTCAATTTTTTTATAATTTGTTTTTTTTTTCAGTATAAGGGTCTAACAACCTAGAGAAATAACCTTGGCGAGAAAAGAAAATTTGTCAAAAAAAATTCTGGCAATCTATTTTTATTTTCTTATACACAAGTAATCATCATATATATTATTTCTGTTGTCAAGATACCTTTTTCTATGCTCATACAAAACATACAACGATGAATGAGGTATCATTCGAAACGATTTTGAACAAGTTTGTGACATAGTACACCCATAGTTCGTTAAAACGCGTTGTTTGATTTAAGAAAATCAGTTAATTAAAAATTAGGGCTAAAACGTACCAGGAAATAATCTCAAAGATTGCAGTGCGAAAGCTTCGCACGGGTCCTTCTGGTATAATATATTTATATACAGTACAGGATCTCAAATCCGGACTGGCTGGTGCTGCGATTGTTCCGGATTTTAGGTACTGCGTATTAGCCTGCGGTCCGCCATTTTGTTTCTCAAACGATATCAAAATAAAGGTAACATCTGGGCTAAATACTTACAATTATCAAAATTATATTATTTCATAAATATTTCTTATGCAAGCTGTTAAATAAATAATTTTTTCAAATTTACTTTCTGAGCATACAAGGGTTTTGTTTCAGGGAGTATGGTATAAAAATTCAATGAAATTTTTATACCATACTCCCTGAAACAAAACCCTTGTATGCTCAGAAAGTAACATCTACCTTCAAAGTCGAAATATTTATGAAATAATATAATTTTGATTATTGTAAGTCTTCTAGCCAGATGTTACCTTTATTTTGATATAGTTTGAGAAACAAAATGGCAGACACAGGCTAATACGCAAGGGTAGCCCTGATGGAAGTATAAATTACAAAGAAAGTATTTAAAACAATGATAAAAAAAACATGAAAACATTTTTGAAAAAATGAAAAGGGGTCGCTTTTCGCGAGAGCCGAGTTATACCTAAGAATCTAAATCGCGCATTGCCATGTTAGGCTAAATGTAAGTAAAATAAACAGAGAAAAACATAAATTACAATAAAAATAGAAAATAATTGTTGAAAAAAAAAAGGGGGGGGAGGTACTTTTGGTATTTTATGGTAATTTTGATTAAAAGCATTACAAACATTCTACATTCAAAAGACACCGAAGACACTACATTCAAAAGAATGTAGTGTCATTTAACACATCTGGAAACTGTGATACGAGCGCACAAAGCGTCATCTGTATGCGTTTTCAGAAATTATTTTTTCCGGTTCTGTTGCGGTCCAGATTTTGGGTCTTCCGGATTTGAGGTCCTGTACTGCATATGCTATATCATATAATATAGTTATACTATGTAAATAGATACTTCTGCCACTGACTTTAATATAACAACTCAATAATATTAACTTTGCAGTAAAAATGAAGAAAGAAAAAAAAAAAAAAAGGTTACTGTAATTAATACTTTTTTTGCCGTTGTTGGCGAATTTAATATTGCCTGGCCCAGATGAGAAACTTTTCTCATAGAAGATGCTAAAGTGTTTTCATGTTTCAAAGCATAAAAGAGTTTTTCTAAATTTTATTATAGAATACTCTAGAATCCAAAACAATAAAAATATAAAATTATATTGTCCCAGTTAAAAAATTATCTATGAAGTTTTGAAACTGTGATACATTTTGTTTAATCTTATATATTCATTTATTAAAATGTAATATTCATCTTACAGGAGGTCATTTCTCTTTTTATTCGAAGTTGCCCTTTGAGAAAAATGAATACTATAAAACACTGATGTTTCATGTATTTTTCACACTCCATACTTTGAAAACCGAAGAAATAGGGGAAAATGTAGGCAAAATATGCAAGTAAATGTGGCATCTAAAACACAGAATAATTACAGTGCAATTAAATAATTCAAAACACACCAAATAAAAGATAAAATCTTAAAATAAAAATCAAACCTTATTTTTCTCTATTAATTCTCTTGTTTTTTCCCAGTGTGCTTTTTCTTCTTCTCGACAAATTGTCTCAAGCAAATTACATTGCCGCTGCCTGGCTTCATAATTTCCTTCTAGATGATGAATGGCATGGTCAAATGCTTTGTGTAAAGCACTTGGATCAAAGTTTTCATTGTTGCTTTGAATGCCCCCAATTCGCCATGACAATCTTTCCACATAATCTTCCGGATCAAATGGTTCATCAGCAAAAAGCTAGAAAGATAAATTTTTAAATAAATAATTAGATTGATTTGGTATTTATTTTTTAATAGAAATAGTCAGAAATGACAAATAAAATATTTACTTCTAATATTTTATGAACAAAATTCCCAACGTAAAAAAAAAAAAGTTTTTTTTAAAATGACTGTTGATTTTTGCATATGTATCAGGGATGGCTCATCACGTGAGGGAAATGGGTCTTAGCCTTCCTCGTAAAACAGACTTAAAACAAAAATTTATATATAACTTTATAAACAAAAAATAAATTATTTCTAATATAAATTAAATTTAAAATGACGGTGTGGAACACTTCATCATCTACATCATTTTAAAATCTTCTATGAAAAGCCATGACAATAATAGAATTATATATAGTATATTTCTTTTTTCGGAGACAGGGGGGCTAGAAATTTGTTAGCTGCCATCATCCCGGGTGAATTGAAAGAATTCGGGATGATGTGGGGGGTAAGAGAAGAGAATTCTTACGCTTCAATCAGATCCAGACTAAAAACTATCTAGCCTACAGTAGACAAAAGAAACGGTAGGGAATTATTCCATTGAAATCACAGACATGGCTGCCTTTTCTTTTAAAGGGACACAACTGCCAGTAAATCATTGGGGCTCTCTGTTACTTTCAAAGATATAAGAAAAATCTTTTAGTCTCATTGTGAGCAATATAAGTATAGATCCCAGAGACAAAATTTTGGGAGCCGAATATTTTATAAAATAGGCTAGAGAAAAAGTCTTTCAGTCTCGTTGGGCCCCTCCATAAACGTTAGGGCCAGGTGCATTTCAGCTGTCATCTTTTATTCTTACTATAACCCACTCTGAAGCACATTTTTATCCATTTTATTTTAAAAGACAGCATAAATATTAATTAGCACTTTTATTCGATGTCTATGTTTTGACCACGGTTGTAAAAAAAAAAAAAAACAGGTAACAGTTATTAATGTCAATTCATCAGACCAGCCACAAATAAAATATAATGCAGTTACAAATGATTTCGAACTGTCGATTTATTTTTATTTTTTAACTAATATTTTCTTAGCACAGTTTTTAACATTACATCTCCATTGTTTATCCATTTGCAGATAAAGTCTCATTGCCATGCCCATTAATGAACACTTTGAATCGACAAATATTATTCCCATTGCCATCATTTGTACTGCATTTAATTTCATTTAAAATATAAACTTTTCATTCATTTTCATTTGAAATATATCACATTTATTTAAAATACATTTATTTCATTTTAAATACAAAATAATTTACACATGAAAAATAACAGCTGCTGTTGGCGATATTTGCGCTCAGCTAACATGAAAGTGCCTTTTTTTTTTTTTTTTTAAATGTGAGAGAAAAGACAGAAGTAGCAGTTAACTTTTATCCAACATTATAAAAATTAAACTGGCTTATTCATAATATAGATAAAAATGGAATAAGTGCATTGCATACTATCGCTGCATTTTAAAATCAAACATGACATCACGCTTTTGTATTATTGCCGTTAAATCCCATTGTTTCATGACAGTTTTTTTTTCTATAGAAAGAAGTCAACGGGATAACAGACAAGTATCACCAAGTCCATATACAGTGGCGTAACCAGGGGGTGGGCTGATGGGGCTGCAGCCCCCCCCCCCCCCCCCCCCCCGAAATTGTCAAAAGTAAAATGAAAAAGTGCTTTTTTCTTTCTTTTTTAGATAAATTTCTATTTTTTTTTCTGTTATACAGCGGATTAGCCATTCTCGTTAGGCTATATTAGTCCGCATTGACATCACAGCATAAACAGGGTAAGGGGGCTGATGGGGTTATAGCCCCCCTTCCCCCCACGAAATAGTAAAAAATCTCATGAAAAAAAGTGCTGTTTTCTTTTTTCAGATAAATTTGCAATTTTTTTTGGTTATACAACTGACTACCCACTCTCTTCTTTTTAGCCCCATATTAGTACACATTGACATCAGAGCATATCCAAAAAGAGGAAAAAGGCTGATGTGTTTACAGCCCCCCCCCCTTCCCGAAATAGTCGAATATATCATAAAAAAAGTGCTGTTTTTTCCTTCTTTGAGATAAATTTTTATATATATATATATATATTTTTTTTTTTTTTTTTGTCATACAATAGACTACCCACTTTCTTCTTTTTAAACCCATATTGGTCCACATAGACATCAGAGCATACCCAAAAAGGAGAAGGGGGCTGATAGGGTTACAGGCCCCCTCTTCCGAAATAGTAGAACATCTCATGAAAATAGTGCTGTTTTTTTCTTGATGGAGTTACAGCCCCCCCCCCCCTTTTCCGAAATAGTCGAACATCTCATGAAAATAGTGCTGTTTTTTTTCTTTTTGAGATAAATTTGTATTTTTTTTGTTATACTACAGACTATCCACTCTCTTCTTTATAGTCCCATATCAGTCCACATTGACATCAGAGCATACCTACAAAGGGGAAGGGGGCTGTTTGTGTTGCAGCCCCCCTTCCCAAAATAGTCGAAAATCTCATGAAAATAGTGCTGTTTTTTTCTTCTTTGAGATAAATTTGTATATTTTTTTTTTGTCAGAGAACAGATTATCCACTCTCTTCTTTTTAGTCCCATATTAGTCCACATTGCTATCAGAGCATACCTAAAAAGGAAAAGGGAGCCGATGGGGTTACAGCCCCCTCCCCTGCCCAAATAGTTAAACATCTCATGAAAATAGTGCTGTTTTTTTCTTCTTTGAGATACATTTGTATTTTTTTTTTTTTTTTTTTTGTCAGAGAACAGACTATTTATTCTCTTTTTTTTAGTCCCATATTAGTCCACATTGACATCAGAGCATACCTAAAAAGGAAAAGGTGGCTGATGGTGTTACAGCCCCCTTCCCCTCTCGAAATATTCAAAAATCTCATTTAAAAGTGCTGTTTTCTTCTTCTTTGAGATGAATTTGTAATTTTTTTTTATTATACAACAGACTACCGACTACCCACTCTCTTCTTTTTAGCCCCATATTAGTTCACATTGACATCAGAGCATATCTAAGAAGAGGAAGAGGGCTGATGTGTTTACAGCCCCCCCCTTCCTGAAATAGTCGAATATATCATGAAAAAGGTGCTGATTTTTCTTCTGCGAGATAAATTTGTATATATATTTATTTTTGTCATACAATAGACTGCCCACTTTCTTCTTTTTAAACCCATATTAGTCCACATTGACATCAGAGCATACCCAAAAAAGAGAAGGGGGCTGATGGGGTTACAGCCCCCCTCTTCCTGAAATAGTCGAACATCTCATGAAATTAGTGCTGTTTTTTTTTTTTTGGATGGGGTCACAGCCCCTCCTTTTCCGAAAATAGTCTATCATCTCATGAAAATAGTGCTGTTTTTTTCTTCTTTGAGATAAATTTGTATTTTTTCTGTTATACTACAGACTATCCACTCTCTTCTTTTTAGTCCCATATTAGTCCACATTGACATCGGATTATATCTAAAAAGGGGAAGGGGGCTGTTTGTGTTGCAGCCCCCCTTCCCGAAATAGTCGTACGTCTCATGAAAATAGTGCTGTTTTTTTCTTCTTTGAGATAAATTTGTATTTTTTTTTGTCAGAGAACAGAGTATCCACTCTCTTCTTTTTAGTCCCATATTAGTCTGGATTGCTATCAGAGCATACCTAAAAAGGAAAAGGGAGCTGATGGCGTTACAGCCCCCCCCCCCCCCCCCCTGCCCAAATAGTTAAACATCTCATCAAAATAGTGCTGTTTTTTTCTTCTTTGAGATAAATTTGTATTTTTTTTTTTTTTTTGGTCAGAGAACATACTATCCATTCTCTTCTGTTTAGTCCCATATTAGTCCACATTGACATCAGAGCATACCTAAAAAGGAAAAGGTGGCTGATGGGGTTACATGCCCCCTCCCCTCTCGAAATATTCGAAAATCTCATGAAAAAGTGCTGTTTTCTTTTCTTTGAGATGAATTTGTAATTTTTTTCTTAGTTATACAACAGATTACCCACTCTCTTCTTTTTCGCCCCATATTAGTTCACATTGACATCAGAGCATATCTAAAAGGGGAAGGGACTGATGGGGTTACAGAGGGCCCCCTCTTCCCGAAATAGTCGAACATCTCATGAAAATAATGCTGTTTTTTTCTTCTTTGAGATAAATTTGTATTTTTTTTTTTTTTGTTATACAACAGACTATCCACTTTCTTCTCTTTACTCCCATATTAGTACAGAGTGACACCACAGCTAATCCAAAGAGGGGGAAGGGGCTGATGGGGCACAGATCCCCCAACCTCCCAAAATGGTAAACAATGGAATGAAAAAAGTGCCGATTTTTCTCTTTATGTTTGAGATAAAATTAAAATTATTTTTTCTCTTATGCAATGGACAACCCACGCTATTTTCTTTATTCCCATATTAGTACACAAGGGGTGGACGTTATGGGATAACAGCTCCATTCCCCTTCCGAAGTGGTCGCAGTGATATAAAAAAAACTGACTTTGTTTCTTTCTTTTTGAGATAAATTTGTTTTATTTTCTGGCACGCAACGAATTTGTTTTCTCGTTAGCCCCATATGCCTCTCAGTCCTGCAATCAAAATTACTTGAGACCACAAAATCTATTTTGAAATGACTGAAAAACAGTTCCACACATGTTTTAGTGGATAATTGAATACGTATAATATGCTCAATTGGCAAGATCTAGAAGTAGTTTAATTAATTTAAAGAATATTTAACTCTCTTCCATAGATGATGCCACGACTAAGGAGGTATACTAGTGCGCAGTGACATTAAACATTATCGTCAAATCAGCAAATGTACGAACTGAATTTTTTTTTGTGAATGTCAATGTCAAGCAAGATTATTGATTTTCGGTTTTCGAAGGATCTTTTAAAGATGCCCAGTAGTAATACAAAAAAAAAAATAATCTCCTATTGATTTGTTTGTTCCTGGTCTTTTTACTAGCGAAGTAGTTTTATTTACGTTACGTGCTTTTCTAGATTTAAGGTTGTTCTCAAATACAAACTGGCTACGTTATGACATATTTTTTAATTTATTTTTGCTCGGAAACGCATGAAATTCTCAGGTCTTTTTATTCAGAAACTTTGCAATCGAAATACGTTTCCCCCCTTTTTTTTTTTGTAAAGGTAGAACATCTTTCTGAAAGCACTGTCCAAGTTGGCGTTTTGAATCGGATTCCCGACACGGCAGGCTGAGAAGCACGAAAAACGAGTCGTTAATACGTTACCAGAATCACTTATAACTCGATAAGTTTATCAAAAAATGGAAAACTCATCTCGATTCCAAATCTCTTCCATAGTCAGGCCTGCCAGTCTAATGCCTTTAAAAATGTGTCAGAAAGTTTCCCGTTGATGAGCAGGGAGGAAGATGCCTTTTTCAATATTACAGTGTACGAGTGATCCAGCAAAAGATAAAAATTCTTAATTAAATTCTTAAAGTATATGAAACAAGCCATTATCACTTTTAAATTATTTTGGCGGGGGGGTGTGCTCGGAACCGGCCCCCGTACCTCGCCCTCCCGCTTTTCTCTGCCTACGGCCTTATTGTCAAACATGATTTCTGTTTATAACGCAGTTCAACATGTTTCGTAAGACTCAGAACATTTTCGAAATTTAAGTCAGCCCCCCCCCCGAAATTAAATCCTAGATACGCCACTGTCCATATATCTAATGAAAATACAAATAATTTATTAAAAAAACTATTTATTTAATGAATAACTAGATACATTATAATCATTATTACAAATTATAACTTAAACATGTTAAACATTTGATCAGTAGTAGTTTTAAAAGTATTAATTTTGCATTTTAAAACCTTTCTTTGCAACCTGCAAACAATCAGCAGTTCTTATTCAATGCCATTAGAAAATTCAATATGAGCAAGTCCCTCTGATTCAGTACCTGTGAGTATTTTGAAAACAGCATTATATCACTTATAATATTTTCATATGCTGGGTGACTAGTGCTTCATTAGCCCAAATTATCCAGCTTAGAATTTACCAGTCAACTGATCAAACATGAACATCCTAACTTTTTTCGCTGAATTTTATTTGAAAATTTCTTTGTTTATATTACTTTGCAAATGATATGGGCATTTTAGAATTGCATATTTTTAAGAGTTGGCTGTATGCAAAATGTACATACTCTTTTTGTAGAGATTATGAATAACATTTGCATTAAAACTTTATGTATGTGAAATGCACAAAATTCTTTTTTCTATGATAAATGATTTAACTGCAAAGTACAGTGTCATTATTGAAAATGCAAGTGGGAAGTCTGAAATAACACATGTAAAGTTCATGAAGAATTTCGAAATTTTTCTTTTAATTTTTTTATGTCGTATATATATTATATTATATTATATCTACTTTTTATCATATAAATTTACAATAGGAACTTTATTTCTTTTTTATGGAAATTTCTGCTTGTTTATATATTCTATTTGCATCTGGCGCCTCAGAGGACATAATTTAAGTCCATTTCCATAACCTCATGTAAGGAGGGGGTTTACCCCCGGCCCCCTTCCTCCAGAAACAAAATCCTGGGTACTCTACTGATTTGTGTGCTTAAAATTACAATATTTACTCACGTGTCACGTACATAGTGCCTTCCTATTAAAATATGATGAAATTAAGGCTTATGCAATGTGTTTTCTCATTTCAAACTTCATTTTTTAAGAATAATCACCATTACAGCTGTAATATCATCAATATACATCCAGGGTTGGAGAATTGCATCATTACACTCGCCAATGGCAAGTGGATTTTCTGACAAGGCGAGTGAGTCTTTAAGAAGTCTTTTAAAAAATGCAGGCTATGGAAGATATGTTAAAATAAATTATCAATGTAAAATAGCACAAATAAAATATATAAAATGGCAAAGAGCTGTTTCGGAGTCCCTAAAGCTCCATCATCAGTGCCAAATTTAAAAGACTAAAAACTTTTGGATCAGTATTTAATCTTTTAAATTTGGCACTGATGATGATGGAGCTTTAGAGGCTCCGAAACAGCTGTTTGCCATTATATATATTTTTATTTGTGCTATTTTATGTTGATCATTTATTTTAATATATCGGCACAAAAGTTCAATCCACCTATTTTAAATATAGAAGATATGTTTTGTACTTGTTAGCTATATTTTGCAACTCTCCTAATTACTGTAATGTAAGCATGGTACTAAGTTCTATCCTATACTAAACTTTCCCCTGTTTCATATATTTCTGAATTTTATTTTTTTTAAATTATGAAAATGTGTTGTAGTAGTAATGACATGGGTACAAGAAGTCCATCCAAGCCAAGACTGAAAACTTTTCTGAGTATTGGGAACAGGGCCCTCGCTAACGGGAGGGACAGGGGGGAGCCTCCCCCACCAAACGTTCCCGAATGCTGTTACACTTGGCAAATTTAAAAACTTTTAGTTGGCAAATTTGTTTAAAACTTTAATAAAAACTACAATATACTTTCTATTTCTGATAGACTTGGCAAAAGTGATGAATCTAATTGGGAATATTATTAAACTTTTAACAAATAAGAACTATATTACATTTTCTAATTGTGGTAACTTGGCAAAATTATAAAACTAGTTGGCAAACTTGTTGAATTGGCGAAAACTATTTATTTTTGCTTCTCAATGAGTTGGCAAATACTGAAATTTGACTTGGCAATTTAAGGTCCTCTCCCCCCTCAACAAAAAGTCTTAGTGATGGCCCTGATTGGGAATAACCAAATGGAAATGGACTAGAAGATTTCTATGTCTTGCATTATAGCTAAAAATTGATCTCTTATAATAAATGTTGGTGATTAAAAGTTCTTGATAGTAACATTGTTATTATTTAAGTATATAAAGTAGAATTTACTTTTAATTAAAAATCAGTCCTGAGACTAAAGTCCTACACCCGTGAGTAATGAATTATTTTAGCATGTTGTGTAAATTCTATCATAACAATTCTCCACTTTACATTGCTCCTTGCTGGCTGGTAAAATAAATCCTTGGCTGGTAAGATTTTTTGAAAATTCACCACCCTTGCGTCCAACACATTAATCAATTTTAAATCAATTAGGCAAAACAGCAATTTCCAAAACTTTTTGGGGTATTTATTTATTACAGACCACAAGTAGTCTACGATTATGAATCGCCAAGTAACCGAAATATATTGTCAACATGAACATAAGAGGAGAAGGACCTTTTTCGAAGTAGGCTTTGGAGATGGAAAACTGGCTTTGAAAAACTTTTAAAATACGGGCACTGATGTAATACAGTTCTACTCAGTTCGTCTGCTTCTACCTATCATCTGCTTGATCAATGAGTGTCAGTCATTAAATGTTGTTCACTAAGTGATGTTTTTAGTTTCAAAGTTCTATGCCGGCTGCCATTTTTAGAATAAAAGTCCTTCTCGTCTATGCTCATGATTGCCAAATTAGTTTGTAAAAGCTTGCCTAATGTCTGTATTAATATATACATAGACTTAAGACTTAAAGATGGGAGGTTCAAAAGAACCTAGCACTGTGACCAGAGGTCTATTGTACTAAAATAAATACATAATATATACACATAATAATACATTACAGACATGTACATATTCATGTATTATTTATTGTGTGCTTGTAAGTATGTATTATTTTATTCAAATTATGTTATTTTATGTACATGTATTATTTTTATTTCTCTATTACACTTTTGCATTTCAAGAGCTTTGCAAAATCTTAATGCGACTTTGGTATAATCATAATTGTGTGGACTGCTACAAAAGTAAATACCCTTTCAAATAATTATTTTTAAAGAATCAAAGTTTACGTAAAACTGAGTCGGTATGTATCACAAGTTATGTCAAAATTCTTTATTCCATTTCATAACATTAAGGCAATGAGAAAATGCAATTGTTTCGTCTATTTTACTTTATATTCCTATTTTCATACAGTTTTGTCACAAAATCTATATTGCATGAACCGGCACACTGAAGGCATATATAGTATCATGAAACTTACAAATATTTCATGTATGCTCAGCTTCTAAGGCTTAAAATTCTGATAAAAAAACTGTGGATTAATGTGAAAGTGTTTATGACTTTGGTTCATTTGTCTGTGTGTGCTCCAACTCTCATAAATATGCTTCGATTTTTTACGTAACTAATATTATTGAGGTGTACATACAAAGGCATGCTATCTATTGAAGATGAAGTGCTTAGTATTCACCTATATGTTTACAGGAATATTCAAAAGTTTAAATACATTACAATCAACAGACAAAAAATTTTTTGAAGTACATTAAAATGTTAAATTGCTTCAAACATTACGAAATTGGGTACTTTTCCGCCCAAGTTGAATTAAATCTATAGATCATGTACAATGCTGTACAAAAAATTTGCATACATTACTACCTACTGAAAGCAATATGAAAATGGATTTTTAATGTGTTATGCATGTATTTTATAAATTGTTTATTTAAATATCTCTGGCTATAATGTCATACACTCACGCACAGTTTTTTTTTTTAATTGGTTATAAAAAATAAAAAAGTTGCCAAATTTAGGGGATTATTTCCTTTAATGGCAACCTAGCTATTACATTAAGTTATTGGTTTGGTGCGGGCTTAAAAATCGCGCCAGCCAAAAAGTCTCCAAACATCCGTGTGCGAGCATAAAGCATCAGTTCCATATTTCCTCCCACTGTATGGAAAAAATAATAATTTTGTGACAATATTCTTATGGTATTGGAAAGTGTTTCATAATCTATGTGGATTGCATAATTTTCAGTTCTTGTTTATTAGTATATACCTGCTTATGTTTCATATACTCTACATGGTGACCTTCCAACATAAGAGCTTCACAAAGTGTTTTAAATAACATATTATAACTTAACTATGCTCATTCCTTGCTTATTCATTCATATTATCCACTGAAAAATTTATTACATATTAATTCATCTGCTACCCAACAGCAATGGAAAAAAAGAGGTATTTCGCAAGGACTGAACAACTTTCTTTTATTTCTCTCCTGTGTAAATATCGAAATCGCTGCAATATTGTACAAAACAAAATAATTTGTAAATCAGTTTTTCTTAATTGTGAAAACTATAAGTCGTTATTTTCTTAAATCTCATACACAAATCGAAAAGAATCTATTATTTGTAAAATACTGCAATAAAATAAAATGTAACCTAAGTACGAGCCGCGTACAGAGAGGAGTCCGAACATTCAGGAAACCTATCCACAAGCTAGCAAAATTTTACAGCCGATTTATACAGATTGAATGAATTCGGAACGTCATCACCACGTGTATCGGTTTACATATGAAATTTTTATTATTCTAATTCAAGAGTAAACAAAATGTTAGTTGAAAAGCTTAGCAAAAATGTGTCAACTAAAAAGTGCATATTAACAAAAAGAATTGAGGATGCGTATGTCTCAATCAATTCAGAAAAGATGAATATTCACCTCATCAAGTTCACTTAGAAGTTGAGACAGATCAACCTCTTCTTTACGCCTATTAGCCCATCTCGAGCCGGTACTCATTTTATACAATAAATCACATCGCCTCTTTTAGAATTTAAAATTCTTGTTTACACTTAACTCAAATAACACCCACAAAAATTAAAGAGCTTTCAAAGCTGTGAACTTTTTGATGCCAATTTAAAAAAATCGAATTGTATCAATGGAGCTAAATGGAACCAGGAGTACAGAATCGGTCGTGGTGACAGTGGCTTAAACAAGAGTACATTAATATATCAGAGGAGCTTATGCATACAGGCAGTGAAATTTGATTGTGTGAGAGGATTTTTAACGCAAAAGACTTGACAAACCTATCTTTCACTAGAATTGCAAAGAATTTTTTCCCAGGTTTATTTCTAATAGACCCAGTTTATTCCTAAAACACCTGGTTTATATCCCAAAAAACCCGGTTTATTCCCAGGTTTAAACCGGGTTTATTCTAGCCTTTGCAACTCTACCTTTCACCTCTGGTCTAACCGCGAATTTTACGAGATAGATCAACGCCCCCTAGATAAGAAAGCCTTGACACTGGTCACGAAAACGTCATACCGAGCAGGCAAAACAAAGAAAAAATTCGAACAACTTGCATGTTTCGATTTCATTGGCTCATATTAATTCTATGAGCCAATGAAATCGAAACATGCAAGTTGTTCGAATATTTTTCTTTGTTTTGCCTGCTTGGTATGACGTTTTCGTGACCAGTGTCAAGGCTTTCTTATCTAGGGGGCGTTGGATAGATGGTCGGTTCGTCGGTTCATGACTATTAAAACGTCACACGAAGTGGATCATCTTTATACGAAGATTTGTACAAAGCGGCGCGCCCAAAACGGTGGGCACGCCGCTTTGTACCAATCGCCATGTAAAGATGATCCACTCCGTACGTCATGAACCGGCCGTGCGAGGCTAACGAAAAAGAAAGGCTACCGCGGTGCTTTACGAGTATCTTTTTTTACAGACCGCGGGAGTCACGTGAGGCTCGAATGCACCAATGCAGGTGTACGAAAAGAGCATTACGTCACTCTAGCGGTCTGTAAAAAAAGATAACTGGAATGCACCGCGGTAGCCTGGCTTTTTCGTTAGCCTCGCCGGCCTTGAACGTAGGTCTCCGTCTAACTGAACCAAAGAACCAGAAAAAGAATGACAAAAAAATCCGGTGGCAAACAGGTAGTAGTGAAGAGTAATGACATGACATGTGCACTTCACAATAGGATCACACTCAAACAGAAGGTTTTGTCTAAACTATGGCATGTTAACTTATCTCACTCATCTAGAAGAGTATCGCCAAGATCAAGACCAAGAGATTTGCCATAGTTTCCAGACCAAAAAGTCTGTTTAAACACAATCTGAGCATGCGCCCTGTGCATGTCTCACCAATTTTATATAGAGGTACTTTTTCGATTTTGATTTTAGTTTTTTTTTATTATTATTGGGGATATTTTCACTTTTGAAACAGGTTTCGAAAGTGAAAGTATCTTCTTAAAATAATTCCGATTGAAATGCAAACGAGACATTATAAAAATAATGCCCCATAGGATTAACGGATTAACAGTAGTGAGCGGGTGTTTTAGCATGAGGCGAGAGGACCGTTAAGTTTTCCCATAGGATAACATTGGATTTCGCGATTGGAAAGTTTTAGTGAAGCGGGCCCTAACCACCCCTCATCCCTCCCTCCTTTTTAGCGAGGGCTCTGTCAACAAGGTATTCGTGAATGTAGCTGCCTCGCTGAACAGCTTCAACCGTTCAGCTGCATCACATTAACTTAAAAATAAATAAAATTATTATTTTTTTTTTCTTTTTAAAGCTAAAGCACCTTTACTGCGCACGCACACTGTAGGTACAGTTTTCATTACACAGTTTTTAGGTGCCAAAATATAATTTTAGTAATACATACGGCAGAGACTACATAGATTAGATTAGATTTTATGGCAAATGCAGTATAATCTCGCTTTTACATTCCCGGAATTCAAATTTTCCCGCAATTTATACTTTTCCATTACCTCTCTTATAAATATTTTTCCAGCTTACAGCAGATGTAAACTTCCGTCAGTATTTTGTTGATTTTTTTTTTTTTTTTTTTTTTTACCGCATTTAAACGTAGAAATTTTAATTTTAAATATGTCGAAAACTTTTCTTATGAAATACTGTTGGAAGCTTGCCACTGTAGAGTAAAAATGGGCTCTACTGTAATTTCGGCAATTTATATTGTTCTGTTATTTTCCTTGAAAAAAGTGTAAATCTCATCAAAAACGTCACCTGTAAAAAATGCAGCCAAGTCTCGTGACTCTTTTTCCGTAAAAAGTTTTGAGATCGTGTAAAGCCAAGTTTAGCTATCTTATTAACTCTGAAATTTTCATTCACAAATCACTCCTAGTCTCTACATCTTTAGTTAATTATTATTTTATGACTTGGCAATTACGCAGCATAGGGAAGTTATAACACCTTACTATGTTATGGGATGGGATGAGATAATATGATTAAGGCTAATTATATACGCACAGGGAAGTTATTACACCTTACTATGTTATGGGATGGCATGGTATTATTTGATTAAGACTAATTATATACATCACATTCTCGTGCTACTTAATTGCCAAGTCACAAAATAATATTTAACTAAAGATGTAGAGACTAGGAGTGATTTGTGAATGAAAATTTTAGAGTTAATAAGATAGCTAAACTTAGCTTTACACGATCTCAAAACTTTTTACGGAAAAATAGTCACGAGACTTGGCTGCATTTTTTACAGGTGACGTTTTTGATGAGATTTTTCTTCTTTTAGTAAGTAATCCTCCTTTTCTTGATTTTGGGTTCTTTTTGGAGATCATCCACTGATTTTCGCTAAGCCCACACTCTGTCTCTATTATTTACAGGTATCAAAAATTTGAAGCTTTAGTTTCGTTTGCAAAGTACTGTAGATAAAAAGAAATTTCAGGTTCCTAGGCAAGCACTAAGTTATGTGAGGGGGGAAGTCAAAAATACTCTCAATTGCTTCCAGGAAAGGTGCTATTCATCTGAGATATTACTCGCAGGCCTAGATATTTGATATTTAGCATAAAAGTACATTTTAGTATAAAAAGAAAACCAAAATTAAAATTTCCAATGAATCAAACTATATTCATTTTTTCGTTTTTTTTAGCCACACACAGGGTGGCTTATTCTTTCAATCTCTATCATTTTTCATGTTTATGTAAAGTCACAGCAATCCATCGTTGCCACAGATTAATCTCGGAAAATGAAACATTTGAAGTTACTTAAAAAATTAATAACTCGAAAAGTATTTGTCACAAAATTGTTTTACAAACTGCGTTAGAATGGTAAAAAATTGTATTTTTCTTGATATAAATTTCAAATCTAATGATTATGTCGTTTTTCAAATATTAGATTTCAAAAATTACAAAACTTCGCAATGGAGTACCATAGCGAAACTTTTACGCGTAAAAAGATAATGATAAAGGCATTGTGGCTCGACGTGTATCGTGTATACTGGCCATAGCATGAATAACGAATTATAGTAAACTTATTATTCTGTGAAAATATAAAAGTGAATTATGTATATACATTTTTAAAAAATAAAGAAAAACATTTTATCACAAACATCAACAAATTTTCTTCTTCTATTTATTCCCTTATTCCAAAGCTATCGTTTTATCGTCTGCTGCCATAGCAACATGAATTAAATTTCATTAAAAAAAATTGCTCAGTGGTAGAAAAATATTTTTCTAAATCGAATGATTATTGAACAGCTCAACACTTTAACAGGGGAATTTTTATTTGTTATTTAGATATTTTAAAATTGTTTGTTGTCATTGCGTTTTTATTCTGAGTTACAGCTAGTTTATTTATTTTTTAAATAAAAACCGTGTGTGGCAATCTATATTCGGCCTTATAGCAGAATTTTCCCCTCTTGTTTTTTTTTTTTTTTTTTTTTTTTTTTTTGTTTTTTGTTTTTTTTAATTTACGGGGATTTTTAAATATTTTCTTATTTTGTATACTAAACCCTACCTTTCTGCCAAATGTCAAGTTTCTAGGACTACAAAATCGAATTATTTTCAAACTTTCGGCTTGTTCTAAATTTATTGATTTTTCTATTTTAATTTTAAGTTACATGATTGTCATGCCAATACAGTAATTCGTTGATCCGTCTTCTTAGGATCATTTAGGTTCAATTTAGAGATAAATCAAGTGAATCTTAGAGTCACCATGATTTTATTTAGAAAGGACTATCAAGCCATAACCAGCCAGTAATGTGGGGAGGGTAGGGGGAGCTGTGAAAATTTTTTTGGGATAACATCATTTTACAATCCATATTTCATATGTGAAGTAAATAGAGTACAACCTGCGAAAGAAAACAAACCTGTCTATAAAGAAATCACCTATATCGTAGCCAGTCTATAGCGAAATTTTCTATAACGAAATTCTTAAACGAAAGAAAAGAAAACCATAATCCGGGGGAAATAACATAAAACAATTAGGGGCGTTGTACTAGCTAATAGGACAATTATCTTAAAACTAATGTTTCTAGCAGTACAAAATCAAATTGTTTTTGAATTTTCGATTTCTTAAAGATATTTCGATTTTATTTTCGAATTTAACGAATATTTCAATTGTTCCTTTTATTGAATAGTAAATACTACCTTTACACCAAGTTTTAAGTTTCTAAGACTGCAAAATAAAATTATTTTCAATTTTTGATTTTTTCGAATTTTTTTTATAATTTTCTGGATTTTTTTAATTTTTTCTTATTTTGTATCCTTTATTACAAATTTCAAGTTTCTAGCGCTACAAAATCAAATTATTTTGAAATTTCCGATCTTTTTCGAGTTTTTTATTCTATTTTCGAATTTATTGTGTTTTAATTTTTACTTTTTCTGTATCCTAAACAATAAGTTTACGTCGAATTTTAAGTTCTAAAGCTACAAAATCGATTTTTTTTCAATTTTTCGAATTTCGAATTTTACAGATTTTTTAATTTTTCTTTTTTTGTATCCTAAATACTACCTTTATTCCAAATTTCAATTTTCTAGCACTACAAAATCGAATTATTTTCAAATTCTCGTTTTTTTTTTTTTTCGATTTTTTTATTTTATTTTCGATTTTTGCTTTGTTTTTAATGTTTTCTTTTTCTGAGTCCTAAACACTACCTTTACACCAAATTTTCAGTTTCTAAGACTACGAGATCACATTATTTTCAATTTCTCACTTTTTATTTTTATTTTCTTTTTCTTTTTTTTAATTTTTGAAATTTACGATTTTTTTTTTCAAATTATCCATATTTCCTAATTTTTTCTTATTTAGTATCTTAAATATTACTTTTATTCCAAATTTCTAGCGCTATAAAATCGAATTATTTTCAAATTTCCTTATTTTTCGATTTTTTTATTTTATTTTCGTATTTTATTGTGTTTTTTGTTTTAACTTATTCTGAATCCTATACACTATCTTTACCGCGAATTTTTAGTTTCTAAGGTTAAAAGAGCAAATTATTTTAATTTTTTTAATTTTTTTTCGAATTTTCCGAATTTTTTTTATTTTTCCTTATTTTGCATCCTAAATACTACCTTTATTCCGAATTCCAAGTTTCTATCGCAACAAAATCGGATTATTTGAAATTTTTCGATTTCTCGATTTTATTTTCGATTTTTTTTTTGTGTTTTTTGTGTTTTCTTTTTCTGAATTCTAAACACTACCTTCACACCAAATTTTAAGTTTTTAAGACTACAAGATCGTGCTATTTTCAGTTTTCAATTTTGTTTGAATTTGTTGAATTTTCGAATGTTTTTTTTTTTTTTTTTTTTGGGGGGGGGGGGGGGAGATTTTCCGGATTTTATAATTTTTCCTTTCTTTGTATCCGAAACACTAGCTTTTTTTCAAGTTTTAAGTTTCTATGGCTGCGGGATCTACCCAATTTTTTTACGCGAGAGTGAGTGAGTGAGTGACAAAAAATCGAAACTTTGAGTTCATATATCGTGTGCACTAGAAAAGACAGAATCGAGAAATTTCAAATTTTGGTCCTATTTGCCACATACTCTATATCTCATCAAAAACAACTCGTTGTAAATTATCCCGCCAAGCCACAAACCTGAAACGTCAGTCATAAAAAGAAGTGATATCACATAAAAAGAAGCGATATAGAAGTGCATACTCCGAGTCCCGTGTAAAAATCTATCACCACTCATAATGTTTCCAAAGGACTCGGAGTGAGGTACTGTATGTGAGAACTGCTTGGCGACCTGCAGGCTTTTATAATGTTTGCGTTTCCTGCAATTACATATGACTATTTTATTTTATTTTATTTATTTATTTTTTATTTATTTATTTATTTATTTATTTATTTTGCTCCCATAAAATTGTAAAAAGTTGAAGATTCTGTGTTTGAATGTCCTTTTTTATGTATGAGCTAGAAAAATCAATTTGTTGATTTTATTTACCATTATTTAAACTGGAATCACCACTCTTACGAAGAGGATTCTTTAAGTAAACATGTCAAGATTTTGAGTTTGTAATATATATATATATATATATATATATAATGATCATACGCATATTAATAACAATGCACCCTATAATAAACGTTAACTAAATTGAGATATATTGCAGTAATTCTAGTGTAAGCGGAATCACATAGATCTGGTGAAAAATTCGTTCTGTCAGTTCTTTCACATACAAAAATATTTATAAAAGTGATATAAAATAAAAATTTATTTTTTAGATTTTCAAAATTGATATAATGTATATATTATAAAAGCCTGCAGGTCGCCAAGCAGTTTCCACATACTGTACCTCACTCCGAGTCCTTTGGAAACATTATGAGTGGTGATAGATTTTTACACGGGACTCGGAGTATGCACTTCTATATCGCTTCTTTTTATGTGATATCACTTCTTTTTATGACTGACGTTTTAGGTTTGTGGCTTGGCGGGATAATTCACAACGAGTTGTTTTTGATGAGATATCACTCTTTTTTGTAAGGTATTTAATTTCAATTATACAGATTCCATTTTTATTCAGAAAAGAAAAGATAAAAGAAACATGAAAGGGGCAAAAAAATAAAATAATAGTGATGTTATAAACAGAATTATACATCAGAATTATACAATTTATTGAGTGACTTATTCCAATGTACATGTCGCCACCATAGCAACGGGGAAACTTTTATATTAATTTCCTTACATTGTATTCATCAGATTATTTATGACATGTTTATTTTCCTTTTTCTTTTGTTTATATCTCTCTTCCGTTTATGTACATTCAAAAAACAAAAAAATAGAAAATTTTACAATAGTTTACAAACTAATTAAAATACTGCAGTTTCAGAAAAATGTGGAAAAATAAGAAGCACTTTTTTTCGGTCAATTATAACAATAACTTTATGGAGCATACTTTATACTAATATATTAAACAAGTTTAACTATTAATATTATAATATTATTATTTACAGTTGAATTTCTATTTAAAAGTAAAAAGAAAAAAAACGAAATTTGCAAAAAAAAATTCTATGATATTTTAACAAATCACTGTTCAGAGAATTTTTAAATAAATAATATAATGCAATAATTTAAAGATTATCTACTATAATGGAATATGGTTATATATATATACATATATATGGTTGGCACATTTTCAACTAACTGTCCTAAATTAAAAAAAAAAGAAATCAGATTTGTTCCTTTGAATACTGTATTTTAAATGAAATGTTTTTAAATCCACGGAATTACAAAATCCACATATAACTACAGCTCCAAGTTAAAAAATTAGAATAATAGAAAAAAAAGGAATTGTGAAAAAAGGTTTTTTATGTATCGCTTATACAAAAAGTAATACAGGATAAAACTTAGTATTATAAGAATCTACATAGTTTGTAGAATTCTTTAGCATTAAAAGTAAAGGAAATAATACAAAAATTAAAATAATTATTCACACTTGGAAAAAAATCAAAATATTAGAATAACAATTTACCTGGTTCAAAATATTAGAATAATGCATTGTAAATAATATGTGTTTAAAAAAAAAAGGTAAATTAGTTATTTTTTAATATTTTTAGCATCACCTTTACATTTTATAACAGCACGAACTCGCTTTGCCAAGCAAGTGGTTGGTTCACAATGTTTTCTGCCCAGACATGACCATGCCGACTCTATGCTGGAAAGAAGCTCAACTTTGTTTTTTGGCGCAATATCTATTGTGCTAAAAATGCTTATTTTATGTAACCTTCTGAACCAATCAGGAAAATTCATAAGTATTCTGATTTTTTGAACCACCTATTTTAGTATTCTAATAATTTGAATAATGAAATTAATTTTACAAAAATAAATTATTCACTCAAAATTTAATATTTTACAGTTTTAATTTTCTTTAATAACATTAAAACATCCACCGCTGTTCTTTTTCAATTGTAATACAGTGAAATAAAGCTAAATGCAATTCCAAATACAAATGGAATTAATTATTCTAATTTTTTGATTTGGAGCTGTATAACATTTCTATGAGAAAGATTTTTTTACAGTTATTATTAAATTATGTTAAATTACAGAAAAGTATTTTGAGTAAGTATTGATTATTTTTCTTTTCTTTTCAGTGTTAGATTTAAAATAAGTATTGGATATAGTTTTCTATTTTGAATTTTAAACTGAGATTTTAAATACTCTAATAATTGTTAATATATAAAATTACACAACCATATTATAACAACAATTTTATCTGTTACATTACTCATTTTTTCTAATACTAATTTATTTATTTTAAATTAAAACTATCAAGAGTATTTTATTTGTTATTTATCCTGAATAAAATGTACTTAAGAAATTTAATACTGCTTAAAAAGTCTCAGATTATGTCACGAAATGTGTTTATGCCAGTTGTTGCCAGTTTCTGCCGGTTAAAACCGGTTATAACCACTTTCTGCCACTGGCATGGCAGAAACCACTTTCTGCCGGCAAAAACCCAGCCCTGTAAATAACAAATACGTGCATTCGTAACATTGATGTCATCAGGGTCGGACTGGGCCAGGGGAAAGGGCGCAGACCTTGGATTTTCAGAGGGCGCAAAAAATTTAACGAACTTAAATCAATTTTACTTACTTGTGTTGTGTCTGACTTGACAAAGTTTAACACATTCGCATAGCACCAGGTAAAAAAAAAATCCCTGACGGCTCGGCCCACAGGCACAGGTAGATTTCGAAGACGCAGACCGTGGGGCACCTGTTTGTTGGGAATTGCGGAAGAAATGACCTTTTTGCCATTGCGGTAGTTGGAACCGCCTACTTCGAAACCTAACTTGTTTGCAGGCGGAGCCAGCAGGGATTTTTTTTTTTTTTTTTTTTTTTTTTTTTTTTTTTTTGCTATAAGACTTGGTCCTATAAAAAACTTATCAATATAAAAGTTTTAGATAATATTAAGAGGATTTATAATAAATTTAAGCGGATTTGAAATCTTGGGAATTGACGAAGTTATGAATTTTTTTCTTCTAAAACCCCCTTCCCCCCCCCCTTTGGGGCCATTTTTAATTATATCACAAATATGTCATACATAAATTTTCGGCCCTTCTCCTAGAAGTAATAATAACTTCAAACGGATTCGATACGTATCATAATTAAGAAATTATGGGTTTTTTTCTGTTTTCACAACCCCCCCCCCCCCCCTTGGTTCGATTTTGCCCATTAATGAACTTGACCAAGATTTTATGCCCCCTGATTTTATGTATCAGTTTCGAAAAGATGCAGGAGTTGGAACCGCCTACTTCAATAAATAACTTGTTTACAGGCGGAGACGGCAGGGATTTTTTTGTTTTTAATTTTTTTTGCTATAAAGGTTGGTCCTATAAAAAACGTCAATATAAAAGTTTTAGGTAATATTAAGAGGATTTATAATAAATTTAAGCGGATTTGATATCTTGTGAATTGACAACGTTATGAATTTTTTTCTTGTAAAACACCCTCTTTCCCCCCCCCCCCCCCCTTGGGGCCATTTTTAATTATATCAAAAATTTGTCATACATACATTTTCGGCCCTTCTCCTAGAAGTAATAATAACTTTAAACGGATTCGATACGTATCATAATTAAGAAATTATGGGGGGGTTTCTGTTTTCACAAAAAGCCCCCCCCCCCACCTCCCCCCCCTTGGTTGGATTTTGCCCATTAACGAACTTGACCGAGATTTTATGCCCTTGATTTTATGTATCAGTTTCGAAGAGATCTGTGCATAATTATTGCAGTTATTGTGTCCATAAAAAAGTGACATAGATAGATAGATAGATAAAGTTTTGAACTGGGGGTGGTTTTGGGTTCTGGGAGTCATGATCGGCGTAGATCTGCAAAATTTTTTCAAAAATTCCAACTTAGGTGAGAATGTAATAGGTAGTATTTCTTATGAAATCTACCTAAAAAGGGCTTAATATTATATTCCTGAGTTTAAGGTAGACGACTTCGCTATATTCCTCCGTGCATATTTGAAGTTCCATTAAATCTACACAATGCTACACATTTTTTCAAACTATGTCATATAATATTCAAAAATTCTAGAAAATTGAGTACAGATTACCTAGTATTCTACTTTATTATTTTGTCAATAGATACCTTAGAACAGTCATGGTATAAAAGTGATCACTCCTTACTAATTATCCTGCAAATAAGGTATAAAAATACATAGATACATAGGTACCAATTTATTGGGAATAATTTCTACTATTAAATTCTATTAGAAAATTTTGTTTCGGGGATTGTCTACATATTAAAAAATGCACGAACGTTGATTTTTCAAATTGTAACACCTACGTTTGAGTTGCCTGGATCAAGACAGCCTACACTTATCGAAATTCTTCATAGAGTTATGAAAGAAAAATTGTTTAGGTATTTATCTAAAAATTTCGGAAAATAAAATTTAAATCTTGCAAGAAAAAGTACTGAACACTCATTTAGTCAGCAGTAAAATTATACAGGAACTTTAAATTTATAAAAAAAACTTTCTTTATATAAAAGGAATACTTACAAAATGTGTCTGGTAAATGTCACGTGTTATTTTCTGTAGATTCTTTGAAAACAGAAAGCGATCCCCTTAGACTGTAGGAAGGTTCTTTGCATCTCGAAAACTAATTATTGAAATGAGTTGTACACTTACACGCAGTTTTTTTTATACAAAAATTAATGTAGGTGATAATTCATAAATTTTAATATGAATTTATTAATAACTTTCATAATTAAAAATATGTCTTTGGATACAAAAAAACCTCGAATATGTTTGGGTCTATTAAGTGTATTTCATTAAAAAAAATAATAAAAATTCAATCGGATGATTTTTAGAAGTTTGTCAAATGGATTTAACATTAGCATCCTCAAACTTTAAACTCCTCTAGCTCTATGAAAATTTAACAAAGTATTTAAACTATACCTTTTCGCGGGCTGTCTCGATCCAAGGAACTCAAATAGAGTCTGAAAAATAGGTGTTATTATTTGAAAATTCAAAGTTTATAATTTTTAATAAGTAGACGACTCCTCTTGTAACATACTTAATTCATAGCTTTAATTAGTAGACATTATGTCCAATCGATTAGCACCTATAGATTTTTTGCAATTAGTTTTAGAAGAATTGGTAGGGGGTGACCACGTTTTTTTTTTTTTTTTTTCCCAGGACTGTAAATTAACACACTTGATATATCCATAGTTGTGTCCTTAACGGCAAAAAAAAATTGCTTTACTTTTTTAGCAATTTTAGGTATTATTACAAGTTTGACGATACTTATGATTTTTTAAACCGTTATCGTGCTGTGAAATATGACTTGACTAACTCTTCCCTTTTATACAATTCTTTTTTCTCTCAAACAACACAGAATTCTTGGATTAGTTCATTGTTTTCTAGCTTTGTTGGCCAACGATTGAATTTGACTGCTTCCAATAGCTGAGCCAACAGCTAGCTGATCGTCGGTCAAAAGACATGAGTTTCAATTTGACCAACAGTTATGTTTGCTGGCAAAACTGCGCTAATAATAATATTGAAATATGAAAATAATTTATCCTATTTTAATTAGAAACTTCAACTAATTTGTGCTTAATTATGCTTCTAGAATTACCTATTAAAAGTGCTTCTAATTTGGTTTCAGAAATGCTTCCTCATTTTGCATTTGTATTTAAAAAACAAATATCTCTAAACTATTATGCAAATAAATTTTATTTTTATGACTACTAAAATGCAAGAATATCAGTGCTAAGAGCCTCCAACCCCTATTTAAAAAATGTATGTTTATTTGACATAATATGAATTAGTTATCAAGTCAGTTATAAACATGGTATAGATGCAATTTCTGATATATTCTGACAGCAAATGCTGTTTATTTACTACAGCTTTTTTTTTAATTGTTAGTAAAGTAGCATCTTTAAATGTGGTCTCTGATGATGTATGCCTCATCACACATACAAAATAAACATTCAGTATGCAAAATTCGTTCAAAAAATATTTATATCGAGAACAAAAATGTACTTTCAGTATAGAAATAGAAATTTTGAAACTAAAACTCATGCTTGATTTTTTTTTCTTTTGAAAAAGTACCACATATTATAGCAGTATTTGAATGTACAAATATAGGGATATTTGAAAGGGAAATAACACTTGCTTGTGAAAATATTACTCTTGCAGCATTTGGGATAAGGAGAGGCAGGAGGAGGAAGAGGCATTTTGTGTGCTTAAAAATGACATTATGCATTCTTAAAATGCTGAATTGATATCCCACTATAAAAAGGTTTCTATTGAAAAATAACATCAAAAATAGCGATTAGTAGATTGAATAAATTTACTTTTCTCAGCACAATCTTCCCATGATTTGCAAATTTCTTATCATAATTAGAGATCTAGGGAAATTAAGTTTCAATAATTGAAAGATATCCTCCGGGGATTATAATCCTGCAAGCGACATGATTTTGCTGCCAGTGTTTTATAATTTAAAAAACCAACAAAAGTTTCTCAATTGTAATCATCGCTTTATTTAATGATCGATTTTTCACTGATTAAATAAAACAATTTTTTTATTTAAAATACTTACCAGAATTTCCGAATAGTTATTTAATTACGGAAAAGCTGTCATTAAATAAAGCTAACCGAAAATTTTGGTAGGTATTTTGAATGAAAAAACGCTTGCCGCGCGATCCCAGCTTGCAGAATTGCAATCCAGAAGTGTCACCGAGGTTGCTGTTGTATTTATTCCTCGAAAAGTTATGTTTTCCAGTCAACAACAAAATCCACGCAAAACGTTTTTGCCTTTTTATAAAATTGTTTTTCGAAAAGCATGGTTTCGATTATAGGTTCATTCAGGGACGGCTTTAAAAGGGCGCAATGTCCCCTGGGTAGTACATTGGAGGGTATGCAAAATATTTGATCTGAGATTAAGACCCAAAAAATATCATCATAAGAGCCAATGAAATAAAAAATCTCCTCTCTCAGGGCGCGGGAGTAGCACATGGGCGTAGGTTTTAGTAGCCACGGCTATTAAAACTTCCCTAGGTGCCCGTTTTCTATCCTCAGTCGTATGCAAACACGTTCACTTTGCTATGTGTCTATTACTTGATGATTATCCCTAAGCAAATTTTCGAAATTTACTACACTAATCAGAATATATGTGTGTGGAAAAATATTGAAGCGGCAAAGGGGCGCGAAATTTTCCCTGGCTGAGGGCGCATCGGCCCGAGGGCCGATGGGCCGACGGGCCAGTCCGAGCCTGGATGTCATAACGATGCGGACAACAATGAGGTTAAACTGCATAAGGTACAACAATGGAGTCAATGTTTTAATTAATAACAAAATGGCGCGTTTCTTGGTTTGATTTCGCACTTTATTTTCTTTCCTTTTTAGAAAGTAGCTAGTTTTTAAAAATAAATAAGAAAAATTGCCGGCCAATTTTTACAAAAATTGTATTTTTGGATGCAAAAAATTTTTCTACATATATGTGGTGACTTTTAAATCGATATCTCAAATACTTTTCTTAATATTCGCAAATTAGTGAAAACAAACCTCTCGTTGCCATCGGCAAATGATAAATAATCGCGATTTCTGTGCCCCGTACGATAGCCTAATATATATATAGATAATATTTTTGAAAATTACCGAGCACCTTAAAAGTTTTTTAACTCAACGTTTCGAGAATCGGAAAAATATAAGATTCGCAACGTTTGCAAAAGTATAAAAACTATTAAAGTGATCACGGAGGAAGATAGATTCTTTCTCCGTGAAAGTGATTTCAAAATATAAACTGTTCGTAGGATGACATATACACTGCTCAAAACAATTAAAGGATATTGCAGTTTTAGGTGGATTTTGTATCTGGGAAACTTTTTAGCTGATTGATACATGGTCGACAGACATAGTAGGTTATATGAGAATAAATTACACATGTTTGGCAGAAAAAAATGCATTTTATTGCGCATTTGTGTACAAAAGGAAAAAAACACAATTTGCTCATATGAGAAAAAAAGAATAAGAAAAGGTGTTTTCTTCAAAGAAATTCATTTTCAGTAGGGGGTATGGTTTCCACGGGCGGCCAGCAACGTTGAACACCTTTGAGGCATGGACTCAATGAGGCTATTAATGACGAGTTGGAGTATTCTGCCCCACTCTTCCAGAAGAGCTCTTTCCAGTTCTTGGAGAGTTTGTGGGGGTTGTTAGCGGCCAGAAACTCGTCTTCCTAGAGCGTCCCAAACGTGCTCGATTGGATTCATGTCTGGAGAACACGCTGGCCATTCCATTCGAACGATTCCTTCCTCGAAAAGGAAATCCTCCACCAGGTTTGCACGATGTGGCCTGCAGTTATCGTCCATTAAAATGAAGTTATCTCCGATTGCTGCAGCGTAAGGGACTACAATAGGTCTGAGGATCTCATCCCTATATCGGCGACCAGTCAGAGCTCCATCTCGAATGATGTAGAGGTCAATGCGCCCGTCAATGGAGATGCCACCATACACCAACACACATCCACCGCCAAATCTGACACTTTCGTGCACGAACGCAGGATTATTCCTACTGCCACGGTCCCTCCAGATGAAAATACGCCTATTATCCGGATGCACAGAAAAACGGGACTCGTCAGAAAACAGAATATTGCTCCATTCATTTCTCCTACAGTTGACATGCTCGGTTGCCCACTCCCTGCGGTCGCGACGATGCCTTGATGTTAATCTAACACATACCATCGGTCGGCGAGCATACAGACCTACAGCATGGAGCCGGTTTCGGACAGTCTGAGTTGAAATCGTGGTGCCTGTAGCCGAGCGAAGGTGTTGTTGGAGAAGAGTAGCGTTCATGTTTCGGTGTCTCCGAGCTGTTAACGCTAAATACCGATCTTCATTGGGCGTTGTTGCCCGTCTACGACCTTGCCCTGGTCTTCGGCCTGCACATCCACTCTCCAAAAAACGGTTCCAGATCCTGGAAATGACACTTTGTGACACTCCAATGGCTTGCGCTACTTCGGCTTGAGTTTGGCCCCCTTCTAACCTACCAACAATTCTCCAAGCTTCTGAATCTGTCAAATGACTTCGCTGAGACATCGTACTCATCGAAACAAAGCAATCACTGAATGCCGATCATCCTTGTCTTCATTCTCTTTTATCCAGTTGAAAGTCAAATTTCATTCGCTGCCGCTGAAGCGACGTTTTTGACGTCGAACTCAAAATTTGCATACTCCACAGTTTGAAAACCAGAAAAATTTGCATTTGTGATTCTCTTCTTCTATTTTCGGCAAAAAAAATTTCGTTTATATCTTTATTTTATATAAAACTTCAAATATCCTTTAATTGTTTTGAGCAGTGTATTTCAAAATTTTGTGTGATTTTGTAAATATACCGCAAAGACTAAAGCGTTTACATAATGAACCGTTTAAAAAGATGTAAAATTTTATTAAAATTTTTGATCTGATAATTCATAAAGCTTTAAATTAGATTTTAAAAAAGAACGTGATTAAAAACCAACAAGTTGGAAATTGTACGTCAAACGTTACAAACGAGGTGCGTTCGTACGCACGTTTTAGAATTAAATTCATGATATCCCATGCGTAGAACGGGCTAAACAGCTAGTTAAGTATATATTTTATGACACTGTTCATACAAATATCTTAACTAGTTATATAAATATTCAGATATATATGTATCAGCTAGTTATATAAATATTCAGATCTTGATGATTTTTAATTCTGTGAAATGAATTATATCGTCTGCAGATTAATTTCTGTAATAAAATAAGTATCTCGGTCGCTTGACGATTTAACATCCATCGGAAGCTCCTCTAACAAAAAAGCACCGATTTAAAAAAAAAAATCAAATTTCTTAATAAATATTTTTATTAATATCTCCTAAAGTTTTGATTCGATTTTAATAAAATTTGAAATGTCTCGACAAAATTCTGCAAAGATAATATATTTTAAATTGCAAACCATTTGGTTGGGTAGTTTTTGCGTTGTTATATGCGGACGGACAGACAGACGGACGGACAGACAGACAGACGGACGGACAGACGGACGGACAGACGGACGGACCAAACGACGACTATAGGTGCTACGTATTTATATAATTACGAACGCACCTAAAAAGGACTATATTTACTAAATGCACAAAATACATAATTGCTGAAACGTCAGTTGAGGCTTACTGTGGAGACATGAAAAGTTTTTGGTTTCTGTCTGTCTGTTTGTCTATCTGTTCCGCGCTAACTGCCGTAAAAAAGACCGATTATGTTGATTTTTGGTGGGTTTGTTGGTGAGGTACCCGGAATTAGCTGTATAGTTTTTAGTTACATTTGGTTCATGCGTTCGAAAAATATAGAACATTTATTTTTAGATCATAATGCTTTCCTATGGGAATGCAGACTATTTTCAGATTTTATTTTTAACTGAAATAAAAATCGCATATTTGAATAGTGGATTTAAACGTAAAATTATTAATGCTAAATTTTCGATATGAAGGTTTTAAATATATATCCAATAGCTTTGAAAATTTGCTGATACATTCATTAGAACATAGAAATTAATTGTTTACAAATGTTAAAATGCGTTTCTTTTTACTTTGCCCTTTAATTTATAAGTTGCTTAGCAATTCTATTTCAAAGAATATCAAAATAATAAAATTCAAGTAACTCGCACTATTTTGATGCAATATTTTATTATAAAAAAGAATTATTTTTGTATTCTATTGACATAAATAAAGAATTTATTTTAATACAAGTTTTATTTATTTTTTTTTTTATTTTTTTATCTAAAAAGTTACATGAATAAGAAGTTCATAAGAATTTCAGAATATCATTGCATAAATCGTGTTTAATTGAACGCTTCTAATTTCTGAAACCTCCGAAGTATTTTATCTACCCTATATCTATAAAATCCTAATGAAACGAATTTGTGAAACGATTTTATGAAACGAATTTATGAAACGATTTTATGAAACGACTGGTTAAACGACTGATTATGTTTCAGGGATATTTTTAATAAAATATTAAACGCTTGATGGTGAAATTAATACCAATTGTCTATAAAAATCCGCGGATGTCAAAACTGGTAATAGAATTTTGAAATTCGAATTAGTTTTCGAGATATTAATTTTTTTCTAATTTTAATAACATTTCTGTAATGATGGCAACTAATTACTCAGTTTTTTTGTGACAAAAAATGGAAAAAAAGTGAAAAGGATCCCGATAGGGATTATTTATTTCTTTTTATTCGTCATTTTCAAATTAAAATTGAATTTATCTTTGATTTCAATCGATAATGAAGACAAGATTGTGATTAAATTATGTTTTTCAGGAAAATTTGAAAAAAAACCACATTTCTATCGTCAGGATTCAATCGTCTGTCAGCATTTAATTTAATTTATAAACTGAAAATATTTTGAATAAATTCCTCCAAATGACGTCATTTATGTAAACGCAAAAGAAAGCGGCGGAAAAAATGCTCCCCTATATATTAGAGAAATATTTTTAAAGTTTAAAACAAATGAATATTTCAGTAGCATTACTTTTTTAATAATGAATTATATGTTTACACATAAATAACAAAAAGAAGAAAAAACTACAAATAATTAAATTACTATACTCGAAACACACTTAAGGTGTAAATTACGTTATATATTAAAATGATTTTCGTTTCTTTTCCGATTTAGGGGCCTTCGCGAGATATAGAAAGTGACCTTGGCGATGAATTGAAATTCGGCAACATGTTTTCTAACAATCTATTCGCTTTTTGATATACACAAGCAATTATTTCGATATTTATACAATTTATTTAATATAAAGAAGCCATTTATCTATTTTTATGTACAAAAAGAGGTAAATTGAAAGACAATTATAAATAAATTGTATATATACATATAAATACATGTATAAACAAGCATAAAAGTTCGGTGATTTTCCAGTATATGGGGCCTTGACGAAACAGAGAAAATAGCCTTGGCGGAAAAGGAAATTTGGCAACATACTTTCTGTCAACCTATTCACTTTGTCATTTCGTATACAGAAGCATTTTTTCAATATTTATACAATTTGTTTAGCGTAAAATGTCATTTATCCTATTTTATATATAATCAGAAGTAATTTGTATAGAAAGAACAATAATAATATACGTATAATTAAAATACGCATATAAACAAAAAAATCGTCGAATTTTTTTCGATGGCTGTTTATGTCATTTGGCACCAAATCTCACTTTCTGATGCACGAATTGCGCCAAGCATTTTAAAAAAGCGTCAAGACCCCTATAATAGGAAAGCAACAAAAGTTCATTGGGTTTGTTTTCATAACTTTTGGCAACAAATCTATGTATATTAACGAATCTATCCCTTTTTGAAGCTCGAATTACGCCAAACCTAAAAGCAAAGGATCCTATACTGAAAAAGTACCCGATTTTCTTATGGACAATATTCAAGTGACATAACATGGTGTAAAATTATCGCGGATAGCAAATTTGTTTAAATATCTCATCAATTGATGCCAAATAAATGCAGGCATGCATGAAACAAAATATTTAATTAATTGTGTATGATAAATAATTATTAGAAAAATCGTATATACATATTAATTAAAATAAATAATTTACATATTTAAAATAACATGAAAATATGCATGATGGGGCACTAAAAATAGAGAGAAAATTAAAACCTGTTACTGAAAATGTCTATAACATAGTACTTTTCAATACCGTGGTTCTTAATGTTATTCACAAGCAGATGGAATTTTTCTCATCCTTAAACGCAAAGGAAGAATAGAATACAAATCGTTGTTATAAAAGTCCGAGAGGTAGCCACAATTTAAGTCTAACTATTTTATACAAGCTGGTTTACAAGTTGTAATTGATTTTACTTATCAATCCCAAAAACAGTCGTCAGTTGTCGCAATAGCTGTGTATGAGGCCATGATAATAAAAAAATGCCCCATTAAAACTTTAAAAGCATGGCAACCCAATTACAGATTTACCAATATTTTTAAAACAAAGCATGCTGTCATGTTTTTAGAGGCCTCAAAGTCTGAGCGGGGGTTGGCGAGCGTAGCTCGCAGGGGGTAGGCCCCCTAGTATGCCTATAAATATGTATGTAATATTAAAAAATTAAATTGCGGATTGTAAGATGCTAAATAATATGAAAAGTGAGATTAAAAAACAGTGACTTTTACAGCTGACGTTGAGGCTACTGATCTGCAGATTTACTACCGTAATTTCTCGCGTATGCGCCGCACCTCAGACAATTCGATTTCATACCAGAATTTATTTTAAATAAAATGTGATTTACTTCTGTTTAGAACTTATTTGACTTCTTATTTTCAATAAGATTTCGGGTTTGAAAAAGACTTAACTAAGCCGCGGCGCATACGCGCGAAATTACGGTAGTTAATGTTTCTAGTCTGTCCATTCCAATTCGGGGATCCTAAAATATAGGTCCCCAATCCCCAGCAGTCCATGAATTAATTAGGACATATGTATGCAACTGTTAAAATATTCTCTAAGTCGACAATAGAGGCAATAAGTATAGCTCGGAAATATGAAACACGGCATTGCTACATCATGGCTTTGTTTCGTGAGGTGTTCGTTCTCCAAACATAAAAATCTCTCGAAAGTGTTCGTTAACCGAACATGTGTTCGTTGTCCGAACATAAAAATCTCACGCGAGAGTATTCGTTAACCGATTTGTTTGTAAACAGAACAGTTCGTTACCGATCACCTATTGTATACAAAATTTAGCATTTTTAATTTTTATGGGGAATTTAAGAAGTTATTTCCTTTTCATTGTGCTCTAGGCCCGTTTTTAGAACATTTTAAATTCGTCATAGCCGGAGATTCGATGGACGTCAAATATTTAAACGCAAAACTTTTAATCTTGGAGTAGCAACATTTTTACATTCTATTACTCAGCGCATGAATGTAAAGTTGGAATTTTGTAATCGCTATTTCAATCAATTCCTGATACGCTAGAATTATATATTTATAAATAAACACAGTTTTTTTTAATCGATGAAAATACTATATTTTAATAGATTTAGAGCTTAAGATCAACGAGCTGAACTCGTATGATGAACTCATATTAAATTTTAAAGCAAGATAATAAAACCTTACAGAGATTGAAACAGTATAAAATTATTAAAATATATCTCACTAAGTAAATAAACATCGGTTGTAATGTAATCAAGATCTTCTAAGAGACTCTGTAAACGAAACGTATATGTTCAATGCAGCTTTACAATAGAGAGTTTAAATGAATCGGATGTAGTAACATATTTGAATATTTTGTGTATATAGCCACTTTGACAAAAGTTATGCTATTTACTATTATTTTTTCCTCTCTGTTATGTATTGGAATCAAGTACTTCAACGTGAAAATTCGCTAATTACACAACTATTTAGTCTTATTAAAATATCTTTTGAGTTACCCGGTAAACGAACAGTAAATTCTACAATTCTATTTCACAATCGGAAGCTAACTTAGGTCGTTCGTGGTAACATAATTTAACATCATGCGCATACGTTCTTTTTGAAAAAAGTTAGACAATTTAATATTTCTTTGCTTCATCTTACGTGTAGGAATAAATCACTTTAAAGTGGTATACATAAAAACTAATTAATATTTTTACACGAAATATTAAACATTTGAACTACTCATAAAAACAATTCAAATGCTGCAAACTGCGTAAAAATCGGATAATTACACAACTCTTTAGCCCTATATCAAAATATCTTTTTTGAAACCCTGTAAACGAACTTTAAATGTTACGATTTTTTTTAATAGGAAGCTTACTTGGATCGACTGTAATAACATATCTTAATATCATGTGTATACGAGCATTCCTAAAAGAATTGGGTCATTTATCATAGAAACTCGACAGAGTTTCTCGCCAAGCATAAGAAAGAGCAATGCATTGAACCGTAAATGAAAGGAATTTCCGCCAATGGATGCCAAACGATTTTACAATTTTTTTTTTTTAACTCTGTCTAGTTTATATTTTGCGGACGGGACAAAACGGGTTTTTGACACATCTATATCTCGCGTTCTATTTATGATAGAAACAAAATTCTTGATTCTATGGAATGGGACGTGCCACGTGACTAAAAAATCAAAAGAAAAGCAAGATCTGTCGAATAGGTTTTCAGGAAATGCGATTTTAAAAGTGCTGTTTTTTGCACTTTTTAAATCTTGTACAGACCAAAAATTGTTGACAGGGCTACAGCAATGTGTAATTATCGGATTTTTACGTGGTTTACGTCATTTGAATTGTTTTTATGAGTAGTTCAAACCTTTGTAAGTTTCATGTAAAAATATTAATTAGTTTTTGAGTTATATCATTTTAAAGTTATTGATTCCTATACTTAACATAGAGCAAAAAACTGTTGATAGGGCTACAGCAAATGTGTAATTATCGGATTTTTACGTGGTTTACGTCGTTTGAATTGTTTTTATGAGTAGTTCAAATCTTTGTATGTTTAATGAAAAAATACTAATTAGTTATCGATTTATATCAGTTTAAAGTTATTGATTCCTATACTTAACATATAGCAAAAAACTGTTGACAGGGCTACAGCAATGTGTAATTATCGGATTTTTGCGTGGTTTACGTCATTTGAATTGTTTTTATGAGTAGTTTAAACCTTTGTAAGTTTCATGAAAAAATATTAATTAGTTTTTGATTTATATCAGTTTAAAGTTATTGATTCCTATACTTAACATATAGCAAAAAACTGTTGACAGGGCTACAGCAATGTGTAATTATCGGATTTTTACGTGGTTTACGTCATTTGAATTGTTTTTATGAGTAGTTCAAACCTTTGTAAGTTTCATGTAAAAATATTAATTAGTTTTTGATTTATATCAGTTTAAAGTTATTGATTCCTATACTTAACATAGAGCAAAAAAATAATAAATGACCCAACTCTTTTAGAAATGGTCGTATACACATGATATTAAGATATGTTATTGCAGTCGACCCAAGTAAGCTCCCTATTATAAAAAAAAATAGTAACATTTAAGGTTCGTTTACAGGTTCTCACAAAAGATCTTTTGATATAGGGTTAAAGAATTGTGTAATTATCCGATTTTTACGCGGTTTTCAGCAATTGCATGGTTTTTATGAGTAGTTCAAATGTTTAATATTTCGTGTAAAAATATGAATTAGTTTTTTTATGTATATCACTTTAAAGTGATTTATTCCTATATTTAAGATGAAGAAAAGAAATATTAAATGGTCTAATTCTTTTAAAAAAGAACGTATGCGCAGGATGTTAAAATATGTTACTACGAACGACCTAAGTTAGCTCCCTATTGTACAACACAATTGTAGAATTTACTGTTCGCTTACAGGGTAACTCAAAAGATTTTTTAATAAGACTAAATAGTTGTGTAATTAGAGAATTTTTACGTTGAAGTACTTGATTCCTCAACACAGAGGAAAAACAATAGTATAAATAGCATAATTTTTGTCAAAGTGGCTATATACACAAGATATTCAAATATGTTACTGCATCCGATTCATTTAAACTCTCTATTGTTTGTATTGTTGAACCATATACGTTTCGTTTACAGAGTCTCTTAGAAGATCTTGATTACATTACAACCGATGTATATTTACTGAGTGAGATGTATTTTAATGATTTTATACTGTTTCAATCTCTGTAAGGTTTTATTATCTTGCTTTAAAATGTAATACGAATTCATTTTGTCCGCATGAAAGCTCGTCGATCTTAAGCTCTAAATCTATTGAAATATAGTATTTTCATCGATTAAAAAAAACTGTGTTTATTAATAAATGTATCAGGAATTGATTGAAAAAGCGATTAAAAAATTCCAACTTAACATTCATGCGCTGAGTAATAGAATGTAAAAATGTTGCTACCCCAAGATTAGAAGTTTTGCGTTTAAATATTTGCCGTTCATCGAATCTCCGGCTATGGTGAACTTAAAATGCTCTAAAAACGGTCCTAGAGCACAATGAAAAGGAAATATTTTCTTAAATTGCCCATAAAAATTAAAAATGCTATATTTCGTATACAATAGGTGATCGGTAATGAACTGTTCGGTTTACGAACAAATCGATTAACGAACACTTTCAAGTGAGATTTTTATGTTCGGATAACGAACAGATGTTTGGTTAACGGACACTTTCAAGAGAGATTTTTATATTAGGAGAACGAACACCTCACGAAACAAAGTTATGATGAAGCAATGCCGTGTTTTATATTTGCCGAGCTATACTTATTGCTTCTATTGTCGACTTTGGGAACATTTTAACAGTTGCATGTGTCCTAATTAATTCATGGACTGCCGAGGATTGAGGACCTATATTTTAGTATCCCCGAATTGGAATGGATAGACTAGAAACATTAATTATGTATTTTGTGTCTTTATGTATTTTGTGCATTTAGTAAATATAATCCTTTTTAGGTGCGTTCGTAATTATATAAATACGTAGCACCTATTGCCGTTGCTTGGTCCGTCCGTCTGTCTGTCCGTCCGTCCGCATATAACATCGCAAAAACTACCCAACCGAATGGTTTAAAATTTAAGATCTTTGCAGAATTTTGTCGAGACATTTCAAATTTTCTTAAAATCGAATCAAAACTTTAGGAGATATTAATAAAAATATTTATTAAGAAATTTGAATTTTTTTAAAAATCGGTGCATTCTTGTTATAGGAGCTTCCGAAGTTTAATTGTCAAGCGACCGAGATACGTATTTTATTACAGACATCAATCTGCAGACGATATAATTCATTTCACAGAATTAAAAATCATCTAGATCTGAATATTTATACAACTAGCTATAGTACGAACGCACCTCATTTGTCACGTTTGACGTACAACTTCCAACTTGTTGGTTTAATCACACTCCTTTTTAAAATCTAATTTAAAGCTTTATGATTTATCAGATCAAAAATTTTAATAAAATTTTACATTTTTTTAAACGGTTCATTATGTAAACAAAACGCATTAGTCTTTGTGGTATATTTACAAAATCACACAAAATTTTGGAATACATGTCATCCTACGAACATTTTCTATTTTGAAATCACTTTAATAGTTTTTATACTTTTGCAAACGTTGCTAATCTTATATTTTTCCGATTCTCGAAACGTTGAGTTAAAAATTTTAACAAATAAAAAAATTTTAAGGTGCTCAGTAATTTTCAAGAATAATATTTAATATATTAGTATAAAAATCCCTGTAAATTACAATGGTTCGTAGAAAAACAAATTTGATTTTTCTCGGTAAAGTAAACTCATTGTTATAATTGACCAAAAAAAAGGTGCTTCTTATTTTTCCACATTTTTCTGAAACTGCAGTATTTTAATTACTTTGTAAACTACTGTAAAATTTTCTATTTTTTTTTTGTTTTTTGAATGTATATAAACGGAAGAGTGATATTAACAAAAGAAAAAGGAAAATAAACATGTCATAAATAATCTGATGAATACAATGTAAGGAAATGAATATAAAAGTTTCCCCGTTGCTATGGTAGCGACACGTACATTGGAATAAGTCACTCAATAAATTGTATAATTCTGATGTATAATTCTGTTTATAGCATCACAATTACTCTTTTATTTTCCCCTTTCATCTTTCTTTTATCTTTTCTTTTCTGAATAAAAATGGGATCTGTGTAATTGAAATTAAACACCTTACAAAAAGGAGTGATATCTCATCAAAAACAACTCGTTGTAAATGATCCCGCCAAGCCACAAACCTAAAACGTCAGCCATAAAAAGAAGTGATATCACATAAAAAGAAACGATATAGAAGTGCATATTCCGAGTCCCGTGTAAAAATCTATCACCACTCATAATGTTTCCAAAGGACTCGGAGTGAGGTACAGTTTGTGAAAACTGCTTGGCGACCTGAAGGCTTTTATAATATATGCAGTATATCAATTTTGAAAATCGAAAAAATAAATTTTTAATTTTTGTTATATCACTTTTATAAATATTTTTGTATGCGAAAGAACTGACAGAACGGATTTTTCCCCAGACTTATGCGATTCCGCTTACGCTAGAATCTTAATAATATTATAAATCTTAATAATATTATAAATCTGATTGTGTGCAAATGTTAGGCTGAAGCCAGCGTCAAAATGAAGCATTTAATGATCCTGTATCTTTGCATATAAGTTTATTATAACCCTCAAATGAACATAGAATGGTTTTTGTTCATTTTATTTCAATATTTTTCTTAATAATTCAAAATTTCATTATTTTCATATAGAATAAATGGACATTTTTTCGTATATTTTAAAATGGTTGGTTGGTTTGGCCCAAAGGGCCCGGTTTTGCATCTTTTTTTTTAAATGTTTAAATTTATTTGACCGTTGCTGATACTTTATCGTTGCCAATATAAAATAAAACCCCTGAGTAATAATTTTTAATCAACAATTTATTTCCAAGTGAAAAATTTTCATGTGAAAAATGAAAATGAAATTAATTATTTAAGAATTAAACAGAATATAAAATGATGTCATATTAGAAACAAAACGTGCGTTTTCAAATATTTGATAATAATACAAAGTGCATAAATACGAGTAAGTATGGAAAGCAAGCGAATATGATGTCATATATAGAAAAATAAAACAGATTTGTTTTGATGTTGAAATAAAATTATCTTGGGTTATCAAATTATTTGAGATTAATTTTTCTTTTTTTTTTTCTTTTCCTTTTTGACATGAAAGAAATTATTTTAAATGTACGTAATATATGTATTTTAAATGTATGTGTTGTAAATTAAAGTTCTGTGTTTTAAATGAAATGAGTGAAAGATTTATATTTTTAATGAATTCAATACGAATGATGGGATAGGTTGGCGATTTATCGTCTGCACACGGCTAACATAAAGATACCATATTTTTAAATTTTAAAAAGTAAAAAAAATAAAAAAATAAAAAAATATATATATTGGATGGCAAATGTCAATGATATGTATCGCAAAATTACCCGTATCGAAAATCAGAAAATCTTAATAAAAATACCTATATTTTTTAAAAGAAGTTGCTTTTCTCATAAAAGCTAAAGATTTAATATGATTGTGTCGAAGTAACAGCATTTTTCCTCTATCATTTTCCCACAATCGAAACATATTTGCAAATCGTTGTTTAGAAACGGAATTTAATTTTACATTTCTTTTTGTTTTAAAATAGGAAAAACTTTGTTGTCGTTTTTAAATATAGCTTTTTTGAAAGTTGTTTCATAATAGATTTTTGTAAAGTCTTGTAGGATAAGAATGTTATAAATACCTTAACTGTGTGATTATATCCTCCATATTTATTTGTTAATACTTATTTTTGTCATGTGGCAACACTATGTTTATGTCAAGATTATTGGCATCAGTGTCATAGATGTTTACCTGTTCTTAGTAGCACGAAGTATGTAGTGTCACGTATATTTTTATTATTTATCATTAAACTAACGATAATCTGATGAATTCAGTAATCTTCTATTTATTGCTGCTCTGATGGATCACAAATCCTAACAGGTTATGTCCCCAAGCACGCTAACTGCGCAAATCGGAAATAGAGCGGTGATAAAATTTAGCGTCAGTTCTTAAGCCTAACACGTGAGTTATAGAATTAAAGTCAGGACTCTTTATATTTCTCAAAAATGGAACAAGGAAAGATCTCTGTTAAGCCATTGTGTGGAAAAAGTGACTGGCCGATTTGGAAATATCGAATAAAATTCGTATTAAATTATCACGAAGATGCTTTAGAAGTCGTTGAAGGAAAGCTGAAGAAACCGGAGGAGCCCGTTGCAGAAGCAACAGAAACGATCCGAAAGGAGTACAAGAAAAATCTGAAGGATTATAATAAAGCAAACAACAGTGCTATGATGGTTCTTACGAACTCTATGACTGAAGATACTTTACAAAAAGTAATGAGATTCGACAGCGCAAGAGATGTGTGGCTCGAGCTTCATAAAATATTTGAAGATTCATCAGACAATCAGTTGTACAACATATGCCTACAATTCTTCAAATTTAATTGGTCAGATGAAGACATGACAGCTCATCTGTCAAAACTGAAAAATTTGTGGAATGATCTAAACAGTGGCCTTGAAAGTAAGAAAGAAAACAAACTTCCAGAAATGCTGCTAATTTGTAAAATTTTGGATACTCTTCCTCTTAAATATCGTTCTTTCAAATCAAGTTGGTTATTATTAAGTGATGAAAAAAGAACCTTAGATGAATTAACGACACAGTTGTGTACTCATGAAAGAGAATTAAAGAAAGATACAAATTTTACTGAAATTTCAAACCAAGAAACTTTAATGGTAAATTCAGAATTTAAACAGAAATCATTTCCCAACAAGAATACTAAGTGTAATTACTGCCATCAAAGGGGACACTGGGTGAAAATGTGCAAGAAGTGGATAGCAGATGGAAAACCACCAAAGCCAAGTGGTTCAAGCACAAGGTCAGGCAAAGGTAATGCTTCTGCAAATATGACTCTTTTAGCTGTAGATGAAGAGATATTTTCTGCTGAAACAAATTCTGATGATTGGTTCATTGATAATGGGGCCTCAAGGCATGTCACCAATAATAATCATTGTTTTGTTGATTTTGAAAAATTTGAGTTCCCCCATAGCATCACTATTGCAAATGGAAAATCATTGCCAGCAATTGGAAAAGGTACGATCAAGATAATGACCAGTGTGAATGGAAAGAACCAAACAAAATTTCTAGAAAATGTCTGGTATGTTCCAGAAATTAGCAAAAATTTGTTTTCTGTATTAGCAACCCAGGATAGAAACCAGAACAGTATATTTGAATCAACATTCAAAGATTGTTATTTAAAAATTGATGGTGAAGCAGTCCTACATGGTTCACGAAATTTTGGAGGTGGTCTTTTCAAAGCTGCTATGAAGACATTAGCTCCAGAGACCCAAATCGATATAAACATGGCTGTAAGCACAGATTCAATTCTTCAACTTTATCATGAACGTTGGGGTCACCAAGACAAACAGCACATTAAATCGGTTATTGAAAAGGAATTTAATGTCAAAGTTAAACCTGACATGAAATTATGCGAAGCCTGTGTATATGGAAAGGCTCATCGGTTGAAATTTGGAACAAGAAAAAAGGCTACAAAAGCGGGAGAACTAATTTCTACAGACATTTGTGGACCATTTGATGAGTCATTTAGAAAATTTCGATACTTCGCCATTTTCAAGGATGTCTACACAAAGTTTCGATACTGTTTCTTCCTGAAACATAAGTCAGAAGTGAAAGATGTGCTTGAACATTTCATAGCTCACTCGAAGAATTTAGGGCATAATATTAAAGAGATAATCAGCGACAATGGTGGGGAATATGATAGTCAAGAAATAAGGATGATACTGAAGAAGCATGGAATTTCTCATAGACCCACAGCTCCATACACCCCAGAACAGAATGGCAGCTCTGAACGAGAGAACAGAACAGTCGTTGAAATGGCTCGAACTTTGAAACATTCAAATGAAGAAATAGTTTTCCCAAATTCCCTGTGGGCAGAGTTCGTCAGCACTGCAATTTATATATTGAACAGGACAGGTAAATCCTCAGTGCCAAACTCAAGTCCTTATGAGCTATGGATGGGTAAGAAACCCAGAATAAAACACATGCGCATCATTGGATCTATTTGTTACGCTCACATCCCAGTCCAGAAAAGAAGAAAGATGGACAAGAAGGCAACTAAAGGCTATCTTGTTGGATATGATGCAGACGAGAGGTACCGCATTTATATCAAAGAAACAAGGACCGTCATCTGTTCCAGAGATGTCATATTCGAAGAGAAACCCTCCATGTCAGAGAATGTGATAACATTGCCATCTCCTCAAGCTACTGAAAGAAAATCTTACAATGATGAAAATGAAGTTACAGTAGGTGAAGATTTGCAACTGGAAGAAGAGAAAGTGATAGACATACCACAAAAGGAAAGTCGACCCAAAAGACAAATATCTGCACCAAAGTGGACAAAAGATTACATTATGGAAGACTCAGAGATAAGTGAAGAAATTTCTCCAGAAATAAATAAAGCAACAAGTGAAGGGGAGTCCAGTTGACAATTGAAGAAATCTGTGTGTGAAGACCTAAGGGCTTCCAAGAAAGATGATCCTGAAACTTTGGAAGAAGCATTAACTAGTGCTGATGCTGAGAAGTGGAAGGTAGCCATGGGAGAAGAATTGGAAAATTTAGAAAGAAATGAAACTTGGAATATAGTCCCTCGACCAAAAGAAAGAAAAATCGTGAAATGCAAGTGGATTTTCAAGAAAAAATATGACAAAGATGGATACATAGAAAGATATAAAGCACGATTAGTGGCCCGTGGTTATACCCAGGTAGAAGGAATCGACTACAAAGAGACATTCTGCCCTGTGATAAAATCAAAATCTATTAGAACTTTGCTCGCATTCTCAGTCGAACAAGATTGGCATGTTCATCAGCTTGATATAACCGCAGCTTATTTGAATGGGAAATTAAGTGAGACAGTTTTTATGGAACTGCCACCTGTGAATCTATGTGAAAAACCAAGTGCAGAAGTTTGTTTGTTAAAAAAGAGCCTGTATGGTCTGCATCAGTCTGGAAGAGAGTGGAACATATGCCTCGATAAATTTCTCAAATCAGCAAAACTGACAAGATCAAGAGCAGATCCTTGTGTTTACTTTGATAAGAAAAGGAAATTGATTGTAGGTGTGTATGTCGATGATCTCCTTGTCATGTCTAGTGAAGTTTCCACTATTCAAGAATTCAAAAACAATATTGGAAGTGTTTTTGAAGTCAAGGATCTAGGAGAAATAAATCATTTACTTTCAATTAGAATAAACAGAAATAAAGATGGTTCCATGACTCTCGACCAAAGTGCTTATGCAATTGAGCTGTTACAAACAACTGGTATGTTAAATGCTAAAGGAGCATCAACACCTCTAGATCCAGGCATGAAATATTTACCAGCAACCAAGGATAGTATGTTGAATGCTGAAGGAGCATTAAAGTATAGACAGGCTGTAGGGGGACTCTTGTACCTAGCAGGAGGAACGAGACCCGACTTAGCATTTGCTACAACCTACATGAGCCAATTCAATAATTGTCCAAGTAAGGAACACTGGTCTGGTATACAACATATACTCCGTTATTTAGTTCATACCAAGGAATTAAAGTTAACTTTACAAAAGACAGGAAGGAAGCTAGAGATATTCTGTGACTCTGATTGGGCTGGCGATAGAGTTGATCGGCGATCATTCAGTGGTTATGTTATACTGCTTGCAGGTGGGGCTGTGTCATGGAGCAGCAAGAAGCAGCGGACAACTGCTCTGTCTACAGTTGAGGCAGAATATGTTTCAATGTGCCATGCTGCAAAAGAGGCATTATGGTATCAAAACTTTTTGCAAGAAATTTTGGATGAACATTTCTTGAACACTCCTCAAAATATATTTGTGGACAATCAAGGTGCTATTGCTCTAGCCAAAAATCAGGTTACATCAGATCGTAACAAGCACATTGAACTCCGACATTTTTTTCTACGTGAAAAGGTAGAGGAAAAACTGCTAACCTTTACATATGTACCATCAAAGTCAAATGCTTCAGATATGTTGACCAAGAGTGTCACCAGGACAATTATACAAAATCATAGACTCAGTGTAGGACTGAAACACTAATAATGGAGATCTAATCAAGGGGAAGTGTTATAAATACCTTAACTGTGTGATTATATCCTCCATATTTATTTGTTAATACTTATTTTTGTCATGTGGCAACACTATGTTTATGTCAAGATTATTGGCATCAGTGTCATAGATGTTTACCTGTTCTTAGTAGCACGAAGGATGTAGTGTCACGTATATTTTTATTATTTATCATTAAACTAACGATAATCTGATGAATTCAGAAATCTTCTATTTATTGCTGCTCTGATGGATCACAAATCCTAACAAAGAAAAATTGCATAGATTTTAAAGCAATGTTTAAGTAAAATTACAATATTTTTTAAACTTAAAAAACAACAATGTTATCGAAAAGAAAATCGATTTTACCAAGAAATTCGCGTAATGCAAAAGCAGTGTTGAATTCAGACACTTTTCTCCGGGAGGGATTTATGTGGCTCCGGGGGGGACATTATAGAGTTCCGGGGGAGGGGAAATTACACATTTTGACCATTGAAAGCATAAAATTTCAAATCTTCCGGGGGGAACATTTCAATGCTCCGGGGAGGACATTCCCCCCCGGGCCACCCCCTGGATTCAACACTGTGCAAAAGCAAAGAAGAAATAAAAAGTAATGAATCTTTTCTTCCAGCCGAATTGTGTAAACTTGAACAAGCCGATCGTGCCAATTCATAACATTATAAACGTGAAAGCGCGTTCTATTAGTAGAATTTGTTTCACATATAGGTAGAAAATTTCCGACAATAACAAGGTTAGGGGTCTGTAATTAAGTCCATAGTCAATTTCCCTTTTTTTTTTTTTTTACCAAGTGAAATTTGTCGCAAAATTAAATACATTGTTGTAACCAGATTTGTTTTTTGCGTGATACACTTAATGGTATTTTAGATGATCATTTCCCCGCTCACCTTTGATGCCAACTGTGACTGTAAAACATATTAAAAACTATTAGCCGATAATTTTCTAATTTTCTTATTGCTTCATGATGGTTCATACTTTAAACCTGAATCGGTCATGCCATTGTCGTTAAATTTTTATTCCTAATCCTAACCCTAATCGTATCTTATCCTAATCCTGATAATAACTTTAAAGAATATTCTTTGACACGAATATGTAAATTAAATCAATATCCATAAATGGAATGAATAGAAAATAGAATAAATAGAAATGGCAAAATAAAATAACAAGAAAGTACATTTATTCGACACCTAACCCTAGAGAAAGCGTAAAAAATTTCAAGCGCATGAAATAAATTAAAATAATCTTATATATACTAACAAAAATATGTAAATTTAGATCATCAGATTTGTGTCGTCGGTATTTATTTGTTTATAGTGTTCTTGACGCGATAGAGAAAATATCGAGGTTAAATTGGGCAGAATTTAAAGTACTTTCCAGCAACCTTTATTTACATTTTAGAATCGCATCAGATTGTTATATCTTTGTGAAATAGCTATCAATTTATAAAATCCGCAAGCAGTTTGTTCACTATTTACACCACTTAGCGTGAAGCACTTAATTTAATATATACATAAACAAGGTAATGTAGTAAGAAATATATAACATATGTCTATGCAAATAAACAATATAATAATGCCCATTTAGCAATGCACACATATACAAATTGTACACCAAATACCACCTAAAATGCACTGTTGTATAGAAGAATTCTGCCAGTGTTGTTTTTCGTTTTACGAAAAGGAATTCTTCGATTTTCACGATTTTACTGGGTCCTCCTTTTTGCATTAGTTGCAGTTTCATTTTCGCGATTGTATATATTATTTGGCATGAAATTTCACTTTTTTAAGACTGGGTTATGTCAAGGCCCCTATAGCAAAGAAATACCGTATGGTCTCCTATAAAATGTGATAAAGCTTTGGTTAATTATATATGTTGTTAATTATCAAGTGAAATGTTTTGCTAAATTAATGCATTTATTCTTTTTTTAATGTTACGTGAACGAAGTCACGGGTAACAGCTAGTTATTGCAATATATCTCAATTTAGTGAACTTTTATTATAAGGTGCATTGTTATTAATATGCGTATGATCATTATATATATATATATATATATATATATATAGTACAAACTCAAAATTTTTACATGTTTACTTAAGAAATCTTCTTCGTAAGAGTGGTGTTTCTAGTTTAAATAATGGTAAATAAAATCAACAAATTAATTTTTCAAGCTCATAAATAAGAAAGGACATGCAAACACAGAAGCTTCAGCTTTTTACAATTTTATGGGAGCAAAATAATTAAATAAATAAATAAAATAAAATAAAAATAAAAATAATATAGTCATATGTAATTGCAGGAAACGCGAACATTATAAAAGCCGGCAGGTCGCCAAGCAGTTTTCACATACTGTACATCACTCCGAGTCCTTTGGAAACATTATGAGTGGTGATAGATTTTTACACGGGACTCGGAGTATGCACTTCTATATCGTTTCTTTTTATATGATATCACTTCTTTTTATGGCTGACGTTTTAGTTTGTGGCTTGGCGGGATCATTTACAACGAGTTGTTTTTGATGAGATTATTTTTTTGCTCTGTGTTATTGTATAGGAATCAATAAGTTTAAACTCATATAAATCAAAAACTAATTAATATTTTTACATGAAACTTACAAAGGTTTGAACTACTCATAAAAACAATTCAAATGACGTAAACCGCGTGAAAATCCGATAATTACACATTGCTGTAGCCCTGTCAAATTTTTTTTGCCCTATGTTAAATCAATAACTTTAAACCGATATAAATCAAAAACTAATTAATATTTTGACATGAAACTTATAAAGGTTTGAATTACTCATAAAAACAATTCAAATGACGCAAACCGCGTAAAAATCCGATAATTACACATTGCTGTAGCCCTGTCAACAGTTTTTGGTCTGAACAAGATTTAAAAAGTGCAAAAAACAGTACTTTTAAAATCGCATTTACTGAAAACCTATTCGTCGGATTTTGTTTTACTTTTGATTTCTTCGTCACTTGACACGCCCCATTCCATAGAATCAAGAATTTTGTTTCTATCATAAATAGAACGCGAGATATAGATGTGTCAAAAACCCGTTTTGTCCCGTCCGCAAAATATAAACTATAGACAGAGTGCTAAAAATTTTTTGTTAAATCGTTTGGCATCCATTGGCGGAAATTCCTTTCATTTACGGTTCAATGCATTGCTGTTTCTTATGCTTGGCGAGAAACTCTGTCGAGTTTCTATGATAAACGAAGTTTCAAATTTTTGGGATACTCCAGCGCAGCGATATGGGGGGGTCAAAAGTGACCTGAGTTGCTTCTAGAAAAGGATGCTTACGGCTGTGCTTTCTCGACTTGGCGGAGGCACTGCTGTGCTTCCAGAAACGAGATTCTACTGCAATTACTTAAAATAATTATAATAAATAATAATGCGTCAAGCACTGATTATGTAACATTTTCCAACACATTTGGAATACTGTAACAAAACTTCACCATATAACAAGGTGAAAGAGGATATTTAAGTAAACAATCTGGAAAACACATAAAAGATTTGAAAACACAATTTCGGCAATTACCATCTATAGTCAGAAACTAATTAAAATTCGTTTGTGATTCTCTATATATGATCTATTAATTTGTATATATACTTCATATTGTGCTAAAATTTAGTTCACTTGGGAAACGCTTAACATAGTCGAACATTCCCTTACATCAATTTCCGAAATATACGGAAATGTATCTTTATTCCTTTGAACAAGTCTGTATCCATATAATTTATACACGTATACATGTAAAAATTTATTAAATTTAAAAATGCATACTATATCACAACTGAAAAGGCACTTCCTGCATCTGCAATTATCGCTCATAGACAGTGCTCTAACTTAAAAATTTTGTATGTCCCTGTATATGAACGACAAATGCTATTTGCATCATATTCAACAATAAGTATCTTGTGCACCTCAGTGATATATATCAATTTCAATATGTTTTAAATAGTATACCATTATTAAAATACATTGCAAACGATTATACCCCATCACAAAAATAGCACTCACACCACTTTTATTTGTCGAAGAAGTCAAATGAATATTAAAGACTGTTTTTGCAGTCATACTTACTTGGCGTCAGAGATGCCCTGATCATGAAGGGGGCTCTCTCGGTCGGAGGCTGTCCATTGCACAACGGACTGCTGACGGCTGCCACTTCCGCAAAATGTGGTTGGTTGGGGCGCACAATTTTTGGTAGTCGGGACTGCGTTCGCGCTGTTCCCGGTAAATGAGAAAGTAGATTCCAGTATATACCTATCAAAAATGCATATCGTATTTCTGCAGTTCCCGACAGCTTTATGAGAAAGCCTCACGTTTTCAGCACCAGCTTAGCGAAATAAAGAAAGCGCAAACAACTCTATGGCCAATCCAATCCATGTTTTTTGTTTTGATCTGAACTTGAATATGAAATGGCAGCGGACAAAATAACACCCTGTGTGTGTGTAAAAGAATATTACTAAACTGGAGAAAAAAAATGCTTGAATTATATGTATTCTGAAATTAAAAGCATTTAACCACGGTAAAACAACATTTCCTCATAACTATATTCTCAACAACTCGAACATTTCTAGAAAAACAAAACACTTTCTTTGACTTTCAGCACAGACTAGTCTAGCAGCACATGTCTCCATTAGCAATTTTTATATCTTGGATCCAAAATAACTATTTTTTGACAAATGCCCGAATTCTTTTCTTGCATAATTGAATGAAAATTGCAGGTATTATATTAGTAAATGTGTAAAATATTCATGTTTTATGCAGATAAAAAAAACAACAAAAAAAAACAGAGTTTTTTATTTTGTTATAAAAGCAAAACATCTTACAGATAGTTATCTGAATATTTGCATTTTAAGCCAATTTTCAGGGCTTGTCAATAATGGAAATATCGTCTTGAGGGAGTGATCAAATACAATTCAAAATGTACCATATGTGTAGGAAAATTAAAAACGATGCTCAATTCTTTAGTTTAGTGCTTAAACATTATTTGCCTGTCATTTTCATGCATTTCTATATAAAAATCACTCCGTCAATGTATCAGAAAGATTAGAATTTTTAAGCAGGAAAAAAAGACAAAAAATGAAAACTTTAATACATATTTATCTCTCTATATTAAAAAAAAAAAAAAAAAAGTATCCCCCTGTCACCGTCGACAATGACTTTTTTTTTTGCCCGAAGGTCCTTCTTGGCTAATATTAAGGGGAAAAAATAAATTGGTAGTTTTATATGATAAATTACGCTGAAACATACAGTTTTTAAATCGAAGAATTAGTTTAAGAAATATTTAATATTAAGTCGGTCAAAATAGTTCTCTTAAAAAAGTTTTATAGGAATAAAAACTATGCATAGCAATTTAACCATCTTTTGAAGGGATATAGTTGACAAGCTTGTGTAGTGCAATTATTTATTTAATTTGACTAATCTTTTGAGTGTTTTTTTTTTTTCAATGTTTTATTCAAATGTTCCTTATTTAAATAGATAACAAGAAGACACTAGTGTCAGAGTTTGCTAAAATACTCGCAATAAGTTATAAGCTGCCGCATTTTCTTTCTTTTTTTTTAAATTCTTGGTCACTTCATGCGTTTTCGGAAATCATTATATATACAATACCCCCAATACACAAAGTAATGGGGAGATAATTCAGCTTAAAATTTTTTAAGACTTTTATTTTTTTTTTTTCAGAAAGAATATAAAATCAGTTCACACAACCTAAAATTTTGTCTTTAATAATAATAATAATAATAAATAATAATAAATTAAAAACAAATTAAATAAATAATAATAATAATAATAATAAATAATAATAAATTAAATAAATGATAATAATAAAATAATAATCCGAAATATTTTTAGCAATTCTGCAAGATTTGTTTAGAGAATAGTTGCCTAACAACCTTTGCATTTTGTTTTGTTTATAATTTTCTTTTAAAGATATTTTCAAAAGCATTCCGTCACTCTTTTTAAATTCCTACTATTAGCTCACACTCTATCTATATATATCTTGTTCAAATTTTCAATTGTTAATAAAATATTTTCTATTCATCCACTCAAGTTCAAATAAATTTTTTTAAACTTGTAGTAGATGACACTTTATGTTAATACAGTTTTTTCAAATATTAATTCATTCATTAAATTTAATTAATTAATTTTAGTTTTAAATGGGAGAAAAAAAAATCCTCCCATTGTTTTCATAAATGAAATGAAAGATTTATCTCAAATGAGTGATGCCACAGAAATAAAATACCGCAACGATGATTATAAAATAATGTTCAATAAAGATAACGTGGGACATTTAATGCTGCATGGGTTTATTTTATATATTTATGATTAAAAAGTAGGAATTTACTTTAAAAAAAATTCTATATTACTTTTTTTTACATATTAAACATTGTGTTGTGAAGTAAGGGATAACAACATGAACTCCTACACAATATTTGTGACAACATTTTTTAACACCTGATTACGTATTTTAGGTAGTGCCTCCTAATTTGCAATTTGCTTATTCAACAGCTTTCCAATATTTTTATTGCAAGACAATTCCCAGGTTACATTGGATTTCGCAATGCTCAATAACATCGTTCCTATAATAGCTTTCTAAAATTTGGCAAATTGTTTTTACATTTATAATTCTTGTATAATTTTTATATGAAATCCGCAGGTAAGCAGGCACACTTGTCCTGTACTTCTATCTAAATTTATTTTTAACTCATTTTAGGCCAAGCATAGAAATCTTATAAAATGTGGTATTTTTTGTATTGAAATTTGCTTAAATTACATTCATTAAGACACCAAAAATGTTTCGTGTAAGAAAAATAATATTTTATTTAATTTGACGTTACCATTATTAATTTACCATTAATAATTTACCATTAAATTTAAATAAAAAAAATTAAGTTTTCTTATGGCATTTGTTTTATTTTTATTTTATTTACAGAACTTGCAACTTTACTCCATTATAAAAATATATAATTAATCTCAAGTGGAATAATAATACATTTTCAAAAAGTCGAATTTGTCAATAACAGTTTGAAGTAAAACACTAGCGTATTTTGAAAATTTCTCAACAGAAAGTGATTACTTCAATTGAATTACTAATATTTTATAGCTGTCTCCAGAACCCTTAAAAATAGCAGAAAAGTAAAATTAGTGAAAAATATACGTCACAGTGTTAATAAAAAAATATTTATTGAAATGGTGCGTTTACGCACCTTTGGCCGAAAATGGGTTAATGGAGGCAAAAAGAAGGCATGTCGGCATGTGAATTAGCCCCACCAAAAATATTTAAAGCCCCTTCTCCCCCCCCCCCCCCCCCCCCCCCCCACCCCCACCCCGACTTTGTGGTCTGTTTAAGGCCACGAGACATTTCCCAGGTTACATTGCATTTCGCTATATTCAATAACTGAAAAATCAACTCCTACCAGTTTGTATTATAAGCAACTCTTAAATATATATTTTCTAGGTGTAAACACACTCATACTTACCTGGCACTGGGGTCAGCCTTGATCACGAAGGAGGCTCCCCCGAGCAGAGACCTCTCATAGCACAACGAGGGGTTGACGTTCGCCACATCCGCAAATTGCGGTTGCTTGGGGTGCATAATTTTTGGTAGTTGGGACTGCGTTCGCGCTGTCCCTGTTTATAAATATAAGATCATTGAAGTACAAACTCTGAAGTTCGCAGCTTATTTTTATTTTTTTTTTTTGTATGATTGATAACAAAATAAACAACGTATGTCAGTATTATTTTTCATTTTATTATTCACTATAGAAGAAATATATCTTGATCTTACCACTTCTTTCATTTTTTGGATAACAAAATATTTTTATCTATAAAAGCCTATTCTATAATCTAAATAATCATTTTCAAGTAAATTACTAAGTTTGAACTTCAAATTAAAGTTAAATGATTACTGTAAATTTTTTAGTAGTGTGTGTGTGTGTGGGGGGGGGGGGGTAACTCAGCTTAAGTTTCTTTCTTTCTTTTCATTTCTTCTTCCTTTTTTTTTTCAGAAAGATTATAAAATTAGTTCACATAGCCAAAAATTAAGTTTTATTCAGAGAATAGTTGCATAACATGAAACATTAAGCTCCTCCCTTTTACATCTTATTTAACAGTTTTGAGCTGTACAAATATAGCCACCTTTCGCTGTTTCATTTGTAAAATAAGGTTATTAATGCAGACAAACTTATATCCAGATTCGTTTTGGAATAGATCAAATAACCTTATAGACTATTGAGAAAACGCAAGAACTCGTATTATAAACCAATCGCAAATCTGCCAGTGCTCGCGGTTGGTCTAATAAATAATAATAATAACAATATGTATTTTTTACTATTTCTTGAATTTCTGCTATCTGTTTTTGACTATTTTCATTTTATAAGCTACTATCGCAAAAGATGCGTTTTTTTATTTTCTTCAAAACATTATTGTCGGAGCAAAGCTCCGGCTTCCCGTGAAAAATTACACTTTTGTTAACACGATAGCGCCTAAAGTATTAGTCGCATTTACACCAAAATTGGATTGGAAGTCAGTAGTGCTTAAATCTCGCCGGATATTGAAAATCCGAAATATTCGTGAATTCCAACGCCTCGAAATGTCTGCCCTAGAATTTTTGATTTTCCCATAGAGATAACATTGCGATTGTTTGAATTTTTAATTAAAATATTAGCTCCATTGTTGTAACTTAAGCATTTTAACCTCACTGTTGATCACGTCGTTATGACGTCAACATTACTGACGCACACATTTGTGATTTATGGTACTGATTGATTTTTAGAAGTTTTACTTCATACGGTACGTAGCGACACCCCCCCCCCCTCTTTTTTTTTTTTTTTTTTTAGAAACTGATAGGTACCCAAATTAGAGCTCATATTCTTTGTAATTTCCAAATCGATGTAATTCGATTTGAGTTTTACATTTAAAAAAAAAGAAAAGAAATCGAATTTGGATACGTCGAAAGAAATCGTATTTGCCGCATGTCAACAGATAATAACTAAAGAAATTAAGAAACAAGCGGAAAAAATTCTACCTTATGGCAGAATATATATTGGCCACCCACGGCTTTTATTGTTGAGATTCTTTCAGCCAAGTCCAACTCGTCAACAAAAAAAAAACGTGTTTGTTAGCATAAGCCAGTTTCTCGTGGTTCACGGGATCTTTTTGAATGAGTTCGCACTTCTTTTCTTTGGTAAACATTTATTTATTTTCAAATTCCTCCCTCGTCAAAATGTGATTATCGACGTTCAAAGATAATGCCTGCATCAATTCCAACCACTGCACCTCGGCCGCAGACAATATGACAAATAGAGTCGGAATTCCCCACTGTGGCATTGCGGCATACACGCGTTTCTTCTCGTTTTCCAAATGAGCAGGTGCATTTTTTATGTTTTTGAGGAATTTGTAACCGTCGTCGTGCTGAATGAGGTCGTTCACAAAACTTTCATCGAGCAAATTTTCGGCCATGAGTCTTCCACCAGTGATTTTCCAAACTGAAATGTCAATAGCATTCTTAAGACGAAAGTGATTAGTTTTACTGTACGCGTACAGCAAATGATCGGGTCGGACCGCCCGTCGATCCGACTTTCGTATTTCTGAATTGGCGATTTTGGTGTAGGTGTACTCCTTTTTAAGGTGCCTCATTTTCCCACAGTAAATAGTCGGAAACGACAGTTCTTTGGGATTTTCATCAAAGATTAGGGACTTAGGTATTTGATTTTCACCGGGTGCTAAGCAGATACAGCGATCGTCGGTGAGCAACGTGTGTGACCCACTCAGGTCTACTTCTGAGTCGTCGACCTCCACTTCTTCTTCAAATTCGACTATTACATTATCCACGTCAAAGTTTTGCCATGTTCTTTCCCAATCTTCTGACAAACGCACTTCAAGTAGGAAAGCACTTCTGGTAGTTAAGTTAATGTGAACCAACCCCCTGACGTGCTGCCACTATGTGTATGGAAAGTAAAAAAAAAAAATTATTGTTCAACAATTCAAATTTTTGATATTTTTTTAAGAATATTATCTATAACATGAGTATTTTAAAATTGTGAAACAACGAAAGACTAAGAATAAATACATGTAAAAAAGTAAAACCAATTGTCATATTTTACTCATGAGAATGAAAAAACTTTTCAAGAAATCCACACCAATTCATTAAGAAATAAAAATAAAAATATATGCTGCATAACATAAAATAATAATAATAATGAAAACTGCAGAAAAGTATATATTTCTAAATTCACTCAAGAACTACAGCAAAAATACCCATGCATTTTTACACCACCTTAAAAGAAGATAAACTTTTATGAAATTAAAACGGTACAAAAATAATTAACTTTATTTCAGACTAATTGCCGAAACGTCAGTGAAGGCTTACTGTTGAGACCCGAAAAGTTTTTGGTTTCTGTATGTTTGTTTGTTTGTTTGTCTGTCTGTCTGTTCCGCGATAACTGCCGCAAAAAGTTTCCGATTAGGTTGATTTTTGGTGGGTATGTTGGTGAGGTACCCGAATTAGCTGTACAGTTTTTGGTTAAATTTGGTTCATTCGTTCGAAAAATATAGAACATTTTATTTTAAGTCATAATGCTTTTCAATGGGAAGTCAGGCGATTTTTTAATTTTAACATTCCGCGAAAAGAAAATCACGCATTGGGATAATTGTAAATGCTAAATTATGGATATTAAATTTACGAAATGGATATCTTAATTTAATTTGATAGCCTTGAAAATTTCCCAATATATTTATTAGAATTTCTAAATTAATTGTATAAATTATTGGGAAATTTTACGCATTAATTTGAAAGATATGAAAATTTTAATTTCTCATTTTTTACAAAAAATTCCAATGCATTTTCTTTTTCGCTTTCATTAAATGGTTGCTAAGCAACTATATTTCAAAGAATATCAACAAAGAAAAATTCAAGTGAATCTGGAGGCACGGCAGTGCCTCCGCCAAGTCGAGAGAGGACAGCCGTAAGCATACTTTTCTGGAAGCAACTCAGGGCACATTTGACCCCCCCCCCCCCCCATATCTTAGCGCTGGAGTAACGCAATAAAATTCGAAAATAAAATAAAAAAAATCGAAAAAATCAGAAAAATCGAAAAATAAGGAAAATTTGAAAATAATTCGATTTCATAGCGCTAGAAACTTGAAATTTGGAATAAAGGTAATATTTAAGATACTAAATAAGGAAAAATTAAAAAATATGGATAATTCAAAAAATACCCATAAATTAGTGCAGACGATATATGAACTCAAAGTTTCGATTTTTTGTCACTCACACACTCACTCACTCTCGCGTCATCAAAAAGATTGGGTAGATCCCTCAGCCACAGAAACTTAAAATTTGGAATAAAGCTAGTGTTTCGGATACAAAGAAAGAAAAAATTATAAAATCCGGAAAATTAAAAAAAAAATTAAAAAAAAAAAAAAACATTCGAAAATTAAAAAAAATCGAACAAAATTGAAAATTGAAAATAACATGATCTTGTAGTCTTAAAAACTTAAAATTTGGTGTGACGGTAGTGTTTAGAATTCAGAAAAAGAAAACATCAAAAACACAAAAAAAAATTAAAATAAAATCGAAAAATCGAAAAAAATCGAAAAATTTCAAATAATCCAATTTTGTTGCGCTAGAAACTTGGAATTCGGAATAAAGGTAGTATTTAGGATGCAAAATAAGGAAAAATTAAAAAATCCAGAAAATTCGAAAAAAAAATCAAAAATTCGAAAAATTCGAAAAAGATTGAAAAAAATTAAAATAATTTGATCTATTGGCCTTAGAAACTTAAAATTCGCGGTAAAGACAGTGTTTAGGATTCAGAATAAGTTAAAATAAAAACGCAATAAAATTCGAAAATAAAATCGAAAAAAATCGAAAAATAAGGAAATTTTGAAAATAATTCGATTTCATAGCGCTAGAAACTTGAAATTTAGAATAAAGGTAATATTTAAGATACTAAATAAGAAAACATTAAAAAATATGGATTAAAAAAAAAAAAAAAAAAGAAAAAAGAAAGAAAGAAAAAGAGAGAAATTGAAAATAATATGATCTCGTAGCCTTAGAGACTGAAAATTTGGTGTAAAGGTAGTGGATTCAGAAAAAGAAAAATTAAAAACACAACAAAAATTGAAAAAAAAAAAATAAAAAAATCGAAAAAAAAACGAAAATTTGAAAATAATTCGATTTTGTAAAGCTAGAAACTTAAAATTTGGAATGAAGGTAGTATTTAGGATACAAAAAAAATAAATAAATAAAAAATCTGTAAAATTCAAAAATTCGAAAAATTGAAAAACATTCGAATTTGTAGCTTTAGAACTTAAAATTCGGCGCAAACTTATTGTTTAGGATACAGAAAAAGGAAAAAATTAAAACACAATAAATTCGAAAATAGAATAAAAAACTCGAAAAAGATCGAAAATTTCAAAATAATTCGATTTTGTAGCGCTAGAAACTTGAAATTTGTAATAAAGGATACAAAATAAAAAAAATTAAAAAATCCAGAAAATTATAAAAAATAATCGAAAAAATTGAAAATAATTTTATCTTGTACTCTTAGAAACTTAAAACTTCGTGTAAAGGTAGTATTTACTGTTCAATAAAAAGAACAATTAAAATATTCGTTAAATTCGAAAATAAAATCGAAAAATCGAAATATCTTTAAGAAATCGAAAATTCGAAAACAATTTGATTTTGTACTGCTAGAAACATTAGTTTTAAGATAATTGTCCTATTAGCTAGTACAACGCCCCTAATTGTTTTATGTTATTTCCCCCGGATTATGGTTTTCTTTTCTTTCGTTATAGAAAAGTTCCGCTATAGACTGGCTACGATATAGGCGATTTCTTTAGACAGGTTTGTTTTCTTTCACAGGTTGTACTCTATTTACTTCACATATGAAATATGGATTGTTAAATGATGTTAGCCCCACAAAATTTTTCACAGCTCCCCCTACCCTCCCGACATTACTGGCTGGTTATGGCTTGATAATGATAGTCCTTTCTGAATAAAATCATGGTGACTCTAAGATTCACTTGATTTATCTCTAAATTGAACCTAAATGATCCTAAGAAGACGGATCAAATAATTACTATATTGGCATGACAATCGGATAACTTAGAATTAAAATCCAAAAATCAATAAATTTATAAAAAGTGGAAAATTTGAAAATAATTCGATTTTGTAGTCCTAGAAGCTTGACATTTGGCAGAAAGGCAGGGTTTAGTACACAAAGTAAGAAAAAATTAAAAAATCCGTAAATAATAAAAAAAGACTTAAAAAAAAAAACGAAAAAAAAAAACATCGAAAAGAGGAATATAGTTTGATTTATTGGAAATTTCCGGAAATTTTAATTTTGGCTTTCTTTTTATACTAAAAAGTACTTTTATGTTAAATATCAAGTATCTAGGGCTGCGAGTAATATCTCAGATGGATAGCACCTATCCTGGAAGCAATTGAGAGTACTTTTGACACTCCCCCTCCCATAACTTACTGCTGGCCTAGGAACCTGAAATCACTTTTTATCTACAGTACTTTGCAAACGAAACTAAAGCTTCAAATTTTTTATACCTGTAAATAATAGGGACAGAGTGTGGGCTCAGCGAAAATCAGTGGATGATCTCCAAAAAGAACCCAAAATCAAGAAAAGGAGGATTACTTACAAAAAGAAGTGAAATCTCATCAAAAAGTCACCTGTAAAAAATGCTGCCAAGTCTCGTAACTCATTTACCGTAAAAAGTACTGAGATCGTATAAAGCCAAGTTTAACTATCTTATTAACTCTGAAATTTCCATTCACAAATCACTCCTAGTCTCTACATCTTTAGTTAATTATTATTTTGTGACTTGGCAATTACGCAGCACAGGGAAGTTATTACACCTTACTATGTTATGGGATGGGATGGGATAATTTAATTAAGGCAAATTATATACGCACAGGGAAGTTATTACACTTTAATATGTTATAGTATTATTTGATTAAGACTAACTATATACATCACATTCTCGTGCTACGGAATTGCCAAGTCACAAAATAATAATTAACTAAAGATGTAGAGACTAGGAGTGATTTGTGAATGAAAATTTCAGAATTAATAAGATAGTTAAACTTGGCTTTATACGATCTCAGTACTTTTTACGGTAAATGAGTTACGAGACTTGGCAGCATTTTTACAGGTGACTTTTTGATGAGATTATTTTGACGCGAAATGTTTTTAACAAAATAGCTAATTTTCGGGTGATTTAATTTTTTAATATGCTTTTTCTAATGAAATAGATGAGAATTTATTTTAACTACTAAAGAAAGATGACCAAATCGGCTTTCCAAACGAAAAATATAACAAGAACGAAAAATCATGCGTCAAGCATAGATTATGTAACATTTTCCAACGCTTCCAAAATAATTTTACAAATAATTACCGTTTAATAAGTTAAAAGATAACATCTAAGTAAACAATTTGGGAAATGCCTAACATATTTAAAAACGTATTTTCAGGAATTTCCAACATATATTTTCAACATATACAATATTCGGAAAAATATCCGATTACTTTGAATAAAAGAATACTTTGAATATATATACTACATAGGATGCTAAATGTTAGTTTAGTTAGGAAACGCGTAGCACAGTTTAAAATTCTCCTTCTGGAGTTTCTTACAATAAACGGAAATGTGTTCGCAAACTTTTGTGCTGCCCTGTATATGAAATACAGAATTTATACACACCAAGTAATAGACAAAAAGTGAGTTAAATTTAAAATCGCGTTCGGCAACTTAAAACGCACTTCCAGGAATTATTGTTAACAAACAGTAGAGAACTATTTTGTGTGTCCCTGTAAATGAACGATGACTGCTATACACACACTATTCTGTAGTAAGCCTCTTGTAATGCACCTTAGTGATATATATACATTTCAATGCGTTTAAAATAGTGAAACATTATTTAATTAAACCGCAAACGATTTTTCTCCATAGACGTAATGTAACGGAATTCTTTTGACTGCCCCTGTAAAGTAACTATAAGTGCTATGAACACCCTATTCCATATTAAGCTTCTTGTAATGCACCTTAGTGATATATATCAATTACAATGTATTTGAAATTGTACAACATCATTAAAATAAACCGCAAATGATTTTTCCCCATAGACCGTAATGTAACGGGATTCTTTTGAGTGTCCCTGTAAAAAAACTATAAGCGCTACACACTTCAGTTGAAATAGGGAACATGCTATAGATAACGACAATAACATATAAAAATTGCAGGACAATCCGAGCATATTTATGGGAGTTAGAGCACGGACAGACGGCCAGACGGCCAGACAAACCGAAGTCATAAACACTTTTCAACTAGGTTGGAAAGTGTTAAAAACGTTGAATGTGAAAATGGAATATAAGTCTCATAAGAGAAATTTACATTTGTATAAGCATATTTAATACACGGAATTTTATTCAATTTCAGCAACATATGATATTTAGTGGTTGAAAAATAAGTATTCTTTTAAGGATAGGATAAAACCTCCTGTATAAAGAGATGGTTAATTTAATGAAATTAAAATAGTAAATGCACTCAGACATATACTCGATTAATGAAAGCGCACAATTACTGGAAATTGATAATATAAAATTAAAGTGACAACGGGGGGTTCAGGGGGGCTCCGCCCCCTGAAGATATGTAATCTTATTCTGAAAAAAAAAAATACAGTTATAAGTAGTTTATCTTATCATTTATCCGACATAAAATTGTGTTTAATGTTATACTTCTAAAATTTTTGGACCTTTCAATAAATCTTATATTTTTATAAATGTATAAATAACTTAAAAAAAATTTAATTTTAGGCTATCAAATATTATGCAGATTATATTAAAAATTAGTGAGATTAATGAACAATGATTTGTAGAGCTGACGTTGAGGCCTCTGATCTGTAGATTTACTAGTTTTTAACAAAGAAAAAAAAATTAAATTGCATAATTGAAACAGACTTATCATAGAAACTCGACAGAGTTTCTCGCCAAGCATAAGAAACAGCAATGCATTGAACCGTAAATGAAAGGAATTTACGCCAATGGATGCCAAACGATTTTACAAATTTTTTTTTTAACTCTGTCTAGTTTATATTTTGCGGACGGGACAAAACGGGTTTTTGACACATCTATATCTCGCGTTCTATTTATGATAGAAACAAAATTCTTGATTCTATGGAATGGGGCGTGGCACGTGACTAAAAAATCAAAAGAAAAGCAAGATCTGTCGAATAGGTTTTCAGGAAATGCGATTTTAAAAGTGCTGTTTTTTGCCCTTTTTAAATCTTGTACAGACCAAAAACTGTTGACAGGGCTACAGCAATGTGTAATTATCGGATTTTTACGTGTTTTACGTCATTTGAATTGTTTTTATGAGTAGTTCAAACCTTTGTAAGTTTCATGTAAAAATATTAATTAGTTTTTGAGTTATATCAGTTTAAAGTTATTGATTCCTATACTTAACATATAGCAAAAAACTGTTGACAGGGCTACAGCAATGTGTAAATATCGGATTTTTACGTGGTTTGCGTGATTTGAATTGTTTTTCTGAGTAGTTCAAACCTTTGTAAGTTTCATGTAAAAATATTAATTAGTTTTTGAGTTATATCAGTTTAAAGTTATTGATTTCTATACGTAACATATAGCAAAAACCTGTTGACAGGGCTACAGCAATGTGTAATTAACGGATTTTTACGTGGTTTACGTCATTTGAATTGTTTTTATGAGTCGTTCAAACCTTTGTAAGTTTCATGTAAAAATATTAATTAGTTTTTGAGTTATATCAGTTTAAAGTTATTGATTTCTATACTTAACATATAGCAAAAAACTGTTGACAAGGCTACAACAATGTCTAATTATCGAATTTTTACGTGAGTAGAGAAGAAATGAGAGTTTCGCCCCAGGAGGAGCTCGGAGCCGAAGGAGGGAGGAGGGCTCCTCCTCCCGAAGTGCCCTCCTCCTCCTCCCAAAGTGCACCTCACACCTCCTCCCGAAGTGCCCTCCTCCTCCCGAAGTGCCCTCCTCCTCCTGAAGTGTCCTCCTCCACCACCTAAGATAAGGGGATTAGTGTTAATTAATTTTAATTGGGGGACTTAGAAATTTTTCGAAGCCTTTTTTTTTTTTTTTTTCTTTCGCGGAGAATTTTTTACTAGAATACGAGGTGTGTTTTAAGGGATTTATTTTAGCGAATTAGAAATTTAATTAATTTTAATTGGAGAACTTAGACATTTTTCGAAGCAATTTTTTTTAAAACTAGAGTAGCCTATTCGATATACATGTTACAGGTGAATTTTAAAAGTCAATAGTGGTTTAATTAAAAAGGGTCACTCATTAATTTTAATTGGTGAACTTAAGAATTTTTTTTCAACTAGAGTATATAATAGCGGGTAGAATTTTAGATTTGAATGGAAAATAACAATACATTTTTGGTGCTGCCATCTATCGTTTGAATTTAGTACTTTTACGAAAAGTCTGGCTGAGGATCGAACCCTCACAAAATGAAATCATAGCACACTGATTTGCGTTATCTTAACCATTGTGCTATGATTTCATATCTCTGAAAGTGTTTTAAAAGAAGAGGTCTGTGATATCACCATATGTGCAGGTCATACGTTTTTAGTTTGCGAATTATTTTTGTAGATTATTAACCAATGATAACTATTTATTCACGAACCAATCACACAGGAGTTTTTATAATCATGCGTGCCCCCTAGATTGGTATAAATTGATGTGAATCCTGTTCATTACATTATTCATTACATTGTCGTTGATGTGTAAGGTTGTATGATTTAAGTGGAACTCGGTTTAAGAAAATGTCTAGTGTAGAAAATCAAATATCCTTCCTGATACCCAAAAAAGAACCTCTAGCGATGGACATTACCCCCAAAGAGGAACCTGTTTCGAGTATTGAAGTGAAACCGTCATCGTCAGGCGAGATCAAGTTACCCCATTTTTGTGAACTTTGCAAGAAAGGCTATTCTACAAAATTTGCGTTTAATAGACACATGACCCATCACTCAGATGAAAAAGTTCTTACCTGTGGTGTTTGCGGAGAAACCTTCATTTGGAAATATGATTTACGAAATCATGCTAAGACTCATTCAAGGACATATAATTGTAAGCTGTGCAATATGATGTTTCCACGATACATTGATTTGTATAAACACAAGAAGATTCATAACACTTCCAAACCGAAGAAAACGGCCAGGACTTCCAAACAGCAAAAAGATGATCAACGTAGAGTACTGATTAATCGACTTTGTAATTTATTACAACAAGTATGTGCTTCCTATGAGCAAACAAAGTAATTTATGACGTCATCTATTTTTCGAGTTATATGATTGGGTTAAGCCTTTCAACTGTAACTGAGACTGATTTTTTAACCTATATAAGCAATGGATCCTGACACCTCAGCTAATTCCGTATAAACTTTAAAGAAGATTGTTTCATGGCAAAAAGAAATCACGAAGAACAAGTGCTTTCGCCTAATAAACGTTCTTGTGTAGATTCACCTTTGGTATCAAGAATTGAAAGTACTGAAGGCCTTGTCTACATTGATGAAACAACCTCTTTTCCGGACACCTGTTGTGAGCCCACCAAGGATATATTGAAGGAATTTTTCATTGACTTTAACTTTGCAAAACCTTCTACCCCAACGACATCCCATGAACTTATTCAAGAACCTTTGCAAGAACCCATTCAAGAACCACTACAAGAATCAACAGCTCATGCTTCGAATGATGACTCATTTGTATTTTGGAAAGAACTTGGAAACTCAATCTTTTTAGGGTTCGAGTTACAGAATTCTGATTATTCTATCCACATAAGGGAATTTACGTCTGAAGGAATTCCCACCCAGAATGGAATTACTATGGACATCCAGACTTGGTATGAGTTCCAATATAAAATCGTTGCCTTTAATTTAAGATACAAAAGTTCCTCCTTCGTTAGCAATAACAAAATGTTAGTTTTAAATGAGGATAATTCTGTTATGTGTCTTAAAAGTTTAACGAACGATTCTCATATCAAATTAAACAATTATCAATTAGAACAATTAAAAGAAAAAGCCTATAAACTGAATAAGAAATTGATTCATCACCAGTATGAAAAACATTTACCTAACTTATTAAAGAAAAAATGTAAACAGGCTACAATGACACAAGAAAATGAATTTGTGTTATGGTCTAAACTAATTTTCTACATCGAGAATAATATTATAAGTATATTTAATGAAATTTATCAATGTACGGGATGTGTTTTTAGACATCCAAGTGTTAGCCTGCATTCGTGTTTTACATTTAACAACCGTGAAAAATTTAAACAGGTTGGAGATATAATTTTAATGCTGGTTAATTTTGATGATGTACTATCCATGTTTTTAAAGAAAGTGGATTTTGTTAGCGATCACTTTTTATGTAACCTGAATGTACAAACTTTTAAAAGCGTATTGTTTGAATAAACTATCTTGATTTTACATCTGTGTCATTATTTCTATAAAATACATGTTTAAAATATAGGCAATAAACTTGATTAAAATATAATAAACTGAATTACAATACAAATGAATGAAAAAAAAAATACTTACACACCAGATTGAAGAAAACATGTCTTGTACTGACCACTGCTTAAACTGTTCATCTTATCTAATGGGGAATCCCCACAAGTGAGATCATCCTATCCTGTGCCTTCATGACATCACCTGGCATATCACTACGCATGCGCGAGCTTATCTAATCAGTGATAAGATTATCAGATAACAACCCCTATATAAGGTCGAACATATCGTGAGGAAGTATTGCTTAGCTTTTCCTGCCTCGGTGTTCCTGCTTAGTTAATGATCAATCCTTGACTTGCTTGCTCAGTGATTTTCAACCTGTAAAAATGTCTTCAATCATCTTTTCGGATAATGGCTTGAACGTCCAATATATAAGTGACTTTATAGAGAAAGCCCATGCTGATCGTTATTTGACGGAGTTAAAAACATTACCATTCTACAGACCTACTTTTCATTTGCGAGGAAAGGATGTGAAACCTAAGCGATTGGTTTTAGCTTATGGAGATCTCAATACCAGCTATGCCTTCAGTGGAACAAGCGTGCCCTCCAAACCTTGGACTTCACTTATGATTGAACTTCGTGATAAAGTGGAAAGAGAAACAGCCTGTACTTTTAACTATGTGCTACTTAATTTGTACCAGGATGGAACTACCTATATCAGTCACCACAAAGATAATGAATCCAGCTTAAATGCTGTGTTCCCTATCACAGTACTCAGTTTTGGTGCTCAAAGAACTATTGAATTCAAGAGACCTAGTGTACCCTCGACATTTATCAAGCTAGAACATGGATCCTTCTACAACATGTTGTCACCTACCAACGAATTATTCACACACGGTATCGGAGCAGAACCTGCTATTAAAGACGTTCGAATTAGCCTCACTTTTCGACATTTAATAGTTCATCCTCTTGATTTGAAAAAGCCAAGACTGGACTTGATGAATGATCCTGAACTGAATTTAGACTTGTTTGCTGACTATTCTACACCTACCACGTCTAAACATGTTTCACCATTAAACAGACCTGAAGAGAAACTGTCTACACATACATTTCATGAATCAGATGGATATTTCTCAATTCCTTGGAATCTTGAATGGAATACCTGTGCTCAAATTGAAATGGATAAAAACTGTAATTTGAAACTGCATATAAGAATTTTTAAAGAAGGTGAACGCGGCGAATTATTTCCAACCAAAAATGGCATTGTAATGACACCTTTAACGTTTGATCATTTCCAACAAAATATGATCAAGTTCAACTTTTATTCTGTGAAAGACAGTTACGTGTCCAATAATCAACTTTTAACAGCATTTTCTGATGAAGGACATTGCATATTACAACAGATTTTCAAGGCAAACCAACATAGCTTTCATTTTAAACCTGAAGGAATACGTTTATCTATAGATCAATTTTTAAAATTACGTGAAGCAATTCCTGAAATTACCGACTGCATGATTGATATGCTTCTTGTAAAAGCGATTCCTATGTCTGTATTACGAAAATCAAAAAAGTGTATTCAGACACACACTAATGAGGATAGTGCGAAGAAGCATTTCCTTTCTTGTTTTGACCAAGAATTAGAAAGATCTCTTAATCAAGTATATACTTGTTATGCCTGTACCATTATCCAGTTATCGCAATTAGACCATGACTGCTTAAATACTTCATTAAGAGAAAAATTTGTTCTGTATAGAGATAGTGCATTATTAAACTTTAATGTCTATCAGTTTGTGAAGAATCTCACAGCAAACTGTCTTTGTCACTATACACCTGCATTTTTTGATACTTTGAATTCAAACTTTTATGTAAACTATTTAGAAACTGTGTTTGTAAATTCCCATGAAGTATAATGCTTTTAAAACTACAAAATGTTTGTAACATTTGCTTGAATAAAAATATTTTTTTTTTCCTAAATAATTTCTATGTGATTATTTCATATCTTTAAGTGTTTCTTTTTTTCAGATTTGAGATATGTAGAAAACAGTCATGAAAAGTAGTTTTGAACTAAGAAAAAAGGTTTTAAGATTGTTCTAAAAAAAAAAAAAGTATACTTTTTGACACATTTTTAAATTTAATATTTGTTCACAAATGTGTTAGAATTTTTCGCGTTAAGAACTATCTTAAAATAGTATCGGTTCATTAAAAAAAACACTGAAACATTCTTCACTTAATTGAAACTTTACAAAGGGAAATATTTTATGTGGAAAAAAAAAAAATCGTAAAAATGTCTAAGTTCTACAATTAAAATAAATTAATATTATTTAGGAAAATTAAATAAGGTTATTTGCTCATGAGTTAAAATTTCTTATTACAACGTATCTGTCATGAGTAATCGCTAAGGGGTTTTCCTATGAATGATTCATTTCTATCTACCACTAATCGGCTTCGCCCTTATCAGATCCTCTTATCTATGAATCATATGCGTTGTATATTAGCAAGATCTTTCGTGGTAAACTTTAGTCTATTCTAGATTTCGTTTCTTGTAGCATTACAAACCTTAGCTCTTGGAATTATTTTTCTACTTGTGTGCGTGTGTTTGAGTTTCTGAAGTTATAATATGGATTCATCTACCCAACAGCAAATGTCTTTAAACTTTGATGATGATGAAGTAAGTGAATTTTAATATATATTTTTTTATTATATAATGTACTTTCAAAACTAATTTTAATTCAGCAAATTTATTAAATAATTTGTGAAATGACTTAGCCTAAAACAGGAATGATTTTTACCCGAGGGGTATATTAAATAGAGTTACTTAACTAAACTAAAATTTTATGAAGGGTTCTGTATATTCTAAAATTACTATTCTAAGCTGCTGATCATTATTTATTGGTATATTTTACTGTAAAACATGATAAAATCTATTTTTCAAATTTTATGAAGGGATTTTGGTCGCCAAATGTCGCCAATTTTGGCGAGAATTTGGCGCTAACGGATATGAATATATAGTTTTATGCGTATGATTGGGAAAATTATTACAACAATGAAAGAAAATAATTTGCGAATAATCGCGTTAATGTGCTGTTTTGTTTCAAAATGTCAGCCACCCTAGAATTTCAAACTGCTCTATCTCAGCCATTTTTTAAGATAGAGGTAAACCAAAAAATGCTCTGGAATCTTTGTACCAAGGCCTAACCCGTAAGCAAAAAATAAATTTGAATTTTTAACTTTTTTGTAAATTTATTTTAGTTTTAAATCTTTAAGTAGCCGCCATCTTGAAACAAGATGGCGGACCAAGCTGGCCAACGAACTCGGTCGAGACACTGGTGAGCTTAATACACACAATTAGTTTCATCCAAATTGATTTATAAATACGAGTGTCATCGTATGACATAGGTCAGATATATATATATATATATATATATATATACAGGGTGGTTATAAAATGAGTATCCCTATTTGGAGCTCTCTGTAGCTTGAAGGAATAACCCGAATGAAACCAAAATTTGTACACATACTATTCAAGAAGGGGGAAGAAGAATGGAACAATAAAAAAAATTAGTTACAATAATCGGCAACAGATTGCGCTACGGGTCCTGTCGATGCAAGCGCCGTTGTAATCATTAGTAAACTCAAAACGCGGTCATTTCTGCCATCGTTGTACGACATGGCTCTCAGTTTACCAGATCGCGCTTTAATTTAAAAGCTATTCTACGTTAACAGCTCAAACAGTGCAGCTGCTTTACGTGAATTTAGGCGTGTGAAAGGAATGCGTAAAGGGAAAGGTCATTTGAAACCGTGTGTAGTGAGAAGAATGGTAAAAAAATTCGAGGAGACTGGATCGTTTACTTTAAAATGTGGAAGAGAGAGGAAACCAGTACCTCTTCGCATGCAAGAAGAAATTGACACTGCGATTGTGGAGTCATCAGGGATTCCGGAAGCCGGTCCTAGGGCACGTGGAGTTGCTCGAAATTTGGATATTCCATATACTATTGTTCGAAAAGCCCTAAGAAAGGTAATCCAATTTTATCCGTTTAAAATTAGTTGCCATCAACAATTGTTACCAGGTGACGTGCAGCAGAGACTGGATTTTGTTTTAACGTTTTTAGCACGAATGGAGGTGGATGATGCCTTCCCATGGAAGATTTTATGGGGAGATGTAGCCCATTTTCAAATGAATGGGACAGTCAATACGCAGAACTGCAGAATATGGGCTTTGGAGCCACGAACTGTTATTCACGAAATACCCCTCCACTCTCCAAAAATCACTGTGTGGTGCGGCTTTACTGCAAGTTTCATTCTTGGTCCTTATTTTTTTGAGGAGTTATGGCCAACAGGCCCTGTAACGTGTTCGGTTACTATTATTGCACATTACATTTTACACACAAAAGCGCCATCTGTCGGCGATTATTGTACTTATTTTTTTATTGTTCCATTCTTCTTCCCCCTTCTCAAATAGTATGTGTACAAATTTTGGTTTCATTCGGGTTATTCCTTCACGCTACAGACAGCTCCAAATAGGGATACTTATTTTATAACCACCCGGTATATATATTGTTATGAATTTTGTATATATCTGTAAATATTCCATTTGTTTAAATTTATTTTATTTTATTATTGTGAAACTTGCAGTATTATTAATGTATTTCCTATTGAGCATCATGTAACTCAATGCTAAAGGCCTCAGGTGGTTTGCAAGGAAAACAACCTTACAGCATCGTCCTACAATAGGGATTACAATAGGTCTATGGGAAAATCGCCAAGGAATGGGTTTATCGTCAAGTTGGCGATGGTTTTGGCGACTTATTTTTGTCGCCAAATGTCGCCAAGTTGGCGACGGATTTGGCGACTTTTTGTGCAACCACCCCCCCCCTTATACCTGTACATTGGGATCCTTTCTCGCTTTGGTTCTCTATCGAAAGTTAAAGCACTTTCTGGTAATTTCTAGCATCTGAAGGCTCTGGAATAATCTGGAAAGATCTCTGAAACCTATATAGGGACCTCCACCAGTCCAGTTAGTTAGTTCTCTGTCAAATGCGATTGAATACGCACGAGAGGCTTTGCATTGAGAACTGTGTTGTCTATGATCGATTTAGTATTGAACAATACGCTATATTGTTCTGTGAGAAATTTTGCTGTGCTGTTATTAGATTTGAAGATTACGGAATATCTTGTAATTTTCAGAAGATATTTGTGATCGTATTGCACTGTTTATAGTGAATAAAGCCTTTTTATTGTTCTTATATATTGGCATCAGTCCTTTCGAACCCCGAGCTCACAACATTTGGTGTCAGGAGTGGGGTTGAATGCCGATCACCAGAGCAATGGAGGGTGAACTGAAACAATTATTGGAGAAATTGGCTGCGAATCAGGCTGAGATGTCAACCAACCTTGGCGTGTTGAAAGAAGAAATGAAGAAGGATATGTCAACCAACCTTGGCGAGTTAAGGAAGCGGTGAAGAAGGAAATGTCAGCGATGGATGAGAAAATGACTGCGAACCAGGCTGAAATGAAGGAAATGTCGGAAGAAATGAAGAAGGAAATGTCAGCGATAGATAAGAAAATGACTGCGAACCAGGCTGAAATGAAAGAGGAAATGTCAGCGATGGATGAGAAAATGACTGCGAATCAGGCTGAAATGAAGGAAATGTCGGAAGAAATAAAAAAAGATATGTCAACCAACCTTGGTGAGTTGAAAGATCTGATAGAGGATAAAATAACATCTTTAAATGAAAGAATTGACTCCGTGGAAAATAAATTTGAAGGAAGGTTTCAAGAAATAGAAGAAAATGTTCAAATGACAGCCAAAACCATAGAAGAAGTTCAGAAGACAGCGAAAACCGTAGAAGAAAGAGTAGAAGAAAAAGTTCAAAAGATCGCCAAGACCGTTGAAGAAAGCATAGAGAATGTAAAAAAAGATTTGGAAAAAGTCAAGAAACAGAAGATAACTGCCGTAAACTTTTCCGAAGATTTCAAGTATCCAGATATGCTTCCTCGGGCCTTTATTAAACTTTCGACCTATGACGGCAAATCCTCCTGGCCAGTTTTTAAGACACAATTTGGGATCGTGGCGGACGCCAATGGATGGGATTCCCAGACAAAGGCTTGCCAGTTAGCTGCTTCTCTACGAGCTGATGCTGCCGACGTCCTACAGACATTGCCTGCAAATGAACCGCTGGATTTTGAAACGCTCGTCAGTGCCTTAGAATTGCGCTTTGGCGAGAAATGCATGAAGGAATATAGCAGACTCCAGCTCAAATCTCGACAACAGAAATCCACTGAATCCCTGCAAGAGCTTGCTACGGATGTCGAGAGACTTTCCCATCTTGCTTATCCTGACTGCCCGACTGAAACTAGAGAAAGTTTAGCTCTGCAGCATTTTATTGATGGTGTGCGTGACTCTGAGATCCAGAAAGCACTCCGGATTGCAGATCTCAGCGATTTAAAAGGGGCTTTGGTTTACGCTCTGAAATTCGAGGCAGCCCAGCAAGCTACTAGGAAAGATCGACACTTTGTGCGAGCAGCCAACCTGCCTGAGACGTCGGATAGAGCTGTGGAGTGCTTACAGCAGCAGATGAATGACATAATGAGAAAGATGAACTCCTTAATGGCCAACAAACCTTACAGGAAGATCAAGTGCTGGAAATGCGGTGGAGAAGGCCATATCCAAATCGACTGCCCAAGACGACCCAGCACCGAAGGTAATAGCTCACCCGCTAACGGAGGAGCAAGAAAACTGATTATTGACCATCTTGCGGGGCGGAGGTTTCCAGATCTTAAGAAGCCTCATTTTCAAGTATGTGAAATTTCTGCAAGAAGTTGCGGCGAGAACGGAGTTTTTCTAGTCGGAAGTGTGAATGATTTGCCCTGTAATATGATCATCGATACAGGAGCCAATGTGACCATCATTCGGAAAGATCTAGCTCAGCGGCTGCAAGAAAAACTCTCCTGGACCCCGCCACGTGTAATCCTTCAAACGGTGACAGGAGATAAGATCGATATATTTGGAAGAATGACACTGGAAATAAAGTTTGGGAACGCCGCTTACCGCCATACAGTCTATGTGGCCGATATTTCAGACCCTTTCATACTCGGACTGGACTTTTTAAAAGAGCATGGATTTACACTGGACTTTAAGAATAATGAGTTACGCTCTGCTCAAGAAGATGTCACTATTTTCAAACTTGGAAATGAGTCCGGGTCTATTCAAAGGATCACAGCCAAGGCAGATGTTATCATCCCTCCTCGGACCGAAATGATGATACCTGGATTAACTGGAAACGAAAGAATTTTCCAGTATGGCTTGACTGGATATCCTGAGAAGAGCCCAAAGGGAGTGCTAATAGCATCAGCGCTGGTAGATCTGTCGAGAGATGTGATCCCTGTGAGGATGGCGAATGTAAGTGAAAAGTCTAGAACTATCCAGAAGGGTGAAGTGCTTGCTACCTGTGCTCCAGTCACCTGTGTTTGCAAAGACCCGAGCTTAACCTTGTCGGAGCCGCCTACAAGTTTAACACCTGAAATTGGACGAAATGAGAATTTATCTCCTGAGCAGAGACATGCCGCAGAAAGACTGTTCCAGGAATTTACGGATGTGTTTTCACAAAACGAGAATGATATAGGTCGCACTTCTCTGACACGTCATAGAATTGATACTGCCGACCATCCACCAATTAAACAGCATCCAAGACGCTTGCCGTTCGCAAAACAAGAAGAGGTTTCTAAGCTCTTACGAGAGATGCAGGATAGTGACATCATCGAACCGTCATCAAGTCCGTGGGCCTCTCCTATCGTGTTGGTCCGAAAGAAAGATGGCTCCACTAGATTTTGTGTGGATTATCGTAAACTTAACGATCTCACGAAGAAAGACAGCTATCCTCTACCAAGAATAGACGACACGCTAGATACTCTTTCAGGTCATAAATGGTTTTCCACACTGGATTTGAAGAGTGGATATTGGCAAGTAGAGATCCATCCTGATGACAAAGAGAAGACCGCATTTACTACTGGACAAGGACTTTGGCAATTCAAAGTTATGCCGTTCGGGCTCTGCAATGCTCCAGCAACGTTCGAGCGCCTCATGGAGACAGTGTTAAAAGGCCTGACTTTTGAAGCTTGTCTCATCTACCTAGACGACGTCATCATTGGTGGCCGCACGTTTGAAGAACATCTAGAAAATATTCGAAAAGTGTTAACGAAGCTAAGAGCGGCGAATTTAAAGCTGAACCCTTTGAAATGCAAGTTCTTCCAACGAGAAGTAAACTATTTAGGTCACATCATCTCAGCTGAAGGTGTTCGAACAGATCCTGAAAAAGTGTCCGCAGTAAAGAACTGGAAGCGTCCGGAAAATGTCCATCAGTTGCGAAGCTTTCTGGGACTATGCACTTATTACAGAAAGTTTGTACAGGGGTTCTCCAACATCGCAAGACCCTTGCATAGGCTCACTGAAAGCAGGCAGAAGTTTCTATGGACACAAGAATGCGAGAATTCCTTCCAGCGGCTGAAAGAAGCTCTCACATCCTCTCCAGTCCTTACCTATCCGCACCCCGAGAAACAGTTCATTGTGGACAAGGATGCCAGTCAGGAAAGTGTCGGCGCTGTACTTTCCCAAGAAATAGATGGCCAAGAACGAGTCGTAGCATACTGGAGCAAATGTTTATCGAAACCAGAGCGGAATTATTGCGTCACTCGTAAGGAGTTATTAGCTATAGTGAAAGCCATAGAACACTTCCATCACTATCTCTATGGCAGGAAATTTCTGCTTCGTACTGACCACGCATCCCTAACATGGCTGATGCATTTTAAGAACCCAGAGGGCCAAGTAGCCAGGTGGATACAACGACTCCAGGAATACGACTTTGACATCAGGCATCGCAAAGGCTCATCGCATGGAAACGCCGATGCCCTTTCAAGAAGACCGTGTCCCGAGAGCTGTCGCTATTGTTCCAGAGCGGAGAGCAAGTATAATCCCGAATATGTCATACGCCAGACGAAGACTTCACTATTGACGCCACCAGATCCCTGGAGTGATGAGAAGATTCGAGAAGATCAAATGGCAGACTCTGAGATCAAACCAATCTTGGAGTTATTAGAATCTTCTAGCACGAAGCCCAGTTGGAAAGACATCTCGACTTACAGTCCTACGACGAAGCAATATTGGGCTCTTTGGAACTCTCTCCACGTCAGGAATGGTGTCCTGTTCCGAAAATTCGAATCGGAAGATGGAAAGACATCTCGGTGGCAGTTGGTACTTCCTCGATCCCGAATCCCAGAGGTCCTTAAGGAATTACATGGCAGTCCCACTGGTGGCCATTTTGGAGTCATGAAAACATTACACAGAGTCCGAGAGCGCTTCTTCTGGGGAAAAGCGAGAGCTGACGTCGAACAATGGTGCAAATCTTGCGATGCATGTGCAGCTCGGAAAGGACCAAAGAAACGTAGCCGAGGAAGACTACATCTCTACAATGTAGGAGCACCTTTTGAACGCATCGCCCTTGACATCCTAGGTCCTCTGCCAAGAAGTGCTGATGGCAACAAATACCTCCTTGTTGTCATGGACTATTTCACAAAATGGCCTGAAGTTTATGCCATCCCTGATCAAGAAGCTTCTACGGTTGCGGATGCCTTGGTACACCAGTGGATATCAAGGTATGGAGTCCCTCTTCAAATGCATTCTGACCAGGGGAGAAATTTCATCTCTGCTGTGATTGAGGGTCTCTGTCAACTTCTCGGAATGGACAAAACTAGGACGACGCCTTTACATCCGCAGTCGGATGGCATGGTTGAGAGATTTAATCGTACCATCCTCAACAATCTCTCACTTCTAGTCTCAAGAAACCAGCAAGACTGGGACCAAAAACTTCCCTTGTTTCTTCTCGCCTATCGCAGCGCCGTCCATGAAACAACCGGCTATTCCCCGTCTCAGATGCTTTTCGGTCGTGATCTTCGTTTACCTTGTGATCTGCTGTTTGGTCGCCCTCCAGATGCGCCTTCATCGCCAGAGGGATACGTGCAGAATCTCCAGGCACGATTTGAAGACGTCCACAACTTGGCTCGAGAGCGGATCAATATACAGACGGAGAAGATGAAGACCAGGTACGACACGAAAGCCACGGGACATCAATTCAAAGAAGGTGACAAGGTTTGGTTTTATAATCCGACACGACGTAAAGGACTTTCTCCCAAACTGCAATCGCACTGGGACGGTCCTTATACAGTCCTAAACAGACTGAACGATGTCGTAATTCGGATCCGAAAGTCACCAAGTTCGAAGCCTAGAGTCGTTCATTACGACAGGCTGGCTCCATACTATGGCCATAGTACTTAGTTCATTTATTGTAAATAGTGTAATGTAAATAATGTAAATTAGTATGACCATGGTCTTGTATATAAATTAATGTAATTATTTATTTTGCTTAGCATTATCATTATTATTGTTATTATTATTTAAATACTTGTATGTAATAATGTCTATGCTTTAATTTTATTTTATTTTTAAATAAGTGTATATTTTGTATAATTCAGCATTATGAATGTGTTTTGAATAGTATAGCATTTGTTGGTAACGGGTTTGCTTTCCGATCAAGGGTTGAACTGCCCGGGACGTGCAGTCCTTGAGAGGGGGGCAATGTTATGAATTTTGTATATATCTGTAAATATTCCATTTGTTTAAATTTATTTTATTTTATTATTGTGAAACTTGCAGTATTATTAATGTATTTCCTATTGAGCATCATGTAACTCAATGCTAAAGGCCTCAGGTGGTTTGCAAGGAAAACAACCTTACAGCATCGTCCTACAATAGGGATTACAATAGGTCTAAGGGAAAATCGCCAAGGAATGGGTTTATCGCCAAGTTGGCGATGGTTTTGGCGACTTATTTTTGTCGCCAAATTTGGCGATATATCGCCAAATGTCGCCAAGTTGGCGACGGATTTGGCGACTTTTTGTGCAACCACCCCCCCTTATACCTGTACATTGGGATCCTTTCTCGCTTTGGTTCTCTATCGAAAGTTAAAGCACTTTCTGGTAATTTCTAGCATCTGAAGGCTCTGGAATAATCTGGAAAGATCTCTGAAACCTATATAGGGACCTCCACCAGTCCAGTTAGTTAGTTCTCTGTCAAATGCGATTGAATACGCACGAGAGGCTTTGCATTGAGAACTGTGTTGTCTATGATCGATTTAGTATTGAACAATACGCTATATTGTTCTGTGAGAAATTTTGCTGTGCTGTTATTAGATTTGAAGATTACGGAATATCTTGTAATTTTTAGAAGATATTTGTGATCGTATTGCACTGTTTATAGTGAATAAAGCCTTTTTATTGTTCTTATATATTGACATCAGTCCTTTCGAACCCCGAGCTCACAACAATATTATATAAATCAACAGTTGAACGGAGGGTGGTTTTGGGGTCTGGGGGTCATGATCGGTAAAAATATACCAAAATTTTCCGGAATTGCTTTCCTCCGAACGGCTGCAATAGGTAGCTTTATACTTTTAGGTAGCTTTCAATACAAAAAAGTCCTTCCGGCCTGTACCGGGAGGAAAAAGTAGCTTTCCTATATCTTCGTTTTAAAATTTTAGCTAATGTTACACGAAAACAGCAAGTTAAAATGCAAAGAAACGTTTACAAAGGATTCGTTAATACTGAATTTGAATAAGAAATTCGCCAAATTATTGAGCAATAGCCAAATTGGCTTCATTTATGAAGACTTATTTTGGTCGCCAAATGTCGCCAATTTTGGCGAGAATTTGGCGCTAACGGATATGAATATATAGTTTTATGCGTATGGTTGGGAAAATTATTACAACAATGAAAGAAAATAATTTGGGAGTAATCACGTTAATGTGCTGTTTTGTTTCAAAAGGTCAGCCCCCCTAGAATTTCAAACTGCTCTATCTCAGCCATTTTTTAAGATAGAGGTAAACCAAAAAATGCTCTGGAATCCTTGTATCAAGGCCTAACACGTAATTAAAAAATAAATTTGAATTTTTAACTTTTTTGTATATTTATTTTAGTTTTAAATTTTTAAATGGCCGCCATCTTGAAACAAAATGGCAGACCAAGCTGGCCAACGAACTCGGTCGAGACATTGGTTAGCTTAATACACACAATTAGTTTCATCAAAATTGATTTATAAATACGAGCGTTATCGTATGACATAGGTCAGATATATATATATATATATGGATATCTACTATATATATAAAACACAAACGGAAATTTCGTTTCGTTCCTTTATAACTTGAGTTCCGCTGAATGGATTTTGATGTAACTTGCGTTGTTCGATAGATAATTTTTCAGGGAAGGTTTTAGTATATAATATATTGTTCTACGTACATTAGTTACAGAATTATGATGGAAAGTTCTGTTATTTTGGCCGAAAAGGTTACCATTGCTAATTTTTTGGCGACCATTATTGTTGCAGAAAGAAATGAAAAGGCTATACATCTCGAAAAATAAAAGAAAAACTGTTGCTAATTTTATTTTTTAAAATAAAAAGAAAACTGCCCAGTTAAACTGAGGGCATTGAGCTCACAGGCTATTCACACTAATTGTATATTATACTCTTATTTCAAAGAATTTAAAATATGCCCCTCGAAAAATAAAGAAATCAACAATATATTAAGGGGGGGGTCATCCCCACGTTACCCCCTTCATAGTTAACTAATGAACCCCTTAAACTAATCAGGGAAGTCTCTAATTACAATGAATATATATACAAAATTTGAAGAAAATCGGATAATTCTGCATGAAAAACCCATTTATCTAAATTAAGGGGGATTAGCCCCCCTTTCCCCCTTTATACTTAACCAATTAACCCCCAAAACTATTCAGAGAAGCGCATTATCACAATGAACCTATATACAAAATTTGAAGAAAATCGGATAATTCTGCATGAAAAACCTATTTATCTGAATTAGGGGGGTTATACCCCCTTTCCCCCTTTATACTTAACCAATGAACCCCCAAAACTATTGACAGAAGCGCATTATCAAAATGAACATATATACAAAGTTTGAAGAAAATGGGATAATTCTGCATGAAAAACCCATTTATCTAAATTAAGGGGGGATTAGCCCCCCTTTCCCTCTTTATACTTAACCAATGAACCCCGAAAACTATTCAGAGAAGCGCATTATCACAATGAACCTATATACAAAATTTGAAGAAAATGGGATAATTCTGCATGAAAAACTCATTTATTAAATTAGGGGGGGTTATCCCCTCTTTCCCCCTTTATACTTAACCAATGAAACCCCAAAACTATTCACAGAAGCACATTATCAAAATGAACCTATATACAAAATTTGAAGAAAATTGGATAATTCTGCATGAATGAAAAACTCATTTATCTAAATTAGGGGGGTATCCCCCCCTTTCCCCCCCTTTATACTTAACCAATGAACCCCCAAAACTATTGACAGAAGCGCATTATCAAAATGAATCTATATACAAAATTTGAAGAAAATTTGATAATTCTGCATGAAAAACCCATTTATCTAAATTATGGGGGGTTAGCCCCCCGTTTCCCCCTTTATGCTTAACCAATGACCTCCAAAACTAATCAGGGAAGCGCCTTATCACAAGGAACCTATAAACAGAATTTAAAATAAAACGGTTAGTTCTATCAAGAGTTATCGCGTTACGTACATACATACATACGTACGTACATACAGAACCGGCGGGCACATAAGCTCTCAGGCTTTGATAGCCTGTGAGCTAAAAAGAGAAAGAAAAGAAAAAAAATAGAAAATTTTGATGAGAGATAATATTATAAAACGAAAATATTTAATTTAAACATGGTTAGGAATGTTCGTAATGCTTAAAAAATTATTCAAGGGGCAAGATTGTTGAAACAAAATTTGGCGATTTATCTTTTGTTTTTGGCGATTTTGATTTTACTTTGGACCCCAAACAATTTGATTTTAAGCCAAAAGATGTTTTTGTTTTGTAGCAGAAAGAATTAAACTGGCTATACATCTGGAAAAATAAAAGAAAAAACTGTTACTAATTTTATTTAAAAAAAGTCCTTCCGGCCTGTACCGGGAGGAAAAGGTAGCTTTCCTATATCTTCGTTTTAAAATTTTAGCTAATGTTACACGAAAACAGCAAGGTAAAGTGCAAAGAAACGTTTACAAAAGATTCGTTAATACTGAATTTGAATAAGAAATTCGCCAAATTATTGAGCAATAGCCAAATTGGCTTCATTTATGAAGACTTATTTTGGTCGCCAAATTTTGGGATATTTCTCCAAATGTCACCAATTTTGCCAATTTTGTCGCCAATGTCGCCAATTTTGGCGTTAACGGATATGAATATATAGTTTTATGCGTATGATTGGGAAAATTATTACAACAATGAAAGAAAATAATTTGCGAGTAATCGCGTTAATGTGCTGTTTTGTTTCAAAATGTCAGCCACCCTAGAATTTCAAACTGCTCTATCTCAGCCATTTTTTAAGATAGAGGTAAACCAAAAAAAGCTCTGGAATCCTTGTATCAAGGCCTAACACGTAATTAATAAATTTGAATTTTTAAATTTTTTGTATATTTATTTTAGATTTTAAGTTATTTTACATCTTTAAATGGCCGCCATCTTGAAACAAGATGGCGGACCAAGCTGGCCAACGAACTCGGTCGAGACATTAGTGACCTTAATACACACAATTAGTTTCATCAAAATCGATTCATAATTACGTGCGTTATCGTATGACATAGGTCAGATATATATATATATATATATATATGGATATATCTATATATATAAATCAACATTTGGACGGAGGGTGGTTTTGGGGTCTGGGGGGTCATGATCGGTGAAAATATATCGAAATTTTCCGGAACTGCTTTCCTCCGAACGGCTGCAATAGGTAGCTTTATACTTTTTTGTATTGAAAGCTACCTAAAAGAAAGGGAAAAAAAAGAAAACAGTTTTGATGAGAGATTGTAAGCCAAAAGGTGTTTTTTCAAGTGTACGACAGCATTTTTGCAGTATTTTTTTTTTTTGTACTCCGGGCTTCAGTGATAGATATATACATGTATATATACACACACATATATATACACATATACCTACACAAATACATATACATACATACATATATATACACTTATATGTACGAATATATACATATATATTTATATATTTACATATATCACTGGAGCCGGGCTAACCGAAAAGTACCTTTTTTTATTCAAATGCAAACTATATTAATGGCAATATACCTCTATTTACTTCTACATATATAAAATTTTGTTCCTGCTGCTGATAACTCGAGTTCTGCTGAATGGATTTTCGTAGAACTTAACCTGTAAGATAATTTTTCAGGGAAGGTTTTATTCTATAGCATATCGTTTTACGTAGCTTAGTTATAGAATGATTATGGGAAGTTCTACAATCAGATCAATCCGATTATGAAAGATTAGCCTTTTTAAAAGATTTTGCCGAGTGGATTTCGATGGAACCTACACTGTTAGATAATTTTCTAGGGAAAGTTTTATTATATAACATATCATTCTACGTTGCTTAGTTCTAGAATTATAGGTGGAAATTCAAAAATCGGGTGACCATTTTTTTTTAATCAAATATTAGCCTTTTTAATATTTGATTCCGATTATGAAAGATTAGCTTTCTGAAAAAGTTCTACTGGACGGATTTTGCTGAGAATTATATTGTTAGTTAGTTAGATGCTATTTCAGGAATGGTTATAGTGTACTACATATTGTTCTACATTGCTTATTCAAACAGTTATGTGTGAAGGTTATATAGTCAGGTGAACTCGATTCCGAAAGATTAGCCTTTTTGAAAGTTTTTACTGGGCCTATTTTTTGCGACTTGCATTGTTAAGTAGATAATTTGTAAGGATGGTTTTAGTATATTTCATATTGTTTTGTTAGTTTTAGAATTATGTGGAAAAGTTCTATAATCAGATGAACCCGATTATCAAGAATTAGTCTTTATAAAAACTTCTACTGAATGGATTTTGTTAGTTAATTTGTTTGCATTGTTAGTTCGATAATTTTTAGTGATGGTTTTAGTATATTGCATATAGTTTTATCATTCCTTAGCAAACCCTAACTGTAAATGGCCAAATAAAAGAGTTGGTCCTTAACAGCTAAAATTTTGACTGCACATTAGAAAATATAGTAGCGCAATCACGTCATTTTTCAGTAATGTGGAAGGATATTCCATGTAAATATACAGATTGCTTTCAAATACAAGGTCAAATTAAATGATATATTTCGTTTGATTCAAGGTTCATTTGTAGAAAGCGACCAGCGCAGCGGGCATAGCTTGCTAGTATATATATATATCCACATATATATATATATATATTGCAGCCGTTCGGAGGAAAGCAGTTCCGGAAAATTCCGATATATTTTCACCGATCATGACCCCCAGACCCCAAAACCACCCTCCGTTCAAATGTTGATTTATATACAGTAAAACCCGCTTAAGAAGTTTTCCAAGGGAATGAAAGGCAATATATATATATATATATATATATATATATATATATATATATATATATATATATATATATATATCTATATATCTGACCTATGTCACATCTATTTTGATGAAACTAATTGTGTGCATTAAGGTCGCCAATGTCTCGACCGAGTTCGTTGGCCAGCTTCGTCTGCCATTTTGTTTCAAGATGGCGGCCATTTAAAAATTTAAATCTAAAAAAGTCCTTCCGGCCTGTACCGGGAGGAAAAGGTAGCTTTCCTATATCTTCGTTTTAAAATTTTAGCTAATGTTACACGAAAACAGCAACCTAAAATGCAAAGAAACGTTTACAAAAGATTCGTTAATACTGAATTTGAATAAGAAATTCGCCAAATTATTGAGCAATAGCCAAATTGGATTCATTTATGAAGACTTATTTTGATCGCCAAATTTGGCGATATTTCGCCAAATGTCGCCCAATTTTGTCGCCAATGTCGCCAATTTTGGCGTTAACGGATATGAATATATAGTTTTATGCGTATGATTGGGAAAATTATTACAACAATGAAAGAAAATAATTTGCGCTGTTTTGTTTCAAAATGTCAGCCACCCTACAATTTCAAACTGCTCTATCTCAGCCATTTTTTAAGATAGAGGTAAACCAAAAAAAGCTCTGGAATCCTTGTATCAAGGCCTAACACGTAATTAAAAAATAAATTTGAATTTTTAAATTTTTTGTATATTTATTTTAGATTTTAAGTTATTTTACATCTTTAAATGGCCGCCATCTTGAAACAAGATGGCGGACCAAGCTGGCCAACGAACTCGGTCGAGACATTAGTGACCTTAATACACACAATTAGTTTCATCAAAATCGATTCATAATTACGGGCGTTATCGTATGACATAGGTCAGATATATATATATATATATATATATATGGATATATCTATATATATAAATCAACATTTGGACGGAGGGTGGTTTTGGGGTCTGGGGGTCATGATCGGTGAAAATATATCGAAATTTTCCGGAACTGCTTTCCTCCGAACGGCTGCAATAGGTAGCTTATACTTTTTTGTATTGAAAGCTACCTAATAAATATACAAAAAAATTAAAAATTCAAATTTATTTTTTAATTACGTGTTAGGCCTTGATATAAGGATTCCACAGCATTTTTTGGTTTACCTCTATCTTAAAAAATGGCTGAAATAGAGAAGTTTAAAATTTTAGGGGGGCTGACATTTGAAACAAAACAGCACATTAACGCGATTACTCACAAATTATTTTCTTTCATTGTTGTAATAAATTTCCCAATCATACGCATAAAACTATATATTCATATCCGTTAGCGCCAAAATTGGCGACAAAATTAGCAAAATTTGAGACATTTGGCGAAATATCGCCAAATTTGGCAACCAAATTAAGTTTTAGGTAGCTTTCAATACAAAAAAGTATAAAGCTACCTATTGTAGCCGTTCGGAGGAAAGCAGTTCCTGAATATTTCGATATATTTTCACCGATCATGACCCCCAGACCCCAAAACCACCCTCTGTTCAAATGTTGATTTATATATATAGATATATCCATATATATATATATATATATATATATATATATATATATATATATATATATATATATATATATATATATATATATATACATATATATATATATATGACCTATGTCATACGATAACGCTCGTATTTATAAATCAATTTTGATGAAACTAATTGTGTGTATTAAGCTAACCAATGTCTCAACCGAGTTCGTTGGCCAGCTTGGTCCGCCATTTTGTTTAAAGATGGCGGCCATTTAAAAATTTAAAACTAAAATAAATATACAAAAAAGTTAAAAATTCAAATTTATTTTCTAATTACGTGTTAGGCCTTGATACAAGGATTCCACAGCATTTTTTGGTTTACCTCTATCTTAAAAAATGGCTGAGATAGAGCAGTTTGAAATTCTAGGGTGGCTGACATTTTGAAACAAAACAGCACATTAACGCGATTATTCGCAAATTATTTTCTTTCATTGTTGTAATAATTTTCCCAATCATACGCATAAAACTATATATTCATATCCGCTAGCGCCAAAATTGGCGACAAAAACGGCAAAATTGGCAAAATTTGTGACATTTGGCGAAATATCGCCAAATTTGGTGACCAAAATAAGTCTTTATAAATGAAGCCAATTTGGCTATTGCTCAATAATTTGGCGAAATTCTTATTCAAATTCAGTATTAACGAATCTTTTGTAAACGTTTCTTTGCATTAGCTAAAATTTTAAAACGAAGATATAGGAAATCTACCTTTTCCTCCCGGTACAGGCCGGAAGGACTTTTTGTATTGAAAGCTACCTAACAGAAGCATCATTCGAATATAATACTTTTTTCGCTAAATTTCAGATTTCGACAAATGTGAGTGTGAAGTTGTATAATAAAAAATATATATATATAACGTCCTATATGGTGTTTTAGGTAGCTTTCAATACAAAAAAGTCCTTCCGGCCTGTACCGGGAGGAAAAGGTAGCTTTCCTATATCTTCGTTTTAAAATTTTAGCTAATGTTACACGAAAACAGCAAGTTAAAATGCAAAGAAACGTTTACAAAAGATTCGTTAATACTGAATTTGAATAAGAAATTCGCCAAATTATTGAGCAATAGCCAAATTGGCTTCATTTATGAAGACTTATTTTGGTCGCCAAATTTGGCGATATTTCGCCAAATGTAACCAATTTTGGCGAGAATTTGGCGCTAACGGATATGAATATATAGTTTTATGCGTATGATTGGGAAAATTATTCCAACAATGAAAGTAAATAATTTGCGAGTAATCGCGTTAATGTGTTGTTTTGTTTCAAAATGTCAGCCACCCTAGAATTTCAAACTGCTCTATCTCAGCCATTTTTTAAGATAGAGGTAAACCAAAAAATGCTCTGGAATCCTTGTATCAAGGCCTAACACGTAATTAAAAAATAAATTTGAATTTTTATTTTTTTTGTATATTTATTTTAGTTTTAAATTTTTAAATGGCCGCCATCTTGAAACAAAATGGCGGACCAAGCTGGCCAACGAACTCGGTCGAGACATTAGTGACCTTAATACACACAATTAGTTTCATCAAAATCGATTTATAAATACGGGCGTTATCGTATGACATAGGTCAGATATATATATATATATATGGATATATATATATATATATATATATATATATATATATATATATATATATATATATATAAATCAACATTTGAGCGGAGGGTGGTTTTGGGGTCTGGGGGTCATGATCGGTGAAAATATATCAAAATTTTCCGGAACTGCTTTCCTCCGAACGGCTGCAATAGGTAGCTTTATACTTTTTTGTATTGAAAGCTACCTAAAAGTATAAAGCTACCTATTGCAGCCGTTCGGAGGAAAGCAGTTCTGGAAAATTTCGATATATTTTCACCGATCATGACCCCCAGACACCAAAACCACCCTCCGTTCAAATGTTGATTTATATCTCTATAATAAAACTGTAAGTCATGTGACTGTCCTCAACAGTTCCGGGATGCCGCATCGCTTTTTCATATGCCAAGCGGCCATTTTTATTCAAAATTATTTTTTCGAATAAACTGCATAAAAGTTACATTTTAAGAAAGATCGTTCAAAATAAATTAATATTTGAGAGATGACTTGCGTTCAATTATGTATATATTCTGCAATAACTTCAGTCGAAAGATTCGCAGTTCAAATTCTCTATTCATAAAAGTAAACAAAAACAAGTTGGAAATTGTACGTCAAACGTTACAAACGAGGTGCGTTCGTACGCACGTTTTAGAATTAAATTCATGATATCCCGTGCGTAGAACGGGCTAAACAGCTAGTTAAGTATATATTTTATGACGCTGTTCATACAAATATCTTAACTAGTTATATAAATATTCAGATATATATGTATCAGCTAGTTATATAAATATTCAGATCTTGATGATTTTTAATTCTGTGAAATGAATTATATCGTCTGCAGATTAATTTCTGTAATAAAATAAGTATCTCGGTCGCTTGACGATTTAACATCCATCGGAAGCTCCTCTAACAAAAAAGCACCGATTTAAAAAAAAAAATCAAATTTCTTAATAAATATTTTTATTAATATCTCCTAAAGTTTTGATTCGATTTTAATAAAATTTGAAATGTCTCGACAAAATTCTGCAAAGATAATATATTTTAAATTGCAAACCATTTGGTTGGGTAGTTTTTGCGTTGTTATATGCGGACGGACAGACAGACGGACGGACAGACAGACAGACGGACGGACAGACGGACGGACCAAACGACGACTATAGGTGCTACGTATTTATATAATTACGAACGCACCTAAAAAGATTGATTCGTCGTGAACATTTAAAATATTAAATCATGGAGGTAATCATTCGCAAAGCAAGTTCTCCGCGAATGAATTTTTGGACCGCTGAATCGCGTCAAAAAAATAATTCGCACCAGTGAGACAATCAAAGTTTACCATAATTATGTGCTATACAACTCAACTTTCGGACCTTTTCTTGACGTAAATTGAACTCATGTAATAATATTTAATGAATCAGATTTTTAGCATTTTTAAACTCGCTAATACAGCTTTTATTTATCGCGTGTACAAATTAGAAATGATACTTTGATTTTGAAATCAAATGTTTTGATTTATGATATTATTTCTTATTTATTTATTTATTTTCTCTTTTAAATGAAAAGTCGGAAGTATTTTAAATTTATGTAATATAAGCATTTTAGATTAAAGTTAAGTATTTTAAATGAAATGAGTGACAGGTTTATAATTTAAAATTAAATTAATTGTAGTATGAATGACGGTGATGGGAACGATATTTGGCGAATTATCATCTGCTCCCGGCTAACAAAAATACTCATAATTAAAAAAAAGAATAAAAATAAATAAATGATTGTTGTAAATAAATATTGATATACATATCAAAAATAATTTATAGAATTAAAATAAAAAATAAAAGTAAATAAACAACAATTTCCATAACAAAGTTTTCGCCAAATTGGCGGGGGAGGGGGGGGGGGGGAATCGCGCCAACGTGCGTATGTGACATTTGTGCCCAAAAAATATGCGAAATGCTACCATGATCGCAAAAGTTCATGATTTGTCTATTAGAATCTTCCGATTTGGCGAAGGATTAAGGGAAAATTAAATTATGAATAAATGTAACGTGTTGCAATGTTTAACATACATTTAAGGGAGACCAAACTGGTCGCCAGTGGCGGCTAGTATATAGATATATCCATATATATATATATATATATATATATATATATATATATATATATATATATATATATATATATATATATATATATATATATATATATATATATATATATCTGACCTATGTCATACGATAACGCTCGTATTTATAAATCGATTTTGATGAAACTAATTGTGTGTATTAAGCTCACCAATGTCTCGACCGAGTTCATTGGCCAGCTTGGTCCGCCATTTTGTTTCATGATGGCGGCCATTTAAAAATTTAAAACTAAAATAAATATACAAAAAATTTACAAATTCAAATTTATTTTTTAATTACGTGTTAGGCCTTGATACAAGGATTCCAGAGCATTTTTTGGTTTACCTCTATCTTAAAAAATGGCTGAGATAGAGCAGTTTGAAATTCTAGGGTGGCTGACATTTTGAAACAAAACAGCACATTCACGCGATTATTCGCAAATTATTTTCTCTCATTGTTGTAATAATTTTCCCAATCATGCGCATAAAACTATATATTCATATCCGTTATCGTCAAAATTGGCGACATTGGTGACAAAATTGGCAAAATTGGTGACATTTGGAGAAATATCCCAAAATTTGGCGACCAAAATAAGTCTTCATAAATGAAGCCAATTTGGCTATTGCTCAATAATTTGGCGAATTTCTTATTCAAATTCAGTATTAACGAATCTTTTGTAAACCTTTCTTTGCATTTTAACTTGCTGTTTTCGTGTAACATTAGCTAAAATTTTAAAACGATGATAAAAGAAAGCTACCTTTTCCTTTCGGTACAGGCCGGAAGGACTTTTTTCATAATGCAACAGGTAATTTTTTTGTGAAATCTGAATTAAAAAACACTAGAAGTCCCTCTCTTCTGAAAGCCTTTTGGAAATTGGTTTTCTAGATAGGTTTCTGAAGTTTATGTATATGTAAATATCTTACAATATACAGATTTAATATAAAATATCAGATAATATATATATTTTTAAATCTACATAATTATATAAATGTATGTTCTGTAAGGTAAAAGCCACGCCCTTAATTAACGATGTTTGGATAAATGAAAATGAGAAGTTTCGTTTTCCGTCGCCAATGTGTTAAGATCGTTTTGTTTATGTTGATCATTTCAGTAAATTTGCATTTAGTTTGAAATAGATATTCCGGAGGAAACAATACAAATATTTAAAACTTTCTTTTGAAAAGAAATTACTAAATAAAAAAACCCTTTCAAGCCGGAAATATTTCACGAAATTTTTTTTAGATAAAATAAAAATAAAATTCGTGTGTCGTTTGTTTAACGGGTCCGGAAAAAATCAAGAAATGTTGTCCACCTGGACAACATTCTCTAAGGACAAAGAGAACAAGTGGGTAAGTGTGATCCAAGTTCGCTCAAAGAGTTTCGTTTAATATTCCTTTCAAAACACTTTATCCTTCATATAATCCTTATATATTATTTCTCCTGTCAACATCCCTTTTACTCAGAAAATATGAAACGCAGAACAACGAATGAGATACCATATGAAAGGTTTTAGAACAGGCTTCTGACATAGCCCACTTAACAAATCGTTAAAACATGTTTTTGATTAAAATTTGCTGAAATTGAAAAATTAAATCGGCATTGTTTTCATGAAAGAAATGAAAGGTTTTCCTGAAATTATTGTTGCCAAAAAAATAAAATACCACATTATAGGATGCTCATAGCAATTATTATAAAAAACACCGCACGGGTTTATTTTATACTTATGATTAAAAAGCGAAATTGAAATTGAAATGTTTAAATTGATATTTCTAAGTTCCATGGTTTTCCCGAAGCGGATGACGTCATCCTCTAATGCAGTCAAAATACGATTGTTAATTTTTTTTCTCGCGCGTGCCTTTAGCAATCTTGGATCAGTTTTTAGTCTAACTTTGATGGAATAAATTAGATGATATTCTGGCTTGACTAACAACTAAATGTTGTTTGCAGATATTTTTATCCTTGCTTTTTCTTGAGAAGTTTAAACCTGCATCTAATAAATATTACATATTGATAAAAAATTATACTTCTCTATTATCCCGTCGACCACTTTTCATAACAAAAAACTATCGCCAAATAAACGGGAGAACGTTGCCATTGGAATATCAAAAAATAAATAAAATATAAGAATTTAAGGACACAATTGTTATTTTAATTAATAAAATAACTACTAAATCAGTAAAACATAATGAAAAATACACGCAAATGTCGAATGTAATACCACTAGATGACGTAACAAACACGCATAATGATTCTGACATCAAGTAAATGGGACTGCATTTTTGGCATTTAATCTTACAGTTTGTCGGTAGTTTTTAGTTATGAAAAGCGGTCGACAGGTTAATAGAGAAGTACCTAAAAATATTAGATTTCAGTGCGAAATCTTCGCACGGGCCCTCTGGTCATGTACATTATTTCTCCTGTCAACATCCCTTTTTCTAAGAAAATACGAAACGCAGAACGACGAATGAGATACCATATTAAAGGATTTGGAACAGGCTTCTGACATAGCGCACTTACATTTTCCTAAAACATGTTTTTTTATTAAAATTTACTGATAATTAAAAATTAAATCGGCATTGTTTTCATAAAAGAAATGAAAGGTTTTCCTCAAATTACTGTTGCCAAAAAAGTAAAATACCACATTATATGATGTTCAGATTATAAAAAACACCGCATGGGTTTATTTTATATTTATGATTAAAAAGAGAAATTGAAATGTTTAGATTTATATTTCTATGTCTCATGTTTTTCCCGAAGCGGACGACGTCATCCTCTAATGCAGTTAAAATACGATTGTTATTTTTTTTTTGTTCTCGCGCGTGCCTTTTGCAATCTTGAATCAATTTTTACTCTAACTTGGATGGAATAAATTAGATGATATTCTGGCTTGACTAAACACTAAATGTTGCTGCAGATATTTTTATCCTTAATTTTTTTTAGAAGTTTAAACCTGCATCTAATAAATATTACATATTGATAAAAAATATTAGATTTCAGTGCGAAATCCTCGCACGGGCCCACTGGTAAATCCTATAATAAATAAGTCATGCTTTTTATAAAGTAAAGATTTACCGGTCTATTTCTTCGAATACCTAAACCAGGCCGATAGCGGGCGAAGCCCGTTATTCTTTTCTGTCATAATAATATCTGTCATGCGGACTAAATGCGATATTTAAAAAAATAATTTCAAAATTAAACATGGTGTACTCCTTAAAAATGTTAAAATATACGAATATTTCCATAATCGGATTTTATCACGATTCAATATGTTTCTCAAACTCATATATTTACTATTCTCTATTACTCATATTGGTACTCGCTTTGTATTATTCTCAAACATTTGAAAAATTCGTTAAACTTCCAATATGACGTCAGATGTTCTTTATTATTCTCTAATGACGTGATATTAATCTGCTTTATGTACATACGCATTCTCATACTCCTTGTATTATTAAGAAATCTTAGAAATTTTCCGTTTTATTACCACTATGACGTCAATCAATTTTATATCATATTTATTTTTTTTTCAATTGGTGAAACTTTTTATTTCATTTTCATTTTTCACGTGGAAATCGTTCAATATAAAATTAATTATTGTAGAAAGAATTTCATTGTGGATTTTTAATTTTTGGCAACTGCTATAACGAAACATCTTTACATTTAATAGGAAGAGGCTGTTAGAATTTCGGTCTTTTATCTCTATTTATTAAAGTAATAGGATTTTTTCAATTTTTTATATTTTGAGCTTTATAGCTGGTATTCAGCTATATATACGCAATGTTTCAACTCTGTAAGTTACATAGTTTCTGAGAATGGCTCTGTGACGGACAGACAACGGAGAAGGGGTAATAGGTTTTCGTGAGATGAACGAAACCCTAAAAATGAGGATGAGGTGTTAATGTAGGACTTCCAGTAATGGTCAAAGTTGTATCTACTACACTACTGCTACTAAAGTATATAAAAAAGCGATCACACCAGTGTATTTAAAAGATATCGTAAAGTAGCGCCAATCGAGTTGCAGTAGTCGATAGAAACTATTTTGTTTAAAAGATATCGTATAGTAGCGCCACTCGAGTTGCAGTAGTCGTGATAGAAACTATTTTGTTCACTAGAATGAAGTAGCAAGCACCCGGCTGAACGAAAATTCCGGATGTTTATTTGAATTTTATTGTTTGAAAAAAAAATAGAATATTTGCTAAATAATCATAAACCAAAAATTTGCAGTTCTTTATGCCATTGTTTCTTTAATTAATTTTGTTCGCATTATTTAACGTTTAATTACAAATAAATTAAAATTTCGAACTTTTATCTTACACAATAAACTTACACACTTTTATCTCACACAAAAAATCATTTACACAAGTTTGTAACATTACTTTAAACAGAGGGAAAAAGAAAAGAAAAAAGAAATTGTTTAGATTTCTTTGTTAAAGAAACATAGAGCAACAATTGACAATCAAGGCTTCATAAAAGGAGCCACTAATCCAGTGCAACATGAAATTATTGATTTTGCCAAGAATAAGGTATTCTGTACCCTTTTAATGAAACTTTTAAATAATTATTTAACTGTTAGTGATTTTTTTATAAACATTAATTTATGTCTCTTAAAATTCTTATAAATCTGTTATAATTTATACTGATTTATTTAAGCTTTTATAAATCTGTGGAAATCTCAAGTAAGTTAACCCTTTCCGGCGCGGAGTAAGTTTATTTGTAAAATGATGAAATAATGGACTTACGCCAGAATTTACAAACCAATTTATTAGAAAATAAAAACTTGTTTATTTTCTGGTACTTAATAAAAAGAAAATTTTAATTAAATATTCTTGGTGCCGTTTGTCAGTTTTGAAATTAAAATTAGGTGTCCTTTTTTGAGGAAACCGCCCGTTAAAGGGTTAAACATTACTGGATAATTTATTGTTGTAAAAATGAATTTACATTTAAAATAGTGCTCGGGAATATATGTTTAAACGTATACGAAGTTAAGCCTTTTTCCATATTATTCCTATCCAAAATCGTTACCGGTTACAATACGTTTTATACGTATATTCGCGAGCACTAATTTAAAAACTTTATGCTTCTATATTAAAAAAAGTTTTCTAGAACTGAGCCAAAAACGAAATGGACCAATCAAATTCTGAGTAGATATTCCGGGTTATTCTCATCGCTTTTTTTACTAGGGACTTTTTTGAGGAGCTATTACTTTTCTTCCAGCCATCCTACGGATTCGAAAATCATACCACCAGACACGAAATATAACAAGCTTTCAGAAATTAAAAAAATTGTCACGGTGGGACAGTAAAAACTCAAAAAATCCTTAAAAATCGAGTAAAAATCTTTTATTGAAAAAATCATTTTTTTATATTGTTGCCAATTTCTAAATAAGCGCAAAGGATTATGTTTTATCTCAAATAAAAAATGTATTTGCGCGAGACTATTAAAAACAATAATGAAAGTTTAAAATAATAATTAAGTGATCACATGTTGAAAGCAGGAAGTAAAGAAAAATTACGTCATAAAAATTGGGTTTACACATGAATATTAAAAATAAAAAAGATGAATTAAATGAAAAATCATAAAAACCAGTTAAATGAAAAAGCATGATAACCTGATTACAGAAGAAAGTCGCCGTTCGTGATATCATCATCATCATCTTTTTAAAACAGGATACATTACCAGGTTTTAAGAGGTGGTGAAATCAGAACGGGGGTTGGTGAGCGTAGAGAGCAGGGGGCAGAGCCCCCTAGTAAAGGAAAACCAATAGAGCTTATATAATTCCCGGGCAAAAGTAGAAAAACAAGCGGGAAAAATTCTACCTTACGGCAGAATATAGATTGGTCACCCACAGCTTTTATCGATGAGATTTTTTCAGCCAAGTCTAAATCGTCAAAAAAAAAAAAAACCTTGTTTGTTAGCATAAGCCAGCTTTTCATGGTTCACGGGATCTTTTTGAATGAGTTCGCACTTCTTTTCTTTGGTAAAAATTTTTTCATTTTCAAATTCCTCCCTCGTCAAAATGTGATTGCCGACGTTCAAAGATAATGCCTGCATCAATTCCAACCATTGCAGCTCGGCCGCAGACAATGTGACAAATAGAGTCGGGATTCCCCACTGTCGCATTGCGGCATACACACGTTTCTTCTCGTTTTTCCAATGAGCAGGTGCATTTTTTATGTTTTTGAGGAATTTGTAGCCGTCGTCGTGCTGAATGAGGTCGTTCACAAAACTTTCATCGAGCAAATTTTCGGTCCTGAGTCCTCCATCCAGTGATTTCTTTTTTCGAACGGAAATGTCAATAGCATTCTTAAGACGAAAGTGATTAGATTTACTGTACGCGTACAGCAAATGATCGGGTCGGACTGCCCGTCGCACCGAGATCTACTTCTTCCCCCACTTCTTCTTCAAATCTGACTATTAGCTTATCCACGTCAAAGTTTTGCCATGTTCTTTCCCAATCTTCCGACAAACGCATTTCAAGGTGCTGATAGAATTCCTGTCGAGTGAGGTACCGGGCTGCTGCATGGATTTTTTGCGGACTAACGATCACTCTCATATATTCTGATTTGTAAGTCAAACGCCTTTTTAACTTGACGTAGTAGACCGTGTAGCATTCATCTAGATTGTGTGGCAGGTGATCCACGGTGGAATCTAATTTTATATTCACATTCACCACCGAACCTTTCAGTTTGAATGTGCATTCGTGAACGGCATAGATTTGCATGTAAGGGATACTCAAACCAGTCGTTCTTCTAACGGATTCAAACATTTTAAGCAGTCAGGTATTTCTGGAAATTCGAAACCGTTTGATATGGCGTACTCGGGAATTTTGAGTTTCATCATATCACCGTAAAACGTTTCACAGAAAGAGCCATCATCGCCGATATTTTATAAAATGTCAGCCTTAGAAATTCATCAGTCGCTCCTTTAGCGATTAATCTCGATTTCGAAAGAGGTCGAATCGAAGTTTTAAACCATAGTCGATCGCAGAAGTAACATTTGTGTTACGCACCATCGGATATAGTGTCAAAAAACCGATTGGCTATTATTTGAAATTCTGGTTGTTCGAAAGCCCAATTGAGATCGATGTTCCGTTTTTGTCGTTTGACATCGGGCGCATCGAGTGGAGCAGTGTTGAATTCAGGGGGTGGCCCGGGGGTACATCCCCCCCGGATGATTTGAGATTTTATACTTTCAATGGTCAAAAAGTGCAATATCCCCCTCCCTCCCGGAGGTTCAGAAATCCCTTCCGGGAAAAAGTGTCTGAAGTCAACACTGGAGTGGAGATACTAATTTATTGCGTTTAGAAGCTTTTTGCAATGAGATAGCTTCTTGAGCGCGAAAATTGGGAGCTTTTCTTTTAGTCTGCATAATTTTAAGCATTTTGTTACGATGAACCTCTTCAGAGGGAAATGAATTAGGAGGACGACCCATTTTAGGGCGCGGAACACCAGCTGTATCATTCTCGTGCTCCTTAATCCAATAGCGAGCAGTAGCATGTACAATATCCAGTGTACGTGCAATTTCAGAAATCGAAGCATCGGCATAATAAAGAAAGATAATTTGATTTTTAATAGCGTCAGTAACAATCATTTGTATAGCTATGTATAAAGGGTGTCGATAAGCTAATCAAATTAACTGGCTGTTTAACCTGTTCTTACCTTAGCATAAAAACGCAATGACAACAATACAGTGTGACCGTTTTTTCAAGCTAAATGCAGGCTAGATTTGGACTGACAACAAGCTAAAAATTAATTGGAGGATCCCGCCATCTATTGACGGTTAATATAATTAAAAAGGGAAAAATCCTATTTTTGGATATAAAATCGATATATGATCTTCAAGTTCACTTTAACACGGTCCCAATCAAAAATGGTTTGAGCAGTATTTGTTGTTCATGTACAGGACTTCACAAAAGTCATCGGATCCATCGCTTTTGATGTGCGATAATTGTTAGAAGTACTACATTTTAATTGACATGACATGCCCTGCTTTCAACATTGCGAAAATTATATACATTGTTGATATACATTATTACAAGTTTTTATGAAAAGATGGTGTGCTAGACATTTATTATTCATCTACAGGGAAACGCAAAAATATAAATAGCATAACTGCAATTGTTTGATGTGCGTGTCCTCGATACTATTCTATTTCTTTGATAATTGAGATTCTGATATATGCGGTGCCAATAATATTTTTAAAATAAAATAATGCATGTTAGATTTAATTTTGTTTTACAGGGCTGCACAAAATAATTCAAATATACTTTCGTCTACGAATTGCGAATGATAACTACTGAAAGGGCGCTTTCAATTGCGTCATTCATTTTCATGCTTAACTAAATTTTCGTATATCAAGGAATATTTATACATTCTATATATATACAGGGCTAGAAAAAAAAATGTTCGAAGGCGCTGAAGTATAAGAAGGTAGTTGATGAGAATATTTTTTAATCTGTTTCCCGATTTTTATGTGAATTAAATTTTAGTAAAGTATCTTGTCCGAATAACATAAAAAAAAATCCTATACTGGTTGTAGTAAAATATGTGGATACATTGCTGACAATGGTTGTTATCTGCTTGAAAAAAGTTTTGTTATGCGTTTTTTAGCTAAATGAAATTTTAGTACAATATGTGGTATGGATAAAAATATATAGATAATTTAATACGGTTCTGAACTAAATAATTCGAATGTATTATCGTCTATGGGCAGTGCTTTAACTTTGGTAAAAATGTATAGAGTGGCATAAAATTGATACGTGTTATTGAGATTCATTGTAGCATGTACCCGCTTGAAAGTGAAGTGCATTAATTATATGCACTTCAACTTGGTTTCTACACAAAAAAGTGTGAGTAGCATTTATAATTCATTTAAACAGGGACACGCCATGGACTATATTGCATAATTGCATTACTGTCCGAAGACAGTTGTTTGATGAGTGTCTTATGAAATTGGCATGCGTTATTAAAGTTGAGCGATAACATCTTCCGTAAACATAAAAATATATGTAATATTTAATACAGTAAAACCTCTGAATAACGGACACCTCAGGAGCACAGAATTTGTCCGTTATTTGGAGGTGTCCGCTATTGAGAGTTAAAAATGTACAAATATACAGGTTTTGGGGATCACAAAAGTGTCCGCTAAATAGAGATGTCCGCTATTCGGGAGTGTCCGTTATGGAGGTTTTACTGTATATACTTTTTTACAGAGTGCACAAAAGAATTGTCATTGCATTTTCGTTTATGATAGAGAAATGTAGGAAGGGGAGTTGCAATCAGGTGATCAACTATTGTTCTTCACTTGGAGGTCAGGGTAGTTCCACCAATCAGAACTGACTATTTGTAGTGTGTGACCTCCCAGCATGACGTGAATTGCAGCTGCCCTATTATGCATTTTCAAGCTTAACTTAATTTTGGTATATTATGCAGTGTGTATCTAATTTATATACTATATTTACAGGGTGCCCAAATAAATTCAAATTACTATCAATGATGGATAGGAACTTCTGACAATACGTTTTCAAATGTGTTACGCGTTTTTTTTTAAGTTGATCTGAAACTTGCTGAAATGTTGTGTGAATCTATATAATTAATATTATAAAGAAGTAACGTTTGTTTATTTGTTTGTAGGGGATAATCTCTGGTACTACCGAACCGATTTCAAAAGTGATGGTGACAGTTTCTCCTCCAACATATGCTATATTTTATGTTGGTGGGGTACTACACGGGGGGGAGGGGGGGTGGCAAAAAAAAATTCTTTGGTATTTAAATAAAATGTTTCGATTTATGGTATTATTTCTTTTTTTTTTCTCTCTCTTTTTAGCATTTTAAATGGGATTAATGAAAGGCATGTATTTTAAATTAAACTAGATGGAACCCGTCAAAACTTGACAGAAAAAAAAATACTATAACAATATCAGTAAAATAAGCTTCTTAGAAGGGGTGCGTATGAAACAGTTTTTCAAACATTATATTTTAAAAGCTTTTTCCCCCAGTCAAATACAGTACTATTTCCGGTGCAAACTCCAAACAAACAATCCGTAAACAACTGTGTAATGCAAATCCGTTTCACATTACCGCCAAATTCCCCACAGCAAGAAAAAAATTTCATGGACGTATGAAGTATCATACAAAAAGTATATTCCTACATTCATCTCATATTCAGTAAATAAAAGAACATAGTAAATAAATCACACATCTCCCCCCCCCTCCCACTGTGATAATGCAACCGAATGAGCTCCTATGCGCATGTGCATTGCACCTGCCCAAAAGCACCGTCGAAATTCGATGTTAAAAAAAGTTTTAAAAGGTTTAAATTAAAAGTTTTAAAATGTCCTCTTTAATCATTTTTCGTTACAAATCCATATCTTCTAAAACGCATCCATTTTTAAGCTAATCAATTTTTATGTAAAGATGAACTTTTTTACAGTAATAAATCAATCTGCAGATGAGGGAGATTTTTAATGTTTTCAAGTGTAATTTATTTGTACATGCAAGAAAAAAAAAAAATGCAATTCCTAGAATATTCTGATATTTGCTGGAACATATACATCAACGAATTCAACATATCAATTTTATGTTCAACATAAACTGAAAATAGTTTTTTTTGTGGACAGATTTTTCTTTAGCGCCAAAAGGCTCTATCTTATGGATAATCTGATTTTATGATTTATCACTGTGTTTATTATTATTATTATTATTCACTTTTTATGAAGATTAGGGATATCTACTTTCAATTGTGGCAAGTTTCCCAGGGGCTACTTTACATTATTGAAGCAAACTGGTGGTCATTGATAAGAAATAATTGAAAAACTTTTCATGCTTGAAAATTATTTAAAAAGTCGTTAAATTAAGCGGCAGTTTTCAAATAAATTTCCTTCGAAAGCTATTTTTTTTCTAATTGATGATGTAAGAATTAAAATTGTAAAATGTAGTAAAAAATAGAAATATGTAGAATTTAGAAGTGATGTAAGCCCGATGAAAGCTAAAGCGATAGCGCCGTTTGTTGTCACAACCGTTGTACATTTTTAAGAATTGCCACTGTATTTTGGCTGGCATCCAAAAGTAGAATACTATTTTTTGATATCGAAAGCGAAATTCACAGTGAAAGGAATAGGACTTTGAGCTAAAAAGGAACTGTTAAATGAACTTACAATAAACCAACCAAAATAATTCTGTTGTTTATTCTAGCTTAAAATACAATAATTATTTCTTGTTTTTTTTCTTTTTTTGTTTTTTTTTTTAACCATAACACTATTTTTAATTTCAAATTTCCAGAAATTCTTTTCTTTTGGGATTTTTTTTATTAAAATAGGAAATTTTCTAACCTATAATTAAAAAAAAGGTAATTGGTAACATGTAATCAACGTATGCAATCAAGATGAAGCAATCAATGACGGCTCCAATTCTAAACTTTATAATTAAGAATGGAAAAAATCAGTTAAAATTACACATGTTGACACAATCACATACATTTTTCTCTTTAGTTTTATCACTGTTAAAATGCATTTCAAGCTAAGCATAACGTCATTTTCACCAGCGCAAACTTTTCACACGTACTTTATATATGTTACTTTAATGCTTAAATACCATGTATACAAAAAAAAAATATATTCTGTATTTAACTGTAATGAAAAAATGGCATCAACAAAGTTATAATGCATAATGATAAAATAAACCCAATAGACAATATTCCCGTGACTTCACAATAAATATGAATTTTTATTCGCTTATAAAACACGCCGATAAATATTCTTACCGAAATTTAACTTGCAAATTAAAAAATTCGGCCTAAATTACACGTGCTTTTAATATTTATTATTCCTCTTTTATCTTCGCAACCTTCGCGTAGCTTAGAATAAACTTTGTGCCTCGCAACAGTGGGCGTTATCCGATTATGACGTCATTAGCAGAAGTAAAAATTTAATTGAAAATTACGGCTAATTAATTAAATTTTCGAACAAACGAATGCACGATAACAAATCTGTGCCCAAATATCTTTCATTTAAAAAAAGAATGATGTAATTTGATGCAATAGTTTGTTCTCACGGATTGTCGAAAGAAATCGCTTAGCGTTTTAAATATATAGATGAGTGAAAGGTTTACATTTAAATGGAATGAATTTAATATGAAAATGTTATAGGAACAATATTTGGCGATTTATCAACCGCGCCAGGATAACATAAAAGTACCAATATATCAAACGGTATGTAGTATGTGAAATGAAACAATTATATTATAATCATCCGTCGTACAAGAAAAAAAAAAACTAATAGTCTGCATTCAGAGGGAAAAATCCATCTCCTGTGCCGTAAGATTTGGCGACTTCTTTTTTGGTGATAAGTTTTTCGATGTGATTCTTGGGATCTGCAGGATTTGGCTTACTTTTTCTAAATCTTATTTTTTTTGCAGATGTAGTATTATGTAAATATATTTTTTTGCAGATATTTTTCTATTTTGTATATTTGGCATTCTATTTTGTATATTTTCTATTTGGCATTTGGAAAAGAGATTTTTACCTTTTTATCTGTGCCTTCGGAAATATTAAAAAATAAAAAAAAAAGATTTACATATATCAAGCGTATAATGTTATGTTTTGCATTTTTATACGGACCACTTCTCCATTTTTAGATTTTAAATGCTATTTATTATTTACTAGCCGTTTATTAATTGTTTACAATTTACCCCCTGACAATAACAATTATTTATCACAAAAATGCTTTTTAGGTTTGTTAAATAAGTTTGTTTATATATTTTCATTACTTATTAAAATATCGAATATGGCGATAAAATTTTATTTTAACATCGTGCTTAAATTTTTAAGATGATGCAAAAACATGCTTTAATAAACGTATGTTTGTAAATATTTGAAAAACATGTTTTACCGCTGTCTTGAATAATTTTGTAAGATGCTAAAACTACCTTTTGGCACAATTTTAAATTTTTTTCGCCAAACGACATAGGATACGAAACTTTTCCCCATTCAAATACACAGGCAAGGCTGGTCTCAAACAAGAGTAAAGCAAGCAACAATATTGTTTTAACTCTATAAGAGTTACAATAATGATATTAAATGCTCCGATTGGCTTTGGGACCAATTACGAAAGTTTCTCCTAAAAAAATCTGTAGAGGAAGTCTTTTACATTTATTTCAAATGAAGCTCGGTCTACAAGGTATTAGTTAATAATACAAACAACACTTAATGGCATGGAGGCAAAAGTTTTTATTTAAATGTATATATTTGAAACCCTTCCCCCCCCCCCCCAAAAAAAAATAAAAAAAAAAATAAAAAAAAAATAAATAAATAAAAAAGTTACAGTAATGAATTTAAATTGGCGTTAAGCCACGCTTTCTGACATAAGCAATTGGTTGCAAACGCGATAACGAAACTTTCACTTAACTTAATAACATGTAGCTAATATAGCCCTCAGGGTACTTTGCAGTTTTACAGACCTTGTGGTTTTTTTAAAAAAGCTTGAGACAATTCAGGTTTAAGAAGTTAAGATTTACTGTTAAATGATATAAACAACCATGAACACAAAACTGATGAATTATTATTCAGGTTTATGTATGTATTTAAAAAAAAAATTGCATCTGATTACACTTATTAGATAAATTAATTCTGTTTGCATTTAATAACTGATAAATGGCTTCTGTATATTAAATGAATTGTTTAAATATTGGAAAGAGGTGGCGAGAGGTAGAAAGACGAGTAAACAAACAGGTAGACAGACGGGTAGAGAGACGAGTAGCGACATAGTTAGGCTGACGGGTAGAATGACGAGTAGCGTCATAGGTAGGCTGACGGGTAGCGAAACGAATAGACAGACGGCTAGAGAGAAAGGTAAAAGAGGGTTGACAGAGGGGTAGCGAGATGGGTCACGAGACGGGTAGCGACACCGGTAGACAGGAATGTAGCGAGAAGGTTGCGAGACGCGTAGCGTGGTAGATAAAGAGACGAGTAGAGAGATGAGTACAGAGACGAGTTGACTGACAGGTAATGAGATTGGTAGCGAGTCGGGTACAAACACAGACGGATAGTGAGACGGGTATACAGACGAGTAGAGAGACAGTAGATGGGTACGGAGATGCGTAAGAAAATGCGTAGTGAGGCGTATAGCCAGACGGGTAGAGCGACAGATAGAAAAGTTGTGAGACAGATAGACAAATGGATAGCGAATTGGATTGAGACACGGCTAGACATACAAGTAATTAGACGGATAGACAGACGGTTAGAGAAATAGATTGGCGGGTAGCGAGACCGGTAGAGAAATATAGAGACAGGTAGCGAGACGTGTAGAGAGATAGACAATCAGTTAGAGAGACGGGCAGAAGAACGGATAGGGAAACAGACAGATTGTGGAGAGACAAACAGACAGGCAAAAGAAAAGTCTGCGGATTGGCGCAGTAAAGGCGCAGGAGGCAGAACCTCCTACAGAATAATCTAGAAGTATCTGTTAAGCTTAACTTTGAAATATATATAATTTTTCAATTTTACCGATTTGGAGATTTAATGTAAAAGTTATTTTACAGAAGTCATCGAAAGATTTTTTGTATACTTTAATAGTAATTTAGACTATAGTTTTGCAATCTGGTTTGTAGCAAAGCATGCTATCAGTGTGTTTTGAAGTGTAAGAGTTTCTATAAACAGTTATACAAATAATAGATATATAATCAAGGAAGAAAAATTTTAAATTCACACACAAAAAAAGGTGCAACAATGAAATTAAATTTGCGTTTGATAGAATAATCTATTGACTGCAAATCCAATTACGTAACTTTAAAAAGCTTGGCGTTTTAAAAGACCCGGCGATTTCTTTTTTTTTTTTTTTTTTTTTTTTTTTTTTTTTTTTTAAGTTTTGCTCAATACGCGCTTAAGAAAATGAGATTCTTTGCCACATGTAAAAAAAAAAAAATATGACAACACATCTGATGAACGGTACTTCTTTTCTATTTTTTTTAACAGTGTATAAGAATTTATATATGACATTTTGTAATTCTATCATTTAATTTGCTCTTTTTCTTTATATTGTAATTGTTAACCCTATGTTCTCAGCAATATCACTCAGACTAATCCCTTTGAGGGAAGTCCTAGTTTAACACATGATTACGTATTTTAGGTAGTGCTTCCTAATTTGCAATTAGCTTATTCAACAGCTTTCCAATATTTTTATTGCAAGACATTTCCCAGGTTACATTGCATTTCGCTATGTTCAATAACTGAAAAATCAACTCCTACCAGTTTGTATTATAAGCAACTTTTAAATATATATTTTGTAAGTGCAAACGTACTCATACTTACCTGGCACTGGGGTCAGCCTTGATCACGAAGGAGGCTCCCCCGAGCAGAGACCTCTCATAGCACACCGAGGGGTTGACGTTCGCCACATCCGCAAATTGCGGTTGCTTGGGGTGCATAATTTTTGGTAGTTGGGACTGCGTTCGCGCTGTCCCTATTTTCAAATATAAGATCAAATATTGGACCGGGATTGCTCAGATAGTACAGCATTGCTACAGTGCCTAGAAGTAACTAGTGTGCTTATCGCCAATACAACCATAATAAAAAAAATGTGTCAGAAAGGAGGAAAAACCAGATTCTCCGCCAGAGGGCGTCGAGTTCCCACCGTGGTTCTATTACATTTGAAGTTTCATGTAAAAGGCTTGATCCTAATGTGAGTTTCGATATAATTACCGCTATGTTTTCAAACAAACTATACGAATTTTTCTATTTCTCTAATATTTTAAAGTAAACATACATTATAACATATACTATGCTTCTTTAATGATAAATTAATATGGATAATTCCGCAAATACTACGAAAAGAAAAGCTGATCGAACATGCTTCGTTCCTGGATGTTCAAGTGGATATAAAATTAACAAAACTAAAATAACTGTATTTTTCACCCTTAAAGACAAAAACCAATTTGAAAAATGGTTAAAAGCCGATAAAGACTTGAACCAATATTCAGTTGTGTGTGAATCGCATTTTGATGAGCGATTTATTGAGAGGAGTTACAAATACACGATTTATTAATTATTGATATCCTAACTTTTTAATTTATTTTAACATGACTATTTTGAGAATGGTTAAATATTGTTGATAAATTAATATAATATTAAAAAAAAATAAAATATAATAAAAACTATTAATTAAAAGAATTTTTTTGAAGGATGATTAGCACATCTACCCCAATTTAAAGAAAATGCATTCTTGTAATATTTTCAGGAGAATATTTTTTTTTTTCCAGATTTGAAAGAATTATAGATTTCTCATTTGATGTTTTGCTGGAATACCTTAAATTATTTTACCCAAAACTACGCTCTGAAACAACAGAAATTTTTAACAACTAATCATTATTAATTTAATTTATTATAGCTTGAAATGTTTTTTGAGCTTGAATTTACATAGCTGTGTTATACAATTATTTTAAATTTAGTATTTTAACTTTTTTCTATCTAAATTAATTAAAATATTGATTTTTTAACTTTTTTCTATCTAAATTAATTAAAATATTGATTTTTTAACTTTTTTCTATCTAAATTAATTAAAATATTGATTTTTTAACTTTTTTCTATCTAAATTAATTAAAATATTGATTTTGTGATAATGACAATAAATACAGGCTGAATTATTATCATAAATATTTTATTAATTATTGATATCCTAACTTTTAAATTTATTTTAACATGATTATTTTGTTTCATTAGTATGCTTTCATTGAATTTTGGTTTTAATACATTCACAAAATAAATTTCTTACTTTTTGTAGGGTGTCTATTGTGGAATTAAAAGTGTTTGATTTATTTCTTTTATTAAAACTTTGATTCACATTGGGAAATGTGAGTATGAGAATGGTTAAATATTGTTGATAGATTAATATAATATTAAAAAAAAACTAAAATATAATAAAAACTATTAATTAAAAGAATTTTTTTAAAGGATGATTAGCACATCTACCCCAATTTAAAGAAAAAGCATTCTTGTAATACTTTCAGGAGATTTTTTTTTTCTAGATTTGAAAGAATCATAGATTTCTCATTTGATGTTTTGCTGGTATACCTTAAATTAGTTTACCCAAAACTAAGCTCTGAAACAACAGAAATTTTTAACAACTCAATTTACTCTTAGTTTGGTAAGTGGATGTAAACAAGTTATGTAATAATAAATACCGATTAAAAAGTTGTCAAAATAGGGGTAAAAAAATTTAGCTGTATAAAAAAGGACATGTTTTTACAACAATTTATCATAGTATGATGTATTTATCCAATATATTGTTTTAGAAATAACTAAATGTTGTTGGAAGAAAATCGTCCTATAATAAATTTTGTAACTGTTTGATTTCATTACAATTAGTTGTTATGAAAGCAGTTACATTTCTCCCCAACTGCATTTTCATTATTAGAATTTTTTTTTTTCTTATTTATTTTTTATCTAGAGCATTGTAAAGTACTGATTTGTTACCGAAAAAATTAGATTTAAAACGATGTTTATATACAAACGAAAGTTACCATAGCCGCGGCGAGAACACTGGCGCCATCTATCCGCGTCCTCTATTTCAGAGATATAATTTTGACGCCGATAACAACACTATTTACTTCTAGACACTGTAGCATTGCAGCTTCAACCAAGAGGTCCGAAGTTCGAATCCTGGCCGGACATTTTTCGTCCAGTTTAAAAATTACAACTCATTTGATTTCTTTACCAATTTGAATAATTGTGTTAAAAATTAATCTTGTATAAGATCATTGCTTAAGGTTTTGCAAATGGCATGCTCAACAACGGGAAATTTTCAGGCTTATTTTGCATAAAATTGGCAGGCCTGAGATTATTGAAGCGATTTGGAAATCGAAATGAGTTTTAAAATTTTTGATAACAACTAGATTACTTATCGAGTTATAAGCGATTCAAGTCACCTGACGGTACGTTTTTCCCTTTTCTCGTGCAACCGCGTCAGGAATTAGGTTCAAAGCACCAATGTGACAGTATTTTCTGAAAAATCTTCTGCTTTTACCAACAAATGGAAAACGTCTTTCAATTACATAGTTTCTGAATAAGAACACCTGCCAATTTCATGCGTTTCCGAACAAAAATGAATTCAGAAAGTAGCTCTTTTGGATTTGAGAACAGTCTTAAGCAAAGAAGTTAGAAAAGAAAAGTGCAGCTTGAAAAAAGCATTTATTGATCACTTGAACAGGAATTTGACTGATACAAGTGAATTCTTAGGTGGGCGGTCTCAAATCAGCTTTTGGTTAAATCAGTATATTTGCATATTTCACAGTGAAAATATATCTGTGGGCTGTTAAAGAGTATAAGTCAAGGTGGAAGTTAACGAACTGTTTTAGCTAGTGATCATAAAAAAGTTAGTGAAAAAAAAATTATTTTCGTTGTATATTACAATGCTGACTGCACAAAACCAAACAGTAAAAAAAGTTACTTAACACTTTCTAAACATATTTCATGGTTAAATACATTCATATTAACCAAAATAACCTGTACCCAGTTAAACCAAAAGCAGGCAGGCGTACACAGTTTTTTTACTTTCCTCTAAAATTGCAATTTCAGACTTGTACTGTTAAGACCGCCCACTTAAGAATTGTTCTATCCGGGAAAAAAATGAAGTTATGAGAGTATGCAAACAGGGGTAGGGAAGTGCCGCTCGGCTAAGCTTTGGGATTCGCCCGTGGTCAGACATCTTGTTTTTTAAATCAAAACATTTTGACTTTTACTATTAAATATAAATAACTTAGTCAGTAAAATTAAATAACGTGTTTATAATAGGTAAAAATGGATGAAAAATATTTTGGAAATGAGAAACAAAACAAATATGTTTTGAAATATAGATAAAATGCTTAAGTGATTTACGATATCAATAACATGGCTTAAGCCATGTTATCGATATTTTAATTATAACTAGTGATCTTATTATGTGATTATGTAACATTTCATCGATGCTGGATTGAATCACCTAAGCATTTTATCTATATTTTAATTATAATTAATGACCAGAGGGCCCGTGCGAAGATTTCGCACTGAAATCTAATATTTTTTAGGTACTTCTCTATTATCCCGTCGACTACTTTTCATAACAAAAAACTACCGCTAAACTGTAAGATTAAACGTCAAAAATGCAGTCCCATTTACTGGATGTCAGAATCATTATACGTGTTTGTTACGTCATCTAGTGGTTTTACATTCGACATTTGCGTGTATTTTTCATTATGTTTTACTGATTTAGTAGTTATTTTATTAATTAAAATAACAATTGTGTCCTTAAATTCTTATATTTTATTTATTTATTTATTTTTTGATATTCCAATGGCAACGTTCTCCTATTTGGCGATAGTTTTTTGTTATGAAAAGGGGTTGACGGGATAATAGAGAAGTATCATTTTTTATCAATATGTAATATTTATTAGATGCAGGTTTAAACTTCTCAAGAAAAAGCAAGGATAAAAATATCTGCAAACAACAGTTAGTTGTTAGTCAAGCCAGAATATCATCTAATTTATTCCATCAAAGTTAGACTAAAAACTGATCCAAGATTGCAAAATGCACGCGCGAGAAAAAAAAATTACCAATCGTATTTTAACTGCATTAGAGGATGACGTCATCCGCTTCGGAAAAAACATGGAACATAGAAATATAAATCTAAACATTTCAATTTCAATTTCGCTTTTTAATCATAAGTATAAAATAAACCCGTGAGGTGTTTTTTATAATAATTGCTATGAGCATCCTATAATGTGGTATTTTAATTTTTTGGCAACAATAATTTCAGGAAAACCTTTCATTTCTTTCATGAAAACAATGAGGATTAAATTTTTAATTTTCAGCAAATTTTAATCAAAAACATGTTTTAACGAATTGTTAAGTTGTCTATGTCAGAAGCCGGTTCAAAAACCTTTCATATGGTGTCTCATTCGTTGTTCTGCGTTTCATATTTCCTTAGAAAAAGGGATGTTGACAGGAGAAATAATATATATATATGATCTTATTATGTACAGTGGACTCTCTCTATTCTGAACACTCATGGGACCGACCAAAAATGTTCAGATTATGGGGGTGTTCATTATAGAGGGAGATTGGGAAATGCATTACTACTACTATTATGTATTGAGTTTATAGACTGTATACAATACTTAGCCTGGTTAACCATGCAAGTTACCGAGGGGGGGGTGCTGAATTTAGAAACTATTAAAAAAGTTATATTAAACAATTTTTACAAAACATACAATTACATACATACAATACATTACTTTAAAACATAATCGGTACATTACTTAAAAAAGTGAGCAATATTAGTTTATTTGCATTGTGTACGCTCGTGCAGTGTACATGTTATCTAGTTGTTTAAGAAGTGGAAAGGGTTCCGAGTGATGTTCAGCCGCATAGTTCAACATGTCTTGAATACCTTGGCCATATTGCTTGAAAGTAATCGTACGTCTTGTTTCATCGGTCTCTTCTGGTTCTGCTTCGTCTTTACTACCCTCTTCCTCTTCAACGATGTTGTCGCAAACAGGAACGATTCCGTCGGCTTCGAGATAAGCTCCGGGTTAAATTTCAGTATGAAGCTCCTGAAGAATTGACCCCAAGTTACTCACAGCTGTTGCTTCTTATTCTTCTGTCCTTGATTGCTCATTCTCACACAGGAATCCAGCTTTGTAGAAGCATTTTTGGATGGTGTAAGGGGTTACTTCATTCCAAGCCATTGATATCCAATGGACAGCATCCATGAGATTGACCTTCTTCGTTAGTTCGGTTGCTGAATTTGCCTCCTCCATCACCATGGATATTTTCTTCAAAAAATGAATTCGGTAGTGAGTTTTAAAGGTCTTGATTGCTCCTTGATCCAGTGGATGGATTATAGAAGCACAGTTCGGTGGCAGGAACTTCAGGCTGACATTGCTCATCTGCACATTTGTATGTGATCTGGCATCCACAAAAAGAATTTTTCTTCCATCTCTCTTCATCAGCTCGTTAATGCCCTCCAACCATTGTGAGAAAATTGTGAATGTCATCCAGGCTTTCCGATTTGATTTATAGTGCACAGGCAATGATGCTATCTTCACATTTTTGAAGCATCGTGGTTTTTCATTTTTTCCGATCACAAGTGGTTTGAGCTTCTCGCCCGTAAAACTGGCACAGAGCATGACGGTACGTCTTTCTTCTGACATTTTTCCGCCCACGCATTTCTCGCTTCTTTCTGCTAGGGTTTTATTTGGAAGAGCTCTGAAAAACAGGCCGGTTTCGTCGGCATTGAAAATGTCAGCGGCATCAAAATCCTCCGTTATATCCAGAAGCTTTCTTTTCCATTTCTCCACAGTGTCGATATTTATGTCTACAGCTTCGCCATTGATTATTTTGAATTCGATGTTATGCCGACTTTTGAAACGAGTCAGCCATCCTTCTGATGCCTTGAATTCCATGATTTTTTCATTTTCTGCAAAATCCAGAGCAATCTGCTTTAGCAGGGGTCCAGTGACATGAAGATTCTTCGTTCTCATTTAGCAAAAAAACTTCCAGATTTGATTGTTTATATTCTCGTTTCCAGTTTTCTTTTCGAAAATACTACACTTTGAGGAAGATTTATTTGCTTCAAAAGCGGCTATAATTTCTTTCTCTTTCTTGTGATGGTGTTGACTTGACCTACTGAATTTCCACATTCAGATGCAATTTTCCTTTGACTTACTTTCGATTTTAATGTTTGTACAACTTCGTATTTTTCCTGAAGCTTCAGTTCTTTCCTTTTTTTTTTTTTTTTTTGTTTGTTTTCCTACTTATTTCTGACATATCTGCGTAAGTGTTGTGCTTCTTTCCCTGCAACAATAGTGAAATGGCGAAAAAATTTTACCTTTGCGAGCAAAAAGGAAGAAAGAAACAGAAGCAATAATGCTGCCAACCAGGTGTGCAGAAAAGAAGCCATAATCCTTTTTTGATCACTCCCTCTAACACCTGTTGTCTCTTACCTGTCATTGGGGAGGGTGCGCATTTCTGTTGCGCAATATTTCTATTTTTATCTCAGCTCGGAAGAGGGGGAATCACGTGACAGGTTTTTTACATTATTTTTTCTTGTATCTCTTTGCATAAAAATTGATTGTTTTGATCATTTCATTTCATTTGATTAGCATGATTTACTTTTGCTGAAATGGCAACAATTTCATATTTGCACTGTTTTGTTTATTAAAAATATAAGAATGTTCTAGTTAGTTGAGAACATGTACGGTAAAAACAAAAATATTTTTTCGATTTCTTTTTTTTTCTTTTTTTTTTTTTTTAACAAATGTTTTGTTTGTTTTGTTAACTGAAGATTTTATCTGAATTATTCAAACAAATTTCAGCATCGGGTAATTCTTAAAATCTAGAAAAGATTTTGTCTGTTTATTTTTAAATCGAATTCATTGAACTCTTTTATTCTTCTCCAACAATTTTTCCGAATTTCCATGATGCAGAAATTCCCCACATTCCGAATACAAACACACGTTCAGTTTACAGAGAGGCGGGTTAGAATGGGGATCAAAAGTCGCGTTCATAATAGTGGGGTGTTCAGATTAGAGGGTGTTCAGAATACAGAGAGTTCATCTTTTGTCAAGTCTATGGAGTTTCGCCGGGACCGTCATAAAGTGTTCATAATACCGGGGTGTTCAGATTAGAGAGTGTTCAGATAGAGAGAGTCCACTGTAAATATGTTTTGCTTTAAAAAACAAGATGACGGACCGCAGGCGAATGATAAAGCTGTTCCCGCCGCTTCTTTCCCTCTGAATATTTAAGAATAATAAAATATAACTTGACATACTAAGTCTAAGTGACATGAGTGCCGGCAAAAAGAAATGTAAGGAGGAGCAAGATTTTGGAACAGATGTGCTTGTGATTCACAACCTAATCTTTTTTTTTTTTTTTTTTTTTTTTTTTTTTTTGACAGAACACCCCTATGCAAGACAATTTTTAAATATCAAAAGCAATAAAAAAATTTAACTAAGAAATATTAAATATTCTAAAGCAAGTTTTCTAAAGCAAATATTCTAAAGCCAACGATTTCCAAAATGAAGAATCGAAACAGTTGATCATTTTTGTCTTCGTCCTTCGCTTACCTCTGGTTTAAGATAAATTTGAAAAACATGAACGTAAAAGACAAAAGAGAATTACAAATTGTGTTCCACGGAGGGTTCATGCAAAGTACCATGTCAAAAAATATTAGTTTTTCTTTCTCCTAGCGTTTAATTATTCAAAAGCCACTTGGGAAAATAATTGTAGTTAATTAAATTTTAAAATCCATGGAAGGACAATGGGCCTCCTCTGCCCACTCTAGCCACGCCTATACTTAGAGAACGTAATATTGTCCCCGCCCACAGCCCCCTTAATGAAAATCCTGCGTACGCCTATGAATGATATGCTACGATTAATTTAAAGGCAATTTAATTAAATGTAACGATCGTTACATTTTAATCGATTGGGAAGAATAATGAGTATGTTTTAATTGTTTAATAAAATGACATAATAAACTCACAGAAGAAAGCCAAATTTTAAGAGTAAATTTACCAATCTATTAGAGTAGCACATTTAAGTTTATCTTCCTTATCACAAGCTACTGAAAGTTTTTTCTTTTAAACATTTCACCATTCTTTTATTTATTTATTTATTTAATCATTGCGTTGTGAAGTAAAGGATAATAGCACGAACTCTCATATGATATTTTGATAACATTTTTTACCACTTAATAACTTTTTTTTAGGTAAATATCCTGCATCCTCATTTGCATTTTGTTCATTTAACAGCTTTCCACTTTGTTTATGGCAAGAGATTTCAGGGTCATAACCAGATGGCGGCACAGTGGGCTGAGCCCCTCCTAGCATTCTCTTAAAACCCCTCTAGCTCTCAGAATATTGAATAATAATAGTATATCTATCACTTTAAATATTTTGAAACTTCTTTATTGTAAATACACTTTGAAATTATCAATATATATATAAATCCATAAATAAAAATGTCAAATTAAGAAAGACACATTTTATTTACAGCGTTTTATTATTATTCAGGATAAAGGTGTTCAAAATGTCGTTAACCTGAGTTATTTTCTAACTTTAAAAAAGTATTTGGCCGCACCGAAGTAAAGTCTAACCAGATCTTCCAATAGGAAATGAAAGATTTCGGAATTATATTACTTTAATGACATGTTATTTGCTAGAATACCCAGATATTGAATGAATATAAGGGCATGTTTTTAACATGTAAATTACATCGTTCCTATGATAGCTTTCTAAAATTTGGCAAATTGTTTTTACATTTATAATTCTTGTTTAATTTTTATATGAAATCCGTAGGTAAGCAGGCACACTTGCCCTGTACTTCTATCTAAATTTATTTTTAATGGAAGCAAAAATAAGGCATGTGAATTAGCCCCACCAAAAATATTTATTTAATAATTAAAAATTTGCGGTGTGTTTACGGCCACGAGACATTTCCCAGGTTACATGGCATTTCGCTATGTTCAATAACTAAAAAATCAACTCCTACCAGTTTGTATTATAAGCAACTTTTAAATATATATTTTGTAAGTGCAAACGTACTCATACTTACCTGGCACTGGGGTCAGCCTTGATCACGAAGGAGGCTCCCCCGAGCAGAGACGTCTCATAGCACAACGATGGGTTGACGTTCGCCACATCCGCAAATTGCGGTTGCTTGGGGTGCATAATTTTTGGTAGTTGGGACTGCGTTCGCGCTGTCCCTATTATTTAAAGATAGGATAATTGTCTCCAGATGCAGCACGCTGTATTCAAAGCTAGAAGTGTTATTTCGGTACTATTCGTTCCTGTATAAAACAGAAGCGACATACGTACAGGGCAGATGCCTAGTATGGCAAATCCACATTCCAGAACGTGCCGTTGTACAAAATGATCTGAACCAATCAAATTTCAGTTTTCGTGTGTTGCCATTGAATTTCCTACAGAGGCACCATAGCAAGCTATTATAGATCATAGATAAATAATAACAAGATAGGACAGTTACGGTAAAAACTGTAATGGCAACAGTGCTAGCGCCACCAGTGACAAGGGGGAAGAACTAACCAGCCTCCGTAATTTACTTATGTCGTTGAAATTCGTTAATGCTCTATGTTTTGTATGTCTATTTTTCTTCCGCGAGGCCGGGACGACAGATACAAATATTCTTTACAATTGATCTTTGGCGCGTAGTTTAAGAAGTGTATTTTTATTCTGTCTTTTATTAATATTGAAACAACAGTTCTTTTCAGAACTTTTTCATCATGTCTAAAAATGTGAAAGTATGTCAGGCAGAATCTTGTCTGCATACAAATAGAAATTCTAGAGATCTGTCCTTTTTTGCTTTTCCTGAGAACACAAAACGGTAAGTGATGTTTATTTTACGTATAAGCATTTGAATAAAATTTTCTATGCTTTTATAAAAAAAAAAAAAAAAAAAAAAAAATGTTTACCAGACTACTTATGGCATTTTATTTATTTTCGTAGGTTGGAAAAGTGGATGACTAGTATTAAATTGAAGCCAAGTTCTAACAAATATAAATATTTATGTGCTGACCATTTCCCTATGTCGTGTTTTACAAACACGTTGAGACGTCGATTATTGCCTGATGCTGTGCCTATTTTCCAAAAAGCTGGCAGATATGAAATTACCAATTCTGCTACTGTTGAAAAGTAAGTAAACTGTAAAATAGATTGATTTTGTTAATGCATTAAAATTTATTTTTATATAATTTTTGCCTGATATTTTTAAGGTATCCAAAAGTAGATCTAGGGAACATCTAAGGCTTTTTTAGGACCCTTTTACTAGCCTTTAAATTCTTTATTGTCTTCATAACTTTTTACACAGATTAATTTTATAATTGTATTACAAATTTTGCATTTTTTAAATGTATACTGGTTAATAATTGCTGTACAAGTTAGCAAGACACACTGACATATTTTTTTTGGTTTCTTGTATGCGAACCCGAATACAGAGTAGTTAAAAGTGGGTTTCTCAAATTATTTTATTATTATTATTTTGGGTACTTTTATGTTAGCTGGGCACCAGTGATATGTATAGATATACACACGCACACACATATATATATATATATGTATGTATATCACTGGTGCCTGGCTAACATAAAAGTACCTTATTTTGATAAATCTATATGTTAACTGCACCTAGGGCCAGCACATCATATATTATTATAATGTCATATATGCTTTATAATTTGGTAATAAATCTTGGTTGCTTGGCGATTCATCCTCAAAGGGCTGCTATAACATAAAAGTACCAATTTTTTTTTCATCAAAATGAAATACGGATTTTTTTTAACCCTATCACTATGTCCTGGGGTCTACGCGGACCCCAAGCACTTTCAACAAGTTGTCAAAAAAATCCATTACTCACTGAGTAGTTTCAGCCAGTGTTCTCTCGTATCATAATGTTTGTAACACACGGTAAAAATTAAACTGTACAAATATAAGTGGTACTTTTTTTTATTAATTGATAAATAAATAGCATATTTGTCCTGGGCAACAACAGGGCATAGTGATAGGGTTAAATATGAACAGTTTTTATTATTCAAGGAATTGTTAAAAAAATCATCTTTAAATTTTACACAATAAATGAAATTTCAAAATTTAAAGTTAATTTAAAAAAATGATTAGATTACATGCTCAAGATGCATGATAAACACACACTTAGAAGTGTTACCACTAAGCACACTTCATGTTCACATCAGCAATTCTTTCTTAGTTTCTTACACAGATCGATCTGCTCGGCCAAAGCACTATTCAGTACACCACATACTTACTTCATAATCAGGGCTTGAAATTCAATTTTTCCGAGGAGTGGAGTCTCCCTCCCAACATTGTTAAATGGACAGGAGTTGTAATGTTTGGGAGGGGGAAAAAATATTTTATTAAGAAAAAAAGCAAAAAATTACGCGAATCGATTGCGGAAAAAATTCGAATTTCGCCGATCGATTGCAGAAAAACGCAAAGTTCGTCTATCTGTTGCGAAAAAACGCAAAGTTCGTCGATTAGTCATTTAAAAACGCAAAGTTCATCGATCAGTCGCGAAAAAAATGCAAAGTTTGTCAATCGATCGCGGAAAAAACTCAAAGTTCGTCGATCAGTCGCTTAAAAAATGCAAAGTTCGTCGATTAGTCGTTTAAAAAATGCAAAGTTTGTCGATTAGTCGTTTAAAAAATGCAAAGTTTGTCGATTAGTCGTTTAAAAAATGCAAAGTTCGTCGATTAGTCGTTTAAAAAATGCAAAGTTCGTCGATTAGTCGTTTAAAAAATGCAAAGTTCGTCGATTAGTCGTTTAAAAAATGCAAAGTTCGTCGATTAGTCGTTTAAAAAATGCAAAGTTCGTTGATCAGTCGTGAAAAGAAAGCAAAGTTCGTTGATTTGTCGCGGAAAAAAACACAAAGATCGTCGATCAGTCGCGATAAAAAAGCAAAGGTCGTCGACCAGTCGCGAAAAAAAGCAAAGTTCGTCGATTTGTCGTGGAAAAAACGCAAAGTTTGTCGATCAGTCGCGGAATAAAAAGCAAAGTTCGTCGATCAGTCGCGGAAAAAAAGCAAAGTTCAACGATTTGTCATGGAAAAAATGAAAACTTCGTCGATCGGTTATGGGAAAAGAATCACTAAATTTATCGTTCGGTTGCAGGTAAATTAAATAACGCAAATTTCTCCGGAAAATGGTGAAATATTTTGGGCGGGAGGCTCCTGCTCACGATATTTTTTTGGGCGGGATTTCAAAATTTTCGGTGCAAATCCTGCAATCCAGCCCTAATAATGAATAAAAGTTTGACAATATGACTTATAGGTTAAGTATGTTTTATATGTCAGCACTTTTTGATTTTTTTTTCTTTCTTTTAGGTTACCTCCCAAACAGCACACACCCATCTATAAGACATCTACAAGCTGTAAACCCAAGAAAACCGACACATCTATAAGAAGTCTACAAATATCCATGATACACCCTTTTCACCTCTTATGGAGATGTTATGTGTGATCTCTCTGAGTTCTATTAGACGTCCAAGATATCCAAGTAGTCTATGAGACCACGTCTATAAGACATCCAAGCATAGATCACTTTTCGACATGCAGTATGTCTTATAGCCGTGCTTAAGACTTGGATTGTAGATATCCAGGGACATCTGATATGCGTTTATAAGACGTCTAATGCATGTCTATTTATTGATACTCAGTACTTCTTATAGATATACTTAAGATATCCAATAAATTTCATCAGAAATACAGCCTTAGGGCAAAAGTATTGAGCACCCCCATATTTATAATATATTTGGTAAAAATAATAGATGGATAAAAATATTAAATTGTATACAATTAAGAATTTTCTTTAAAAAATAAGTTTTTTATTTTTTTTTCAAAGATAGCAAACGCATAACTCATCTTTTAATGAAGCTATTTTCTTTAAAAAACTTTTTTTTAAATTAAATTTTGTTGTTCTGTTAAGCCAGTTAATAAATAATCAAGAAAATAATTATTGTAAGAAAAGACAAAATGAACTTAGTCTTCAAAAACGAAAATAAAGAAAGCTTATGTAAAAAAAAAAAAAAAAAAACATTTATATGTAATTTTTATTATTTTATTTTTTAACATGTGTTAATAACAAAAATAAATTTTAAGAAATATTTATGCTGCTGAAGAGATCTTGGCATTTCAGGCAAGAAATATTTCAATTTCCATGATGATCTGTTAACTTATGACATAACAATGAAACTTCCAGAAAACAAAGTAATTTATAGTTTTGAAAAAGTAGGTGTTTAAAGAAAATGACTTCATTAAATGACGAGTTGCTTGTTAACTGTCTTTTTTTTTTTTTTTTTTTTTTTTTTTTTTTTACAAACCATAAACTTAAAAAGAAAATTCCTAAATTATATGCAGTTAAATATTTGTATATAACTATTACTTTTACAAATATATTAAAAATATGGGGGTGCTGAATACTTTCAGCCAAGACTGTATTTCCAATGAAATGACATTGTTTCCTTGCATGTCTTAAGTATATCTATATGAAAATTAGAATAATTCTTGCAGAAAATGTTAAAATATAATGGAATTTGTCTTCAACAATGAAAATAGAGAAATCTTATTTTTAAAATATACTTTAAATTTATATGTTACTTTTATTATTTTAACTTTTAATATCTGTTAATAAAAATTATACAAGTTTTAGGAAATATTTTCATTGATGAAGATAAGTGATTTATATACTTTGGCTTTTCCGGTAAGAGTTATTCTAATTGTCATGATTACCTATTAACTTGCATAGCATAACAATTGCTATACTATGAAAGTTTCAATTCTGAAACTTACTGAAAAACAAAGCAGTTTAGTTTTTTTTAAAAACTCATTTTTTTAAAGCAAATTGTTTAATTAAAAGTCGAGTTGTTAGTTTGCTGTCATTTTAATTGTAATAACTTAACCATTAAAGACAGACAGCAGTTGTGAATTCTAAAATAATTGTGTCACTTGCGCTTCATTTACTCTCTTCCTAAACATCCTTCAATGTTGAAGTTCAAAATTTTTTCTACTTTTTCATTATTTTTATCAGTAAGTCTCCACTGATGTACAAAATACACCGCCATTGAATTTTTATAAACTATTATATTTTCTTTCTTAATTAAACATTTTTTTTTATATAAATGCGATATCTATTACTTGAATACTATTACTAAACATCAGACACTACGACTAATATTCAGGCCCCTGCTGGCACTTAGGAATACGTGCCCTTGCACCCTCTGCCTGAACCACCCTTAATGATGGCACATGATTTAATATGAAAGTGCCAACATAACCCTCTGTCCACCGCCCTTTCAAGACATCCAGCATGGGCCTGCTAACACTTTGAAATAAGTTATGATAAAAATACGAGGGTGCTTAATAATTTTGGTAAAGACAACTGTAGATAAAAATACTAAATGTTTCATTCCAATAATATCAGTATATTATTCCCCCCCCCCCCCCAAAACAAATATTTTGCAATGTTCTGCAATGAACCTTCAACTGATCACAAATGTTCTGTGGGAATAAAAAAATAAAACACAGAGATTTTCTTGTATATGTAGGAGTGCGATTTCATCTTGTATAGAAATGCTAAAGACATTTCGTAAAACGCTAACACACACAAAAACCAAAGAAATGACGAATTTCACAATTTTACTCCGATCGAATGACGAATTTCGCTTTTTTTCCTCCTCGTAATAGACTATTTTTGCAATATTTTTGAGATTTTTCTCTCTGGTAACTGGCGAATTTCACTTTTTTTCTCAGAACCAATCATCGAACTCCGCAATTTTTTTCCCACGACTAATTCGAGAATTGCGAGATATTTTCCAACACTTCACTGATGAATTTCGCATTTTTTTATCCGCGACTGATTGGCGAATTTTAAATATTTTTGATATTTTCTTTTCACTGACTGGCAAATTTGTTCAGCTCTTTCTTAGGACCAATGGGCAAAAATTGCATTTATTTTTTTATTTTATTTTTTTTTTAATTCAAGCGACTAATATCCGAATGTCTTGATTTTTTTTTTTTTTTTATCCACAACTGATTGTTAACTTTTGCGATATTTTCTTTATTGATCGATAAATGTTGCGGATTTTCTTGTGACAGAATGGAAAAAATTGTGGGTTTTTACAAGACTGATTGACGAATTTTGTGATTTTTTTTTTCTGACAATCCACCGATTAATTTAGTTTTTTAACCTGCGACTGATAGGCGAATTTTGCATTATTTTCTTTTTATCAATTGGAAAATTTTGTCGCTTTATCTTGGAATTGATTGAAAAAAATCGAGGGATTTCCCAAAACTGATCAACTAATTTAGTGGGTTTTTTTTTCAGCTGTAACTGATAGCCAAATTTTGCAATATTTTCTTTCTGCCGATTGGAAAATTTTGCAGTTTTTTCTTGTGACCAATTGGAGAAAATTGCGTTTTTTTTTTCGCTACTGATCGACGAATTTCCCATTTTTCTCGACGATTTACTGACAAATTTCATGGTTTTTACCCACAACCGATTGAGAAATTTTTGCGCTTTTTCTTGGCAAAAAACATGAAATTTCAATCAAAAATCATTCGGTTGATAAACATATTTCACATTTTTTGACCCGCGACTGATAGGTGAATTTTGCAATATCTTCTTTCTACAGGATGGCAAATTTTGTCACTTTTTTTGCGACCGATTGGTAAAAGTTGCCGGGTTTTTATGTGACTGACCGGTGAATTTCAGATTTTTTTCCGATGATCCACTGACAAAATTAATGTTTTTTTTTTAAACTGCAGCAGCTGAAGAACTTCACGATTTTTCCCCATGATCGACTGACAAATTGTGTGAGCTTTTCCTGCGACCAATTAATGAATTTCACAATCTTTTTCAACGAACGATTGATGAAGTTTTTCTGGTGATTGACAGACAAATTTAGTGCTTTTTCAAATGAATGAATAGTGAATTGTGTTGAAAATGAGAATTTGAAATGTTCTGCAGAGAAGTTCATTGTTCTGCGATGTATGTCGCACTCTTAAGCATATTCTGCTTTGGGGACTGTTGCCATATTTATATTGGAATATTTTTATCAAAGCATCGACTAATTTTTTTTAATATTTCGAATGAAATATGTCTGCTGTAATTCACTAAAATCTCATAGCTAAATTAAAAAATCTACCATATTTACTCCTGCATAATGCACACATTTTTACAAAAATTTCAGGTCTAAAATCCAGTATACACATACATGATACACTGAATATTTCTAATTGTATACATCAAACCATACACATTTTCACAAAGTATATATACATATTGCAGAAACTTTATTTTATGATATTTTAATAAGAGAGCAAAATATATATGAGCACATACAAAAGTAATTTAGATTTGAGAAAAGATTGTAAATCATGATTTCTACAGATTTTTTTTTTTTTTTTTTTAAGTTAAAATAACATGGTACACATTATACACAAGTAAATATGGTATTTAAAATCAGTTTGATAATTTTATCTTGTGAGAAATTTCTAAATCCTCCAGTATTTTGCAACAAGAGGCTAATAGATTTGTTATTTCTCCCATATTATTTAAATTTAACAAATCTTTCTTGCAGAGGATAAAGACTTTTGATAGATCAATTTTTCTTGGGAAAAAAAGAAATCTTTGTGATAAATGTCACACATACATTACACATCATGCATAAAATCTTTAATTTTTCATACCAATATTTTAGAATATTTTTTCTTTATTTTATCATATAATTTCTTCAATTAAATTAGGCAAAGGATTCCATTTGTAAATACTAGTAATCAGATTCAAAATTATGTGTGGGACGCTCGTCGCAAAGTTGTTAACACAAATTAATAAATTTCTTATTCTGTTTATTTTGATAAAATTATTAGACAAATGTTTTAAAATCTATTTTGCATATTGAACTAATTTTAAATTTTTTTTTATCAGTACAAAAATGTTACTCCAATTAACTCACTGTATGAAAGAACCACTCAGAATTATTTTTTAGTCAATGTCTGCCTACATCAAAAACTTATTTCAATTATGTGAGCTTCAGATACAAAGGGAAATTTACAAATTGACTGCTACCTCAATTTTGCATTTTTAGAAAAACAAGAAAAATTTTAAGTTTTAAATATTGCAACATGATTCAGATTAATACTAAAAATTATTGCATGCTTTCTCATTATCATATCATTTTTGTAACATGTCAGCTCTACTACTCAATAAAAGTTTTAATAAAAATGTAAGTCTTTTTTCCTTATCAGCAATATTAGTAACTAGGTGACAGTACTAGGTGGTACAGAATATAACTATAACAGAAAAAGGAAAAAAAAAAAGAAGTGACTTTATTTTATTTGAAAAAAAAAATCTTTGGAACAGGACAAAATTCTTATTATTCTACTCCATTATCACTGCAATAGTAAGAGCTGATTTCTTCGAGCAGCACCTATAATAAAATAATAACACTGTTTTACTACATAACATTTTACGAATCACACAAAATGACATTTTGTTATATGAAAACTGAATTAATCTTCAATGAAGCAATTGTAAGCCCCCCCTCCTCCTTAATTTTTTGCATGTGATTTCTAGTGATGGGCATAATGAATGATTTTGATATTTGAATGAATCATTCAGGCATGCACAAAAGCATAGTTGTCAGGGTTCTTAAAATTCTTTTTGTTTTACAAAAGTTCTGGTTTTAATTGATCAAAAATAGCAAGAAAGTAAACAGCAATGCTTTTGTGTATGCCGGGATGATTCATTTCAATAACAATCATTCATTATGTCCTTCGCTATTGTTATTCTTAATTTTTAGGGTTACGTACTTAAAAAATAAAAACGGAACCATTGTATATTGAAATACAAACAAGATAACAAACAAATATTGAAATGCAAACAAGAAATTTCAAACTAACACTCCCATAGGATTAACATTAGCCCATGTGACTAGCACAGACTCTTGACTATGGAAGATTTGGAATCAAATGATTTTTCCATTATCCCGTCGACCACTTTTCAAGAAAAATTAATTATCACCAAACAGTAATGCCAAATAAACAAATGGAAGAATGTTGCCATTGGAATATCAAAATAAATACAATAAAAAAATCTGGAAAAGCCCCACTCACCTAAGTGTCAACTAATTTAAACACAAAAAAATTACAATATAAATGAAAATAGAAAAAAAAAAATCTTGGATATTCATTTATTTACATTATTTTTCTTAATTATCCTTCTCGGCTGGTGAATATAACGTCAGTTGAAATTGATGTATTGCACTTAACTATGCAACATAACATTTTTTCAATGCATTTTCTCTTTTAATATCATGGTGCAGCCGTTTAAGGACACAATTATTATTTTAAATAACGAAATAACTACTAAATCAGTTCATTTTAAAGATTATATTTAATTAAACAATAACAAAACATCACCATCAAAAATGAAAAATTCTTACATATACTGCTTTTTACTTTTAAAATTGTTGTGGATTAAAACTTAATAATTTATATTATTAATAAATGAAATTAGCATATATAATACTTGAGAGCATCCATATTTAGTTAGTAATCAGTATTCTAATGTCTTATAAAAATATATTTCAATATGTTTTTTTTTTACTAAACAATTATAAAACTCATGCCAGATAAGTCCATATGATGAGATTAAATTATGGAATGATCAACGTTGAAAGAGGAATTAGGATGAATATATAATATTTGAGGAGATTTTAGTAGATGTAAGTGTATAAAAAAAGAGAGAACAGTTAAAAAAATAAATAAATAAAACTTGTTGAAATGAAAAGCAAATGTTATTCATATTACTGTTTTTAACAGTGGAAAATGGTAATTTTATTAAATTGTTGTATGTATGATTTTAAAGATATGAGAAATATTAAAACTTGCCTATCAATAGCCCCAGTAACTAATTTGTGTGTGTATCAATCTACAGCAAAACAAAATATATCTATGACGCAACAATGTCTACTATCACAAGAAATAATAGTAACCCATTAAATAAGCAAAATTTTCAATTACAAAGAAAATACAGTAAGAAGATAACAGTAATCCAATGACAAAGTAAAATTTTGCTTTTTTTTTTTTTTTTTTTTTACAGTATTTTTTAAGCTATTAGATTAATCTTCAAAAATCTGCAATGCCCACTGTCATGTTGCATTATTTCTACTAGTGGGTTAATAGCCTTTTTAGTTGAGTAATAAAATATGTAATTAAACAACTGTTGTCCTATTTAATTATTTAAAGAAGTAAAACTGAAAAAAAAGTGTAAATTAAATTAATCATAATAAAAAAAAAGCTTTTAAAAATATAGCAATAGTTAAGCACTAAGTATTCCTTGTTAAAATTTAGGTAACATATTTACAATTCTGACTCAAATCACCAGTCTGCTATGTGTTATTCCAATATTAATGTCTTCATTATTGAGAAATTAAGTTATTTATTAAATCCTAACTCAATAAAATGTCTTTTAAATTAGTTAAAAAATACTTAAAAATCTACAGTTTATAAATAAATTGCTTCAACGTATAAAAGCCAATTTTGACCAAAAAAGGCCAAAAAACACAATATATATATGACTGATGAAACTTATCGTAACATTAAGCCTAAATCTTGTATATATGTAAGATACAAGAATTTAGTAATTAAGTGTTATATAAACTACACAGGAAAGTAAATAAAGAAATGAATAACTTACCTTTTACAAAAGTTGTCAGTATAATTACATCCAAGATTGCCGCTGTATACAAAATAAACAACAGCCCCAGCCGCGGCGAGAGTGTCTTCAAACGACCTTTGACTTTCCGTTCCCGCATGCGCGCAGTTGCATTGAAGTAGGAGTACTTTTTCCATAAGATGAGCATAATACGTGTTATTCGCAAATCCATTGGATGAATCGAAAAGTATTTCCATTGGAAGTTGAAAAAAGCATTTCCTTTAGACGACGAAAAAGTGATAGATATAATACGTCTATTGCAGGTCATAGACGTCTAATAGAAATCTAAATGAGAAATGGCTTATAGACATCTATTTGTTTAATGCTATGCATATCTAAAAGATGTCATGGACGTTATAGATGTATTTAGACTATAAATCGACATCTTATAGATAGAGTGTGCTGTCTGGGGATGAACATAAGACATTGACAATATATTTTAATTTAAAAGATATACAAATTTGTGTATAAAGCTATTTTCAAATTTAAATACTTTTTTTTTTTTTTTTTGCATATTCAAGAAATTATTTTAACTCATAGAAGGTATAATTTGCTCCTATTCTTATATACGTTCCTAGAAATCGAATAAAATATTTTATTTTCTTATAAAAATATAGCATTTCTTAGAACTATATTTTCTCTGATCTATATTTACTCAGTAACATAATAAATAAGTAAATTTCTGAGACTTGAGTGTAATATTTCATATGTTTTTATAGTATACCATTGCTTTATGCAGTTTTAAATTAAAAACCCTAGAAGATCCTGTTGAAAACGTAAACATCAAACTTTATTGTAACCATATAATACACAAGTACAAAGAATAAAAAAATGAATATCATTTATTCATCATGTTTTCTGTAAACCAAAGTGAAAATAGTTATTTGACTCTTTAAAATATTGTTTAACTTATTGCACGTTATTTAAATTAAAAACAATCTTTTTATTTTCTTAGATAAAGAGAAAATGCATACATTTTAAAAGATTATTGTAACAATTGTTTTAATACATTAAAATTGATAAAATAATAACATCGGTTAAAAAAAATTTCCTTCCAATTAGAAATATTTATGAAATTTCCGATTTTTTATTTGAATTATTTTCACGTTATTTAAATTAAAAACAACCTTTTTATTTTCTCTGATAAAGAGGAAATACATATATTTTTTAATGTTATTGTAACAATTGTTTTAATACATTAATATTCATAAATTAATAACACATCGCTTCAAAAAATTTTCCTAACAAGTGGGAATGTTTATGAAATTTCCAATTTTTTATCTGAATTATTTTCTTTGTAACATAAATACTAAATTTCGTACATTTTTATATTATACCATTGCTTTTCAAAACGATTTTTCTTTTAATTGTTTATCGTTCACCCTTCTCGTACGGAAAAAAATCCGCATAATATTCTGTTGAAAATGTAAACATTACATGCAGCGATCGAAAAAGAAAGATCATAATAATGTAGAGTGTCAATAACAGTAATATTCCAAGGATGAGAAGTTTCTTCCCCATTGTCACTAAAGGCGCTGCGATCGTAATCACGTTACCATTGAGTTCTATGATTGCATAGGATCGGCCGTATTCTCCCCTCACGCGGAATCGGAATATCGTACTGAATTCGATGATTCCAGGTGTTATTTCGAAGATCGCGATTCTCCCCTCAAAATCCGGAATTCAGGCATTTCGGAAATGTGGAATATCCTTTACTTTCTTTCGGCTGCTCAGAGGCAGCCGGAATATCGTTTCGGAAGGTGGAATCTCTTCTGTTTGCTAATAATGGTGGACGTAAGCAGTTATTGTTGATGTTTTTTGTATAACATCTGTAGAGTTTATTTCTTTTTTTATATGTTTTTTTTATTAATTCCTGTTGGATAATTAAAATGTGAATATTTTTATTTTCCGTTCTATTCAAATTGGTAAGTAATAGATATTATTATCTCCTGAAATGAAGTAAAATATTATTATATATTGTAATAAGTTCAAAATTTTTCTATGACAGATTCTGTCTCCTTTTCACTCCGTATATTTGTTTGTTTAGAGACATGTATTAAAAGTATCTCTATTTTTTAGAATCTAAATATTAATATGCCCCCCGAATTGTTTAAAAGACTTGGTAATATTTGATTGGATCTGTTTAAAATATGCATCTTTAGATATTTTGAAGATTTTTTTTAAACTAAATTTCATATTTCTGAATAACCTTTGTACATAACTAAAAAACCTTTGCTGTACATGTCTATACATATTTGTGTGATATTTTATATGCTGGTGTGTATTAGAACTTTTTAAAACATATTATTGTAATGTAATCTAATAAAGTTAAATAATTGCCTTATGTTTTCACATTTCACTGCTTAATAAGTCTTGTATCCTACATTATCACATGCAAATTTTCGTGTGATATTTTAAAAATTAATTTAAATGCTACAATAACAGTAGCATTGCACCATTTAAAGTGTATTTGTTTAAAAAAAATATGATCCAATCTCTGGAATTATTTATAAAATTATTTGCAAGTGTCAATTAAAGAGGGGTGAAAATTTGATTTTTTACATTGAATTAAAATATCCACATGATATGGCAGCTTTGTGAATTTTAATCTAAAAATATTATACAGCCTTGCAAAAAGAATTCTGCATTTATCAATATACTATCAAAATAACTTTTGGCTAGTATACATGTTGCTATGATTTAAAAAATATATATTTGGCTATTTTTTTTAAGTGATAACTAAAATTTGAAATTTTTTGTCAGTACTATTTTCATATTTTTAAGAACTATATTTCTTTTTCAAAGTAAAATGAGTTTAACTTCATGAATAGATGTCTTAATGTCAATGTTTATTGCAATTTTATTTTTCAAATATTTATTTGTTAAATACTAATTGCTAATAAATCAGAAATTGGTTCAAATTTGTCATAACATATTTAATTGACCACTGGTGCCAATTTTATCACTCTCATAATTTTTTGGAGATTTGTTATTTTCTTGAGATGTAACCAGTACAGTTACCTGTTCAACATATAAAATAACTAACCCTAATCAAATATGTTGCCCCCCCCCCTTTTTTGGGGGGGGGGGCAAAATTACTTTTATATGCACTACATAATATAAAAATAATGCCATTTTATTGAAGGCTTTTAATTGCAGAAGGACATTCTACTATATTTTTTCAATTTAAATTAATCTTCATTGACTTACTCATACTGGCTAAACATACTTATTTTATTTTATATTTAACTTCGTCTTTATTTATTTCTTATATTATGCCAAAAAAAAAAAAAAAATCGCTAAATAAACAGTTGCAATGTTATACTAAATAATTAATGCTATTTTGATTCTAAATTCAAAATCTTGAGTTTCTTTATTTCTAACTATTTACTTGAAAACAACCTGTGTATGTGCTGAAAAATACTTGATGCCTTTTCTGAAAACAACTTTCACAGTTCTCAACTTGCATCAATATAATATAATATCCAAGTGGAATAAGCTCAATCGCTTATTTGTTTATATTTTCAAATTTTTATGTTCATGTTGCACGTTAACGAATACAGGTAGAAAATAACATAATTATTAAAAAATTACATGTTATTGTTGTATAATAATTTCTTCAAATAAGATTTTTTTTTTTTTTTAAGCAAATCTTTGGTAGTGCAGTTAATCTTTTTATCATTTTACAATAGTAATTTAGCATTTATTGGAATCTTGTGTTTTTTAAAAAGCAGAAAAAGATTTCTTAGATGTTGAAACCCTAGTATAACAGTTGTGTGTAATATTTATTAGCTGAAATATAATCTGTAAGTTGCATTTTCAATTTTTTGTCCACTGTGAAGTATATGTGCATGAGTATCAGATCCAACAGCAAGGCTTACGAGTTAAATATCACACCCCCAAGCCCAAACTTTACCTAATGTGAATACTATACAAATATAAAATTTTTCTTTTGAATGATTTGTAAAAACTTATTGGAGTCAGCAGTCTTCGGTTTGGCAAAAACAAAGTTCATAATTATTAATAAAAACTTCCAGTTGGTGAATTTCACTTGAATAAAAAAAAATCATGCTGGCAAATGAGACCCAATGAAAATAAAGATAAGTTTAAAGTCCCTATAATAATAAATAATTTTTGAACATTGAAAGGAAACTTATTTATCTTAAAAGTTTATTTTCTTTTACTTCATTTGATCTATTCAATGTATTTCAGAGTTAAAAGAGTTTTATTTAAATTGTGATTTAGATGTGTTTATCTTCCAAGATATAGATTTATCTTACAGCATAAGTCATCTGTTTAAATGTATTTGTCTAATAAAATAAAAATTTTGATTTTTTTTTTCAAAAGCATTTATTTATTATTATTACTGTTTTTGAAAAACTTTCGTTATAAAAAATTATAGAATGGAAGATTCTTCGATTTAAGTGTATATTTATAAATTTTTAGGCAAATACTGATATATATTGATAAAGTGATCAAAAGTTGTATGATAGAAGTAGGGAAACTGCCGAAGACCCTAGTTTTCTCATAGTTTGTTGTGTAACATGCTGTTTTGAGAGAGTAATGTTCTTAAAAAAAAACTAGTTTCTAGGGTGCATCGATTTTATTTCTGATAAACAACAAACACAATATCATTCCATAAAAAGTTCAGAAGGAGATTAGTGTCCTGTGGTGCCTGAATAGATGTTTGGTTGCTCTCAGAAGATCACAGGTGCGTAGTCTTATTGTAGAATAAATGACTATCATTAGTGATCTTCTGCAAGCAAGTGGAATTTTGATGCCATTGGACTAAATGCTACTTTTGGAAGGATTGTGGATGCATCTTTGCCTCAAAGAAGTACAACATTTAAATCTGCAATACGATAAGAGTCCCACTGCTATGCCAAAAGAGAGGACAGTGAAATAAGTTCAATGAAGTAGCATCAAAAATAATATTGTTGCTTCCTACAAACTAGTTTTTTTTTTTTTTTTTTTTTTTTTTTTTTTTTATTACATTATACTTGCTGAATTAGGTTTTCTAAAATATAGCATGTTCCACTATAAACTCTGAGAACATAACAAAAAAAGTAATTACAAAAATTATTTAGCATATTTTTAAATGACTATCATGCAATAATAGGCAACATTTTCTTTTTGTTCGAGGCTATAAAAAGCCAACTGTTTGGGAAAACATTGTAAAATTGTTCCATTTGAAAACATGCTCTTGAATAATACACTTAATTTTTATTCTGCTACTGAAATATTAATTTAATTTCAGATTAATTTACTGTTAATTATTGAATGTATTAGAAATATAATGTTAAAATAAATTATAACCATTGTCTATAAAAATGAGTAAAATTTCAAGTGTTCAAATTGAGGTTTGTTTATAAATTATGTAAATTAAAACTTATTTTACTAAAATATATTCTTATAATCACAATTTCTATATTAGTTTTTAATATTTAGAAAAAAATTCATATAATTTTTTCAAAACATGCTTTTATGAAATTTTTCATTATTTAATAACTAAATAATGAAAGAATATGCGTTTGTTTTCATTAATTTGGTTTTTGAGCTTATAAGCATGGCAGAAAATAATCTGATTAAGAGAGATAGTAAAAAATCCTTCGTTAATTCAAACTGTTCATTCTTATAATTATATTTACTCTAAAGGTATGTAAGAATAATTAATAGGTATAGTTAATTTGTTATTTGTTTGTTTAACTAATGAAATGACTTATTGCAATTTTTATTATTCTATAATTAGTAACTATAATGTTGTTAATTATAAAAATATAAATTATGCTTCTTAATCAGTGATAAAAATTGGAAAATGAAAGGTAGGTGTCAAATATTCATTTTTAGCATTATATACTCCTTTACAGAAAAGCACAAATATTTTGCTTTTGTTTAAAATTGAAGTTCTTAATCTACCAGATTAAAATATTTTAAGCAACTGTAAAGCTGATATAAAGAATTTTTAAGTATTACTGTATTTATAATTGAAAAATGCACTTAATCATGTAAAACAAAATTAAAATTGGATAACTTCCTACCAAGTCAGTAACAAAATTTTATCCCTTAACTGATGACACTTAAGAATTTAGTAAAAAGAAAAAAAAAACTTATAATTTCATTACAGTCGAATCTTGTTAATATGAAATCAAAAGGACCACTTTTTTGTGTGTGTGTGTGTGTTAATCATTAAAATAATAGTACCATCTTATCCGTTGGTATTTATTAGTGCTAAGTGATTTAATGTCAACAACAATGTTCGACTTTGTACATAGATTGTATATGCATGTGTGTGCAAAGCTGGGCATCCATTCACAAAATTGGTGTCATCTGCTTTTGCAAATTCTTTACACATGGTGCATGTCATTAAATTTTGCTCTTGTGTAAACAAGGGATTTTCTTTTTTTCCTTTCATAAATGTGTTGGAATATAATGGAAAAGTACCCAAAATACTATCTTTGAATCATTGAACCAAGACAGATCATTTAATTGACATGTTACAGGTATTCTGAAAAATTAAGATATAATAGTTTGCCACTTTGTACATTAAAGAAAAGTCAAAGGAATATATACCTACAGAAATAAAAGTTGATTAACAGGGTTTTTTTCTTGGGGCCCATTTTGTGAAAAGTAAAGGTTATTTTTGTGAAATTTATTATATTTTTGTGAAAAATAACATTTTACAACCAAAGTTGAAATCCAGTTAATCAAATTCGAACCAAGCATTTATAAATAAAAACTTTTTTAAATCCTTTTGCTGAAGTTTTCCGCCCTGGTGAACTTGTTTGTTTACAAATTACACATTTTAAAACATCACAAAATAATAAATAAATAATAAATAGTAAGTTTTTATGGAATAGAATTTTGTGAAGGGACCCATTTTATCAAATTGATTTTTGTGAAGGAGCCCATTTTATCAAATTGATTTTTGTGAAGGCGCCCATTTTATCAAATTGATTTTTGTGAAGGCGCCCATTTTATCAAATTGATTTTTGTGAAGGGGCCCATTTTATTAAATAGATTTTTGTGAAGGGGCCCTAAAAAGGCCCCAAATTTTTCCTGGATCGACCACTGATTACAAAAAAAAAAAAAAAAAAAAAAACTATTTGTCTTTATATAAATTAGATTGAATTATGTTTTTTGTTTCTCATTTATGATAATTATAAGTATGTGCAGAACTTATTTGAATGAAATATCTTTATTTATCACAAAAATATTATTTATTATGAAAAGCAATCATAGTCATCGTCAATGAAGGTGTTATTTAATAATTCAACAAGTAAAAAAAAAAAAAAAAAAAAAAAAAAAAATACTTTGTGTGTGATTTTATTGGTTTAAAGAAAAGAAGAATTATAAATTAAATGAAAACAATTACTAACAATTAAGAAAAAAATCAAAATTACAGAAAATTCAACATTTCATTTTCTAACAGCATTTGTATTATAGAAATAGATTTAAATCTTAGCTCGAGTTTTCTTTTTCAACTCTGAATGATAAAATTTTTAAATTATCATTGTTGTTTTGACTTTATCAGAACTTACGATATATGTCTAATTTAATCCTTAAATCTTGATCTGAAACATAAAAACGTGGGGGGAGGGGGGGGGATCTCTGATCAGTTGAAAATTTTTTTTCTTTATGAATTCTAACACTGAAGATTTAAGAAATGCCCTAATGTTGATATGTATTATTTGATGGCATTCTAATATTGTTCAATATCATTATTGTTTTAAATTATTAGGAGATTTAAGATATTTTAAGTAAGAGAAAAAATGTACAGCTCAAGCAACACTTTCAAATCTTATATTTACTATTTAAGAATTACACAATTTTACTTTTAAAATTTTACCAAGTTACAAAATTGCAGTTATTAATAATAGTGATATTTTAAACATTGCTGTAATGTTGTAATACGTGTGACATATAATGTGAAATTTTAGATATCAATGTAGTAGCTGAGGTTTTTGACAACATGGTTCACACCATGGTATAAACCGTCAAAAACTGACACATGTCAAAAACCTGCCAACCCTGATTCTTTATGAAAGGAAGAAAAAACTTAACTGAAGTACATATAATATTAATTATTATTTATGTGAATAAATATCAGTTTTTATTAAAGTCTTATGTGAATTAGTTAATTTTATTTAGTTAAATCAATATGCAAAAGAAAATTTTAAAAAGCTTGGATGATAAAAACAAAAACCTTTCTCATTTAAAGTAGTCAATTTTCAACCCAAACAATAAGTGAATACATTGACAAAAGAATTTTAATTGTATTGAATATCACCTATGAAATGCCATGACAGAGAATTTAGTCATTTGTTTATTAATTAGTGTTTTGTACGTGCAGCCTAAGCTCCAATATCTTTTGTGTAAAAACATTTGGTGCATTAGAATGTTGTTTGTGAATTTTTAGCACATGAAAATTTGCCCTACCTGAAGTAGGTTATGAAATGCATACACACACGTAATTTATGTACAAATGTATATGCATACATATATATAATTTTATTGTTCAATTTAACTGAATAATAATCCACAGCAAAATTAAACAAGGTGCTTATTAAACACTGGTTGGTACAGCAAAGAAAGGGGGGGGGGGAGATTGAAGCCTATCTTGGAGCACCTAAAAATTGATAAGATGCAAACTAAACATTGTATTAAAGTGATGCATGATGTGTAAAAGTCAACATAAAAAACATAAACCGCTAAAGATATTTTAGAATGCTTTTCATTATATAATTTTTTACACATTCATACTCAAAATATTTTATTAATCTGTAAAAAATGGATTTATTCATTTTATAATCAATAATGATTCAATAACCCTTCTTATTTGAAGATCCTTCCTGCGCCACTATATTAAAGATAATTAAAATTGCATTAACAAGAATAAAATGTGGAATGACTATTTGAAAAACTATACTTTAAAAAAAAATGAAGAATACATGTAAACTAGAATAGGAACAATTTTAATATAACACAAAATGTACTTAATACTAGAATGCTAGCATTATCTGCATCTGCATGTTATTTCAATAAGAAGTGTACATCAAAATGACATACACAAATATTCTAAGGCTACGTACAAAAGTATGTCAATAGTACAGTAGAGTACGCAGGATTCTGTTTTTTTATAGGGTGGGAGGAGGGGGGGGAGGGTTACTGAGCTTGGGTAATATGTGGGGTTGTGAAAATGGCTTAAATTGTGAGTCCCCCTGCAGTAGCATAATTAGCAAGAAGTTTTAAAGTGGCAAGATAAAATAATGATTTAGCTAAATAGTATTAACATAAATCCACAAACTTGTATAATAAATATATAAGTAGCTATTTTTAACTGAGACATTTGTAAAGTAAATAATATAGCTAGTGAGTAAATTTACACTAATAATATATATATATATATATATATATATATATACTATCAGTATAAATTTATTCTTTAGATAAATTATAAAATAGAAAAATAAATTAAACTTATGTAAAGATTCAAAAACTGCATTGAGAAATTCACTCTATTTAATATAATTTATTATTTATTTGTAATATGTTCTCCATAAATCGTGAAATATACTGGTTCAAATTTAACTTTAAATTTTGGATCCAATATCATGAATTATTTGTTGATCGAAGTACAAAATTAATAAAAATGATAACAAATGAATATATAATAATTATGCCTTTAAAACTCAGATATAAACAGCTCAATAATAAGAAATTAGATTAGGTGTTTGTTAATCATCCGATTTAAATATTTCATATTTAACGTAAAAATAAATACACCAAGAAAAAAAAACGGACATTCCCCCCTCCCCCTTTTAATCTTTTTCAGAAATATCCCCTGCAGTATTGAAAAACATTTTATTTTCCTTTAGGTATTCATTCCTTTACTCAAATTTATTAAATAAATGTTATTTTGATTAAATCATAGTAACTATGAACATCTTCACTAGTTAATGAAAAAATAAATAAACATGTGCAGTTGCATATGTTTACGTTCATTCTGATTGGTTTTTCACACTTCTTATGAATTTGAAACGTCACTTCCTTGTGGAATGTTGGGGAAGAAATATCGATGATTCCGAATCTGGAATCGGACCTGGGGAGAATCGCTCTTTCCCACCGAACCGGAATCCAGGCCTGATTTCGGATGAACTGAATTCCGGTTTCGTTCCACTTCGGTGGAATGGGAGAATACGGCCGTATGCCTGATCAACCTTTGTACTCCACTTGGAGGTCAGGGTACTTCCACCAATCAGAACTGCCTATTCGTAGTGTCTAGTGTGTGACCTCCAACCTGACGTCAATTGCAACTGCCCTATAGCAGAATGCTGACATATGGAAAATAAAATTTGATTGATTAAAACAATTTTTGACAAAAGTGAATTGGCAAGCCTCTCATTATCGCTAAGCTAATGTTTGATAACTTATCTGGCAAATCTATTTCAACTTGTTCAGGAGTTCAGGTGAGTATTGCCAAGTTCTAGAATGTACGTTTGCCATAGTTTGGGCAAAAATGTCTGTCTGAATATATATGGAAAGGGCAATGACGTCACTCTGGGTTAAATTATTGTTGGATAGCAAGAAAAACCTGTAATTAGTATAGTTGGCGCAGTTGTATCTGATCTGGCCTGGATAATATACAAATACCAATTTTACTTCCATTCCAATTTACATCTACAGTGGGTACAGATGTCGCAGATGCTCCAGGTTTCTTCTTACCGCCAAAATGGTGATTTTTTGCCTGCCGTGGCAATTCGGCGATTTTGGCCGGTAGACCAGATCGTGCATATTAATCAAAGCCCTCAGCTATTAATAACTGAGTCAGTTGAATTCTTGTGTGTGTTTTATAGTAAATTCTATAATGTGTGGGTTTTATAATAAATTAAACATTGTGTGTATTTTATAATAAAATAATTTGTGTGTCTTTATAATAAAAACTGTGCATTTTATAATAAAATAAATGTGAGTATTTTATAAAAAAAAGTGTGTGTTTTATAATAAATTGTGTGTTTTATAATAAAATTGTGTGTATTTTATAGTAAAAGGAGTTGTTTTATATAAAATGAAACTAATATGCTACTTTCATAGACTAGTGATGAATGTAGCAATTCGAAAATGAAGTTTTCTTGCCAAAATGGCACAAAAACAAAAATTGCAATAACCCTGGTGTGTCTGCAACGTCTGTACATCAATGATTAAATAAGCATGGGTATGTAAATTTCGATGAGGGGGTGGAATTGAAATTCATATATATTTATTAATTAGGTTTATATATTTATTAGGTTTATATATTATTATACATAAGATACAACGAAAATGTTGTTTTTGATTATTTGGCTATGGTGTCTTACACACATTGATATCTTTAGTTTTTTTAAAAAATCTGTTATAAAAAGGGAAAAAGTCATCAAACTTTGGAGATTTTTTTTCCTTTACTGGTTACCGAGCTAATGGTTGTAATTGGTTTGGCGTGGTTTTGGAAAACGCGCCAATCATAAAGTCGCCAAATATAGGTGGGGGAATGTAACACATCTGTTTGGATTATATAAAATTTATTGAAAAATTATTTAAAGTCTTAATTTAAAATATAGCTTATACATACGAAAAATTACCGTTATACACGCTATTAAGATGGCAATATACATACTAATCAATGTATTAATTCATAGTTATTATGATGAGCATATCTATTAAAAAATGTTACATCAAGATCTACTTAAAACAATGTTGGGTAAATAAATTGCATTTTAAACTCACACATCAGGCATCTTCTTTGTAGTTTAGCGCATTTCAGCATTTTAAAGAAGTAAAACAGGCTCTAGTCTATATAATTATAAAAGAAAGGATTGAACCTTGTTTAGAAAAAAACGTCGCTCAATCTTTTGATTTTAAAAATGATCCCAACAAAAAACTCACTCGACAGCGCAAGCGCAAAATGCTCGGAGTACCCAGGGTACAGTGCCTAGAAGTAAGTAGTGTGCTTATCGCCAATACAACAGCAATAAAAAAAATGTCCCTAACAGGAGGAAAACCAGATTCTCCGCGAGATGGCGTCGAGTTCCCACCGCCGTTATTAACGTTTGAAGTTTCATTTAACAGGCTTGATCCTAATGTTAGTTTCAATGTAATTAACGCTGTATTTTCAAACAAACTATACGAATGTTTCTATTTCTATAATATTTTAAAGTAAACATATATTATGCCAGTTTAATGATAAATCAGTATGGATAAATCTGCAAATACTAAGAAAAGAAAAGCTGATCGAACATGCTCCGGGCTTAATTTCTACGAAAAAAAGTGCCGGAGCCCTAATATTCTGCGGTACTAACACGTACCCCCCCCCCCCCACCGTCACTCCAGTCTGCCTATTTATATTTCATACATTATCTTCAAAATTTAAAACACTTTTTTTTTTTAGCAAAATAAAAATAATTAAATATATCTATCTGCGTATACTTAGATATCAACTGTTCCATTTTTTTGTTATTACTACTTCCAAATAGAAACCTTTGCTTTACCTAATCTTAATGTTAATTAATCGCAGAATTCTGCGATTAAATAAGCTCAGGATTATGATTCGGAAATAGTGTTAACACAAAAAATTAATAGTTCGCAGCTATGCGGAATAGAAAAAAGACTATTTCTGTTTACTCGTTATTCTGATCAAAATAGCATTAAAATGATTTGAAATGGAAATAAATAAAATTTGAATTTAAGACAGATTGAGTTCAAGCCTCCCAAGACTGATATAAAAACCGAGCCCGTTTTATCTCAATCTCTTACGTGAGCGACACATTACCTCACTTATAAGTGTTTTGATACAAAAGCAGGCAAAAAATTGGGGATGGGAGGGAAAGGAAAGGGTAATTTAGAATTCGTTTTTCGGAAGCGTTATTGCACTGGGCTCCGGAGCGCAGTGTTTATGAGCTCCGGTGAATTCTGGCCAATATTTAAACATTTACTAAAAATAGAGAAGTACCGGAGCTGAGGTCTGGTGGGCTCGGGCGCAAATTAAGCCCTGAACATGCTTCGTTCCCGGATATACTAGTGGATATAAAAGCAACAAAACTAACTCAACTCTATCCCCCCCCCCCCCCCCCCCGAAAGACTAAAACTAATTTGAAAAATGGTTAAAAGTCATTCCTCGTGCCGACAAAGATCTGAACCAACATTCAGTTGCATGTGAATTAGAGCCTGCACGGGTCGGGTTGTACCCGACCCGAACCCGCAAATTTCATTTGAAGTCAACTAGCAACCCGACCCGAACCCAACAAAAAATTTACCTCGATTTCCTTAATCTGAAAAAATATTGGACATTCTTTTGAAAAAGCGGGTCATCCCGAACCCGACCCGCAAGAGTAAAAGCACAACCCGAACCCGAAAAAGTGAATGTAACCGGACCCGCAACAAAAAGTAGAAGTCAACCCGACCCGAACCTCAACAAAAAAAAAGAGCACCAACCCGACCCGAACCGCGGGACGGGTCGGGTGCGGGTAACCCGACCCGATGCAGGACTCTAATGTGAATCGCATTTTCATGAGCGATTTATTGAGAGAAATTACAAATACACTATTGAAGGGAAAGGAGATTTGCTCAATTATTTTTAATTTAGTATTTTAATTTTTCTATCTAAAATAATTAAAATATTTATCTTGTGATAATGACAATAAATAATTTAAATAATTTAAACAATGAACATTATCATAAATATTTTATTAATTATTGATATCCTAACTTTAAAATTTATTTTAACATGACTATTTTGTTTCATTAGTATGCTTTCATTCAATCATGGTTTTAAATACATTCACAAAATCAATGTATTACTTTTTGTAGGGTGTCTATTACTCGAAAAAAACTGGAAAGTGTTTGATTTATTTCTGTTATTAAAATTTTGATTCACATTTGAGAAATGTGAGTATGAGAATGGTTAAATATTGTTGATAACTTAATGTAATAATAATAATAATAATAATAATAATATATATATAATAATAACTATTAATCAAAAATAATTTTTAAATAATTTTTTAAGGATGATTGGCGCATCTACCCTAATTTAAAGAAAATGCATTCTTGTCATACTTTCAGGAGAGTAATTATTTTTTTTTTCTATATTTGAAATTATCATTAATTTAATGTTTGATGTTTGCTAGTATACCTTAAATTATTTTACTCAAAACTAAAGCTCCGAAATGTCAGAAATTTTTAACAACTCAATTTACTCTTAGTTTGTTAACAGGATGTAAACAAGTTATGTAATGATGAATACCGATTAAAAAGTTGTCAAAATAGGGACATGTTTTTGCAAGAATTCATCATAGTATAATGTATTTATCCAATATATTGTATTTATCCAATATATTGTATTTATCCAATATATTGTATTTATCCAATTTTAGAAATAACTAAATATTGTAGGAAGAAAAACATTGTCCTATGATAAAGTTTGTAACTGTTTGAGTTCATTACAATTAGTTGTTATGAAATCAATTACATTTCTCTTCAACTGTATTTTCATTATTAGAATTTTTTTCCTTGTTTATTTTTTACCTAGAGCATTTTAAAGTACTGATTTATACGGAAAAAAATAGATTTAAAATGTGGTGTACGTAAAAACGAAAGTTACCATAGCCGCGGCGAGAACACTGGCGCCATCTATCGGCTTCCTCTATTTCTGAAGTATAATATTGACGCCGATAACAACACTATATACTTCTAGGCACTGTACCCAGGGAGATAGAACAGAAAAAATACATGTTACGTTGATTAGCTTTAGTATGTACATTTTTATTTAACCACTCTTCTCTTTAAAAAAAAATACATAATATGACGATGTATTTCATATTTTTAGATATCTTTTAAAGTTTTAACCTTAAAAACAAACAGCAACAACAACAAAAAACTGTAAGCTGGCAACGCTATTATTACTTTTGAAAAATTCAGTTTGAGAATATGGCAACATTCTTCTTATTATGTAAACAAATGCTGAGTTAATCCCGCCAGAGTAGAAAATACTTGTACTATGAATTATGATAAGCAAAATTTTTCTATTGCAATATTAAAAGTTTTTAATACTCTGCTTTTAAGACATGTCTCAGTCCACGGCAAGTATTTTAACACATCTTTGAACATAAATGAGTAACACGCGCAGTCTAAAGTCTGAACAGATTAACGCATTTCGGCGTTCATACAAATATCTTATTGGGTTTTTAAATGAATATTGTAAAACGTATTAGTTAATCGAATAAATTATTCCTTATACTGTAATCAACTTCTACTTAGTTTCTTATATATTTAGTGTTTCATTTTCATTCTATTTCCTTATCATGTAAAACTCTTGACTTAACATTTGTATGCCTTGAAGCAGAGTGAGCATGGTTTGAACCATTTGAATTAAACGATGGTTTTATTCAACTATTTTTTTTTATATTTTTGTGTTATAGTGGCCCCAAGGAGGAATCGCCAAGCGAGCAAGATATATCGCCAAATTATAAAGCAGGGATCTGTTTTGGAAAAAACTGGGTCCTTTAAAGGACCCTTCACATTTTTTTAAATTTCAAAACAGGACCCTTCACAAAACTATTTTCTCTAAAACAGGACACTTCACAAAATTCTTTATCTTAAAAATAGGTTTTTCACAAAATTTTTCCATCTGTAAACTGAACATTTCACAAATTAATCATTTAAAAGTAAAATCTGACCTGTCACTTTTACACATATAAAGAAAATATATGTATTTTACATCCATATATCTTCTTAAAAATGTATCAACAAGAACCTGAATATAACGATCATTTCAAATTCACTAAATTATGACTAGATTTTTCACAAATATAAAAAGCTGTTCACAATTTCACAAAAACAGGACTCTGGGAAAAAAGTCTGGACAGACCCCTGTAAAGCACATATGACAGATAATATATGGTGTATGTAACATTTCGTGACGCGCATGGCCCAGTTATAGTCATATATGACCTATATACGAGTATATAAGACATGTATATAAGATGCATATACGATATAAATAATATGTATATCTAATGACGTATATATGGCACATTGGGTAGATGTGTTAGTAATGGACACCCTTAAGGAATTTCTTTTAAAATTATTTGTTAGTTATTTGTTATATTTATTGTATTCCACTTTTAAAAATATTATATTAATCTACCAACAATATTTAATCATGCCCATAGTCACATTTTCCAATGTGAATCAAAGTTTAATTGTAAATAACAGAATTAAATCAAAACATCCTAAATTTCAGTAATGGACACCCTCTGTTCCAGTAATTGGACATGGGACATTCTCTGTTCCAGTAATGGACACCCTCACAAAAAAGTAACAGATACTAATTGTTATAATGATTGTATTATTAACCAGAATTTAATAAAAGCATACTAATGAAATAAAATAGTCAAAAATTTTCAAGATGGCGGAAAAACATGGTTTTTAAATATTTATACACCTTCTAGCAGAATTATTATAATTAACCTGGCGTTGCTCGGGCCTGAGATAATTACAATCTCAGAGAAAGGCGTTAATCCCCTCCCTCCCCATACCCGCAAATATAACGAATAATTTGTTCAAGAAAACCACCATCACCTACATTAACGCAATCATTAAAAAAATAATTACATTTTTCTGATAATTAGAACATAACGAAGACGCTACGCTAAAATAGCTGGCAGATGAGACCCCTTCCCGACCTCAATTTCAAATCTATATCTTAATTAGTTACCTAAATTTTTGTTCATTAGTAAAAATTGGCAATTATTTCCTTTCATTTCCACAAACTAAATGGAGGGATCGGCCAGAGAAACAGATATCTTTGTAGTTCAGTTTTTAATGAAAGCAGATCCCTTTGTTTTTAAATATTTATAAGCATATGTTTATTAAACCATCTTTTTGTGCCATCTTAAAAACTTAAGTACGATGATAAAGCAACATTAAAGAATCATTCATCATTTTAGATATTTTAGCATGTAATGAAAATACATAAACATATTTAACAACCCTAAAAGGCTTTTTCATGATTAATAATTGTTATTTTCATGGGGCTCTCCCTCCCTAAACCCCATGTTTTCTAAATAATTGTAAACAAATTGATAAACAAAAGAAAAAACTTGTGGGAATCTCAGAAAAGATACATCTCATATAAATGGCACTTAAAATCATGAAAGAGAGAAGAGGTCCGTATCAAAATGTAAACAATTTTACAATTTATTTAAATTTGTTATTTAATATTTCCAAAGGCAGGGATAAAAAGGTAGAAATCTCATCTATAACTGCCATTACAATTTATATATGCAAAAATAGAGAAATATCTATATAAAATACAGCAAAAATATATTTGCATAACATCTATTCTACAGAATAATATTGTTTAACCCTTTCGCTACTAAACTGCCCAAAATGCCCTGCCAAGCAAACTACTGCAAGACCGCTTAAATGTCTAAAAAAGAGGTATTTTATTTTCTTCCCTTCAGAAAAATCCAACTATTGTCCCATTGTAGGGGATTATTGCAATCCACAGGTGGGCAGCTTTTTTTAATAGTGATCTTAAGGAGATTCCATTTTCGAATATAAATGCCTTCTTATTGTTTTGCTGAAAAAAGACAGACAGAAGAAAGCGGGAGAAAAATTCTCCCATCATATTTCAACATTCAGAATCAATTATTTAGAATGCTATCCAGTTTTTAGACTTCAGTATTCAAAGTGTTAAACAAATAAAGATAAATTATAAATTTTTCTGAAAAAAATATGCAAAATTATTACTTATCCACTAGTTGAATTCAAGTAGTAAAAAAAAACAAAACACCCAACATCAAAATATTTATTGCCAGAAAATTTTTATCCAAGTTTCCTGGCACAGAATATGGGTCTTTTCCCAAAGCATCGATTGCTAATGTTGAAAAAGTAGTATTTTCTTCTTTCAGACTTTTACAGTAAAAATTGCAAAGCAGGCTTGGCATAAAAAAGCTTTTAAACTTTTATTTTTGCTTAATTAAGTGCATAATCAGTTTTTATGGTTTGTAAACTGATAAATTAAAATAAACAAATGAGTGACAACTGACAACTACTAGGAAGGTTAGGGCAGGGGCGAGGAAATACATTATTTTACTCGCCACTGGCGAGTGGATTTTGTGATGGGACGAGTGAATTTGAAAAACTGCAAGCTATAAAAGATATGCTAAAAACTGTATTTTTTTTTACTAATTAGCTGTATAACTTTCTAAATTACTGTGATGTAAACAATGTACTACTTTCTATCCTATAATAAACCTTCCCCTGTTGTATATATTTTAAAATTTTATAGAAAAAAATATGAAAATGCATTGTAGTAATTAACTATTTTTGCAGTCGTGTACATTTTGTCCGAATGATTTTCAACTGCACGTTGCATCTTGCTGGCTGGTAAAATAAATCATTGGCTGGTAAAATTTTCTGAAAATTCCTCACCCCTGGGTTAGAGAGTTTTTTCAGAAAAATATAGATTTTATGTAGCTTTCTGTTAAGGGTGTGCCTTTTTAGAATATTGGGAAGCCATTCCTTGGGAGGGATTGCAGGCTTTTTAATATGCCATTGTGCTGTTAGCGGGCAGGTGAAATAATAATGCGGAGCCAACGCTTCTGCCTCACACTCACAAAGGAATGTGTCTGCACATTTAAATTTGATTGATTTAGTTGGTTTTCACATATCATTAGTTTTTTTCAGGAAATCATTTATGAAAGATTTTTTTAATAAAATTTATAATTATATTTATTAATTCAAGCAGATGTTTTGTATTTCTACATCAAAATAAAACAAATCTTTGGTTTTATTTGTCTGTTGACTGATGCTGAAAGGTGATTTTATGCATCTTACTTTAAGAATTATAATTATAATAGTTATTTAGAGCCCTTAAATGAGTAGAAAGTGTTAATGCATATTATAAAGATCACAGCATTAACGAATTTAGGCTTTTGAGATTCCTATATAGCTACATAAACAAATCTGCTGATATTATTTTCTCCTTTTTTCATGGAAGTGAAGACACATTATAACATCACAGTATTAACAAATTTGGCTTAGATGCTTTACACTCACGCTAAAAAAAAAAAAAAAATGGTTAAAAAAAAGAAAAAAGTCGCCAAATTTAGGGGATTTTTTCCTTTAATGGCAACCTAGCCATTGTATTAAGTTATTCGTTTGGCACAGTCTTGGAAATCGCGCCAACCAAACAGTCGCCAATCTTTTGTTTACATTTTAGCGTGAGTGTAACACATCTGTTCCACAAATTTTATGTTTTCAGATTACTATATAGTGAAATAAATGAAACACCCATGTTTTAGTTATTCATATTTATTTTTTTGGAAGTGAAATGCTCTCATACACGTTGCAATGATTATGTTTTAATGAATTTTATGTTTCTGAGATTCCTATATATCAAAATAAATTATTCCACATATTTTTTTAATTTAATTTTATGGAAGCGAACACACGCTTAGTGATTATGGCTTTAAAGGTCTTCCTACTTTTTAAGATTCTTCTATAGTGAAGTAGCTGAATCCAGTGATGATTTTTATTTTATTCTTTGTTTAAATGAGTTCAAGCATTTCATACAAGTATTATAGTGATTGCGGCTTTAAATAATTTAATATTTTTAGAGATTTCTATTAGGGATGCACCTAATAGGGATTTTGTAATTTTTTTCCGAATAGGGAACTCTATCAGAAGTTGAAGAATTAAAATTGGGATGCATTTCACAATAATGTTTATTTGTGTTAATAGATGACATTCTTAATCAATTATTCTCAGTTTTCTTTTCCTTGATAATGACTGTGGTTACTGTTGAAACATATTTGTTCTCTAACGAATTTTTTAGCATATTAAAGTTTGTAGTAATACAGAATGATTTTATGTATCATTAAACATATTGGTTTATCTAATTTATGTTTTATATGTATATACTAGGGGGCTCTGCCCCCTGCTCGCTGCGCTCACCAACCCCCGTTCTGCTTTAAGACTGTAAGAATTTTCTCGAATTAATGACCTAGCTAGATTGATTTCTTGTGCTCGAATTAGTATAGTCATCAATTTTTGTGAAAATTGTTAGAGCCGTTTTCGATATATAGCAGCATTCTTAGTGCTGAGTTTGTTTCAATAGATCAAAATGACCTTTCCCAAATTCGAAACCTAGCTAGATGGATTTCTCGTGCTCAAATTAGAATAGGCAACACGTTTCGTGTAAATCGTTTGAGTATTTTTCCATTTATAACAAAAAACATTTTCAGCGCTGAGTTTGTTTTACCCTGTAAAAACGAATTTTTTTGTATTCGGAACCTAGCTATATCTTTTTCTCGTGCTCGATTTAGTTTAGGGGCAAGTCTCGTGAAAATCTTCCCAGTCGTTTACGATATCATTCATAATCGGGAAAATCCCTTGCTTGTTTAATATATATGAATAATCGGGAAAATCCCTTGCTCGTTTAATATATATAAATTTGGCGACAGTAATTTGGTCGACAGGATAACTAACTAGTACCAATTGTATATATAGTGTTACGAATATTGTAAATAGTTAGTGTTTGTGCTTAAAAATAATGTAAATAGTTTAATTAAGCTCTATTCATAAGCTAATATTAATTTTTGTTGCATTGCATTGCAATATCTCAATAGTTGATTTTTTGCAAGCAATTAAACGCTATTGGATTTCAATGGGAGTCTATGGAAATTTGGCAAAATACTGGAAATAGCGCCAAGTTGGCGCCACTTTTGGCAGCTAATTTTGGCCGCCAAACTTGGTGACAGACCTGGGTCCCTTCCCCTTGGTAACCCCCCTAATAGCACCCATCCTATCTAAATTCTCTACTTTCATGTTAATTCCCCCTAAGAAAAGTCAGAAAGCTCTAACCAATCAGATACGTTTCGCGGTATCTATGCAGATTTTCATTGGTCCATTTCCAAACCATTACTTTTTTTGATATATAGAAGGATATATATATAATTTTTGGATATATTTCTTTGTATTTTATTATAATTATTGGTTCTGTTGTTTATTTATGTGATTTGATGGTTATTATTAACAAAAGTTTTATTATATATATATAATTTACTATATATTTATTTTTGATTATTCAAACAGAAAGTGCAGCTTCCATACTTCAAAAAGCATTTGACAGCTCCAAAAATATCTCGATTTAAACTTCAAGATGAGTTTGCTGGTAGAGGTTGGAATTCTTGTTCTTCTCCATTTCAAATCAAATCAGGTAATTAAAAAAATTTATTTATTAAAGCTATGTCTCTTACATTAATTTGAGATCATTTGTACTTCTTGAAGGACTTGTCAGATTCTGAACTGTGATGAGTTGTACTGAAATATGCTAATACACTTTATTTTAAGGTAATCCCAAACATATACACTACAAAGTCAAATTTTCCTGGAATGCAATTTAAAAATTTACATACAAAATAAAAATTGTCATCAAATCCTTCAATGTAGTGAGATTTCAACTGTTCAAAACACTTCTGGGAGACTTCTAGAATGCTTCCTAAAGTTGTTTCCTTCTTCAAAAATTATTTTCATAATGTTGAAACACATATACTTTATTTAATCTTATTTATTCATTTAGTACAGTGTTATATAGGTTCATATTATAAATAGACATTTCTCTTTTTACTCTAAGTTTTCCTATAAGAAAAATTAATATTCTAAAAATAACTCGCATATTTTTCGCTCCCGCTATTTTTAGTGCAAAAAATGTGGCCAAAAATAAATAAAAAAAATTAAAAATTATGAAAATAAATACAAGTCTATGTTATAAGTACTATGAATTTCTTGCCGCAGTATTATATACAGCCGTTATACCAGTTTCATGTGAGATGGTTTTCTCATATGAACTTTACTTACAAGAATTATTATTTAATAATATAACTGTTTATATTATTAGTTAATAATCAGGGATCTGTTTAGGAAAAAATTTGGTCCTTTAAAGGACTCTTCACAAAATTTTCATTTAAAAAAAGGACCCTTCACAAAATTATTTTCCCTAAAACAGGACCCTTCACAAAATTCTTTATCTTAAAAATAGGTTTTTCACAAAATTTTTCCATCTGTAAACCAAACATTTCACAAATTAATCATTTAAAAGTAAAATCTGACCTGTCACTTTTACATATATAAAGAAAATATGTGTATTTTATATCCATATATCTTCTTAAAAATGCATAAACAAGAACCTGAATATAACGACCATTTCAAATTCACAAAATTATGATTAGATTTTTCACAAATATAAAAAGCTGTTCACAAAAACAGGACCCTGTGAAATAAGTCCTGATAATATATATGGACCTGATTTTACAAACTTTGACCCTGATAGAAGTGTCTGATATTGGTTATTGGTATTCCAAAACTAAAGCTGTTGTTCATAATAATAATGGCCATAAATGTCATCTATGAAGCCCAGTAATTTTTAATAACTTTTAGTGTAATTCGATTCCTACTATTAGTTCACACCCTCTATATATTTATATATCTTGTTCAAATTTTCAACCGTTAATAAAATACTTCTTATTCATCCACTCAAGTTCAAATACATTTTCTTAAACTTGCAGTGGATGACACTTGATGTTAATACAGTTTTTTCAAATATTAAATTAATTAATTTTAGTTTTATGTTTATATAAAAATCGGTGCTTTCTTGTTATAGGAGCTTCCGAGGTTTAATCGTCAGGCGACCGAGATACTTATTTTATTACAGAAATTAATCTGCAAACGATATGATTCATTTCACGGAATTAAAAATCATCAAGATCTGAATATTTATATAACTAGCTATAGTACGAACGCACCTCATTTGTCACGTTTGACGTACAATTTCCAACTTATGTTTTTAATTAAATTAAATTAATTAATTAAATTAATTTTAGCTTTATATTTTCAATCGTTAATAAAATACTTTTTATTCATCCACTCAAGTTCAAATACATTATTTTAAACTTGTAGTGGATGACACTTGATGTTAATACAGTTTTTTCAAATATTAATTCATTAATTAAATTTAATTTCTCTTTTGCCACTTAATAGTGTGATTCTGCCATATGTATATACACATTTATATTAATTGTAATTATTTAATAAAAAGTAACTAAAATAAAAATTTTCTTTGTTGTCCTAAGTAGGAATTGACTTTTTTTATATTACTTGTTTTTTGTTAATACTTGTTTTTTGTGCCTTCTAAGTTCTCCACCCTGTCTTCAAATATTACAAGAGATTTTTCAATCTCTGCAATAGAAGATAAGAAATTATATTGTAATTTTTTTTATTTATTGCAGGTGAGGGTGAATTTGATATCATTGCTTCTCCTACTAAATATCCACATTTCATGAAATCCAGTGATAATGAAAACTATTCAAAGAAAAAGCCTATGTTATTAGAGATTAGCAACATTGAATCTGTGTTTTTACAGAATAAACAAAAATCTTCAAAAGTAAACGATGATAGAAAACTGTCAGAAACTTTTTATGATTTTGCATCTAAATTCACAAAGCAAGAAAAACTGAATATCATTCGTCACCGTAAGAGAGCCCAAAACTTCCACAAATCATCTCAGAATAAAAAACACTGTAATGAATTTTCAAAGAATTCAAATGATAATTATATTTTTTCCAACAACAGTTTAATCAAAGAAAACTCTCCTAAGAAATGTTCTTCTAGTGTTGTAAATATAAACAAAAATATACTTGATTCTTTAGTTCATATCGAGTCAAATGATCCATCTAATGTGGAAAGTACTCATTTAAAAAAAATAACTAAAGGAAAATTTAACAAACTTGACTCAATTCTTGAAGTGCCAAATATACCTTTACCTACCTTTCATCTTAAAAATAATCAGAATGAAGTTTCGAGGACTGAGCTTAATAAAAACAACAAGAATCTGGATTCTGATTCATGCAATGAAAATCTTAATTCCTTTTTTCATTCTAAAGATTCTTATTTAAAACCTCATACTGTTACTAATCTGATTTCAGATTGCAGTTCTTTTGAAAAAAGCCATTGCAATGAAAAAGAGGATTTAAATAAATCAAAAATCTTCCCAAGTATTTTGAAAAATAATTCTATAAATGAAGTATCGACTTCTACAATTTCTGATTCACCAATTTGTATTCAGGATGACACTAGTCTTGAATCTCTAGCTTCCTCAATAGGGCCATGTTCACCTGTACTTTTCCAGTCGTGTAATGGGAGTAAAAATGAAAAATTAGTAAGTGATTCTGTGATTATGAAAGTGACTATGATTTCCGATTCACCAGTATGCATTCATGACAAAAGTAGCCCAGAATCTTCTGTTTCTCCTACAGTGCCATGTTCCCCTGTACATTTACAACGACGTGATGTAGATAAAAATAAGAAAAACACTGGTGTACAGAAGAAAAATCAACTGCATTGTGAATCGTTAAGACTGCAAGATCTTCAAAAATCATTTGATATTAAAAAACACGAAACATCTTTGATGTCTGCTGATCCTTTAGTTAATTTAATTTCTGATTGTAGTCCCATTAAAGAAAAAAGTAATATGCAAGATATTTCTTTGAACATAACAAGTAAATTTAAAATTTTGTCTGAGTCATTTATTAGCAGTTCTAGAACAGATGTAAATAATGATCGTAGAGATGAATCGATTCAAAATGACTTTAGTCCAGTTAATGTTGAACCTAGAAAAGTTTTACCTATACCTAAATTTATCCCTTCCTTTAGAGATGACTCTATTAGCTGTTTGAATGAAGTTTCTGAGGCAAAAAATACGTCTGTCAATGTAAGTTTTGTCCTTGTTTAGTTTTCTTTCTGTTCTAGATTTTGTTTCTGTTTTTTTAATTTATCCTTGCTATTCTCAATCTATTTCAGTTTCTCGTACAGTCAGTCAAAGAAAAACAAAACACCTCTTGTTTAGCAATTACGTCTCCTTTAGATCTGTAAAATAAATTTAGGGGAGCATCTTCATATTATAACCGGAAAAAGGTTTAAAATGTTCAATTCTGACACCTTATTTTGACATCAGAAGATGAATCTTGACCTTCAAATTAGCCAAAGTGTAGCTTTTCACAAAGTTCCTACAAATATTTCTGAGACATTTGATAGTTAAAATTCACCTAAAATGAAAGTACTTGAAAATAAATGAAAATTAAAGCGTAGTTAGAAAATATGCAACAGAAATTATTTTGCATCTGTAATTTTCAAATTATTGTTTGCTACGAATTAAACCCTTCACGATAAGCGTCCTTTACAGAATTTTTAATCTTTTACCACCGGTTTTTCAAAACAGCAATTTTCGCCTAAGTGAATCGCCGAAATGCTGTCATTAAATAAGGCAAAGCTTACAATAAAAAGTAACTGGTAGGAATAATCGAGGATTCTGAGCATCTTATGCGTCACTTATACGTGTTGCTCGTCCCCAAGGGGTTAAAAAACATCAGATATTAATGCTGATTTGCGAAGTATTGCCTGTTATGAATCAAAAACATTTGCCATCATTATCCCTGGAGACTAAGATGGATTTTAATAATTACATGGTTTCTCAAACTGTAGTGCTGATATTTTTTTTGAAGCATAACTTAAAAATTACTTTGCAAAATAAGCTGAAATTGTGTTATTAGAAGTTTTTAGAAATCGATTTCTGTTAAAATATAAGTTACAATAAATTACTTTTTGATTATTGACCTAATAATTAATGTTTTTTACATAACAATTTAAAAAACAAACAGTTATGTTTTGGATACCTAGTTCTGACATTACAGAAAAAAATCGGCATGACAAAAATAAATATTATTGTAGATGCGAATGAAAGTATTAAAAATGAATTTCCGATTAGAAGTTCAAAACTTTACATCTATATAATGTCTCAAGTTCTTCACTGATGACTTCAAATTTGATGTAAATTCTAAATATAATGTCAAATCTAGATATTAGCATTGAAATTTAAGTTTATTTCTATTTCAGTATTGAGATGGCCTTCTAGCTTTCTTTATCCATACAGAATTATTGAAGGTATTCCCATCAAATGATATTTTTTTACATCTCTCTGTGACAAGTTTTTCTTTGACCAACTGTACTTAATATCTCAAATTCTTTCTGTAACTGTTTACTCTCTAAGACTTAGGTGGGATATAGGATTGTCAGATTATATGTTTTCTCCAGAAATTATACTTTTTCAGAATTATCATACATTTATATATGATAATACATAAATGTATACAACACAATATGTTGTATAAAATATTTTTCCTTTTTTAACTTTTGATAATTTCCAGAATTTTTCTTGGTTTACTTGAAAAAATTTTACTTTTTGATCTACTTTCAGCTACAAAAAGTTAATACATGCATGCAAATGAAACAGAAAGAAAAAGAATAGTTTCTGTTTAGGACAACAAAAATTTTAAATACTAACTTTTATTTTACTGTCTCATTATTATCTAAAATTGACATTATTATAAACTAAAAGTAGCTGCATTATAAATTTTTTTAATTTACTATATCTTATATTGCTAGATTAAAAAAAAAGTAATAGGGCAGCTGGAAGAGAATTCAGCGTGAATGAAATACTTATTTATTTGCTATCAGCTCAAAAAGAGATGTATGCTAAACAAAGCAATTAAAAGTGTATGAACATTTTGTATTTTGTTTGTTTTATTATCTTGCTTTGTTTTTAAATACAAACATTTCTTTTTGTAGGGTGGCAAATACTAAAATTTTTAAGACCATTACTAAATTTTAGGATATTTTGATTGCTACAATTATTGATTCATAATGGGAAATGTAACTGCAAATTAGATAAACAGTGTCGGTAGAATAATGTAATACAAATACAATAGGAAAATAATAATCATGAATTGCTTTCAGGAAATATTTCTTGAAGAAGGCATTATTGGGACATTTAAAATATTGTATTAATGTACATAATGTAAGATATGGAAAATGACGGTAGTTCGATAAAACTAAAATAAACTAGTGTCAATAAAAATCTTTATTTTCATTGAGAGATAAATCTGGCAATCCTAGTGGCATATGTATACTTAACCTATAGCTTTAGATTTGATTATATTAAGTCTGCTATACAAATTCTAAATATTTAGATTTTTTTTTTTTTATTAATCTTTTTTTTTTTTTTTAAATCAGAAAGATAATTTATTTTGTTAATATTTTATATACTAAAATAGTAATAGTATAATAAAAAAATTATTAATTATTAACACATAATTTTTTTTTCACTTTTCTTTTAGTATTATTATGTTTTATTTACATCTTTTTTTAAAATGCTGGGATAAAAGTATTTTGCATTATTTTTCTTGTAAATTGGTTTTGTAGTAAAAATACATTTGTTTTAAGTAAAATTTTTGTAAAATATATAAAATTTCAATAAAATAAATTAACTATTCTTATATTTTATTTTATAATGAAACACAACATGAAAATAATTATTATATTCAATGGGAAGAGAAAAGGCAATAATTTTTTTGGCTCCAAATTTTAATTAGTTGGTGCTTAGGGGTTAAATAATAATTTCAAAACTGTACTTTGTATTCTTATATTGTTTTTTACTTGCTTTTTCTGTTTTAGAACAAAACTTTCATGAAAACAATCCAGTCCAGTTTTCAAGAGAAATCATCCACAGGTGATAAAGGCAGCAACTGGGTACAGAATTTGAACTGGGATCAGTTTTCACAATCTAAAGGAGCAGAATATGAAAATAATGATCAAATTGGGAAAAAGATTTTAAAAAGTATAATTCAGTAAGTAAGGCTAGCTGCTTTTTCTAATTATTATTTTTTTTTATTTTCAAATTAAAACAAAAATAAAAAATAATTTTTCAGAATAATTCTTTTTGTGTCTGATATTTTAATTTGTATTAATTAAGATTATTCTTTTAAGAAGTGATGTATGTTAGTTTATAAATGATTATTATGTATTATTATTGTAAGTATTAAGAATAAATATTATGAAATCAGTATGCTATTTCCATTGACAATAAATATGATACAATATATACATTGAAATTTCATTTCTTTAATGCCTCAGTTGTCAAACAATTCGGTTCTCGAACAGAAATTCAAACAAAATTGGATTTGGTTCTCAAATAGTAAGAGTGTCAGTGCTAACTTGTAAGAAGAAAAAAAAAGAATGAATAAACATAACAAGAGCGATCAAATTGCTTTTTTGTTTTGTTTTGTTTTGTTAGACACAAATCGTACATATGTGCAGTGATCACAGCATTAACCCCTTAACTGTTGGGCTTTTTCGACACCATTAATTAAAAATAGGAACGATACACCACTTTTTCCGTATTGAAATATTTGTTTTATATAATCGAAGAATGTCTTCCAATTAATAAAGCGAAGATTGCAATTAAAAATAAATAGTGTCCAAAAGCTTTTAGTAACAAAACAAGCAAACTCTTGCCCAAACTGGGTCCGGGCAAGAAGAGTTTGAAAATCCATGTAATGAAATCCATGGATTTTGAGATTCAGGGACACTCCCCCACCTACCAAAGCATCAAAATGTCCCCCATGGAATATTTAGAATTACATACACTGTTAAAAATTTGCAGCAAACTGTCCAGTCATTTGACCGTTTTTATAGAAAACGGTTACATAACCGCCATTTAATTATATTCTGAGCATATTATAGCCCATATTATAGTCATAATAGAGTTAAATTATGGTAAGTAACAATTTTCTATAAAAACGGTAAAATGACTGGACAGTTTGCTGCAAATTTTTAATAGTGTACTTATTAATGGTGTGCAAGTCCATTTTTCTCCAAAACTCCACACTGCCCCCCTCCCCCCTGTATTCATGCCCTGTATTTCATTCAAATTTCAATTCAAAGATATATTTTAATTGGAAAAGAGACGCTTAATTCGACGCAGTAAACCGTTAGTTAATAGGATTATCATTTTTAGAGTTATTATAAGGATGTTTCTCTTATGCAATTCAGTAATAGAGCATTTAAAGTTTATGATGTCATCAAGCCATGATTTTATACGAACTGCAATGAATTTTATAAATAGTTTACACATGTTTTATTTTCATATTTTATATTATGCATGTCCATGATGGGTAAGTATTACGGTGGCTCCCAATGACTACTTTTTTTATATACAGTAAAATCTCGTTGAAACGGATTTCTGGAGACCACTGATTAAATTCGTTATACTGAAAAATTCGTTAATGTAAAATTCCAGTATGGCATTTTAAAAAAAAGGAAATTTGCAATAAAAATATATATTATATATTACTACATTTATATTGAATTTCGGTTAATATACAGACATGTCAGTAAATAATAAATATACAGTACATTACTGCTGTGAACTTACTAGTTAGAAATAAGATAACTATTAAGTTCATTAAGTTTCAATATTTTAATCATAAATGTTATAAAGGAAACATACCATCTTACATGTCTGGCAGATTAAAAAACGTCACTGACATTTGCTGTTAATGTAACTTTATTTCTTGACAAAAAAAAAAAATCAGAATTTTTTCTTTACAAATTGAGCTGACAAATTTTTCAAAACAAATTGTATAAAATGCTTTTGTAACATTATTTTGGTGGCATAATTACTTTTTAAGAGATTCAATGTTCTATAGACCCCCTTTTGATAGTACAACACAATCTTTAGTACTAGATGGATAGTCATCATCAGCTTCATTTTCACTGTCACCTGCCTCCCTTCAAATTCTAGTTTTACTTACCCATCATACGTAGTATAGGGTAAATCTTGTAATCGTTTTGAAAATCGCAAAAAAATTTTTTGACGGATTTACACGTTTCAGACACTGGAGATTCTGAAAAATATATTTTTAGAAAAAAAATTTTGCCGTCCGTCTGTGTGTCTGTAAACGCTCTATCTCCCGAAAAAATTGAGATAGAGACTTGTAATTTGGAATGTACTTAGTATGTAATAATGGGAAGAAGCCTATTGAATTTCAATAACCTCGATTAACCGGAACTATTTTTTTCGGACTCTCGAAGTAATTGTTCTGATAAAAGGTATATAAAAATTTTCGAAATTGTTTATTTTAAGAAATGAAAATAAAAGACAATAAAAAAACATAAATTTTGCATAAAGCATGAAGTCGATCGGATAATGATGCTCAGAGATATATGGAATCCTATTTTCCACACGCTTCGATTTTTCATGACCCTGTATTTCATCCAAATTTCACTTCAAAGATATATTTTAATTGGAAATTTGACGCTTCATCAGATGCAATAAACCGCTAGTTAATAGGATTATTATTTTTGGAGTTATAAGGATGTTTCTTTCAAGCAATTCAGTAATCGAACCTTTAAAGTTTGTGACGTCATCAAACCACGATTTTATTTGAATTGCAATGCATTTTATAAGTAGTTTACACATTTTTATTTTAATGTTTTACATTATGCATATCCATGATGGGTAAGTATTACGGTGGCCCCCAGCGACTAGTTTCAATAGTGATATTTTTTTTCTTGCCAATTCAACATTCGTAAAACTGATATGACTATTCTTTTTCAGCCTTTAATAAATTCATTAATATAAAGTAAATTAAAGTGAATTTTTTTTTTTTTTTTAATATGAAAGCATAGGACGTTTTTTAAAAATCCAAAAAAATAGTCGTTGAACTGAAAAATTGTTTAAAGTGACATTTATTGTAACGAAATTCTACTGTACTCTATAATAATCTCCAAAACATGTGTTTCCAAGCAAAATTTATAAAAACATCAGATATCTATATTAGATATGTCTCATAAGGGAAGTTTGCATTTTCATAAGTATTTTGTTACATGAGATTTTATCCAACTTTTCAACAAATGCTGATGTTTCGTTGTTGACAGATATGTCAGTATTTTATTGTGATAGGATAAAATTTCCTATACAACAAGAAGCTTATTGTAATAAAATACAGTTTAAAACACGCTTGTTATACTAGAAATTGGAAATAGTACATTGTAAAATGTACTTGTAAATTGCATTGTAAAATTCTAAACACAAATTCATTGAGACAACGGGATATGACGCAGAGACTCTGAAGTACATTTTTATTCTGAGGAATTCAAACAATAAGCCGTTCAAGAGCATAATTGTATGGAATTGTGTTTAATATAACAGTTCTTAAAAATGAGATTTTCTGAATCTTTGGAAAATCTTATGTGCTTAGACATATGCATATAAATCAAACGTTATTAAATTGTGGATTACAGGATGTTAGATATTGTGTGAAATGAGATGAAAATTAAATTGTCTTGCAAAATTGATGTTGAGACCCTGAATCTGCAGATTTAACTAACATTCAGAATAACAAATGAAAGTAATTTAAGCAAAAATATACACAGTCCAAAGTATTTAATTTTTTTTAAAAATTTGATTCCACTCTTTTCATAGCATAGTAGAAATGAAGCCCAGTGCTGCTGAGTGCTGTAGAATGTTCTTCACCCAAGAATTTTTAAATATATAGAGACTAATGCATGAAAAAAAAAAAGGGTTTTCATTGAAGTGCTTTGATTTTGTTATATGATATATTTTATTACTCTTTATAAATATCACAAAGCTAAACATAATTCTGAACAAGTTGGAAATTGTATGTCAAACGTGACAAATGAGGTGCGTTCGAACTATAGCTAGTTATATAAATATTCAGATCTTGATGATTTTTAATTTTGTGAAATGAATTATATCGTCTGCAGATTCATTTCTGTCATAAAATAAGTATCTTGGTCGCTTGACGGTTAAACCTCGGAAGCTCCTATAACAAGAAAGCACCGAATTAAAAAAAGAATTCAAATTTCTTAAAAAAGTTTTTATTAATATCTTCTAAAGTTTTTATTCGATTTTAATAAAATTTGAAATGTCTCGACAAAATTCTGCAAAGATAATATATCTTAAATTTCAAACCATTCGATTGGGTAGTTTTTGCGTTGTTATATGTGGACGGACGGACCAGACGACAACAATAGGTGCTACATATTTATATAATTACGAACGCATCTAAGAAGGCACTCATCTGTTGCAAAGGAGCATTGACAAGCACAGGAGAGACATCTCAAGAACTGTGTCTAGGAAATGCTGGGATTGAAAAGGTTAAAGATCTGGAATAAAATATTTTCTGCACTGTTTTAAATTAAAAAAATCAGATCTTGTTTTTACAAAATATCCATTTGCTTTAATTTGTTTATGAATGAAATAAAAATTTTAATATAAAAGTGGCTTCTTTTGAAATATGCAACATTTTATTACTATTATTATTATTTAATTGTTGCAACTGTATAAGTCTTTTACTAATGTTACAAATAAATATTTGTTATTAAGTTTTTTGTTTATATTTTTAGTGGTGGCTTTGCAGAGCAGATGCTTAAATTACAAAGGAGAGAACGTTCTGATAGAGTTATTTGGGATCATAAGATGAATGAATTGAAAAAGAAAGGTGAAATTTTTAATAACTAAATATATTCAGTTTTAATAATTACAGTAAATGTATCATGAAGTGTTTGTTGTCATGAATTGCCTGTATAAGCAGAAAAATGCTTTAAATGGAATTTTTTTAAATCCCATTGGAAAAAATACAATACAATTATAAATAACTGATGGTGTTTTTTTTAAGACAGAAATTTATCTACAACCGAATATTTTCCTGGTCCCTTGCGACACTGTTTTAGTGGGTTTTACTATATTATTTTTAACAATTTATTATTTATTTTGAATTATTAAGTTTGTGTCAATATTGTAATTAATTTTTCTCATGAGCCATGCATATACATCATTTAGTCAAAAATATGTTAACACTTAAATGGGAAAACATTTATTGAACATATTTAAACATTCTGCGTGTCTTTCATCTAAAGTTAACTTATTATTCTTTACATATATCTGAGACAAAGATAATAGTTTTCCCATTTAAATGTTTACATAATTTTGACCAACCTGATCAGCTTTTGTAAGGAATGACTATCTTTTCATTTATTTTTTTATTAACAAGTTCACCTTTTTCCCCTTTCCTTTCTTTTTTGTTCAAAGTACTTTCTTAATTATACTGGATTGTAAAGCATTGCATTCTTAATCTGTGCTAGCTGTACAGGCTTAATCTGTGAAATTATCAGCTGACAGTTTTTTTTATTCTATCCCTACTAAAATCTTGCTTTTCGGTAACTTCTTTTATTATGACAAGTCTAGTTTACATTAGGTTAGTATTTAATTTACTAGCAAGTTATTTATTCATCACTAAACTACTTGTTTATTTTTAATGAGGAATTTTAAGAGCTGTTACTTGTCTGAAAAATTAGGTTAAATTACATTAAACAGCAACAAACTACAGGTTGCAACAGACTTTAAATTTGTCTGTTCATGCAATTTGAGATACCGAAACTTTTCAAGATGTTTGTATAATCTAAACCAGCTTTTAAAGCCGCACATTTTCTTATCTCGTATTTTGCATGCTGATTGTACCAACTTGCATGTATTAGTTAAGCATTATATTCATACATGCAATTTTAGTGAGAATTGAAATTTTATTTATTAAAAAAAAAAAATTATTCTACATTTATTGTTGCTTGTAATCTACAAGGCAGTATTTTCAAAACATGGGATCTGTCATCAATTTTTATATGAAACAATATTCTGGTGATAATTGTATACTTTATTATAATATAATATGTTGTGTTCTTCATTTTATACTACAAATAGAGTATTTAAATGAGTTGAGCCAAGAAAGATTCTCTCCCACACACTTCTAAAGGACAGAGTTTTTGAAAGGGGCGAATCAATACTCCGTTCTTACAACTACTGTATATTTTTCAGACTTTGATGCCTTCAAAATCATTTAATTCATGTTTCCAAATGAGAAAGTGTGTTTTATTAATTAATTGCAATGAAATTTTATTCTATCTTTTTGCAGCTGCTGCCAATTTGATTACTTTTACATTAGCATCAGTTTTACATTTTGGGCAAATTATCATTACAAAAAGTACAACCACTGATATTAATAATGAATATCTCAAAGAATTGTTGTGTAATGGAAATTTTCTTTCAAATAATGGATCAAGTACTGATGATAATCCATCACATGGCACATTGCCTCAGTCACAGACATTTATTGTACTTTTTAAAAGAGAAATGTTTACGAAGATGCACCTGAAACTTAATGACGAGTTTTCCCTGTATCCTCCTTGGTAAGTAGTTTATTTTATTTATTTATTTTTAACTGAACAACACATTAATTTATGATAATTTTCAGAATTTAAGAGAGCAGGAGCGAGGAAAAAAGAAAAAAAATATATATTGTCTCCAGCAGTGTTGACAATTCACTAACATAAAAACAAAAGGGCTTAATTTTTATGGGTTTGAAAAGTGGTAAAAAAGAATAAATCTTTTGTCAAAAGAGCTAAAAGTATGAATAAATGATTAAGCATTGGATGCATATGATAATGGCTGCAATAAGATGTATTTCTTTTTTCTGTATTTATTAAGAAACTGCATAGTTGTTAAGTTAGATTTTATTAATATTGCATTCCAGTAATTGAACCAAATTTGAGAAAGACAGTTCTGAATCATGTTTTTCTTTAAAGTAGTAGCTAATAATTAAGCAAATTGCAAAGTAGGAAATTTGTCCTAACAGAAGCATGTGATAATGCCAATAATCAGGTTTAATAATTCAAACATGAAACATGGCTCAAACACTGCAATTGAGTATTTTCTACTCACACATTCTGACATGTTGCGAAAAGCTAAAAATGAAAGAAGCTAAGTCATATACATTTGGTATAAATTATAATTTAAAAAGTGTTGGGAAAAATTTAATTAAATATTATTAAAAAGTGCTTAAAATATAGATTTAAAAAGGTCCAAAAAGCATGTCAGTGCCAAATAAAAATTCGTTTGTGCTAAATTAGTAGTTGAAAAAGGGATTAATTTATCCTGTGTCATAGTAAATTTGCAACATTGATTTTTTTTTTTTTTTTTTTTTAATGAAATAAATATGTTAAGCACTTAATTTTGTATATTAAAACCTAACTGTGTGTATGTCTGTATGTCACATTTACTTCTCTGAGAATATGTTGAATTGTGAACTGTTTGAATTAACTACCAAGATATTAATTTTTTCAAACATTTTTGTAATAAATTCAAATGGTGGTTATTGGGTTATAAGAATAAAATAAAATAAAATAAAGGGGGAGGGGGATAGGAAATAATGGGGATTATGATATCTTTGTTGTTTCTATTTTCTCATTAAAATCAAAAGAAAGACTTATTATTTGAATAAATGCTTTTTAAGAAATTCAAGGACATTAAAAAAGAAGTGCTTTTGTGGCTATAATTTTTAAAGTCAATAAATTAATTTATATAAAATTAATTAATTAAAAAAATATTTTTTTCATTTATTAAATTAATGTCATTTATAAATATAATTTTTTTATCATGCTGAATTTATAAAACTGAAATATTTTGCTGGAATTGCATCAAAGTTACTTCATTTTCTAATACTTTGCATTCCACATTTTGTTTCATTTCATTTTTATTTTGTTTATTCTTAACTACAGTGAAACTTCCATTTAACGAAGTCTCATCGTTACGTTTAAAAACTTCGTTATGAAGAAAATTCGTTAAATAGAAATCAACTTAAATTCATGAAATTTTTTCTTCAGAATTGACAAACAGGTATTGTATACAGAAGCATTTGATCCAGTTTCAATTATGAAGCCGTCTTTTTCAAACAGTTGTGTACGGTCTATGAAATCACGTCACATTCCCAAATTTTCGTCAGCTCTGATACACACGTTCTCAAACTAATGTTGTCATTACATTGTCTATTTTCTGTCTTTTTCGATCATGTACTTAAAGGTTTTTTATTATTCCTTAGACTAACGGCTGAAGTTTAGAAGTTGTATTGGCAGGAACAAAAATAATTTTGAAGTTCTTCGATTTGCATTTTGATGTACATTCTTGTGGATGTACAAAGCAATTGTCTATCAGCAATGGAAGATCATAATGATAACTGCCTGACTCTAATTGGTATTTTTTGCTTCAATGCATCTGACGCCATTGCGTCACTCTATCTTCTATATCATTGAATGTAAAAAAAGGATTTTGACTTCCTCCAACTGTCAGCGCTGGAGCCTTGGTGTGGTACAGTAATGATAACAAGTGTTTTTTCTTAGTGTGAAAAAAAATTGTTTTATTTAGCACCAAGCAGAATGGAAATTATTTAAATGTGTTCATTTCCATACAATCTGCTGAAATATATTCGCATATCCATTGCAACAGTAACCTGTTAGTTTGAATTCTGTACACGTACAAAAGTGGAATAAACTTCGTTATATAGAATATATTTTTCATAATGTGGAGATTAATTTATATGCTAATGGTGTTCAAAGTCAAAGTTCTGCAGAAAATTTCGTTAAATTGAAAATTTTGCAAAATAGGGACTTTGTTAAAGGGAAATTCCACTGTATATTCAAAAGTGTTCTTTTATTTGTATATGTAGATTTTTTATTTATTTATTAGATTGAAAACTTTTAATGTAATTAATGTTGGCCAAGTAATTTTGTTTCCTGTTATTACTTTGATCTACACCTTTTCTAAATGTGGAATAAAATTAGATTTTTGTTTCAAAATAATTTATTAAATCTCTGTTTTATTTTTATGAAGCATTTTAACACACCATAGTTATAGAATTAGTTTTTAATGCATCTTTCATATGAATTCAATGCATAAAATAAGTTTAAATATAGCAAAATATTTATTTATATACATTGTAGGCAGATTTTGTCTGTACCTTCTCTACCTTTTCCTATTATTCTGTGCACATATTTTGCTGAAGCTGTTGTTAAAGATGTGGAATCGATCCAAAAAGAGCCACCTAAAGAACCTTCCAAAGTTCAGTCTTTTCCAGGTAATAAAATTTTTATTTTTTATATATACTATGAATAAGTGTGGTTATTGAATTATGATTGAATGAGAGGGGTAGGGGTGTGGAGTTACGCATTAATTACTTTCAGTTTTGCATTTTTCTTCTATACCCTGTATTTGAAAGATATTTTTTGAAAATAAATATATAAATTTGTTGTATGATTTTTGTATTGAAATATGAATAAAATCATTTTAATCTGATTTTTATTTTCACTGACGTTTTCTCTGTTAATCATTCATAATGTTTCAGATGTTGGTTTGAAATATTTGTTGTAACAAATTTTAAATGTGTGCTTTTGTGTTTTTTAACCAAGCTTCGTTGAACCAGTTAAATATGTTTACACAGTCTCTATTAATTTTAATATTAAAATTGTTTAATATAATTATAATCGTAATATAAAATAAATTAATAATTTCTTCTCAGTATAGATTTTGATTAGTAGAAATCAATTAAAAAAAAAGGATAAATGTACTTTTTCTCAGTTTATCAAGTAGTAGATGTGACAAGATGCTGCTGTTAATCTTAATCACTGGGAGGGCCTGATTATAGAGTGCTTATTATATTAATATTTTTTAAATTGATTTTTCTTTTAATATTCTGTTAAAGATCAAAGTTTTTTTACTATAATACATTTTTTTAAATTAATTTATGAATCACATATACAAATAAACCAGTTCTTTGTATCTTTATAAAGTGCATATATATATATGTTTTTTGTCTGTTATAATAGCTTTTAAAATTTCACATAAACATTCCTAGTTCACCTAGTTAAGACTAAGGAATCGGAATACATATCCCTTAACCAGGTGCAAATGTTGCCATCATCAAATTTTTCACTTTGGTGAAGTCTCACCACACCACCCTTAAATACCACTGAGTTTCAGAAAAAAAAAAATTGTGATAATATGTTCAATAAATTGTTGTAAAACTAAATTATTACAAACAAGTTGTACTAATAGAAGAAATCAGTATAAAACATAAAAAAAGAGAATAAAATAGTTTTTCTGCTGACAGCATATTAAACAAAATCTTTCTGAAGCAAAAAATAGATGTATTAAAAAATTTCTAATATATAGAAACAATATATATTGAAAGCATCCATATTTATTTGTCGATATGTTTTGTGTTTTTGTTATGTTTAAGGTTGCATACTTGAAAATATATGGATATTTAGAAATAGTTTGTTCTATTGAAAAGATAAATTGAAATTATATTTGTAAGATATTAGTATCAAATCAGCAAAGACATGTTGTAGTATTATGCATTTAATCCTATATATTATTTCTCCTGTCAACATCCCTTTTTCTAAGAAAATACAAAACGCAGAACGACGAATGAGATAGCATATGAAAGGATTTTGAACAGGCTTCTGACATAGCACACTTAACATTTCATTAAAACATGTTTTTGATTAAAATTTGCTGATAATTAAAAATTAAATCGACATTGTTTTCATAAAAGAAATGAAAGGTTTTCCTCAAAATATTGTTGCCAAAAAAATAAAATACCACATTATATGATGCTCAGCAATTATTATAAAAACACCGCACGGGTTTTATATTTATGATTAAAAAGCGAAATTGAAATGTTTAGATTTATATTTCTATGTCCCATGTTTTCCCCGAAGCGGATGACATCATCCCCTAATGCAGTTAAAATAAGATTGTTAATTTTTTTTTCTCGCGCGTTCCATTAGCAATCTTGGATCAGTTTTTACTCTAACTTTGATGGAATAAATTAGAAGATATTCTGACTTGACTAACAACTAAATTTTGTTTGCAGATATTTTTATCCTTGCTTTTTCTTTAGAAGTTTAAACTTGCATCTAATAAATATTATATATTGATAAAAAATGGTACTTCTCTATTATCCTGTCGACCACTTTTCATAACAAACTATCGTCAAATAAATGGGAGAACGTTGCCATTGGAATATCAAAATAAATAAATAAATAAAATATAATAATTTAAGGACACAATTGTTATTTTAATTAATGAAATAACTAATAAATTAGTAAAACATAATGAAAAATACATGCAAATGTCGAATTAAAAACCACTTGATGACGTAACAAACACATGCTTCTGACATCAAGTAAATGGGACTGCATTTTTGGCGTTTAATCTTACAATTTGGCGATAGTTTTTTGTTATGAAAGTGGTCGACGGCATATTAGAGAGGTACCTAAAAAATATTAGATTTCAGTGCGAAATCCTCGCACGGGCCCTCTGGTATATATTATTTCAGTTGTCAACATCCCTTTTTCTACAAATTTACAAAACGCACAACAACGAATGAGGTAACATTCGAAAGGTTTTTGAAGTGGCTTCTGACATAATACACACACATTTCGTTAAAACATGTTTTTTGATTAAAAATTGCTGTTAACTAAAAATTAAATTGGCATTGTTTTCATTAATGAAATGGAAGGTTTTCCTCAAATTAGTGTTGACACAAAAATAAAATACCGCATTTTAACAATGATTATAAAAAATAGTACAAAAAGATAAAGTATGATTTCTCCGCACGGGTTTATTTTATATTTTTGGTTAAAAAGCAAACTTGAAATTAAAATGTTTAGAAAAAAAGAAAAAAAGACACCACCGATCGATCTAAGCAGTGGTATTTCACGTGTAGAATAAAATATAAGCTTTGTTATATTATAATAAATTGTATTTTAAATGTATAAACTTATTTTTCTTTGTTTCATATTTTTTAATAAGCAGATCACGCCATCTTCTAATGCAATTAAAATACGATTGTTAATTTTTTTTTCCTCAAGCATGCATTTTGCTATCTTTGATGGAATAAATGAGACGATATTTTGGCTTGACTAATGTTGTTGTTTTCAGATATTTTTATCCTTAATTTGTCTTTAGAAGTTTAAACCTTTATCTAAAAATATTACATATTGCTGAAAATTATTAGACTGCAGTGCGAAATTCTCGCACAGGTCCACTGGTTTCTCATTAAAATTGTATCTATTTTTAAAAGTGGGAAACTTATATTTTCTATTTTATAAAAACTATACAAAATACTTTCAATTAACAGTATACATAGAAATGATTATGGGTGGACAAGACAATAGCCAGGATTTTTTCCCCATGTGGATGGGGCAGCCTTATAGATTTTAAGGAAAGTATATAAATTATCTTTACTAACTTTTTTTTTCAAAGGGGGAGCGGGGGGAAAGGGAGAGACGAGTCCCTCCTGAATAGCCTTGCGGGTGGGGATACTGGAATGTTGGGAAGTAGCGATGACCATCACAAAAATTCATGCCTTACCGTTGATAATTAAGCATATTGGATTCCTGATAAGAGTGTGGTAATAAAGCATTTGTTATTAAAAATCCATGCAGAACATGATAAGAAATAGTTGCAATGTCAATCATAGAGACTGAAATAATGTTTGGCAATTTATCATTTGTGCCCAGTTAAGGGAATAATAACAAAATCAGATTTTAAAACATCTAATAATATTGAGTATTTTCCTAAATTGCTGCCTTTCATTTTATCATAAACATGATTATCTGACCTGTTTAGTTTAATTAATATTCAGATTTTTACTGTACTTTTTTGCTCCTACCATATTTACTTAGGTAATTTTCACACCCATGTATTTTACGTAACCATACTTCTAACCCTCTGGCTGTCCAGCAAAAGAGCTAAATTGTAATGTTGTTTTCTCTGTATTTTATTTTAAATGCTGAAAAAAGGTGATTATTCCTTTATTGTATAAAAAACTTAATTATATATGGTAGAAGATCCTTATAACGCAAACCTAAAAACATGAGGTTGTGCATTATATAGAATTTTGCGTTACATAGATCCCATTTCATACATCTTTAAATGTACCTTGTAAACAAGGACAAATATGTCTAAAACTTATAAAAATTCAGTAGAGTATCTTTATATTGCATTCCTTGGGACCAAGAGTTGTGCAGATTATAAATTTTTGCATAATATAGATTATTTCACACATTGGTAAATCTACTTAATAAACATGGTTCAGGTATACCTAGGCCAAATCAGTCATTACTCATCTTCAAAAAATTTTATTGTAATAGTAGCAATTTTTTCATTAGAAAGCTCTTAATTAAGGAGATAAAGTTGAATTAATGTATCAAATTTTGTGCTATAGAAGAGTAAAAATTTTTCACTACGTGGGAATGCAGTTGCTTCCTAACTGCAAAATTGATTGTTTACATCTGAAAAGCTGTGGTTATATAGAGAATTGCGTTATATAGAATTGTGTTATAAAGATATTCTACTGTATATGAAGGTAAATCTTGAGGGTATCAAACACCATTCAATGTATTAAAACTGCCTTATATTTGTAAAATTATATTCATTAAAAAAAATTCTTGTATTTCAGTGAAACCTGGAGTCTAGTGAACGTATTAACATGGGCTTGTTAGTGAGAGGGTTAAAAGAAAATTTCGGTAAAAAATACAGATTCATATCAAGATTATGAGATAAACAGCGGGAACGACTGAGCTATGCTCAGTTAAAAATAGCTTTGTATTCAACTCAATCTATCAATAAATTCTCTGTACAACATATAATAATCAGTTCTATGCATCCTTATTGGTTGAATTCTGTTTTTGAGAACATTCTATGGACGCTGATTTATTGAATCATGTAACTCGGCTCTTACTGAGAATTTTTAGAAAATTCCTTCAGGTTCTCAAAGCCAATTTTTTTTGCCAAATGTTGCCAAAATTTGACGAAAATGTGCAATTTGGCACATTCTTTCATTTGGTGCCAAGCATGCATTTTGGCATTGCTTATGTTGAAAGTCAATTTCCCCGCCAAGTCTTGCCAATGTCGCCAACATTTCACCAAATTTGGCGAAATGTTGCAAACTTTGCGACTTCATTTACTGCCAACTGTTCAACAACTAAATAACTGTTTCAACTTTCATGCATTTACATTGAAATGCATTGACCCACAGTGACCCCAAAATAACCCAATAATCGAATTTTCTCCACCATGTGACCTAGCCCAAATGTCTACTTATAATCCAGAATGGTAGGATACAAAATTTTGTCAAAATCGTTTCAGTCATTTTAGCTTGTCTTTGACTCATAGTGATCCAAATGACCCAGCAATCGAATTTTCTCGAATATGTGACCTGGTCCAATGGTCATCTCATGCCCGAAAACAGTAGGATACAAAATTTAGTCAAAATTTATAGAGTTGATTTTTAGATAAAATTAGCTTGACCCATAGTGAACCAAAAATGACCCACTAATCGAATTTTCTCGAACATGTGACCTACCTCATTGGTCTTCTCGTAATCTAGAACACTAGGATACAAAATTTAGTCAAAATCATTAGAGCCATTTTTTAGATAAAATTAGCTTGACCCTCAGTAACCCAAAAATGATCCACTAATCGAATTTTCTTGAACATGTGATTTAGCACATTAACCTTCTCGTGCCTGAAAACAGTAAAATACAAAATTTAGCCAAAATCGCTTCAGCTTTTTTTTTTTTAGATAATCTGCCTGACCTTAACTCATAGTGACCCAAAATGAACCATTAATCAAATTTTCTCTAACATATGACCTAGTCCAATGGTTTTCTCATGCCTGAAAACGGTAGGATACAAAATTTTGTTAAAATCGTTAGAGTCGTTTTTAAGATAAAATTTGCATAGACACAGACAAACAAGATTTGCTCATATTACAATATATGATATAACCACATGTATCCTCACAGTTTTAATTTTTCGATGTTTCAGTTTGTTTTTTTTAGTAAAAGAATTTTTTTTCTCTTGCAATGAAAATCTTTCCTTCGGTTTTAATAAAAAAAAAATATATATTTGCCAGTAATATCTTTCCTTCAGCTGCAGCATAACTCTGTGCAGATGGTATTATAAGTAATAAAGCAATATCATCAATACTGGGATACATAAGTGCTGATTTGTATGCACTGAAAATTTCATATTCATTGTAGAATGTTTTGTTAAATATAACAGTAAAAGGACAGATGGGGAAGAATTTGGAGTGAATGAAACAATTATTAGATATTAGCATAAACAGTAATATCTGCTAAGAAAAATAATTAAAAGTAAATTTTGTTGCTGCGAATCTTGCAATTACATCTCATAGATGTTAAGGTATTTCAAGCTTCCAAAGTTGAAACAGGGTTTTTTCATGTTTTATTGTAGCATGCTCTAGTATCCATTATTTACGAAATTATTTACGAATTATTTACGAAATTTAGAAATTATTAGCTGCAAGCAGCAAATTTTAAGTTTGGAGTTTTAGAGTGAGACTGATAAAAACAAAATTAGTGAAAAATTTTAAAGGTCACATTATTTAAAAATATTAAAAAATGCTAAATATTACTATTTTTTTCAAAAATTTGAGCAAAATTACTAATTATAAGTAAAAGTAATCTATTGCCTTATATCTGTAGGAATCACTTAAGTTTTCAATACTTAATTAATTAAAAATAACTAATTAAAAATTGAAAAGTGTTTCTAATGAAACTTTCAAGTTGCTTGCTATCAAATCTTGATGGGTACTATCTAGTGCATAATTAATATGAAATCACATGTGTAAAAATAAATTAAAAAAATACTAAACAAGGCAGAGTGAAAATACAAAAATTAAAAACGTTCAATGTGTTATGGAATTTTCAGAGGAGCTTCATAAACACAATTCATATTAAATGATATGTTATTTTATATACATTTGAAATCTAAAAATAAAATACAAGTTCTTATAACAAAAATGACAGAATTTCTTATTTAAAGATGCCATGTAATTATATTTTACATTAGTTTTTATAGCAATAAAATAAAATAAAAATAAAAAAAATAAATAATATGTACATTATCTGTATGCACTAGTTTATTTTATATGTAAGTATTTTATTTTTTATTAAACCAATTTTTCCTTTTCAGTTTTGTACAAAAGCTTACAACAGAAGTCTTGCAAATGTGATGAACCTGTTTTGTCAAACGATTACCTGTGTAATTCATCTGATTTATACAGTAAATCTGTCTGCGTATCAGCCAGAGTACAAAGGGTTTGGAAAACTGCTGTTTCTAATAATGGACTTCACACAGTTTTGAAACTGTATGAATACAGGTGAATATTAATGATTTATTTTTTTCTGAAAAATACTGTAAATTTGCATGTTTTGGGTTTGACTGGTGTCTTATTTTATTAAAAAAATCAAATATACAAACAAGCTTGTGTGGTAGTACCATATTTGGAGTCTGTGGATCACATTTTAAGAATTTCTAATATTATATAATTTTCTAAACTTTAAATTTTTTAAATTATTTATTTATTTATTTTAAGCACCAAAGTGATATTTTTCTGATTTGCATAAAAAAAATGGCATTGCACTTTAAGAAATGAGAGCCTTTAAATATTGATCTTATTGTTATTATTATATAAATGGCATAAAAATATATTTAACAAGTGGGTAAGTGTGAAAGGGTTTCGTTTAATATTCCTTTCAAAACACTTTATCCTTTCTTTAATAAATTCAAACAAATTTCATTTAGCAAAAAAAAAAAAAAAAAAAAAAAAAAAAAGTGTTTTTTATAAAGTAAAAATTTACCGGTCTATTTTTTCTTTTTTTCGAATATCTAAACCATTCCGATAGCGGTCTAAGCCTGCTATTATATTCTCTCACTGTAATATCTGTCATGCGGACTAAATGCGATATTTAAAAAAAAATAATTTCAAAATTAAACATCTTGTACACCTTTAAAATGTTAAAATATGCGAATATTTCCATAATCGAAATATGTTTATCAAACTCATATATTTACTATTCTCTATTACTCATATTGATACTCGCTTTGTATTATTCTGAAACATTTGAAAAATCCGTTAAACTTCCGATATGACGTCAGATTTTCTTTTTAATTCTCTAATGACGTGATATACATATTTTGTGCACATACATATACTCATACTCCTTGTATTATTGAGAAATCTTTCCGTTTTATGTTTTATTACCATTATGACGTCAATCAATTTTATTTCATATTAATCTTTTTTTCAACTGGTGAAACTTTTTATTTCATTTTTCGTCTGAATCATCTGATAGAAAAATAATTATTGTAGAAAGATTTTCATTGTTGATTTTTAATTTTTGGCATCGGCTATAACGAAATTTTTTTTAATTTAATAGGAAAAGGCTGTTAGAATTTTGGTTTTTTATCTCTATTTATTAAAATAATACGAAATTTTCAAATTTTAATATTTTCAGCTCTTCACAGCTGATATTCTTATTTATACACAAAGTTTCAACTTTGTAAGTTACACAGTTTTCGAGAATGGCTCTGTGACAGACAGACAACGGAGCGGGAGCAATAGGGTTTTGTGAGATGAACGAAACCCTAAAAATGAAAATTATGTACCATTCATTAATTATAATACTTTTTCCTACTTCAATTTTACAAGCCTACACTAGTTAATCTACTTCTATGTTTCTCTATTACTACTTCGCTAATCTACTTCTATGCTAATCTACTCCCTACTAATTGTCAAATTTTATAGTTTCTTTCTGTGTTTTGGATTTGTACAGATTTTATTATAAAATTTTTAATCTAATCATGTTGGATCTTTGATATTGCAGATAATCATTTAAGGCCAATTCCCCCTTTCTCTATATTTTGAATCTTCAAACTTCATTGTTTAAGTAGAAGTAGTGCAGTTCACTTCGGTTGTTTGATGCTTCATTAAAGCAAAACTTATTTTATAATAGAATTTTCTCAGAGCTTGTCTTTTCTATTACTGTTTATTGAGCCATTGCTAGTAGAAAAAACAAAGAAGTTTCAGATTTGTTCAATATATATATGGAAATTGAAACTCATTATCACACTGCCTGACACTTTAGACAAGATTTTTTTTAAACAGCTCATGGACAGTAGTTAATAGCATGTTGCATAGCTAAAATTTCAAAGAACTTTCTCATTATTTCTTAAAAAAAAAAAAAAAAAATGCTTAATGTTCACACAGATTTTTGTAACAAACATATTTGGACATTACACTTTAGACATTTCTACATTGCACTTTAAGAAATGACAAGCATTAAACAAACCTTTAAATAGCTCTTAAAATGTAAAAAATATTTAAAAACAAAATTATATGTCATGTATTAATTACCCTGCTACAGTTTTACTAGCGTAAGATATTTGTAGTGTTCAGTTCTCCACATACTTAATTTCATTCACCCTACTAAAGTAGACTTCATTCCTAAAATTTATCAAATACATTTTTATTTTTAACACTTTCCAACCTAGTTGAAAAGTGTTTATGACTTCGGTTTGTCTGGCCGTCTGCCGTCTGTCCGTGCTCTAACTCCCGTAAATATGCTCAGATTGCTCTGCAATTTTTTTATGTTATAGTCGTTATCTATAGCATGTTCCCTATTTCAATGGAAGTGTGTAGCACTTATAGTTTTTTTACAGGGACACTCAAAAGAATTCCGTTACATTGCGGTCTATGGGGAAAAATCATTGACGGTTTATTTAAATAATGTTTCACTATTTTAAATGCATTGAAATTTATATATATCACTAAGGTGCATTAGAAGAAGCTTAATATGGAATAGGGTGTGCATAGCACTTATAGTTACTTTACAGGGACAGTCAAAAGAATTCTGTTACATTACGTCTATGGAGAAAAATCGTCTGCGGTTTATTTAAATAATGTTTCCCTATTTTAAATGCATTGAAATTTATATATATCACTGAGGTGTATTTCAAGAGGCTTACTACAGAATAGTGTGTGTACAGCAGTCATCGTTCATTTACAGGGACACACAAAAGAATTCTCTACTGTAAGTTAACAATAATTCCTGGAAGTGCGTTTTAAGTTACTGATCGCGATTTTAATTTTAACTCGCTTTTTGTCTATTATGTGGTATGTATAAATTCTGTATATCCTATACAGGGAAGCACAAAAGTTCGTGAACACATTTCCGTATTATTTAACTCCAGACGGAGAATTTTAAACTGTGCTACGCGTTTCCTAACTGAACTAAAATTTAACATCCTATGTAGTATATATACAAATCTATAGATCCTATACAGGGCTGAATAAAAGTATTCGGATTACTTAGATGTTATCTTTTAGCTTATTAAACGGTATGATTTGTAAAATTATTTTGGAAGCGTTGGAAAGTGTTACATAATCTATGCTTGATGCATGATTTTTCGTTCTTGTTTAAATAAAAATTTTGTTTTTTGCTATGCAAAATAGATAATTTTCTGATCTAATTTTACTGTTATTGTTATTCTGTTTATATTTTAGATAAATTAATATGTTTGATGTTATATTACTCATTTTTAGGTTTCTGTACTTAAAAAGTAAAAACAAAACCATTATAAGATCACTCCTGTGTCTGCCTGTCTGTCAGTCACAGCCATTTTTCTCAAAAACTATGGACTGTGGAAAATTCAAACTTGGCAGAGTAATAAAGGGGTGTAAAAATCTAAGTGGCAATGCGCTGATTCCCACCACTAAATTATATTCGTATTCTTCGTCAAATTTTCTTAGTAGACTTTGCTTAAATTTTATCAGTATTCTTATTAGGCGAAGAATACTAAAAATTAAATGGTGGGAATCGGCCCATTAGCGCCTAGGTTTTTGCACCCCTGCTATTGATGCAGATATTTATAGATTATTAGCCATTCATAAATATTTTTAGGAAAGCTAATTAAGTTACTTGAAATTATTTATTTACTTTTTTATCGTGTGGGTGTATTGTTGAAAGATCTCACAACACTGAACTCAAAAATATATTTGTTTTAATTTTAGGTATTATATTTTCAGAGATATCGTCGAAAATGTACTGCAAAAATATGGTCCCCCCCCTCCTTCCTATTTCTGAATCTACTGAAACTAAAATTATGAAAATATTAAGGGTAGTAGGAGCTTATTTAAACCTTGCAGGAAAACCATAGCGATTATCATAGGTCACAAAGTTTTTGAGAAAATCGCATTTTTCATTTACATACAAATTTTACTTTGTGGTTGCTCAGTGATGGAGTTGAGGGGCACTCAAGTTACCTATCAATGCAGAATCATCCAAGAATTGTTGATAGTGATTTTTGAAAGAAATTGTCGGTAATTAGCTGATATATTAATTACAAATATATCTAGAGAAACACAGTATAGACCACAATGGCATTCTACTTTTAAAGCATGCTTGGCAAAATGCCAAGTTTAAACAAGGTCTTTGTTTTAGGTAAAGCAAATCATAGTGATAAATAGTCAGTGTTTTTCATTCCAATTTAATTCAATTATTGTATGGAACCCTTTGTGTGTGAGTAAAACTCACACTTGACTTATTATTTTCTCTATTTATCAATGTCATACTTAGTTGTGTTTATTTTCTTTTAGCTTTTTACTTCTCCTGCAAACTGAAGATGGCATATTTTTAGAATTAAATATTAATTCTAATCAATTGTCCGAGGCATATCTTGAATTTTTGTTGAATGCAGAAGGAAAATGTCTAAGATTTTGTGATCTTATTATCTCACACAGATATAATCTAAAAAAGTGAGTACTTATTATCTATCATTTTCTATGTAAAGTTTAAATAATCTGGTTTTAATAAATGACATATGTGTGCTTTGTTCTAAGAAAATAAATTTAATTATTTTGTTGATTTATTTCATATATATTAATAATTTTATTGCATTGGAATTCTGGTAATTTGAAATCTTGATAATATGAATAAAGTTCAAGGTCTCAGTACATTGTGTATACAAACAATGATAAAATGTTTCTCTTAATTCGAATATGTTACCCAAAAAGTTAAATTCATAAGAAAAATTCTCACACCATGGAAATTTTCATTTATCCTGAAATGCATTTGATGTGCCCATTTTCTGATAACTTATTTCAGTACTGTCAGGAGTGTATGTTTCACTGCTCCCATAGATAGTTATAAGAATGTAATTTAACAAGGAGTGATGATCTTAAATATTTATTTACTTATAATATTTTTTTTAATTATCCCTCTCTGCTGGTGAATAAATCTTTGTGACATCTCATTGAAACTGATCTATTGTATGTAACTGTGTACCTCACAACAATTTCTCAATGCTTTTTCTGTTTTAATATCATGGCACATAATTGTTATTTTAATTAATCAAATGACTAATAAATCAGTAAAACCTAATTAAAAATACGTATAAATATTGAAGTAAAAATCACTTGATGATATAACAAATATGTATAACGCTTCTGACGTCAAGTGAATGTGGCGCCACGATCATTTTTGGCGTTAAATCCTATAGTTTGGATATAGTTTTTTTGCTATGGAAAGTGGTCGACGGAATAATGGAGAAGTACCAAAAATTCTGTAAAGAAACATTCAAAATGGATTCCTCCTGTGGTGATACAGGCTTCTAGGTACTTCTGTAAATGCTTCAAGATGGCTGCGACTTTCCCAGCGTATTTTTTGCCCATACTTGTTCCCGGTGCAATTTGAGAGCTTTTGCAATCGCAGGAATCGGCATTCCTAACTTGTGGTTGGCGACAATGGCTGACCGGTCTTCTTTACAATCTTTTTGATGTTTTCCTGCAAAACAGTGAATTAATATCAGCAGAAATAGCAATTACATAACAAAAGAGCACGAGGAACACGAATAAAACAATAGTATAGCTCAAAAACATAAAAATAAATTGACATTTTCATCACGTCACAGTATTTATGTGTCAGCCTGTATATACAACGGTGAGTCAAATGAAAGTTAGTCAACCCACCCCATGTAATAATGGTTTGGTCCATTATCTGTGACACATGTGTGTAGAGGACAAGCATGTCTTATTTACGAAAGTGACATGGAGATGTGAGCATAAAAGTTTTTCAATGTTCTCATACACTGGGTTGAAGACGGTTGCGTGACATAACGGATGCTCCAAAAGATGGACAGCGTGGTATGGTCAGGTTTTTGACAGCTGAACGTGTTTCCCAAAATGAAATTAGTCGCCGTATGGCTGCTGTGTACGGCGAGCATTGCATTTCATTGGCCACTGTGAAGCGTTAGAGCAAACGGTTAAAAAAAATCCCTGACGGCTCGGCCTACAGGCACAGGTAGATTTTGAAGACGCAGACTGTGAGGCGCCTGTTTGTTGGGAATTGTGGAAGAAATGACCTTTTTGCCATGATGTGGCAGTTGGAACCGCCTACTTCGAAACCTAACTTGTTTGCAGGCAGAGCCAGCAGGGATTTAAAAAAAAAAAAATTTTTTTTTTGCTATATGAGTTGGTCCTATAAAAAACTTATCAATATGAAAGTTTTAGATAATATTAAGAGGATTTATAATAAATTTAAGCGGATTTAAAATCTTGTGAATTGACGAAGTTATGAATTTTTTTCTTCTAAACCTCCCCCTCCCCTTCCCCCTTGGGGCCATTTTTAATGATATCAAAAATTTGTCATACATAAATTTTCGGAACTTCTCCTAGAAGTAATAATAACTTCAAACGGATTCGATACATATCATAATTAAGAAATTATGGGTTTTTTTCTGTTTCACAAAGAGCCCCCCCCCCCATCCCCCTCTGGTTCGATTTTGCCCATTAACGAACTTGACCGAGATTTTATGCCCCTTGATTTTATGTATCAGTTTCGAAGAGATGCGGGAGTTGGAACCGCCTACTTCGAAAAATAACTTGTTTGCAGGCGGAGCCGGCAGGGCTTTTTTTTTGTTTTTAATTTTTTTTAGCTATAAGGGTTGGTCCTATAAAAAACTTGTCAATATAAAAGTTTTAGATAATATTAAGAGGATTTATAATAAATTTAAGTGGATTTGATATCTTGTGAATGGATGAAGTTATGAATTTTTTTCTTCAAAAACACCTCCTTTTTCCCTCCCTTGGGGCCATTTTTAATTATATCAAAAATCTGTCATACATACATTTTCGGCCCTTCTCCTAGAAGTAATAATAACTTTAAACTCATTCGATACGTATCATAATTAAGAAATTATGGGTTTTTTCTGTTTTCACAAAAAGCCCCCCCCCCCCCTGGTTCAATTTTGCCCATTAACGAACTTGACCGAGATTTTATGCCTCTTGATTTTATGTATCAGTTTTGAAGATATCTGTGCAGAATTATTGCAGTTATCGTGTTCATAAAAAAGTGACATAGATAGATAGATAGATAGATAGATAGATTTATATATATATAAAGTTTTGAACTGGGGGTGGTTTTGGGTTCTGGGAGTCATGATCGGCATAGATCTGCAAAAATTTTTCAAAAATTCCAACTTAGGTAAGAATGTAATAGGTAGTATTTCTTACGAAATCTACCTAAAAAGGACATGAAAGATGCAAAGATGATCCAAGACCTGGCCAAAGCCACCGTGCAATCACCCCTAACACAATTGCACAGGTTGATGCGCTTATTAGACAAAAACGGAGGATAAGCATCGATGAACTGGCCTTGGGACTTTCACATTTTTGGGCAATTGAAAAAACAGCTCAAGGGAACCTGATTCGTGTCAGATGATGACATGAAGGAGGCAGTTGCAGACATTTTGAAGCAGCAACCCAAAGAGTTTTATGAGACGGGAATCACGAGACTCGTTAGTCAGTGGAACAAATGTCTAAATGCTCATGGAGACTACTTTTAAATAAAGTACTCCATTTGTCATAGATTTGCATTGGCTCACTTTCATTTGATATATTTTCATATATCATATATTTTTTAAATGCATTCAAAGGAAAATGTAAATATTTCGGTTTAAAAAATTAAACTTAAAATTCTGGGCAAATGCAAAAGTGAGCAAGTTGCAAAAATACATGAAATCACCCAATGCTTTATCAACTAAGTTATAAATAAATCAGTAAAAAAAAAATTGACATTGGTATGATGAAGTGGTAAAGTTTGAAGCCCATTTGATTGTTGATATAGCACACCTAAACCTTATCAAGTGTTTCATTAATATGTGGGCTAAAGATATTTATTTGAAATATTTAACATGGCTGTTTTTTTTCCTTTATATGAATAAATTTTCAAGTCCTACTGATTTCGAATTAATGGAATACTATACTGAAAATTTCAATTTATTGAACATTCCCACTCACCTACCTCAAGTTGTAATAATGTCTTGTGGGGAAAAAAAAAGAAAAAGTTGTCTGCATATTCAGAAACAATTTATTATTCTAGTACAAAGCTTTTGCGTTAACTTGCTACTAATAATACTACATTCTTACTGATTTATAATTTTTAAGTTTTAGACTTGTTTTGATTTGATTATTCTTATTTAAAACTACTCCTTAAATATTTATGGTATCCAAAATTATGTATAATTTTGTGTATTATTTATAACTTAAATATTGTTTATATTATTTATAATAATAAAAAAAGGTACTTCTCTATTATCCCGTCAACCACTTTTCATAACAAAAAACTATCGCCATACTGTAACGCCAAATAAACGGGAGAACATTGCCATTGGAATATCAAACTAAATAAATAAATAAAATATAAGAATTTAAGGACACAACTGTTATTTTAATTAATGAAATAAGTAATAAATGAATAAAATATAATGAAAAATACATGCAAATGTCGAATTAAAAACCACTTGATGACATAACAAACACGTATAATGCTTCTGACATCCAGTAAATGAGACTGCATTTTTGGCGTTTAATCTTACAATTTGGCGATAGTTTTTTGTTATGAAAAGTGGTCGATGGGATAATAGAGAAGTACCTAAAAATATATATATATGGATTAAAAATTTTTTTGATATATTTTTAATGCAAAATTTTAGTTTGAAAAATAATTTCTTAAATTGTAAGTAATCATCTAACGACCGAGTTTCATTCATTACTTTTAATGTTACTGGTTAGGAGAAGTTTGATTGCTGCCTGGTTCTAACCAAATTGAAAGAAACTATAAGTAATTTTGATCCTGCAAAATGACACCAGTTTAGTGAGATTCTATATTAATTCATAAATATGATTTAATGTTGGCATGACATTGTGCTGCTGCTGAAAATGTTTTTACAATTTTAGAATATGAATCTCTTTTTATCAGAGTTGGGCAGCAAGTTACATAATAATAATACTCTGAATTGATGGAGTTCTTGATATTTTGTAGATCTTTGTTACTTTTTTCCTGAATCTTTAGTTTTTAGTATGTCAAAAAATATTATGTATGATATTGTTTATTTATTCTATTTATTTTCATCTTGTCATTTGTGTCTCATTTTTTTTTCAAGATCACATCACTTGAAGTCATTTCTACAACATATCCAAAATCATTCTATTGGGAGTAAAGTAAGTGTAAGAATATTATACATACTAGCTGAAGTACCCGGCATTGTCCGGGATTTTAAGAATCTTTGTGTAGAAAAATCAATTTCAAAATTAAACATGTTATACAGAAAATTTCAAAATGTTAAAATATGTCAATATTTCCATAATCAGGTTTTTATTAAGATTCAATATGTTCCTCAAACCCATATGACGTTATATTCACCTGATGACATCATATCTATTTGCTTTCTCTGTTACTCATATTGATGCTCTTTTTGTATGATGATTCTCAAACATTTGAAAAAGTCCGTTAAACTTTCAATATGACGTCATATTAATTTTCTTTTTAATTCTCTAATGACATCATATTAAACTACTTTCTGTACTTACACATACTCATATAACCTGAATTAACTTATATTATTCACAACTAAAAAGAAATGGCGCATCTAGTATTTGTCGAGAACTTAATAAAAATCATGCACTCCTGACATCATAATTCACTTTTATATTTTAACAGAATAATAAGGCTACAATAATCTGTGACTTGTGCTATAGCCAGTATACACGTCAGGACACATTGCCATTATCATTATCTTTTTACGTATGAAGGTTTCGCTATGGTACTCCATTGTGAAATTTGGTAATTTTTGAATTTCAATATTTGAAAAACACCATAATCATTAGATTTGAAATTATATCAAGAAAAATGCATTCTTTTGCCTTTCTAATGCAGTTTGTCTAACAATTTTCTGACAAATACTTTTCGAGCTATTAATTTTTTCAATAACTTCAAATGTTTCATTTTCCGAGATTAATCTGTGACAATGATTAGTGAAAGCCAGTCGTCAGCAACTTGTAGCTTTTTATTAAAGAGGATATACAGTGGAACTCCAGATATACATTACCTGAGTTGTACGTTTCCCTCAGTTATACGTTTCAACTCAGCGGTCCCGACCACTTCCCATTAAAAATTAGCTGAGTTATACGTTTTGAGTTATACATTTCCCTCAGTTATACGTTTTGTTTTTGCGTCCCCGGACGAAATTTTGTCTCATTTATACATTTTGTAGCCGGAAACACTGACGACGCGTCGGATGAGTCTGATTTGAAAGATCCCATTCAAACTTCGTAGATGCTCTGAGGACTTTTGATGCAGTAAAGCAGTTCGTCAGTAGTAAAAGATGTAATGATAAGGCGACTGCATTATTAACAGAAATGCAAAGTTTCCTGTTTAGTGTTAGCTCTGCCAAAATGAAACAACTGAAGATTAGTGATTATTTCAACAAGATTCAGTAAACTACTGAAATACCTTTTGATAAATGATTTATATTCCAAGGCGATTCCAATGATTTCTTTTAAATACTCTATGTGTTTTAAAAATATTTTTCATACAGCTTTTATGATAAAATAGCTTCTCATGTACTTTTCTTATGTACCTTTTTTCTACTCTGTCCCATTTCCAAAAATGTATATCATGGATGCAGTAATACTTAGAAAACTTCTGTTTTCGATATAAAAGGTAACAAACTCTTCAGCAGAACAAAGTTTTTACGATATATTTAAAAAATGGTTCCGGAGACCATTAATTGAGTTGTACGTTTTACTGAGTTATGCGTTTTATTGTCTGGTCCCGGGCAAAACGTATAACTGGAGTTCAACTGTATTATGAAAGTATGAAAATTCAGGAATTCAATTGCTGTCTTAATAAAATGTAAAATGTTGTTTTAATTAATGAGGGTTAAACCTATTGTATATTTTGTTAAAAGGAGGTGAAAAATCCCCACCATGGTATTAAATATATATATATATAAAACATGAAATGACTTTATGTGTAGATTAAGATCCATTTCTATTTCTTAAATTATATCCATATAGAACTTGTTTTATGTGTTTCAGATTATAAATCTTGTTACGAGTTACATGTAAATTTCTATTTATTTTTGGAAACATAAACCAAACACAGAGGTCATCAGATTTCATTGGATTTTTTTTTAATTTCCAGAGTTTTTTGAAAAGTTATTTTATGATTTCCGAATATTCATGTTATTTTTCAGTGATTATTAAAAAAAAGAAATTATGTAATAACTCTAATTTACAGGAATTTTTGTTCATTGGAGTTTTTGTGAACTGTTGGAAATTATCTCACTCTGTATTTTCTAAATTTTAGATAAAAAAAGAAAAAGAAGTGATCAATGAGAAAAAGAAATTTTAATGTGAAAAATTGGAAAACATGTTTAAAAATTTACTATTTCCAATATTTATTAGACCATTTTATTTCCTTGCTTATCATTAAAACCCAGATGTTGATGACATCTTTTGCATTTTAAAGAAATTTTTTAATATTTTGGACAATTTTTTTTCCTTTGTTTTCTTTTTAAAATTACTTGATATAGCATAAGAATTATGTTCTTATAATTTACAAAATTCAAAATTAAGATTTTCAGGAATCCAAAAGAAACCTTGAAGAATAATTATAGTCTTCCCAAGGTAACTTGGCCAATGACCTTGAAAGAGTTTGCAATGCTATGGGGGGAAAAAGTTGCTGACAGACACAGATTGTGCGGGAAATGCATTATTTAATTACTAAAAATCAGATTCTGTTACCTGGTAGCTGTGATTGTCACCTTAATTAATGAATAAATTAATCTAAATTTGCATTATGCATTGACCAAGTTATTGTAGTAGAACTATAATTTTTGAAAACTTGTTTAAAGCCTTCTTTAATGCGCAGCAATGCTCATTTAACATCATTGCACCACATTGTCTGTCTTATTTCCAAAATAGAAAGTAATTTCATATATCAGTTTAACCATTCTCTCAATCTTCTGACCTCTCACAACTATCTTCCGTCTTTATTTCTCATTCATAATAGAATTAACAACGATCCCCCTTGCCTAATTCTGAAAGAATGTACAATACATAGAAGTGGATAAAATATTATGCTGGATTATCTTATTTTGTACTGTTTCTCACATTTAAAACTGTACATGTACTATCTTACATGTAACTTAAAGTCAGCCTTAACTTTTTTAAAATAAAATTTCAGATAAACAAGCATTCAGAAACATCTTTTTAAACCCCTTAGAAAATGTCTTAACCCTTGTATACTTACTGCTGCATTTCTTCATTTGGAATTACTTTATTTACAGATTTATTCATTGTTTGCATTTATAGTTGGTTTTATTTAATTTTCTAGATTATAAAATTAGACAACTTATTATAATTGAAATGACAGTGGAGTAAGTCAAAAATCTAAATAACCACATTTTCACTGAACGTATATTAATTTCTGTTCAGTGCGACAGTCAAATAAGTCATAGTTCACTTAGGGAGTCGCTAGAGGGCAAAACAAGTTGGACCACTTAATGCAACAGCAATACGCCAAGTTTCACAAAACCCTTCATTTCTCAAATTACTAAATATTGAGTTACTCTACTGTTATTCTAACTCCCTCAATTAACTCAGTATAATATATACGTTAAGAGTGTGTTAAAGAGTTTAAGTAAACAAATCTTTTGGTAAATATATGAGTCAACAGTAATTTTAGATCCCAATGCTGTAAGAATAGTAAATAAAATTTATACAGTGTATGATTGTGTTTAAATATGTTATATACAATAGTAGTCCTCGTTATATAGCTGGTTCAGATATATAGCTCTGTTTTTGTGCCTTTTAATAAAATGAGCTATAGTTTAATCTCATATATTATGTAACTATATTTAAATGTGGATTGTATTGTGTGTATCTCTATTAATTTTGTTAAAAAATTTGTAATATGTGTATAAATGTCCTTTGGAGACAAAAAAAATTTTCTTGTGTTTTATGTTTCTTTATATTTTTAAAGCCCTTGGTTTATATTGCATTTAGTTAATTGTATCCTGACAAACGTGATATAATGGTGGTCACTGTATTATTTAATACATGTCTTCAATTTTGAGTGTAGATTGAATCCCTTAACAAAATATGAAGCTAGCAAAGTAGTGACTACTTTTGAAAATAAGTAGTTGTAGTTAACTACATTTTCAATGAGGTAGTTGCAGTTTGCTACAATAAAAAAAGTAGTTTATCTGACCACTGCCTATGATTAACTAAAGATATTAGATTCTATTTCTAAATTGTATTAGGACAAAAATGTTTTTCATTTAATGCTATATTTCATTGCCTTTCCATATTAGGGTTTCCTTATACATTTAATTATTTTTATTTTGTCAATAAAATGTTGTATGCCAGCATGTTTGTCATGGTTGTATTCAATAATTGTTGTCAATAAAATGTTGTATGCCAGCATGTTTATCATGGTTTTATTCAATAATTGTTGTCAATAAAATGTTGTATGCTAGCATGCTTGTCATGGTTGTATTCAATAATTGTTGTCAACAATTTTTATTAAAAAATAATGTTTTTTTAATATTTTATATGAATCTATTAAATATTACTGACAAATAAACTGCAATAAATATATAACAATTAAAAATATGTAGTTTTACATTATATCTTCAGACATAAAGGATTTCAGTTAGAGTAAAATTTTGTTGATTTTAATCTGCTGACTTCTTTTACACTTAAGATTGCATCCCTTGGTTTAAGAGTATAAATTAAAACTGAACTGATTTTCTATGTATATAAATTTTCTTATCTTGAAAAAGTATGCTTTGTAAATTATCTGTTCATTTTTGTTAGAGAATAAAACTTGTCTTTAAGAAGATTCTTTATTTAGGAACTGAAATTTTTCTTTTCTTTTTTCTTAGGCCTTGTCTATACAGCAGTTCTATTGTTACCAACTTATACCAATTTCTTGTAATAAAATTCCAAATGATATTCATGGAGAAAAATTTCTGCTCTATGCTGGATATGATGTTCAACCCCTTTCTTTTCTTCAAAAGGTAAGAATTTTTCTTATAAACTTCCTATTGATTTGTGGTTTTGGTCAAATATTTTTCATTTTGAACAAAATTTTTTAATACACTTGTTTTGACTGCAAATTTTATATATGAAAACTAAAAATTTACAAATAAAGCATTTTAACAATGAAAAAAATGTTTTCAGTCTTGTAAGTTACATCTATATTATAAAGCAAAAATCTATTCATGAGTAATGCAGATGTCATATCGATGGTGGTAACACCTGACTAATAAATTTAATTTTTTACTGCAATTTTTTAAACTTCTGAACATCACAATTTCAATTTTCATACCGTCATATATATATATATATATATATATATATATATAAACATGTTCTTTCAAATACGATTTGTTTGAGAACTGTGTCTCAATTTACTGATTTTTTATGTTTTTAAAAATATTTTTCAAGCATTAATTTTCCAAAAATCTATCTCTATCGCATGCAACTCTATTACGAAGGATTAACCCGTTTACACTTAAAACAATATTAATAGTTTAGCATTTTATTTCAGCTAATATTCCATAATGATTCAATAAATAAATAAAACACAAATTTAACAGACATCTACTCAAACTATGCACTAAAATCACTGAAATTATCAGAATAAAAAAGGCTACTGTAAGTAGCAAAATGTTTGGTGATTTCTTTGGCTATTAACCTCTGGTATGTGGCTAATATGAAGTATCGCTTTTAATAAATTTCAAAACTTTATTGGAATACATTATTGATATTTTTTATATAAAATTGCTTTTAGGTGTTGTTATTGGGCATAATATATTAAATTATATATTAAATGTAAAAGAGTTTTCAATTAAAACAAAGGGTTTTTACCTATATTCTGTAACCTGGAAAGACCGAGCTAGATCTCTTAGTTTTCTTAAATGCTCTTTTTTTTTTTTCTTCCCTGGATGCACTATAATGATTTCCTATGGAATATCTTCATTTAGCATCACATCAGTTAATAACAGTGACTGAATATAAATGGCCTCAAGATTTTTTGGTCATAATGTTTACAACATGCAGCCACATGTCTCGTGTTTGTTAAGTACTTTCTAAGCATTTTATATTATATTTAAAAAAAAAGATACTGCCTTTTATTGCTATATAGGAAACAATTCAGTCTCACTCTTTTGTAAAGAAACACAGTTGAATGATAAATGGTTAATTCGTAAAATATTATTAAGCAGACTAGATTTATTTAGTTGAAAAATTAATCCTTTATGAGGTTGTATTGAAAAACAACCCTCAAAGAACTATGCTTAGTTTATTTACTCCTTTATTAAACATATAAACACTATATAAAGTTTAATAATGCTTGAGAAATACAGCAATAGATGGCAGAAATATTTTCTTTTTGAATATTCAGTTCAAAACTTTACCTTTATAGCATTCTGGTTTGATAGTATTGTCGGTAGCGAAAACAAGTCAACACAGCAATTAAGAAATAACAGATTTAATAATAAAAATAAATGTACAGTGATGCTTAGTTTCATCTGTTAATAAAAAAAAATGGGTAAGGTGTGATTATAGCAATCTACAGAAGATTTAGTTCAGCGATTAATGCAATAACAGTCTCTAAAATATAATTCTAGGTGGCTAGTGTGCAAAGTCCTCAAATATGACTCTTATTTTGATCGCTACAAGAACCAGATCTGCTTTTCACATGTATACTTTTGCATCTCTAGTAGTTGCACAGTTAAAAAAAAAAAAAAAATCACACAAGGACTTGGCCTTCATGATTGTTTTGGAATAGTCCAAAGAAATTAAGAGAAAATTACTAATTCTCTGTTTAACTACAAGGGCTGTAGTTTTCTTAAAGAATGATGATTCTTCTGCTTTAGTTCAGGATGAACTGAACAACATCACAAGTTCAGACCGAACTTAAAAATCTAGCAACAACAGGGGCTGCTCACATACATTCGTCCTCCAGAGCTGTCATTCCGAGCACCTCTTTCTGCATGCAAAAAAGCATTCACTGCCTTTTTCTCATCTTCATTGATTCCTCCTTTTGAGAGGTCACAATCGCAGGGGGTTTTCGTCTCCCTCGCTATACTAGGAGAGGCTTCTGCTGTAATGTGAGAACCCAACCTTGAACAGTTCTGAGCCATTTCTTCTTATACACTAAGCTTATAGGAAACTTCACGCTGCTGAAAATTCTGCCTTTTAGGTGAAATGATAAATTTGATAAATTTGTCTTTGTTCCTTTGTTCTGCACAAGAAGAAGATACAGTCGAACCTCGTTAACACGAAATTGAAGGGACTGAGAATTTTTTTCGTGTTATCCGAAATTTCGTGTTAACCGTCATAATAGTAGCGCCATCTATGGTTAGATATAAAAACTAATTAAATTAACCTACAAATATATGCCATATCATAAAATCATAAATTAATAATAAATAGAAAATTTTATTAACAAATTTATCAAATTGATCATCATTTTAGGCAATAATAAATTTATTTACTTCCTAATAACTTTTTTAAGGTCCGTTATTGGCTTTGCTTCAATTTTTGTAGAGTACTTCTTTTAGGAATGTATGGACCTCATCTAATTTGCCCAAAGCTTGGGAAGCATCCTCTTGTTTCATAAGGAAACGTTGAGTTTTCATCTAATGACACTAAACTTTTTCATTCTGTGTCAATTTCTTCATTATCGCCACTTCATCTTTCGATGTTGTCATTGTTGTTTTTTCAACTAATGCAGCAATTATTTCTTCGTCTGTCGCCACATTCGAAGTCAGCACATTTTCATCTATGCAAATATATTTGAAAAACAATGTCTAGGAAAGCATTTCCTGTTTTTTGGCCACATATATTTTGGCAGACGATTCTATGGCGCTTTTTAAATCTTGTCAGTCATCCGTTAGAACATATGAAATCGCTCTCACCGAGAGCATCAGCAAAGCCTTTGCTTTTTCTTGCAAAACTGCACAAGTTACAACAATGTTCTGGTTTCTTGCCTATTTTATTCCCCGTAAGTGAGCAATTTCAATTCATTCATTCTACACATTCGTTTTCTTACTGGCTTGAATTGACTCACAGCATAAGCCGCTTTAATCTTTTCATGATTCCTTAAAATTGTAGAGAGTGTGCTATTGGGTATCCCCTACTTCGCTGCAATTTCTGACTTTTTTCAGAACTTTTTTGCTGACTTCGTTTAAAATTTTTTGTTTGGTTTCTAAAGATACAGTTTGTTGTTTTCGACGCATCTTTCACAGAATTCTACAGAGCAACTGCGAATGCGAACAGAGTTCAATTATGTTAGTCAGGTAGTGAAGATGGGATTGTCACTTCTTTCTCTCAACGATAGGGGAATTCGGAAACCCGGTTTATGGTTTATGTCACTGTCAAAACAGTCATCCGAGAAATGGAACAATCACTTTAAAAAAAATTCCTTCACCCAAGCTTTCTTTGTGACTGATCTATATCTCATATGGTTAATGTGAGAACACTTTCGCATATCCAAGATCAAAGAAAAACAGGGATTAGTCAGGAATTCAGTATTTTACCATTTTCTGAAACCTATTTCCACTTTAGGTCTTTTTGAAACCATGAGAAAATTCCATTTTTAATGAAAGGATGTGACATGTAAGTTTAAAATATCGAAAACATTGCGTAGGGAATCATGTTTTGACTATGGAGTATAAAAAAAATTCGCCTTAAGCGGGATTTTCCGAAATTCTCTTTCGTGTTAAACGAATTAATTAACAATGACTTTCAGACTTATCTGACGGGACCTCAGTATTATTTCGTGTTAAGCGAAATTTCGCATTAAGCGATTTCTTGTTAACGAGGTTCGACTGTATTCTCAAAGAATTTCTGCTCTTTGATTTAACCAAAAATCTCACCAAAAATGATTTTTTTTTTTTTCATTCAACTTTGCGTTAATATATTCAAAGTTTAAATTATCACAAAAAAAGTATTAATAACTATTAATAATAGTTTTTTAGCCTTCAAAATCTTATATAAGGTTCATTTTGTAATTTTGTAATAAATGTAAGATTTTTTTTTTTTTTTTTAAAGCATTATTGCTTTTAGTAATCCATTTTAAATCTATTTTAAGTGCAAAATATAATTTTCATTTATGTAAAACTAATTCATACAGGAGAAGATTAAGAAATATTTGTTTCAAATATTGGATATTCTAAATACAAATCATTCGTATTATTTCAATGCATTGAATTGGTTTGTTTCCTTTCAAATATATAGAATAACCAAAGAGACATACGCTTTAGTTGTATTGGAAAGATTATTTTCCAAGATAAAGAAAACTTTTACATCACTGATGAATCTTTGCTGTGTTCCAAGTGGAAAAAGTACTATTTGTTAAAATTTGAAAATATCCTTAAAAGTTTACTGGGAGAGTCTCTTGTTGGATCTATTGTTTTAATTAAAGAAGCTGTGAGTAACAAAGGTAAGTCTTTTTATTAACAAATATATATATTTAAAGTGATTGGTATTGTCTTACTATTTATTGACTGAATTTTTTTGCGAACATTTAAAAACCATATTGGTCTTATGCAGTTCATTTTTATTATTATTCTTGATTTTTACGTACTTTGGCTATCTGGCAAACAATGAGTGTTATATACTGTTATGCTATAGTATATAATTTCATTTTAACTTAGGTGCAGGGATCTATTTACAAAAAAAAAAAAAAAGGATCCTTTAAAGGCCCTTTCATAAATTTTTCACCTTAAAATAGGACTCTAGACAAAAATTTTCACTTTAAAACAAGACCCTACACAAAATTGTTTGACTTCTTAAGGTGGTTCTCAAATGACCTGCTCAACAACACGAAACTTTGATAGGTTTTCTGACTCACTTTTAAACACAAAAACATAAAATTGGCAGGCCTGACTATGGAAACAGTTTGGGATCAAAATGAGTTTTCCATTTTATGATAAATGAATTACTTATCGAGTTATAAAATAATTTGAGTTACAAGCGATTTATGTCATGTGATGACACGTTTTTCCCTTTTCTTGTGCTGCAGCATCGGTAATTTGGTTTAAATGCCAACTTTGACAGTATTTTCTGAAAGATCTGCAGCCTTTTTCAAAAAATGGAAAACATGTTTCAATTACATAGTTTCTTGACTTGATTTTTCTTGATAAGAAAACATCTGCCAATTTCATGCATTTCCAAATAAAAATGAATTCAGAAATGTGTGAGAAAGTAGCTCTTTTAAATTTGAGAACAGCCTTAAAAGCTTTTACATTAAAAAAAAAAAAACTTTTAAAAATACATTTTTACAAAATTTTTCCATTTTCAAACTGAACCTTTCACAAATTTAATCATTTAAAAATAAAATCTCACCTCTCACAAAACAGTTGAAGTCAACGCCTATTACGCTTAAAGGATCTTGTTAATAGATAAACAGGACCTAAATATAATGATAACTTCAAAATTATGACTAGAGTTTTACAAATATAAAAAATTGCTCACAATTTTACAAAAACAGGACCCTGTTGAGTAAAGTCTGGGCAGACACATGGGAAGCTATATATAGAAAAAAGTATCTTTACAAGTTCAAAACTTTAACGCAATGGCTTTTGTTTTGACAGTTAAGCATATTAAGTTCTACTTTGTTTCCTATTGTTTTTTAATCTTAAGTATAAATTAATGCTTACGTAAATTAATACATATATGTGACAAATTAATTAAATTTGTCACATACATTGTTAAAACAAATAAATCTGTTTTTATATTATGTTGAATAATACCAAAGTAAGAATTTACTTCTGACTTGTTCTTATTGTTTATATGATGTAAATTATTAATGTTTATTTTTTTTATATTTGTAATGATAGTTATAAAAATCATCTCTAACATCAATATGTATTGCAAAACTAACAAAAGCTTTTCCAAATTTTCTTTTATCAACACATTCCTTTTCGTTTATAAATAAATTCTGATTTTATTAAAAAGAAAAATACGAAGATGTTTCCAATATCTTTGTAAAGAGAGAGTAGATTCCAGTTTATCTCCCTCCACCATGGTTTGCACTGTCAGTCACCATTGTGCTAAATCATGACATGCACTTTTATTTGGCAAGAAAATAAAATATTGTAATCACTAAATTATGAATGTTTCAATTCCTCCCCACCACTTTTCTTGGTTACACTCTCACATTATTGGTAACTGAAATTTTTTTTATGAAACCTTCTATTTATATTTTGATGTTTTCAGAGCTCATTCACATTGTTTTTCTTTTTATTTAATCCACTAACATACTATCCAGAATCTTGAGTAAATTCAGGGTTTTTTTTTTTTTTTTTTTTTTTTTTTTTAACTAGAACTTTTTTTTCTGGCTTTAAAACATTTAGAGAATAACCTTATTTTACTAATTTCTGTAACCGATAATGATTTTAGATGAATAACTGATTAAAAAACAATTACTAAAATTTGGAACACATATTAAAGAATGAAAAAAGGAATATGTAAGGCAGTTCAAGATTGATTTTTGAATCAATTTTCATAATGAATCGATTATTAACATTATTTTCCCTGTTTATAATTTTTCTTTGCTGATTAGTCAAATTGCTAAGATTAGACAAAAGCCAATAGGAATCCTTCCTTTCTCTATTCTTCAAAAATAAGGTAACCCAATGAATAGAACTAGATTCTCAGAATCACTAATGAGAAAATTTGTCTTTGCAATATCAATTTTCAGTCAAATATGAAAAGAATATCGAAAAAACTTAGAGCCTGTTTCATAACCAAATGCATCCATCCAACACACTCGGAATGAAGGGAAATGAGAAGGAACATTACAGCAATGACAAACACATCTAAAAGAGAAAAAAAAAATCCTGATCTTGATAATGTGTGAAGGCAAGCTCTGCCCCTTGTAACATTATTATTTGTTGCCCATTGAACAAACTGGACATTGTATGAAAATGCCTGGTAAACAGAGCAGCAGTAGGAGAAAGGACTATTGCTTTACTGAGTTAAAATGGTATTAAGGTTATTTATCTTATCTTACCTTATAGCAGGAATTAAAGTTATTTGCAGTATCATTGAACACTTGTCAATGGATATTTACTGAAATTAGTTAAATGAATATTTCTTCTAAATTGTTTTTGATGCTTACACAATTTTTGTTGGATATATCACATGATTCACATGACTAGCATGCCATAGGATACGTCACTGCACTTGAATATATTGAAGAATGGTAATATATTTATGAAATAGCTATATGTATTCTATAATTATTTTGCAGTTGTAATTATTAATGGAACAATTCTTTAATAACCTGACATTATGGATTCCTTTTTAAAGCAGACACTCATGTTACGAACAGTTTTCTGATTTCCCGACCACTCGCAAGCATTGTACATCCCCTTGCTAAAATAAACAATCAGTTAATCAGTCAATTTTTTCAGCTTCCACATCATTTCTTTTTACTGTGGTTTCACTGTAATTAAAGATAATTGCTCATAATCTTCCAAATTACTTAAAATTGGGAAAAAACAAAACATCATTATTTCGATGCAGATTTTAATCCCCCTTTATTGATTACACTTTTTTTTAAATTTCACTCCATGGTAAAAAAAGTTCTTACATCTCTTATAGAAATCAATATATTTTACAAAATTTTATATAAAACAAATACTATAACATGGAGTTACCCACACATTACTAAATCTGGTAAACTTATTTTAGAATTTCCTCAATGAATTTGGCATATTTTTGTTTTGATATGTACCTTTTTATAGCCATTTTATTAATTTGTTTTAACAAAAGGTTTTTTATTTTTATTAGTATCAAAAAATAATATACTTTATTAAAATTGTGATTTCAATATTTTCTTCTTCTAGATTATCTGCTTGTTGATAAGTTTAGTAGTTGTGAAATTCTTTCAAGCTCTAAAACTAATAGATTAAGACTTGCTTATGAACCAAGAATGAAGAAAATTGGTCTAATTACATATGAACACATTTTATCGCCATTATGTTTATTGTCAAAAGTTAAAGATCTTGTCCTGGTGAAAGGTAATGTGAAATTTGTCTTGCTTTACTATGTTTTTTTAATTTGCGATATTACATAATCTATATATATATTTCTCTTACGTGGCGCAGAAATAAGGCTGAATTTCTAGCTTATCATTTGGCAACAACCGTAGTTTCCGGAATATCCAATATGGCGGCCAGTGTGAGAGCAGTGAAACTGAAACTAGTAATTATTAAAAATAACATATGCATAATCCAAAGCGATTGAGATGATTCCTCATTTTAATTTATGAGTAATATCGTTAATTTCAATTGGATTCTCAACTCTTATTTAGAATTTATTTATGAATTTTACTCACACAAAAATGGGAGAGAATAAAAATATCAACTCTCTAGATTGCACCTGTTGCCATCTGTTGCTATCTTGATGAAATAAAAAATAATTTCTTTTGCAAAAATCTATCTCATCAAAAACAACTTGTTGTAAATGATCCCGCCAAGCCACAAACCTAAAACGTCAGTCACAAAAAGAAGTGATATCACATAAAAAGAAGCGATATAGAAGTGCATGCTCCGAGTCCCGTGTAAAAATCTATCACCACTCATAATGTTTCCAAAGGACTCGGAGTGAGGTACAGTATGTGAAAACTGCTTGGCGACCTGCAGGCTTTTATAATATATGTAGTATATCAATTTTGAAAATCGAAAAATAAATTTTATATTTTTGTTATACCACTTTTATAAATATTTTTGTATGCGAAAGAACTGACAGAACGGATTTTCCCCCAGATCTATGCCATTCCCTTACGCTAGAATTACTGCAATATATCTCAATTTAGTTAACGTTTATTATAAGGTTTATATATATATATATATATATATATATATATATATATATATATATATATATATATATATGTATATATATTATGTTACAAACTCAAAATCTTTATACATTTACATAAAAAATCCTCTTTGTAAAAGTGATGTTTTTAGTTTAAATAATGGTAAATAAAATCAACAAATTGATTTTTCAAGCTCATAAATAAGAAAGGACCTGCAAACACAGAAGCTTCAACTTTTACAAATTTATGGGAGCAAAATAAATAAATAAAGAAAAGAAAAGAAAAGAAAAGAAAAATAATATAGCCATATGTAACTGCAGGAAACGCAAACATTATAAAAGCATGCAGGTCGCCAAGCAGTTTTCACTTACTGTACCTCACTCCGAGTCCTTTGGAAACATTATGAGTGGTGATAGATTTTTACACGGGACTCGGAGTATGCACTTCTATATCTCTTCATTTTATTTGATATCACTTCTTTTTGTGACTGACGTTTTAGGTTTGGGGCTTGGCGGGATCATTTACAACGAGTTGTTTTTGATGAGATATCACTCCTTTTTGTAAGGTATTTAATTTCAATTATACGGATTTCAATTTTATTCAGAAAAGAAAAGATAAAAAAAAAAGATGAAAGGGGAAAAAAAAAGTGATGCTACAAGCAGAATTATACATCAGAATTATACAATTTATTGAGTGACTTATTCCAATGTACATGTCTCTACCATAGCAAAGGGGAAACTTTTATATTCATTTCCTTAGATTGTATTCATCAGATTATTTATGACATGTTTATTTTCCTTTTTCTTTTGTTAATATCACTCTTCCGTTTATATACATTCAAAAAACAAAAAAATAGAAAATTTTACAGTAGTTTACAAAGTAATTAAAATACTACAGTTTCAGAAAAATGTGGATAAATAAGAAGTACCTTTTTTTTTGGTCAATTATAACAATGAGTTTACTTTACCGAGAATAATCAAATTTGTTTTTCTACGAACCGTTGTTACTTACAGGGATTTTTATACTAATATATTAAATATTATTCTTGAAAATTGCTGAGCACCTTAGAAATTTTTTATTTGTTTATGTTTTTTAACTCAATGTTTCGAGAATTTGAAAAATATAAAGTTTGCAGCGTTTGCAAAATAATAAAAACTATTAAAGTGATTTCTGTTCATTCCAATTCGGTGATCCTAAAATATAGGTCCCCCAACTCCGGCAGTCCATGAATTAATTAGGACATATGTATGCAACTGTTAAAATGTTCTCAAAGTTGACAATAGAGGCAATAAGTATAGCTCGGCAAATATGAAACACGGCGTTGCTTCATCATGGCTTTGTTTCGTGAGGTGTTTGTTCTCCGAACATAAAAATCTCACGCGAAAGTGTTCGTTAACCGATTTGTTCGTAAACTGAACAGTTCGTTACCGATCACCTATTGTATACGAAATTTAGCATTTTAAGTTTGTCATAGCTGGAGATTCGATGAACGGCAAATATTTATACGCAAAACTTGTAATCTTGGGGTCGCAACATTTTTACATTTTATTACTCAGCGCATGAACGTAAAATTGGAATTTTGTAATCGCTATTTCAATCAATTCCTGATACGCTAGAATTATATATGTGGGTGGTTGGGTTTTTCTGATGCCCCTCTTGCTGGCAGAAGGATTAAAACCCAAGATATCATTTTTAGCAGAGTGAAAAAGAGTAAATTCTTGAAGAGTAGTTTAAAATAACTTGATAAGCATGCATTCTAAAATTAAGATGTGTATGAAATGTTCTACTTACATAAGTCAATAAAGATGCGAGGAATTCCAGATACACGCTTTTATTCATAAAAAAAAAGAACATCACTTGTTGTTCCAGTGAAATAATAAAGACAAGGTTGTAGAATTAAAGTGACTTGAATTTAAAACCATCTTCTTAACAAAGACTTTTTAAACAAATAGAAAAACGTAGTGTCATTACATATCAACATACCACATTTTCTCTAGAAATTCATCCAAAGAGGGGGAAATACACCTTAAAGTTGATTAAATCCATCAGAAGAGCAGCTTCCAGCCAGCTAAACACTTCATATCACCACACAGACCCGTCAAAATGCATTACTAGAGCAGCTATGCCTCACAAATACCACAGATGGCTCAGATAGCTCAGATACCGAAAGTGAAATCGCTGTCCTTTTAAACTGGAGCGAAAAGCCTATCGGCCAATCAGGAACGACCATGCAATTTGCATAAGTTGAAAAATAATTAACATTTTTACTTTCATTTACATAAAAATTTATTAAATATCATGAAGAATTTAGAAAAATACTTTAAGTATAAAAATGATTTTAAAAATAGCTTTTACTTGTTAATTAAATTTAAAATAACATTTTAACTTAAAGAAAAATAAATGCGAGTGAATGCGATCGCAAGCAAAAATGCCGAATACGATCTGCGATCGAGAAGCGGTGCAAAACAGCTCAACCGAGCCGAGGTAGAAGGAAAAAACGTAAACAAACGCTGTAGCGACGGCTGGCGGGAAGGAAAATGAAGAATGGTAGTTAAATCCAAGTCACTTTTACATTATAATTGAATGAAATATTGAAAGAAAAAATGCTTGGGAAATAATTTTCCTCACAATATATTTATAAATAAACACAGTTTTTTTAATCGATGAAAATACTATATTTTAATAGATTTAGAGCTTAACATCGACGAGATTTCAGACGGACAAAATGAACTCATATTAAATTTTAAAGCAAGATAATGAAACCTTACAGCGATTGAAACAGTGTAAAATCATTAAAATACATCTCACTCAGTAAATATACATCGGTTGTAATGTAATCAAGATCTTCTAAGAGACTCTGTAAACGAAACGTATATGCTTCAATGCCGCTTTACAATAGAGAGGATGTAGTAACATATTTGAATATCTTGTGTGTATAGTCAATTTGACAAAAGTTATGCAATTTACTATTGTTTTTCCTCTTTGTTAAGTACAGGAATCATGTACTTCAATGTAAAAGTTCGCTAATTACACAACTTTTTAGTCTTATTAAAAAATTTTTTGAGTTACCCTGTAAACGAACAGTAAATTCTACAATTCTGTTTTACAATAGGAAGCTAACTTAGGTCGTTCGTAGTAACATATTTTAACATCATGCACATACGTTCTTTTTGAAAAGAGTTAGACCATTTAATATTTTTTTTGCTTCATCTTAAGTATAGGAATAAATCACTTTGAAGTGGTAAACATAAAAATCTAATTAATATTTTTACACGAAATATTAAACATTTGAACTACTCATAAAAACAATTCAAATGCTGCAAACCGCGTAAAAATCGGATAATTACACAACTCTTTAGCCCTATATCAAAAGATCTTTTGTGAGACCCTGTAAACAAACCTTAAATGTTACAATTTTTTATAATAGGAAGCTTACTTGGGTCAAGTGTAATAACATATCTTAATATCATGTGTATACGACCATTCCTAAAAAAGTTGGGTCATTTATTATTTTTTTGCTCTATGTTAAGTATAGGTATCAATAACTTTAAATTGATATAAATCAAAAACTAATTAATATTTTTACATGAAACTTACAAAGGTTTGAACTATTCATAAAAACGATTCAAATAACGTAAACTGCATAAAAATCTGATAGTTACACATTGCTGTAGCCCTGTCAACAGTTTTTTGCTGTATGTTAAGTATAGGAATCAATAACTTTAAACTGATATAAATCAAAAACTAATTAATATTTTTACATGAAACTTACAAAGGTCCGAACTACTCATAAAAACGATTCAAATAACGTAAACCGCATTAAAATTCGATAATTACACATTGCTGTAGCCCTGTCAACAGTTTTTGGTCTGAACAAGATTTAAAAAGTGCAAAAAAGCAGCACTTTTAAAATCGCATTTACTGAAAACCTATTCGTCGGATTTTGCTTTACTTTTGAATTCTTAGTCCCTTGGCACGCCCCATTCCATAGAATTAAGAATTTTGTTTCTATCATAAATAGAACGCGAGATATAGATGTGTCAGAAACCCGTTTTGTCCCGTCCGCAAAATATAAACTAGACAGAGTGCAAAAAAAAAATAAAATTGTAAAATCGTTTGACATCCATTGGCGAAAATTCCTTTCATTTACGGTTCAATGCATTGCTGTTTCTTATGCTTGGCGAGAAACTCTGTTGAGTTTCTATGATAATCAATTAGAACAGTAAAATGTTGAACAAAATTTAAACAATTATTGATGATATATATAAACTATCTTCCTATCACGTAGTGTTTTTTTTAAATGAATTTAAGCCATGCTGTACAATATTATAGGTGCAATGAGTTTTAAACTAATTGTGTTTCCAAGATCCTTTTTTCATAGTATTTAAATGATTTATGCCCATTGGTAGCACCAACTAAATGCCTTTTAACCGTGTTTTCAACGAAGTTTTCAGTTATTTTTTTATATTAAAAAATTTATCAATTTTATATGTTAAAATGATTTTTATTCCAGCTAGAATTGCTGTAAAAATAAAAAGGGGCGAGCGAAGCGAATTGGGACTGCAAAATGGGCTCAATGTGAATTGCTTCGCAATTCATGGGGGTTGGTTAGAGTTAGCAAGTAGAGGGCTGAGCCACCTAGTATTATATTTATTTGTGTACATTTTTTGCATTCTTTTGCCACATCTTTTGGGGATATATAAACATATCTTTTCAGGAATGTTCTTCTGACCCTAACTGAAAATCTCACAGAGGTGGCATTTACTGCTGATAAAGGCAGAAAATTTTGCATTAATAGTTAATTATATGTTTACATAATTCTTGTCCATCTATAGTTATTCAAGTTTAAAAATTTAAGAGAAAGCATAAAAACTATTTAGTATAATAAAGTTAAAATGGTTTTTAATTTAACCACATTCTATTTCCAATATAATTAACAAAATATCAACAACATGAATTTATGTCACTATCAAAAATTATTATTTAGATAAATTATTGGCTATTGGCGATTAAACAATTCAAAATGCTTGAAATAAAAGTTTCTTATATTCTCTAATTTTAATGCATTCAATGTTATTACTTACATTCTGGAGAAAATTTTTGGGTCATTCACACATTCAATGTTATTACAGTACAAAGTTTCAAGTCCGGATGCCCAAAATTCAGAATTCTCCAAAATCCAGATTTTTTGCTAACTGGAGTTTTTGGAAAAGTCGCAGCAAAGCGCCACAAAAAAAAAAAAAAAAAAAAAATGCTAATTTAAAAACTGGCAGATAACAAAATTTACTATATTAGGCTAAAACTTTGAATCCGAACACCTTTTACAGTTGTCAAAACTAGTCAGATGTGTCAATCCCAAAACTTTCTTCTATCTCACACAGCTTTTGCATACACTAAAAAGAATCAGCACCAATTTATATCAAGGTCAAACTGAAACTCAAGTTTTATTAAATTCCGTGCATTATTTCTTGAGATATGACTATCACTAAAATCGTGTAAATCTTGCAAAATGCTGCATAGCAGCACCACTTGCTGGGCGATTTTTACCAAAAACTAATCAGCGCCAATTTATATCAGGGACTAACTGAATATAAAGTTTTATTAAATTTCGAGCATTAGTTCTTGAGATAGAGCTATTGTGGAAATCGTGAAAAATGCTGCATAGCAGCGTCACCTGCTGGGCAATTTTTACCAAAAACTAATCAGCACCAATTTATATCAGGGACTAACTGAATATAAAGTTTTATTAAATTTCGAGCATTAGTGCTTGAGATCGAGCTATTGCAGAAATCGCGAAAAATGCTGTATAGCAGTGCCACTTGCTGGGCGATTTTTACCAAAAACTAATCAGCACCAATTTATATCAGGGACTAACTGAATATAAAGTTTTATTAAATTTCGAGCATTAGTTCTTGAGATAGAGCTATTGTGGAAATCGTGAAAAATGCTGCATAGCAGCGTCACCTGCTGGGCGATTTTTACCAAAAACTAATCAGCACCCATTTATATCAGGGACTAACTGAATATAAGTTTTATTAAATTTCGAGCATTAGTTCTTGAGATCGAGCTATTGTGAAAATCGCGAAAAATGCTGCATAGCAGTGCCACCTGCAGGGTGATTTTTACCAAAAACTAATCAGCAACCATTTATATCAGGGACTAACTGAATATAAAGTTTTATTAAATTCCGAGCATTAGTTCTTGAGATCGAACGCCCACAAAATTTTTGTCACATACAGACAGATAGAGTCACAGACAGACATTTTCTAAAAATAGTCAAATCGTGTTCAGGACCTTCTAAAACGTATAAATCTGTCAAAAACCGGAAGTCGAAAATTTTCATGCATCTAATACTTTCTTCTTGTAAAGGTAGAAGAAAGTAAAAAGCAAAAAAAATTGCTTTTAATAACATGGAAAAATTGCCACAAAATGCAAAAAAAAATTAAAAAAAAAAAAAAAAAAAAAAACATTAAAAATGTACAAATTGTGGAGAACGAAATTTACTATAGTGAGTTAAAACATCGTAACCAGAATGACAAAAAATGCCGCAAAAATGCTAAAAATCACATTGAAAACCATATTAAAAATCGCTAAAATTCAAAAATCACAGAAGACAAAATTTACTATATCAGGCTAAAAGTTTGAAACTCAATTCCTTTTACGAATGTCAAAAAATAAAAATAATATTCCTGTATTAAAATATTTGGTTTAGTAATATCTTCTTTTAATATTGCAAATGCTTCCCTGATGTAAATAATTCGTGGGATTGAGGGGGGGGGGGATTTTTTTTCCCTTTGTTTAATAAATATATTAGAAATGATCCAAAATTCAGAAAAGTCCGAAAATCGGAGTAACCCAGTGCTGCAAGATTCTGGATTTTGGACTTAGTACTGTATCTACGTTTGAAGAAAACTTTTAAATTAGTCGTCAAACAATTTTTTTGTTGGTTCATATGAATCAAAAACTAGTACTTACGTATTATTCGTGCCAAGAAGATAGATCTTCCACAAAAATGGTTATTAATTGCCAATCATGTTTATCATTGTCAATGGCCAATTGTGTTTAAAAACAGTAATTTAATATACATTTATTAAATACATAACATCGTTTAAAATGGTAAATACTATAAAAACAAACTAACATAATATGAAACAATAATTTAGTATGCATTTATTAACCCTCACACTGATATGCCCATGTTAATACGTTCACTAAGCTCCAGGTTTCACTGCAATACAAGCATTATTTAAATCAATATAATTCTATGGATATAACGTAGTTTTAATGCATTGAGTAATGATTAATACTCTCAAGGTTTACATTCATATATGTATATATAGTTGTTTTTTATATAATTTTAGAATAACAATCTTTTTTAACATAAAAAATATACAGAAAACAACATTACAATTATGCCCTTCTGTTGGACAGTCAAATGGTTAAACACATAACATCCGATAAACGGCTTTTTTGCAATAAAATATATTTATGATGGTAGTTTTATTTTTCGCTACATGTTATGTCTACCGGAATGAATGAATATAATATATATGATTAAAATGAAATCACATGCGTAAAAATCAAAGGAAAAGATAATACAAAAATTAAACCCAGTAAATTGGAAATGCAAATATGCGATATGATGAATATCTTATTGATTTGTCAGAGGAGCTCCATAAGAATAATTCATATATATTCTAATCACATACTATATCTATGAATATAATATATATCATATTATATTATACTGATATATATGTATAAATGCTTCTGCAATTGCCTTTAATATTCCTACTACATAGTATTAACTATAAAGTTACAATGCAGAAAGAAAAAAAAAAGGGTTACTGTAATTAGTATTATAGGTGCCATTGTTGGCACAATGTATATTTACCTGGCCACAGACGTTACATAAGTATCGCAAAACTTCATGGATGTAAAGAATGCTGCAATTAACTCAACAAGTTTTTTTTTTTTTTTTTTTTTTTAAACATGTTTTGAACAATTGTATTATTTGCAATGTTTATTTCAGAGTAAAGTTCAACATGTACAAATTACTTACAAACAGTTTTAAAGTGGTCGGTGGGAAAAAGTAAAATTGAAAGTCTTCAGCTCACGCAAACTGTTTGGTAGAAGTGGAACATATGCAAAATTTTTTATGAATCACGGCCATATGGCCCATATTGAACATTTGTGAACATTTTACTTAAAACATGATGTAATTACAATTTTTTCATATTCTGTAGAAAAATTGTATTGTTTATTTTAAAGTCAATAATGTACTTTGAAATCAGATGAAGACTTTAGAGACATGCAGTATGCAGTACTTTTGAGTGGTAAAACATATACAACTTTAGCATGAACACTAGAATTCTTTCATATTTTTAACAGTCTATCAAAGGCTAAAATTTTTGCAAATAATTTACAGAAGCATTTTTTATAGGTTGCACAGTTTGTTGATTATTTGATTACAATACATGTTTATATAACCATTGTTTTGTTTATTTAATCATTGTTTTGTAATTCCAATACTATTTCAGAGTTTCCCCCAGACAGTTTCAGAAGGGTGCTGCATCCTGCCTGACCTTTGGTTTACAAAATAACACCCTTCTTGCCCCTCAGTAAAAAAAACCTCAATGTTGTCTTGAAAAGAGTACCCTGACTTTTAAATATCAAAAGTGGCTTTAAAAACCAAAAGAATATCTTTAACAATTAAAAAGAGTGCCCTTAAGAATCTGAAAAGTGCCCTCAGGAATCCAAAAACTGCCCTTAAGAATAAAAAGTGTCTTTTCTCATCAGTAGCGCCCTGCCCTTTTTTAAGTCTGGGGGAAACACTGCGATTTTATCTTTATAATTAATATAACTACTTCAATATTTTTTATTAATAATGCCATTACATTTTCTAAATCTCATAAGCAGAGGGAAGTTTGTCATAGTGTTTTGTAATGTTTTAACTTGTGTAATCATTACTTTGGTTTTCTTTAAATTTTAGGAGTAATATCTCAAGTTGATGAGAATACTGCAATCTCATGGTTAGAATGTTCTTTTTGTTCTGGAGAAAACTTGCTCGAAGATTCAAAGTATGTTTTTTTTCGCTTTATTACATAATATTTTTATTTAAAGTTTATTTTTACTTAATTTATTAATGTTTTTGAATTTAGAAATGATGTTGATATTATTGATTATGCAAACCTTTGTTTCCATGTATTTAATATTCAATAATTTTGGGCGTAATTTCACTGCTGAAACTTAATTGAAAAATTAATTGTATATACAGATTTTGGAAGATTCTGAGTTTTCGTCAATAATGAATTTGGATGGGAATTTCAGCTATCACCAAGTTGGCTTCATTTATGGCAATCCATTTTTGTTGTAAAATTTTTTGACAGTTCACCACGTTTAACGAGAATTCAACATTGGCGGTTATGACTTTGTAGTTTTAAGCATGTGAGAGTTGCTACTTAGGTGGTAACCCCTAACAACTAATCGATTTTTCAATTTCCACCTTTTAACCAAAAATTTACGTTTCCATCTTATTGGTGGTACAACAATATAAGTATAGATAGAAAACAGAGAAAATAATAATAATACAAAAAGTTCTCAAAATAAAACTGGTTGAAATTAAATTTTGAAAATTTATTCAAAAGAGTCATTTATGCATATGTTATTCTTTAATACTGTTTTCAGTAGTGAGAAATACTGCTTTTTGCTAAATGACTTTGTGTATGATTTTAAATATTTATGAAAAAAATAAAGACTATTACATATCAATAGTCCTTAAAATTAGTTAAGTAAAAAATATATAAGTAGGCACCTATTGTCCTAAAAATAAAATATTTAATTATTTAAAGCAGTAAACATTAAAAAATTAAAGTGTTAATGGCAAGTGTCAACCAAATAAAGCAATTGGTAAACCTTTTTAACATTTAGCTGACATATTTGCAATTCTGACAACAAATCACTAGTAGATCCATGTACGTGTTATTCTAATATTTAATGTCTTCATTGTTGATAAATTATGTCATCTGTTAAATTCTAACTCAATAAATTGTCCTTAAAACTACTTAAAAAATATAACTTCAAAAATGTCCTGTGCTTAAAAAGATTTATATTTCAGTCCTGTGAAAGTTTCTGGCTTTCACCCATGGACTGGTCTTATTTGATTGACCATTTGATTGTGAGATTCCAGATGTGTGATTTGACAAATTTAGCTTTAGAAGTATTAATAAAATCAGATTAAAAAATTATTATTATTTTTATTTTGTATTTATATTTGATTTAGTGTTTAAAATATTGTGGCAGTTTCATTACCAGTTAGCATATTTTAGTGAATATGGTTTGGTGCATAATGAACTCCATTGTAACTCATATATAGTTGTAACCATATTGAAAGAATATTTGGCGATTTATCACCTAGGCCAAGCTAATAGAAAATTATCTTAAAATAAATTTATTAATTTATGTTGAATTCAGACATTTTTTTGCAGCAGAGATTTCTGCAGCTTCAGGGTGGAGGATGCTGTGGAGTTCCGAGGGAGATAATTGCACTTCTAGACCATTAATAAGCATAAAATCCCAATTCACTTTTTTCAGGCTCCAAATAAAAAAGCAGACCCACCCGCTAAAATAGCCTTACTGTTCCCTAGGATAACTTTAAATATATCTTGCATCTCTTGTAGGTTATTCCAAATGAACCTTGCTTTTTTCCATGCACCAAATTAAACAAACAAACAAACAAAAAAAAGATCTCAGCTGCGAGTTTAAGTGCATTGTCATAGCAACAGTCTTTGGCGATAAAAGGAGTTACTTAGGAAACTAATGCTAGAATTTCTCCCACCTCTTTCTTTGCTGTGTTTCAGAAAAAGAATCACTGACCTTGTTGTCTTTATTAATTAATTTAAAAAAAAAACTTTTCATATTTTTTGAATTATTTTTTTTAAAATTTATTCCCCAAAGTCTGTTTTATACAGGGGTATAAAATGTGAGATTGGATGTGTGAGGTGTCAAATAAAAATGATTCATAAAAAACAAATTTGTCATTTTTTGCAAAATTGAGACTTTAAAAAAAAATTAAAAAACTTTGTACGAATTTTGAATAAATTTTGTTGAAAAATGGACTAAATTTACTATATCAGACAAAGAGATTGAATTTAAATTGCTTTTATGGATGAGTGAGTCAAAATTGATGGTGAATTTGGAAGATTGGAGAAATATATGAACTGTCCCATTCAACATAAAATAACAAAAAATCGAAAATATGTGTCTCAGGTACTGATCTTCATTTATCCATAACCAAATTTGCAGACCTCTATATGCAATAAGTTTCCCTAGCCATTGTCAATAAACACACAAAAATAAGTAAATAAATAAATGAAACAGGCAGACAGACACATACACAGACAAAAACATTCTTTTATAAATATAGACACTTGAAAGTCATATGGGGCTGTAGTTCATGAAACCCTGGATTCTGCAGAACATCATTAGTGAATATCTACTTTAAAGGACATTTATACTATGATTTATGATGCAATCTTACAGTGAAATATGATCTAGCTTTTCTATAAATTAATGGTGAATAGAAGCTTATGATTTTACTAATGATTATTCTGCTGAATAAGTTTATGAAAATAAATTGAATTTTAACTGTCTTGAACACTGTTTTATTATTATAATTATTATTATTTGATTGCTATATTATTCATTATTATTTCATTTTACAGTTCTGTTATATACTGTGAAGATTGTGCATGTATTGTTCCTAAACCTGTTTTAAAAGTCAAAATGGAAGTGATAGCTCAGGATACTGTTTTATCTCCTGCAAAAGTAAAGATTCAGGTAATCATTCAAACTATTTTGAGATCAAAACATTTTTTCATTTTTTAAGTATTTGAATCATAGGATTAAAAACTGCATATTTGAAAAATAAAACATTTTGTTATTTATAAATAAGTAAAATTAAAACCTTTATTTCCTCAGATTTTTTGTTTTCAGAAAATCGGAGCATATTACTAAGTGTATATTAATATTAGTTTTAATTTTTGGACCCTGTACTTTCTGGGACTTTTGATCACTTAGTATAAATACATAAAAGCTTTCTTTTAGTTAAGTAAGGTGTCAAAATATACGTATAAAACAAATAAACCACTAACATGTTTCAGTTTCCTTTGAGATAAAGATCATTATCACAAGAATACAACATCAATCAAGACAAATGGCCATTCATCTTGATTGATGTTGTATTTGTTGTATTACAATCATCCTTCATCTCTGAGTTTTATTATTATTATTTTTTTTAACATTGCCTTTTTATGTTCTTATTATTAATTAAATGCTTCCATTAATTTTTACCAATATATTTGCATGTAACTAAATTGGAATAGTAAATATATTTCTTTGAAAATATGCATAAAAAGTAAGTAGATGCAAGAAGAAACTTCATTTCAATTCAAAATCTGGGTTTACTATTAAAGAATTTTGTCCTCTCCAAGCAAAATCTGAAATGATGCTGCTGATTTGTTTATAATTGTTTAAATTATTGACCTGTCTTTAATTTTTATTACAGACTATTACTATATTAAATTTACATTTTGTATAATCTTCAGTTACATTACTATTGTTCAAAGTTACATCATTATATTGCTCAAAGAAATCTTTGCATAAGGTGGTAGGCAAATACATCTTAGTCCCAAATTTCTGTATTATTTTATAATTATTATTACTTTATTACTGCCTGTGTGAGTTAATTTTAAAATTTGTTAAGATTTTAATTTTCTGGTGTAAAATTAATACTAAATAAGAGGAAATTAGATTCTAAATATTTTTTTAATTTTATGTATTAGGGACATCCATTAATTACATCATCCAAATTTTGTGGGGGTTTTCCTCCTCCCCTATATCACAGGTTGTCACACTTGAGTGACACTCCCTCCCCTCCCCTCTTCCTCTTTTGACATCACACTTTTTGTAGTAATTAATTTAAAGCTAACTTTGATTGAAACAATATTGTGATAATATAATTACTTTATCATTTAAGAAATCTTTTAAGATTGTGTAAGAAAATAAAATTAACCTTAAAAAAGGTACACTTTCATTAGCTGTAATATTGCATCTATGGTATACTAGTAGTAACTTTTTCAACTGAGGTAAAATATGTCTAGGTCTAGACTCAAACCCAGAACCTGTGGTTTTAATCATGTGGTTTTAATTTGTGGCTTTAATGTTACTCCAATTGAGATATCTGGACAACATCCCAGCTAACACAATTTACTCAGATAACCATTTGTTAATGACAACTGGTCTGTTATTTGAAACAGCTCGACAGAATAAACCACAGCTAAAGGAACTTCAATAAAATCTTCTTTCGTACTGGTCTTTGATATTATTTATTACAGGCATGCCACATACTCCTTTTGGGCATTATTAAGAAAATGGCTACCTAATTATTTTTATAGTTCGTATGTGATGGTCAACATATTACCCCTCCCCCCCCCTCATCCTGTCACACTAAATCACACTTTGCAGTCCCCACTCTCCTCCTCTTGAGATGTGACTTAGTTAATAGATGCCTCCTTATAATAATTTATGAAACTAAAATAGTTTTTTTTTTTTATCCAGTTGTTATCCTCTACTATAAAGAAAATCCTTAAAATAAGTGAAGATAATCATCAGGTAAGTTATCATTCTAATGCATTCAATATTAACATTGCTTCATTCTTTAAATTTGCCACATTTATTCATATGTTTACTGCACTTAATTTTTATTTAAAATTTATAACTTTATGCCTATTAGAAATTTTTATTTAAACAATAGAGATGTATTGAATAACAATATTGGTTGAATATTCAAATAGCCAAATAGCAACTATTTGGCTGAATATCGAATGTTCGATTGGCTGAATACTTATATTTTAGACATCCATAATTTAAAGGAATTAAAAAGTAGTTTTTTAATTTCTTTCAGACTTTTAAAAAATGAAAATTAATATTTAACATAAATGTAGACGTAACCAATGTCTAAGAGTATGAATTAATGCAAATCATTCTTGAACAAGACATATTTATTTGTAGACAAAACACAAAATCAGATATCACATTTATACTTGAATTCTGGCTTACAACTGAAGCTGCATTATCACAAGCTTCGTATATCATATTAATTAGTTAACACACATGTGGACTTTTCAGAACACAATTATTAAATAACAAAACCATGGAGGCAACCTACCTGTTGTTTCACCATTAGACAACTCAAAAATATAAATAAACCTACTGGTCTCCTACATGAGACAACAGTGCTCTCTTGCATACAATTTTTCACACAGTGCTTTAAAAATATGAGTTGCTCGTCCTACATAAATATATATTTTTTTATGAATGTACCTTTTCATCAATAAACATTCATAAAAAGAAAAATGCTTTGAGCCGTTAACCCTCAACTACACACGCTAAAAATAATCACGTAACTACACGCGTGGCGTACTGAATACGCCAGGTGAATTTATACGGTTTTCACATTGTTTTCTTAATTCTTTTCAATTTAAACATAATAATATTTGATCAGAACAATTCCACATACTTTAAAAATTAAATTAATGAAATTGTATTCAGCAAAAACTATTTTAATGAAGAAATATTGCTACTTACACGTTTTTTTTTTTTTTTTTTTCATTTTACTCAACAAATATACTTAATTCAAACAATTTATCACTTTGAAAAACTTATATAAACATATGCGATTGAATTTAATACACATACACAAATCGGATATCAAATATTTCAAACAATTAAGTCACCATGAACAATTAAAACAAACATATGTGATTGACTTAATGTGGTTTTTGCAAGTAAATTGATTACACTCGGAACAAACTACCATGGTATAATTGGGTATAATTGTTTTTACTCGGCCACACAAAACGCACCGTCCTTTTTTTTTTTTTTTTTTTTTTTTTGGGGGGGGGGGGGGGGGGGGTGTATCGTCTCTTGCAAAATCCTCAGGCTTTACTATGGTACTACACATCCAGGTTGACCTAATATATAAATAATAATAATAATAATGTAATAAATGTGAACTAAAATTGCATATTTAATACAGTTATATTCAAATTATGTCGTATTATATATGTTTTTTATCAGATTAATTTGTTCGACTTATTAAAGATAAATACATTATTAAAAAAAATACTTGCATGACTACACGCGTGGCGTATAAAGTACGCCAAATCCACTCTTCCTCCAAAAAAACCAAAAGATGAAGTTATTTAACCGCTCCAAAAATTCCACCTGCATGCAAGACTGCTTGGAAAGGAATGACCATAGATTAGATACAAGTGTCAAGGTCATTGTGCTTCTCATTTGAAAACTGTTGGCCAATCAGTGGCCTCTGGCGTACGCAGTATGCCGCGCGTGTATTTGAGGGTTAAGAGGATAGTCTAAATTATTTTTAATGAATAAAATTTTTATTTGTTCAGAACAAGTATTTTTAAATCAAAGAGAAACTTTGCTCTTTTTCTCGAAGTTAAATAAAATATGACTGACTGGAAAGAATTTAAAAAAAAGAAAAAAAGACTAAAATGTACATTTCTTTAAAGGACTACGAGGAAAGTTTCTGGAAAGGAGTAAGAAAGCTATCGCTCTTATTTGAATAAGATTACATTTTTAAATTATTTTGAATTAATACTTTTATTTATTGGTAGTCAAAAATAGCAGTTATGTAAGAATTATTTTGAAATTTCGAAAGGTTTGTTTTATTTATTGAAGATCTATACAACATTGAAAATATTGCATTTATTTATCATAACTTGCCTTAGTTGAATTATTGCAGTTGATAAAAACACCTCATTCCTATGAATATCATCATTAATAATTAAATTTCTTGTGCCATTTTTCAACAACAAAATAAATGTTATAAAGCAATCTTTTATTTAAATATGATTCTATTTCTTAATTATTCTGAATTAATATTTCAATTTATTGATAGTTAAATGCAGGCTAATCCCAAATTCATGGTACTAACTTTAAGGGTTGGTAGAGGACACTGTAACAATCATTTATTGTATAAGAAACCAGGGTCAGAAATCCCTTTATTGAGTCAAAATTACAGGGCATCTCACTCTAGTCCGAAGTCGCTTTTTCTTTCATAACTTTTAACAGTAGTGAAGATACTTTAATGAAATCTTTACAATATCCTTACAATTCATACAAAGATGAGTCTGTTGTGAATTTTGTTAAAATATCTTCACTACTGTTAAAGTTAGGAACAAAAATGCGGTTTCGGATTGGAGTGAGATGCCCTGTAATTATGACTAAAAGAGATTTCCGTCCCTGGTTTCCTATACAATAAATGATTGTTACAGTGTTCTGTACCAGCCCTTAAAGTTTATACCATGAATTCAGAATCACCTTGTATAGATGTTATGTAAGAGTTTTGTTTCAGTTTTGTTTAATTTATTTTTAGATTTGATTGAATATCAAAATATTCAGCCAAACTGATAATTCAGATGGCCAAATATTTCAACATTCAGCAAAACCGAATATTCAAAAGTATGGTCAAGTAGGCCAAATACCTAATGTATACCATATATTCTATGAATTCCATCACTGTATTTAGTTATTATCTTTGATCTCTCCTGTCCTTGACTTCATTACAGTTATAATTATAGTACATGAAAATATTATTCCTTTAAGCTTTGGATTTAATAATCTAATAATAAAGATTTCTGGGTCAACACTAGAGAAGCTTTTTGCATTAAAAATCAATATTCTTTGTTTTATTAAAATATTTTTTTATTGAAAAGCACTTTAGCCTTTTGTTAAAGTTAGCAATGAAAGTTTTATAGATTTTTATTTTTTTCAAACTATTGCAATCATTTCTTATATACTATATAATGCAAAACTTGTCTAACATTGATGTTTGAACATTGATTCAATTCGAACCAAATTGGCACAGTGTATTGATCTTGCAAATGTTGGAGATGAGTTTGTTAATCAAGTATTTAGCTCTTATAGTTCATTTACAGGGGCACATTTTCTTGACAAAAATCAAATACCTTTCTAATCCTCTGTATTATCTTTTGAATTTTAGAAATTTGAGTTTTCCAAGTTAGATGCATACCAACTTGTTTTGTTCTGTTTTTTTGGTTTCCTGTATCATGGCATTTTCAGCTATCTACTTATTTCATAGTTAGTACTCTAAATAAATCAGAATATGAAATATAAAGATCAGTGGTATAGAAATTGAATTTTGAAGTAGAAGGCAATCAAATAATTTAAAAATTTATTTATTAGTTTAGATTATTCTTGAGTTGAGGCAGTGTGTAAATATATTATGTTGGCAAATTGTTATTGTGATATGTTATGTTGCAAATGTTTTAAAAATGGTGTAAAATACAATATGATTGAAAAAAAAATCTTAAATATATCATAAAATCTGAAAAAAGTGCAACACATTTTGAATGAATTCATCTTTCTCTTCGAACATAAAAATATGTATTACCACTATAAGAACAAAAGTAAGATTGCTAGCCTTGCTTCTGTTTTCATAGTACTAATCAGAATTTGAGCTGAGTTCAAAATTCTTCAAGAAAAAGGGAAAAAAAAAAAAAAAAAAAAAAACGCTAAACTTGGAATTAAAAAACAAAACAAATTTCTATGCTTATGATTATTATAACATATGCTTATGAATATGCATTTCCTCATTCTTCTCAACATCTTGATATATTTCATTTTCATTTGCAATCTAAATGTTAAAAATTTATCATGGCGTCTTTAAAGGATTATTAATAATTTGCAAAGTAACTTATTAAGAAAAAACTTAAATTATATTAAAAAAAAGGTAATTTAAATCATCATAGAGACAAATTTCATTTTAATATTTTATATAAAATATAATATAATATAACTATTAATAAATAATGAAAAACCACGTGTTAAAAACATGTTTATAATTTTTCAAAACCTTTTGGTTTACATTTTATAAATTTTCTTTCCTTCATGTTAGCCATTTTATAAATTCATCCTGAAAGATGAACTGAAGGTCCTTCTTTCATGTCCTTTATTTATCACCTGTATATTGCTCACATTAGTACTGGTTACCTGTTTCTGATACTTTAATTAGATTTAAATAACTAAAGCCTCTTTCAGAATCAACAGTATGCATTGGAATTTATGTACAAAATTATATTAAAGAGGACATTAATAAAGATTGCTCAAACATATCATTTGCATACAAAAATTTAAGCAATTTCTTGCAAGTCCTGTTTTAGCAAAAATACAAAAATATCTTGTTTTATTTTTGCATCCTGATCTGTTTTTTCATTCAGAAAACGCAAATGTTGCAAAAACATTGGTGCTAATACAGTAGATTCCCTTAAATCTGCTTATCTTAAAAAACCAGAGATTGTGCTGATTTTAGAATTTTGCAGATTTCTGGTCACTGTTTTGTTTACATTTTTTAAACAATAATTTGAATTTAATAATGCACTCAAATTTATAATGAATGCTTACAATAAAGTAAAATAATAAAAATTAAGAAAATTTAAAAAACATTTAAAACATTAAAAGTAAAGATCAAGTAGATAATTATGCATAGCTGAATATGCATAATGAGGATGAGATAATTTTTTCTTGAATTATTCAGTGAAACTCGCCTTATAAATGTACAGTAATAGTTCACATCAAAATCTTAAAATAACAAAGTTTTATTTCATGTTTAGTCTCACTTAATAACCGAAAAAGCTTGATTGATACATAAATTATTTGTTAAAAATGTCGCAATCACCACTGATATCAGCATTATCTTGATTTTTTTTTTTTTTTTAAATAAATTTATACTTCCTTCATGAGAAAACATGAGTTGAATCATACTAAACCAGAATTACATATTAAAATGCGTACAGAATGATATAAAAATAAAAAAAAGAATTTTACACATACTTAACTGTAAGTTTCATTATTTACATCGGGAACAATGTGTGGAATTTAGGATGGCGGATTTGAGAGAGTCTACTGTATATCTTTTTGTGCCTTAAGAAGAAAAATTCTTTTAAAAGGAAGTTTAAACAAGTTTCTTTCAGTAGTATTTTATTTTGTACCAATAATGTTACTTTTTTAATTATAAATTTGTTTATTTGTTATAGCCTGAGTGCAATATTTCTGATGTTTTGAAGAAGAGCACTGGTGTCCTTTGTTGTTATCTTAAGCATATTGAGATGACAGATAATCTGAAAGTTTTTCATCTGAGAGAAATCTGTAGCTGTTAGCTATTCTTTGTGTTTAGCTAATTAAATGATTTACTTAGTTAATATATGTTTAATTAGTTAATATATGTTTAATAACTGTAAAAATTAAGCTTGCTCAGAAAAATGACATTTCCTAAACATCCATGTGTCTTTTAAAAGTGAAGCCAAATCAAAAGGATCAGGGTCCATAAGCCGTGTTTTTGGCCCATGAAATAGACTAAAACTCAAATTTGTTATACTGACTTAATTATTGCACTTTTTAACATTAGAAGGTTTATCCTGTACGATTTCAACAATAGTTTTTGCATTTTGTTCGGATTTATATGACTTACACAAGCTCAAAGTTCGCATTATTCGTAGTTTTTGATGAAAAATATGCAATTTCTCCTAATTTTACCTCAATTATTTATATGAGCGCAATCGTGCAACACTTTCTTCTTTACATATATTATAAAATGCATCAAAATGTACAATATATGTAAAAATAAAAGTGTTGTAAAGCTGCACTCATAGTAAAATATTAAAAAATATATTAAAAATTGAGGTAAAATTAGGCAAAATTGCATATTTTTCATCAAAAACTATGAATACTACAAACTTTAAGCTTGTGTAAGTCATATAAATCCGAACAAAATGCACAAAATATTATTGAAATCGTACAGGATAAACATTCTAATGTTAAAAAGTGAAATAATTAAGTCAGTATAACAAAATGGAATTTTAGTCTCATTTCATGAGCCAAAAGCACGGCATATGGACCCTGATCCTTTATCTCTGATCCAACAATGCTGGAGCAAGAAGAAATAATATTAACCCATAAAATAAGCCAAGTTTGTGTTTGCCAAGAAAATATAATAAAAAGCTACAATAAATCAAGAGACTTAAAGTAAATGATAACAAAAATTTTTAAGCCCATTATTTCTTTTTAAGCTTTTAGATTAATCTAATAAAAGGACTAAAAAAATTTGCACAACCGTTGCACTGTTTCTGCTACTAGATCAAGAACAAAAATTTAATCAGTTCAATAATCAGGCAGAAGATTCGTGTAATTTCCAAAGTGTAGAAAACAGACTTGCAGATCTGTGTTCTACATCTTGAAGACCACACAAACGTTTCACATGATGAAGAGAATTGTTAAATTATTGCTTTCAAAACTAGTTTTTTTCTCTAAAGATATTTGGAAGTTTTAAGCTATTTTGTATTTATTGTTGTTTATGTCACTCAGTGTTTCAGTGCCACATTGCACTTGTTTATTTGAAAGAAGGTTTGTCTGTTCATTTAAGTGATATTGTTCTTCATTTCTAGCTTGTTAAATATGTATTCTGTGATAATATTTAGTATGTTTCAAGGATATTTTCTGTGAAACTTTCTTGGACAATTCTTGTCCATTGTAATTAAATGATTACATTTTCATTGTACATTGATCATTTTCATTTCATGTTGCCAACTTTCAAGACAAATATATTTTCAACCAGAAAATATCTATTTCATGAAATTTTATCTTGTTTCTATGTGGTACTTATTTGGTTTAATTTATTAAGCAAAATTTATGGTTCAAAATATGTTTATTTGATTTAAAAAAAAAGATGATTGATAGCTATGACACTTCATGTTTTTTTTTTTTTCCATTTATTAAGTTTTTGAGATACTTGACTGTCATTTTAAATCTATAAAATGCTACTTGTTTTTTTAACCTGTAAGCAATAGAAGGAATTTCTAACTAAATATTAAAAAAAAAATGAGTTATAATTTGGACAACATTTTGCAAATTTGTTACTAATCTATAAATGTATCTAATAAGGAAGGTCTCCTTAAAGCGCACACTCAGAATATTTTGAAAAAAATGCTAATTAAACTACTCATGTTCGTTATAAAGGATCGGTCAAATTTAGCTGTGGAATCCCAGTAGAAAATCTGTAAAAAAAAAATATATATATTTTCCAGTATTTGGCACAAAAAGGCACAATTTGGTGAGCAATACAATTTCCTCGCCAATGCAAACAATTTTAATGCATTTGAAAATTTTTGGTTCACTGAGTCTTTAAATGCATAAAACTTTATGTATTTAAACTTAGACGATTAAATAGTTTTTAATTTTTTTATATTCTTATATAATATATATATATATATAAATATATACAAGTTGTACATTGCTGATTTACACGGTTTCGCCAGCAGGATAATGTAAGTTTTAAGTGTATTTTATCAGTAACAGCCCAATTAAGAACACTCTGATTAATACATTTCGATATTGAATAAGTCGTCATTTCCATGGCAACAATACTTTTCTCTTTTTGTCTCTGACACTAACAATATTGAAGTCAAATTGACAGTGCTCGAAATTGGACATTAATTTTTAGTTTGAAGCATTTTTAATCAATTTAAATTTTGTTCTAAAGTGTAGAATACGATTGATAATTTTCTTTATATATAAATATATATAGCAAAACTGTATGTTATAAAAGTGTATTTATTTAAATTCAATGTACATAATCTAATTCACTAGGGAGAGTGGAAAAAGTTTTCCTAAAAGAGTATTTATCATAACATACTTTCTTTTATTATTTCATTGTGTCACCAACCAGCAATAAATTGGCAAAAGCACGAAATTTGCATAATTTTTTATGGACGTTATATCGAGGTTCCACAGCATTTTGTTTTATAAACGTATGTATCCTCATGAGAAGAATATTCTGGAATTTTTTCAAAATTTTCTGAGTATGCGCCTATGGAGACCTTCCTTGTAAGCTACATACATTTTCTACCAACCAAATTAACAAAGTCGTGAATTAATTTTTGTTTTCTACAATTATGTGCCTCACTGGTCAATTACTGATGCACTCATCTTATGTGCATATTTAAATCGTGAGGCATTATTTGAAAGGTTTTTGAACAGGCTTTAACATAGTACACTCGTGTTTCGTTAAAACATGTTGTTTGTTAAAAACTGGAGTTAATTAAAAATTAATGGAAAAATGTAACAGCAAATACCGTCAAAGATTCCATTGCAAAATTCTCACATGTTCATTTAAATAATGGTCATAATATTGTTATGTATGCTTAATTTACATATTACTTTAAAACATGGCTTTAGAATTTTATGTAAAATAAACCTGGAAAGAGAGATTTTTTTTTTTGGTTGGGGGGGGGGGGGGGTAGTAGTATATGAATCCTAAATTCAATCTCAAAAATGAATAGTTAATTACCTGTCTGTAATACAATAAACTTTAAAAAAATGCTTAATTATGTTTCATGTGTTTGTAATAAATGTCCTGGAAGTTATTTACAGTTTATTTGTTAATTTTGAATATTTCAAACTGTTATATAATTTTTTCCCCCTTTAAACAGGTTTGCTCAAAACATTTTTGTTTATTTGTTATATGTTTCTTTACAAACACAAGAACCTTATTTCTTTAATAAAATGTACCTGATGTTTATTGTTTTCTTGTAAGTGTTAATTTATATTGTAAATAGTGATGTTATGTGTTTAATAAGAAATAAATATTTTGTATTTAATGTTGGACTGGTTAATCATATATAGTAAGATATATTTAATGTAAATAAATAATAAAATTACAAAAAAATAATAATATTACATATTTTACTGTTTATATTATATTGAATTATGCAATAAAACAACCAAAAGAACTAATTAGTTGAGTTTTAATTTTTCAACTGAGTCAGGGAAGATTTTTCAGTCCAGGATTTGAACCAGGGACCTTTTGGCTTAAGGCTCTTCATCGGTAAAATCTCAAATCCCACTCGCTAATGTTAAACCAACGGGCATATGATGCATTCGTACTTTTAAAATATGTCGCTAGGAAATTAATATTTTTAACTTCTTTTTTCTGTGTACTCTTCTTGAAGGATGTCTCCCTTTTTAGGTGCGTTCGTAATTATATAAATACGTAGCACCTATAGTCGTCGTTTGGTCCGTCCGTCTGTCTGTCTGTCCGTCTGTCTGTCCGTCCGTCCGTCTGTCTGTCTGTCCGCATATAACAACGCAAAAACTACCCAACCAAATGGTTTGCAATTTAAAATGTATTATCTTTGCAGAATTTTGTCGAGACATTTCAAGTTTTATTAAAATCGAATCAAAACTTTAGGAGATATTAATAAAAATATTTATTAAGAAATTTGAATTTTTTTTTTTTAAATCGGTGCTTTTTTGTTAGAGGAGCTTCCGATGGATGTTAAATCGTCAAGCGAAAAGAGATGTTTATTTTATGACAGAAATTAATCTGCAGACGATATAATTCATTTCACAGAATTAAAAATCATCAAGATCTGAATATTTATATAACTAGCTGATACATATATATCTGAATATTTATATAACTAGTTAAGATATTTGTATGAACAGTGTCATAAAATATATACTTAACTAGCTGTTTAACCCGTTCTACGCACGGGATATCATGAATTTAATTCTAAAACGTGCGTACGAACGCACCTCGTTTGTAACGTTTGACGTACAATTTCCAACTTGTTTTCTTAGTTGTCAAAATATTTTTTAAAATATAGGCTTGATTTTATTTGAAGTGTTAAAATCTTACTCAGTTTTACTAAGATAACATTTTAACACATAAAATTATAAATTAAGTATATATTTTAGAAATAGTTTGACAACTAAGAAAGAAAGACACATCCTTTAAGGACAGTACACAGAAAAACAGAAGTTAAAAATATTATTTTCCTAAAGAGATATTTTAAAAATACGAATGCATCACATGCCAATTGGTTTAACATTAGCGAGGGGAATTTAAGATTTTACTGGTGAAGAGCCGTAAGCTGCCAATGGTCTACCGACTGAGCTATCCTGGATGAATCTGGCAGGCACAATTCACCCAGCTAACCTTTTTAATAATGGCATCTTGTCTGTTATCTGAAATGGCTCAACAGAATAATTTGCAGGTAATAAACTCCAGTAAACACTGGATATGTAATCACACTGATTAATTTTAACACAATTATTCTAATTGGTAAATAAATCATAAGAGAAGTAATTTTTCAACTGAGTGAAAAAGTGTTCAGGCCAGGATTTGATCCAGGGACTTTTTGGCTTAAGCTTGATTAGTTTTTAAACATTTTGGCATCAGTTTCACATGTCTATCTTATATATAGTGCACATGAAAAAAATTTTGTAATCAGGGAGGGCGAGACTTTGCAAAAACCCTGTATAGTATGTGTATTACCTTTAAAAAAAAAAACTATTATAATTTTTAATTAAGAACTATTTCACCTATGTTCTATGATCTGAGTAAAGGCTCTTTCAGACTCTACTTAGAAACTGCAGAATCATCGTAATTTTTGTTCTATTTCTTAATTTTGTTGTGTAACATTGAATGGGAGAATGTTGAGAGTCAACAGAAGTTATGAAGATACTGCCATTTCCAAGTCCCAGTCTGAATGAGTCCTTACTCTGGTTAAACCCCTTGTTAGGTGCATTCGTAATTATATAAATATGTAGCACCTATTGTCGTCGTCTGGTTCGTGCGTCTGTCATTCCGTCTGTCCACATATAACAATGCAAAGACTACCCAATCAAATGGTTTGAAATTTAAGATATATTATCTTTGCAGAATTTTGTCGAGACTTTTCAAATTTTATGAAAATTGAATCAAAAGTTTAAATGATATTAATAAAAGTATTTATTAAGAAATTTGAATTTTTTAAAAAGAAATTGGGGATTTCTTGTTACAGGAGCTTCCCAGGTTTAACCGTCAAGCGACCGAGATACTTATTTTATTACAGAAATTAATCTGCGCACGATAGAATTCATTTTACAGAATTAAAAATTCTCAAAATCTGAATATTTATATAATTAGCTATAGTACGAACACACTTCATTTGTCACGTTTGACGTACAATTTCCAACTTGTTTTCTATTAAACCGAAAAAGTTGAAATGTTCAAATTTTATTTGTCCTGTTTATCTGGTAAATTTCTTAGAAATGATTGTATTTTCTTAAAATAAAGAATTTATTCATATTCTCAAAATTACTTTTCCTGGATAAATATTCATCTTTTATTTATTTTCTTAAAAATTCTACAAGTTTAAATTATTTTAAATGTGCCTCTGCAATTCACACAAATAGTGCATAAATAAATTCTGAAACTTTCTGATATGACTGGAGAATTTTTCTGGTATGAGACACGGGGATTTGGAAAAAAATCAGGGGGGGGGGGGGGGGGGGGGCAGAGAAAGAGAGGAAGGCGTCAACCTCCCCACTACCACCACCACTAGATGAGTCGATGATGTAGAAAGGGACTTTGTTCTTGGTGTAAGGTGGGGCTGGCAGACACTGGCTCTAGATAGAGAATGCTGGAGGCATGTTATTGAGGCGGCCAGAGCTAATATAAGGCTGTAAAGCCGAATAATAATAAAACTAAAAATACTTTTTTTTTTTTATTTATCAGATAATAATGTTGAATATTAATCAGATAATATTGTTGAATATTAAATATATTTTTTCAAATTAATAATTTATTTATACAGGTTGTCCCTTTTCTTCTTTGGCTATACAGCTTTTTATTAGGCCTGGCTGCCTCAGTAACATGCTGGTAGCATTCTTTATTGAGAGCCAGCATCTGCCAACCCCTTATTTTAAGAACAACAAGGTATCTTTCTACATTGTCAACCCATCTAGTGAAGGGGCCTTACTCTTTTTCTGGTACCTTCGTATAGGGTGTCCATTCTTCTTATTATTTAATAGCTTATTCCTAAACCATTAGTTTTAAAGGTATAGCTTCCATTAATAAAATGTTTCAAATGTTGTTCTTCATCATATGAAAATTTATTTACTGCAAAATATTTCTTTTCTAAAAAGTTACGAAATTTATATTTTTTTACCATCCCTGGTTCATATAAGTTATATTTAGAAAAATTGCTTCATACACTAACAAGTAAAACAGCAAAAATTCCATTTCTGTTTTACCAAAACTTACCCGAGATATGATACTTTGAAGTTGGCTTTTTCCAACGTTAAAAATGCATTTTCTGTTTTATCTGGTTTGAAATCTGATAGATGATTAAATAAAAATTTTATTATAACATCTCGTAGGATTTGTTGTTTACAGTAAATAATTTTATATTCTTTTTATAATAAAGTTTGAATTTTTTTTGAAAAAATTTCTGTTTAATTAAATATTAGAGAAGGCTTTTATTAATTTATTTATTTATATAAAACTCTGATTAAAGCTCTATACATTGTTGTTGAAACTTTTATTTCAAACATGTGTTTCATTCTCCAAATTAAAAAAATATTTGTCAATAATTTATAACAAGATGAACGAAAAATCATGCATCAAGCATAGATTATGAAACACCTTCCAATGCATTCAGAATACTGTAATAAAACTTTACTGTTTAATAAGGCGAAAGATGATGTCTAAGTAAACAATTTGTAAAACACATAACATGTTTGAAAACCTAATTTCAGCAATTAACACATCAATAGTCGGAAAAATTATGAGTTTTTTTTTGTGCAGTCCTGTATATGATCTATAGAATTTATACAAACCAAGTAATATGCAAAGAAAAAACAACAAAAAAAAACCACAACTGAAAACGTATTTTCAGCAATTATAGTTTACTGACACTACTGTAACCGAATTATTTTGTGTGTCCCTGTAAATGAACGATGAATGCTATGCACACCGTATTCTATAGCAAGTATTTTGTGCTTCCCTTAGTGATATATATAAATTTCAATATGTTTGAAATAGTGTAACGTCATTAAAATACACCACAAACAATTTTTTGAAATAGACTGTAATGTAACGGAATTCTTTTGACTATCATTTCCCTGTAAGTAAATGAACGATAAATGCATTGCACACCATATTCTACAATAAGCACTTTGTAGTGCACCTCAGATATACATATCAATTTTAATATGTTTGAAATAGTGCAACATCATTAAAATACACTGCAAATGATTTTTCTCCATAGACTGTAATGTAACGGAATTTTTTTTATTGTCCCTGTAAACAGACTATAAATGCTACACACTTCATTTTCAATACTGATTATGCCACAGTAAACCAATAACATTTATCAATCTAATAGAAATCCGGGTATATTTACGCGAGTTAGAGCACCAACAGACAGACAGACAACCCAAATTCATTCATACACATGTTGGAAAGTGTTAAAATGGAAAAAAATACTGGAAAGTTGTTATGTCTGTTTAATTCCCTGTTGTAATATGACATTTTCTAAGTATTTTCAAAAATTCTCCCACAGCCTATTTTCATATTAAATAGTATGCAAAATAACTACAGTTAGTCCATGGGATATTTCATTAACATATGTGTCTTCATAAAGTGGTGAAATCAATCCAACAGTCCTAGCATTAAATGCAACTATTTCTTTATTCAAATTTAACAACATGATTAATATAATTCTTTAAAAAAAGGTAAACAAGTGCTAGTTAAAATAAAGGAGCCCAGCTCATTTCTACTATCTTGGCACAGCAAAACAACAAGATAATTTAGAAAAGAAAAATTCATTAAAACACCCATCCTAGGCTTTCCATTTCAAACTAGCTTCACAAAAGCACTGATGTAAGCCTGGAAGCAAACACATTAGCAAGTAAGCAAGCTAGTAAGTAGTATACCACCACATCAGCAGCTGCTCTATAAATACAGAGTAAATCAGTTAAAGTTACAGATAATTTGAAGAAAATCAATTGCAGTTAACAACATGTTAATTATGCAAGGGAAAAAACATGTCAACACTTAGTGACACAGAAACTGAATTCAGGTGAACTGGTATAATCTTACCTAACAAAGGTTAAAGTTGCAGTTTAATGAATTTTGAGTCCAGCATTTCACTTTACTGTAGTGGCAATCATGTTTGTTTACCTTTTTAACATTACTTTGCTACAACTTTACATGACAGCTATACAGAAATAGAAAGCTGCTCACTGCACCCAATAGGGTCAAAAACAACAACAACAACTTTACATGATTCATGTAACACTTTGTAACTACATTTACTTTATAAAAATATGCTATTGGTTTTACTTTAGAGAAACTTTACTATTAAGTAAACTTCAAAACTTTACTACAAACTACTAATTTGAGACTTTACATTATTAATTTATGAAAATTTAAAACCACCAGTCACAAACAATGTTTTAACAATACATATGCAAATTGGTTGGAGAGAGAGCTGGGAAAACTTTATAAATATAATAGATAACTTTTATTTATATTAACAATAAAAATGAATTAAAATTTTAATATAACCCAACAAAATTGTGCCTTAAGGCGTCTTATACAAAGACAGAAATCTGTCTAATGCAAAAAGATTTTCAAGTCCCGGCGATTGCATAGAAATACCACAGCCATCTAAATAGGACTGTGGAAATTACAGTAAACTTTGTTAAAGGTGGAATACTGTCTATGCAGAAAATTTCCCTGATCCGATATAGTTTATATTTGTTTGATTTCAGTAAATAACATATTCCTTAGATTTCAGTAGATGATATATTTGTTGGATTTCACAAACTTAATTTTTAGGTGTGTTCGTAATTATATAAATACGTAGCACCTATAGTCGTCATCTGGTCTGTCCGACTGTCCATATATAACAGTGCAAAAACTACACAACCAAATGGTTTGAAATTTCATATACACTGCTGTCCAAAAATTAAGGGGCAGTGACTGAACGCTTTCACTTTTTACACGGTTTGTCGAATAACTATTGAAATTTTTGACATTGTTCTTGAAATTCGAGGATGTAAAGCACATGTTTGACTTCAAGAACACTAGAAACAGCATACTGCAATTAAAATATTAATATATTGAATGTTTGAAGAGATATGGGTATTTGTATGAAATAATTTATAAGTGCACATGTGCAAACTATACCAAAGATTTATTTTTCATGATTTGGTAGTCAATTCTATAGAGTAACTCATATAAAAAGACCAGTCAAATATCGTGAAAACTCAGAAAGATGCCCAATACAGTGAGCATATGACAAATTCGGGGGGAATGGGATTTCCCCCCGAATTTGTAAGTGAGTTTTCATGATATTTGACTGTCTTTTTATATGAGTTACTCTATAGAATAGCTACAAATTTAATTTTTTATACAGCTTCTGGTTCCTATAAGTTATATTTAGGAAAACATTCCCATATTAAAAAAAATAAAACAAAATAATTTTTGCACTGCTAAAGTTTACAGAGTTGTGATACTTTAAATTTAATTTATTTATTTGACGAATTTTTAACACTGGAAGGAAAATGCTGAAAATTCATAAAATTCGAAGTATCATAACTTAGTAAGGTTTCGATACATAAAAGTTGTTTGTTTGCTTTTCTTTTATTTGTTAAATCATTAATATCGTTTTTCCAAATATAACTTAAAGTTTCAGTGAAGCTGGAATTGAAAATCTTTGAGTTACAAGGAAAGACTTAAAAGGGGGGAGGAGAGAAAAAATTATTTGTTCTCAAATCCAAACTGGTTACTTTATGACATATCTTTTAATTCATTTTTTTATTCGAAAACGCATGAAATTGGCAGGTGTTATACAGAAACTATGTAATCGAAACACGTTTTCCATTTTTCGGTAAGGGCAGAAGATTTTTCAGAAAATACTATCAAACTCGACATTTTGAACCGAATTCTCGCTGCACCGACGACAGCAAGGGGAAAAACGCGTCACCATGTGACACGTATCGCTTATAACTCGATGTGTAATTTATTTATAAAAAAATGGAAAACTCATTTCGATTCCAAATCGTTTCCATCGTCAGGCCTGTCAATTTTACGCCTCTGTGTTTAAAAAAAAGAGTCAGAAATTGTGTCAGAAAGTTTCGCGTTGTTGAGCAGCTCATTTGAGAACCACCTTGAAAAGAAAAATAACTATTTTGACATAAACTACCTTTAATAGGAATTTTAGGGAATTAGCTATTGAACAACGATGAGAGGGGCACGTCTTGTATCAAGATTTATGCATCTTCTACAATTTATTAAACCAAAAAAAAAAAAAAAAAAAAGGAATTAAAGTCTATAGGGTGCCGGTTAGAAGGGGAAATTGCCCCTCCATGTATTTTGAAATTTAATTAACTGAATTTTCTTTTTCTCTAATAATAATAATAATAAGTAAAATAGTGACTTCCTAATTGACTTAAAATAATTGAACAGTAAGATAAAAATAACTAAGGAATTTTAGTCAGGTGGGCGCTGCCTCACTGAACTCCCCACTACTTAAAAGACAATATTTAGTTCTGTTTTTTTTTTTTTTAAGGACTTCATTCATCTCACGAAACCCTATTACTCCTGCTCCGTTGTCTGTCCGTCACAGAGCCATTCTCAAAAACTATGTAACTTACAGAGTTGAAACTTTGTGTATAAATCTGAATATCAGCTATAAAGAGCTCAAAATATTAAAATTTGAAAAATTCGTATTATTTTAATAAATAGAGATAAAAAACCAAAATTCTAACAGTCTTTTCCTATTAAATTTATACATTTTTCGTTATAGCAGATGCCAAAAATTAAAAATCCACGATGAAATTCTTTCTACAATAATTAATTTTTTATCAGACGATTTCCACGTGAAAAATGAAAATGAAATAAAAAGTTTCACCAATTGAAAAAAAGATTAATATGAAATAAAATTTATTGACGTCATAGTGGTAATAAAACGGAAAGATTACTCAATAATACAAGGAGTATGTGTATGTACGCAAAGCAGATTAGTATCACGTCATTAGAGAATTAAAGAGAAAATCTGACGTTATATCGGAAGTTTAACGAATTTTTCAAATGTTTCAGAATAATACAAAGCGAGTATCAAGATGAGTAATAGAGAATAGTAAATATATGATATAAATGCTGGACGATTACACCATGAAACATTACTACATTAAAGACGTGAGTATAAAACATCACAAATTTACTGAATGGTGTATACAAAACGTTTGTATACACCATTCAGTAAATTTGTGATGTTTTATACTCACGTTATTAATGTAGTAAATATATAAGTTTGAGGAATGTATTGAATCATGATAAAAAGCCGATTCCGGAAATATTCGCTTATTTTAACATTTTGAAGGTGTACAACATGTTTAATTTTGAAATTATTATATTTTTAAATATCGGATTTAGTCCACATGACAGATATTATTATGACAGAATATAATAGCGGGTGTCGCCCGCTATCGGGCTGGTTTAGATATTCGAAAAAACGAGAAAAATAGACCGGTAATTTTTAGGTAGATTTTGTAAGAAATACTACCTATTACATTCTCACCTAAGTTGGAAATTTTGAAAAATTTTTGCAGATCTACGCCGGTCATGACTCCCAGAACTCAAAACCACCCCCAGTTCAAAAGTTTATATATCTATCTATCTATCTATGTCACTTTTTTCTGACCACGATAACTGGAAAAATTCTGCATAAATCTCTTCCAAACTGATACATAAAATCAAGGGTCATAAAATCTCGGTCAAGTTCGTTAATGGGCAAAATCGAACCAAAGGGGGGGGGGAATGGGGGGGCTTTTTGTGAAAACAGAAAAATCCTCATAATTTCTTTATTATTATACGTATCGAGTCCGTTTAAAGTTATTATTACTTCTAGGAAAAGGGCCAAAACTGTATGTATGACAGATTTTTGATATAATTAAAAATGGCCCCAAGGGGGGGAAAAAGGGGGGTTTTAGAAGAAAAAAATTCAGAACTTCGTCAATTCTCAAGATTTCAAATCCGCTTAAATTTATTATAAATCTTCTTAATATTATTTAAAACTTTTATATTGACAAGTTTTTTATAGGACTAACCGTTATAGCAAAAACAAATTAAAAACAAAAAAATCCCTGCCGGCTCCGCCTGCAAACAAGTTATTTTTCGAAGTAGGCGGTTCCAACTCCCGCATCTTTTCGAAACTGATACATAAAATCAAGTGGCGTAAAATCTTGGTCAAGTTCGTTAATGGGCAAAATCGAACCAAGAGCGGGGGGGATTGGGGAGAACTTTTTGTGAAAACAGAAAAAAAAAACAATTTCTTAATTATGATACGTATCGAATCAGTTTGAAGTTATTATTACTTCTAGGAGAAGGGCCAAAAATTTATGTATGACAGATTTTTGATACAATTAAAAATTGCCTTAAGAGGAGGGGGGGAAGGCGGGTTTTAGAAGGAAAAAATTCATAACTTCGTCAATTCCCAAGATTTCAAATCCGCTTAAATTTATTATAAATCCTCTTAATATTATCTAAAACTTTTATATTGACATGTTTTTTATAGGACCAACTCTTATAGCAAAAAAAAAAAAAAAAAAAAAAAAAAAATCCTTGCTGGCTCCGCCTGCAAACAAGTTTCGTTTCGAAGTAGGCGGTTCCAACTGCAGCATCATCACAAAAAGGTCATTTCTTCCGCAATTCACAGGCACCCCACGTTCTGCGTCTTCGAAATCTACCTGTGCCTGTAGGCCGAGCCGTCAGGGATTTTTTACTTTATAAAAGACATGACTTTTTTTTTTGGTTGCTAAATGAAATTTAATTGGATTTATTAAAGAAATGATAAAGTGTTTTGAAAGGAATATTAAACGAAACCCTTTGAGCGATCTTCGATCACACTTACCCACTTTTTTTTTTTTTTTTTTTTTTTTTTTTTTTTTGCGTTCGCGTGTTTTAAAATTATCTTATACGGGGTTCAGGCGATGGACCCCAGCTCCTCCTCTTTAATGAAATAAAGAAAATACTATTTTAATTCTCCATTTTGTAAAAAATAGAAAAATAGAAGCTTATATTTGTATTTTTAATTATTTCTTATTTGTTACATATTTCTGTATTGATTTTTAAATTGACATATTTAACAATTGTCTTGCATAGTGGATTTGATAAAATATTCTTAATTTACAATATATAAAGTTTATATTCCTCATTAAAAAAAAAAAAAAAAAAAAAAAAAAACGCAGGTTAGGTTACAAATCTTGGGCACTTTAGTTATTTTTTTAAAAAGATCATTTTTATTCAGGGTGTCTCCTCTTAATCTCAAAATCTTACCCCTTCCTGTGTTTCGTTCTGCTGGTGCCCATGCCTATAATATCTCTATATTTTTTCTCACGTTATTGAGCTATTAAAGATTGTTTGTTAGTCATCTATATAAATCAGCTGTTTATATTTTGCCTATACCGTCAACAGATGGCGCAAGATGACCGTGAAGTGAATAGTAGATTCTCTTCCCAACAAGTGGGCGAAACCTTTCCCTTCGCCTTTGATGACCTAAATTTAAAAGCCGTAAAGAAGCTTGGTAGAGCGGGTTTCTTTGGCCGTGGGCTAGAAAGGGAACCCCAAATCTGCCCCTGGCCCAAATGCCTCTTTTGGACAAACTTTCCCGGTAGGGTCGACACCTGTGGGTCATATTCAGGTAATTGGTAACCCTAGATAAAAAAGTCGTAACGATAACATAATAAGCAAAAGAGTTCGGAGGAAAAACTGCATTTTAAAAACTTCCAAATTGGCATCGCCGACTAACCAAATAGGATGAGCCCGGCACGTGCTTATGTCACGTTGAATGTTAAACATGTTTAGATGCTCTCATGCTGTTCTATTTTGAATTCCTTTTTTCACCCGTAGCATTAAAGCTGTTGTAAGAAAGATTTTACAAAAAATATTATTATTTTTTTTTTCACTCAATTCCTACTATTAGCTCACACTCTCCATATATTTATATATCTTGTTCAAATTTTCAATCGTTAATAAAATATTTTTTATTCATCCAATCAAGTTCAAATACATTTTTTTTAAACTTGTAGCGGATGACACTGGATGTTAATACAGTTTTTTCAAATATTAATTCATTCATTAAATTTAATTTTAGTTTTATATGGGAGAAAAAAAATTTCTCCCATTGTTTTCATAAATGAAATGAAAGATTGTCCTCAAATTAGTGATGCCACAAAAATAAAATACCGCAACGATGATTATAAAAAAAATGTTCAATAAAGATAACGTGGGACATTCATGCTGCACGGGTTTATTTTATATATTTATGACTAAAAAGTAGGAATTGAGTTATTTTTTTTTTTTTATATATTACTTGTTTCTTGTTAGAAAAGCAAGAAAAAATATTAAGCATTTTTAGAGGCTCTCGTGCTGTTCTATTTTTTTAATTCCTTTTACACTTATAGCATTCTGCTGCTAGATTCATTTAACCCTTTGTTCCCCGACGGTACTTTTAAAGTAGCTAAATTAAACTTTTAAAATAAACCATCTCTCTATTCTAAAAAAAAAAAAAAAAACGATGTCATAGCAGTAAATGAATTTTCGGCTAATACTAAGGGTGTATTCAAATCCAAACTGCTTATTTTGAGACACATTTTTAAATTCATTTTTGCTCTAAAATGCATCCAATTGGCAGGTTCTTTTATTCAGAAACTTTATAATGTCCGTATTTTCTCGATTTTTCGAGAAAGGCAGAATATATTTCAAAACATGCTTGTCAAAGTAGACATTTTGAAACGAATTTCCCAAAGCGATAGCGCTGGAAACAAACAAAAAATATTATCGTAACTGTGAAAATAATTGTTTGTAAATCAATTTCTAATTAATTGGCCGAAAAATAAAAACATGGGTCCCTTATAAATCTCTTCATAAATCACGCCGCCAAGTTTCATGTTTTTACTTTTAAAAATGAGTCTGAAAATGTGTCTCAAAATTTTGAGTTGTTCAGCGGGGAAAAATATTTTTTTTTTGAATACCGCTTTAAGGTGGTTCTCAAATGACCTGCTCATCAACGCGAAACTTTACTTTCTGACTCATTTGTTAACGCAAAGGCGTAAAAGTGGCAGGCCTGGTTGTTGAAGCGATTTGGAATCGAAATGAGTTTTCCATTTTTCGATAAATAAATTACTTATCGAGTTATAGGCGATTCGTGTCACGGACGACACGTTTCTCCCGCTTCTCGCTTTGCTGCGTCCGAAATTCGGTTCAAAACGCTGACTTTGACAGTATTTGCTGAAAGATCTTCTGTTTTTAGCAAAAAATGGAAAACGTGTTTCGATTACATAGTTTCTGAATAAGAACACCTGCCAATTTCAGGCGTTTCCGAACAAAAAACAAAATTAAAAATGCGTCATAAAGTAGTCAGTTTGTAAAGAAAACTAAGAAAAACCTTAAGAAAACTATTGCAGATAAAAATATGAAAATTGGTAGTATTATAGAAAATGTTTGATAAACACGCTGATCTAAGAATTGTTTTAAGAGCTAATTTAATGTTGAAATCGGTCAGAATAGTTCTGTTAAAAAAGTTTGATAGGAACGGAAACTATGCATAGTATTTTAACATTTTCCAAGGACGTACTTCACAAGTATGCAGTGTGCAGTGTGCAATTATTATTATTTTTTAATTTGACTAATTTTTTGAGGGTTTTGTTTCAATCTTTTATTCAAATTTTCATTCTCTCAATAGAGATTTGTTTCATATTTAGAAATGGTCATATTTTAAATAGTTGCTAAATTATAAAAATACGCAACGAATAATATTTCCTTTCAATTTAAAAATATAATTACACGTGACTGTTAAAAAAAGAAAGACAATTCTAAAATAATAATTAAATAATCACGTGTTAAGAGCAGGAAATAGGGAAAATTACGTCATAAAAAATGTATTTAAACGTGAATATTAAAAATTAAAGAAGTTTTAAAATAATTAAATTAATGCACGATAAACGCATTTAATGATGAAAACGCTATATATATTAAAAACATACATTTAAAATAAACAACAGTGCGGCTATAGTGAAAACAAGTCTGTCCGTCTGCTCTTCCGTTCGCATATAACAGCTGAAATACTATCCAACCGAATGGTTTGAAATTTAATATATAGAATCGTTGCAGAATTTTGTTGAGTTATTTCAAGTTTTATGAAAATCGAATCAAAACTTATAAAGATATTAATAAAAGTTTTCTGTATTCTATTAAATCCTATCATTACGTAATCTATATAATATAAAAGCGCATGTCATGCGACTGAGGAAAACAAATACGGGCTAACCACTTCTTTTTTCACATGTGAAACGACCATTTTTATTCAAAATTATTTTTTCGAATAAAATTGCATAAAAGTTACCTTTTTAGAAATACCGTTCAAAAAAATTGTTGGCTTCAGAGATGAGTTATATTAAAAAATGTATAGATAATGAGATAACTTCCGTGAAAATTAGTTTAACAGCCAAATATCTCAATCCATTAAAGTAAATAAACAAAAGATTCATTCATCGTGAGCCATAGAAATATTAAACCATGGAGGTAATCATTCGCAAAGCAAGATCTCCATGGTGAATTTTGCAGCGCTGTCTGCTGTCGAAAAATAAATCGCATCTGTAAACGTGGCATAGGTAATAACAAAAAAAAAAAAAAATCCCTGACGGCTCGGCCTACAGGCACAGGTAGATTTCGAAGACGCAGATCGTGGGGCGCCTGTTTGTTGGGAATTGCGGAAGAAATGACCTTTTTGCCATGATGCGGCAGTTGGCACTTCGAAACTAACTTGTTTGCAGGCAGAGCCGACAGGGATTTTATTTTTTATTTATTTTTTATTTTTTTGCTATAAGGGTGGGTTGGTCCTATAAAAAACTTGTCAATATAAAAGTTTCAGATAATATTAAGAGAATTTATAGTAAATTTAAGCGGATTTGATATCTCGTGAATTGATGAAGTTATGAATTTTTTTCTTCTAACCCCCCCCCCTCCCCCCCTTGGGGCCATTTTTAATGATATCAAAAATCTGTCATACATAAATTTTTGGCCCTTTTCCTAGAAGTAATTATAACTTTAAACGGATTCGATACGTATCATAATTAAGAAATTATGGGTTTTTTTCTGTTTTCACAAAAAGCTCCCCCCCCCCCCTTGGTTCGATTTTGCCCATTAACGAACTTGACCGAGATTTTATGCCCCTTGATTTTATGTATCAATTTGGAAGAGATTTGTGTAGAATTATTGCAGTTATCGTGTCCATAAAAAGGTGACATAGATAGATAGATAGATATAAAGTTTTGAACTGGGGGTGGTTTTGGGTTCTGGGAGTCATGATCGGCGTAGATCTGCAAAAAATTTTCAAAGATTCCAACTTAGGGGAGAAGGTAATATGTAGTATTTCTTACGAAATGTACCTAAAAGGCATGTTCATTTCACTCATAGCAGACGATATAATTCATTTCACTGAAATAATAACGATGATTTTTTTTTTACATTGTAAAACTAGTTACAGTACGAAAACACCTCATTTGTCACGTTTAACGTACAATTTCCAACTAGTTTTTGTTTAAAGCGACATGGTAACTAGGATTTTCGTTTGTTTAAAAAAGAATTGTAATAAAAATTGTAGGACACATCGATTATGGAAGATTCCTCAACTTAAATGTGCATTTATATAAAGCTTTATTCAGTTAATTGAATCGTGATTTATTAAAACACAAACTAATACGAGCAATAAATTAAAATTTTGAATAAAATATGTTTTTTATTTAAGATGTATATAACACTTTTCTTTTAAATACGTCTTAATGATTTTTATAATTTTCATTTTAATAGCTATATTTCGACTCTTATCCTGAACTCGGGAAAGACATTACGATTATGGAAAGGAAACGAAGAAAAATGTAAAAAAAAAATTGCAAAGAGATTCTAAGTTGAAAAGCATTAAAAATATTGACTCACCAACAAGAAGCAAATAAAATATTTTAAAACAAAATTTAAAAAATATTTATGTAATACCTTTTTTTTAATCATTCCCCATTTCGATATGACAGATTCGAATAAAAACTTCACTTTATTAAAAAAAGGGTAAAATATAGTCTTTTAAAATATTTTATTTCTTCGACCGTACAATTTTTTTAAAACGTCTTTCCAAATGATTGAAAATATTTATTTTCTCTAAAAGGTGGATTTGAAAAATCTGTACCTTCAATAGACGAGATTAGGAGTTAGAGTGTTTCAGATGATTGTTAGATATGTGTTTTCTATTCATCTTTTATTTTCTCTTTTTAAACGTGTTTTTATTTTTTACGGTGTTCGAGTAAAAAACACTGTTTTTGAAGTAATCGTTTAGTTTCTGAGAAATTGAATTCTTTTTTTATCTTTAATATTTTTCATAAGATTGAAAGTGGGAATTTATATTATATTTTCACAAGAATTAAAAAAAAAAAAAAAAAAATGGAGCATGAAAATTAAACTGGTTTGAAAGGTGGATTTAAAGCTTTGGATAAGATTTTTTATGTCAGTCAAATCAACAATTTCTTTTATGCATTCTTATGTCACGAAAATCAAGTGTCTATATAATTTATCATTTAAATGAAATATAGAAAAGGAAAATTTAAAGCAAATACGCATAGAACTGTTATTTCTTTAAGGTGGTTCTCAAATGACTTGCTCAACAACGCGAAACTTTCTGACACAATTTCAGGCTGATTTTTAAACACAAAAGCATAAAATTGGTTAGGCTTGACTATTGAAGCGATTTGGAATCGAAATAAGTTTTTCATTTTTTGATAGATAAATTACGTATGGAGTTATAAGCAATTCGTGTCACGTAACAACACGTTTTTCTCCTTGCTCGCGACGCCGCGGCGGGAATTCGGTTCAAAGCGCCGACTTTGAGAGTATTTTCTGAAAGATATTCTGCCTTTACCAAAAAATGGAAAACGTCTTTCGATTACAAAGTTTCTGAATTATAACACTTGTCAGTTTCATGCGTTTCCGAACAAAAAATAAATTAAAAAATATGTCATAAAGTAGCCAGTTTGGATTTTAGAAGTTAAAAATATTAATGCGGAGATATTTTAAATATACCAATGCATCCTACGCCCATAGGTTTAACATTAACGAGGGGAATCGCGAAGTTCACTGACGAACAGTTTTAATATCTGACCGACGACATACCCATAAATCACTTTAATTACTGAAATGTTTTGCTCGATGTTTAGCTTTTAGTGTTTTCAATTTGTAGTCATGCGATATATTATAGAAAATATTAATGTATTTATAAGGAAGAAGTAATGAGAATATAATTTAATAAGATTACAATTTTATATTTCGCTTTAAAAGATAATAATTTAATTTTAGTAATCATCTCTCTCCTCCTGTCCACCATTCAAAGAAAAAAAATAGGCCATGCAATCTTACCAAAATATTTTAAAGCCTACTCAATATTTTTTTTAAGTTGGCGTCACTGTGCGAGAAATATTTCCCTTAGCGCCATACTATACGAATACGTGGTAAATTAAAAAGTTATCCGTAAATAAACGAGTGAATTTTATGAGGTCTAATAACGTTTGATTTAATTGTTTAACTCCATTTCATCGTAAAACAAATTGTAAAAGTACGGCTAGGTGTCACAAATGTAAGCAATCTCATCATACGTTATTACATTTTGAGAATAATTTTGAGCCAAGGTTTGATCGTGATGAATTAGTGACAAATCATCAAATGCTATTAAGTTTATCTGCAACAGCTAAGGTTTTTCAACCTGCTGCTCAGAGGCGGATTACCAAATAGGCTGAAGCCTAGGCGCCCTGAAGGAAAAGGGTGCTGAGAAATCCTTTCGATTTTTTGAGAAACATTTTGTAACACTTACATGTTTTAAAATTTATTTATCATTAATTATTATTAATTGCACAGAAACCAGATCTTTTACTTTTAGAAAAATAATCAAAACATATGCATGCTCAAAAGGAAGTAACTGAGAACTGTATGGTCTAGCAATAATGCACAAAAAATAGTATGTACTACAATTAATGGATATACATTTAATTATTAACGGTTTTTCCAATAAAAATGTTATTTTTACTTACCCATCATACGTAGTATAAGGTAAGTCTTGTAATCGTTTTGAAAATCGAAAATTTTTTTTTGACGGATTTACACGTTTCAGACACTGGAGATTCCGAAAACATATTTTTAGAAAAAAAAAATTTGCTGTCCGTCTGTGTGTCTGTAAACGCTCTATCTTCCGAAAAAATTGAGATAGAGACTTGAAATTTGGTATGTACTTAGTATGTAATAATAAAAAGAAGCCTATTTAATTTCTGTAACCTCGATTAACCGGAACTATTTTTTTCGGACTCTCGAAATAGTCGTTCTGATAAAAGGTATATAAAATTTTTTGAAATTGTGTATTTTAAGAAGTGAATATAAAAGACAATAAAAAAAACATAAATTTTGCATAAAGCATGAAGTCGATCGGATAATGAGTTGCCGAGATATTTGTAATCCTATTTTCCACACTCTTCGATTTTTCATGATCCTGTATTTCATCCAAATGTCAATTCAAAGATATATTTTAATTGGAAATGAGACGCTTAATCAGATGCAATAAACCGCTAGTTAATAGGATTATTATTTTTAAAGTTATAAGGATGTTTCTTTTAAGCAATTCAGTAATCGAGCCTTTAATGTTTAGGACGTCATCAAGCCACGATTTTATTCGAATTGCAATGCATTTTATAAGTAGTTTATACATTTTTTATTTTAATATTTTACATTATGCATATCCCAACGACAGTTTTAAGCACGGTAATGTGCAATATTATAACAAAATTGCAGTTATTGTGTAATATAAAAATTATTGTAGTAAAATTCATTATTAAATAACTAAAGTAAGAAAGCTTTTTTTTTGGTAGAGGTGTTACAGAGATATCTATTTAAAATTCCTGTTTTTTCTTTTCTTAAAGAAATTTGATGCAAAAGAATTAATTACTTTCTCAGAATAGTGTTCAATATCTATAAAAATGTGTGCATGATTTGAATCAGAAGTGATAATATATATAATTTTCAGTAAAGGCAGCGTAAAATAGCCAAGCCCAGCGGCACAGGAGATAGTTTTTACGTTTCTGCTGCTGCTTCTATCGGTTCCAGTAGTGATTCTAATCCAATTAGTGAAATTGTGAAAAACCTCAGTATTACTTCATGTTGTTCCGATTTTGGCTCAGATACCCAAGTGCTTCTCTGTACAGTAATCGATTCAAAGGTGAATGATTCTAAAGGAGGAGTTCAATTGTGTCGGGCTCTTCTTGAACCAGGCAGTCAGGCCTGTTTCATCACAAATGATTGTCTTAGAAGGCTTGGTCTAACAAAAAAGAGAGCAAATGTGCTAATTTCTTATTTAGGTGCTTCGGACACAAATGGTGTTTCTGAAATTAGTTTTTCTCCTCATTTCCCATCCAATTCTTATTACTTGCACATCATACGTAGTATAGGGTGATCGTTATAAAAATCGAAAATTTTTTTGACGGATTTACACGTTTCAGACACTGGAGATTCCAAAAAAACATAATTTTAGAAAAAAAAAATGCCGTCTGTCTGTGTGTGTGTCTGTAAACGTTCTATCTCCCGAACAAATTGAGATGGAGACTTGAAATTTGGTATGTACTTAGTTTGTAATAATGAGATGAAGCGTATTGAATTTCAGTAACTTCGATTATTCAGAACATTGAAAATCGAATCAAAATTTAAAAAAGATATTAATCAAAGTTTTCTTTATTTTATTAAATACCCTATTGTACGTAATCTGCATAATAAAAGCGCAAGTCATGTGACTGAGGAAAACAAATACGGGTAAGCCACTTCTCTTTTCATATGCCAGGCGGCCATTTTTATTAAAAATTATTTTTTCTAATAAAATTGCATAAAAGTTACATTTTTAGAAAGATCGTTCAAAAAAATTGTTTGCTTGAGAGATGAGTTAACATTAAAAAATGTATAGATTCTATGGTAACTTCAGTAGAAATTAGGTTAACAGCCGAATATCTCAATCTATTAAAGTAAATAATACACTCAGGAGATTCGTTCATTATGAGTCATAAAAATATTAAACCATGGAGGTAATCATTCGCAAAGTAAGATCTCCATGTTGAAAAAATATTCGCATTTGTTAACGAGGCATACGTAATAAGAAAAATATAAAAAGGCATGCTCATTTCTCTCATAGCAGACGATATAATTCATTTCACTGAAATAATAAGGGCAATTTTTTACATTGTGAAACTAGTTATAAAACGAACGCACCTCTTTTGTAACGTTTAACGTACAATTTCCAACTTGTTTTCATTCTCCGTCTTTAAATCAGAAATCCGAATGAAAAAAATTTCACTTTATTAAAAAGCAAAACCTTTCAAATACTTTTTTTTTGTCCGATTGTACATTTTGTTGAAACGTCTTTAAATGATTGAAGATATTTATTTTCTCTAAAAGCTGGATTTGAAAAATCTCTACCTTCAATAGACGAGATTAAGAGTTAAAGTGTTTCAGATGATTGTTCTATATGTATTTTCTATCCTCTTTTTTTCTTTTTGCACAGATTTCAAATAAAAAAAAGGGCGTTTTTGAAGTAATCGGTAGTTGCCGAGAAATAAAATTCTTTACACAAAAATTTATCATTTTTACCTTATAATGTTTTGTATAAGATGAAAAAGTTTAGACTATTGTTTCATGGCGATAAAAGTGAAAGATTCTAGATTTCGGCTTAACTTATTGATGAGCATGAAAATTACACTGGTTTACAATATAGATTCTTTGACATAGATTTAAATTGTGCCAGCCAATGCAAGTGCTTATAAATCCTGCTTGTCCGTCTTCTTGCCGTGTGTCTGCCATCTGCCCGTGCTCTAACTCTCGTAAACATACTCGGATTGTCATGAAATTTTTATGTGTTATTGAGGTTTACTATAGAATGTTTGGTATTGAAAATGAAGTGTGTAGAAGTTATAGTTCGTTTTATAGGGACACACAAAATATTTCCGTTACATTTACGGTCTATGGGGAAAAAATCATTTATTTTGCATTTTATTGATGTTACGATATTTCAAACATAATGAAGTTGACATACATCATTGAGTTGAAATGGACTGCAACATGCTTTCTCAGGAGTATAGAATAAGTAGCATTTATAGTTCATTTACAAGGACGCACAAATATCCACATCACATAGATTATAACCCATTTCCATTGCTTTAAGATCTATTTGAGAAAATCGTTTGCGGTGCATTTTATTGATGTTACGATATTTCAAACATAATGAGGTTGACATACATCATTGAGATGAACTACAACATGCTTCCGCAGGAGTATAGAATAAGTAGCATTTATAGTTTATTTACAAGGGCGCACAAATATCCACATCCCATAGATTATAACACATTCTATTGCTTTAAGATCTATTTGAGAAAATCGTTTGCGGTGCATTTTATTGATGTTACGATATTTCAAACATAATGAGGTTGACATACATCATTGAGATGAACTACAACATGCTTCCGCAGGAGTATAGAATAAGTAGCATTTATAGTTCATTTACAAGGACGCACAAATATCCACATCCCATAGATTATAACACATTCCATTGCTTTAATATCTATTTGAGGAAATCGTTTGTGGTGCATTTTATTGATGTTACGATATTTCAAATATAAGGAGGTTGACATACATCATTAAGATGGACTACAAGATGCTTCCTCAGGAGTATTGAATAAGAAGCATTTATAGTTCATTTACAAGGACGCACAAATATTCACATCCCATAGATTATAACACAATCCATTGCTTTAAGATCTATTTGAGAAAATCGTTTGCGGTGCATTTTATTGATGTTACGATATTTCTAACATAACGAGGTTGACATACATCATTGAGATGGACTACAACATGCTTTATCAAGAGTATTGAATATGTAGCATTCATAGTTCATTTACAAGGACGCACAAATATCCACACCCCGTTAGATCATAACACATTCTATTGCTTTAAGATCTATTTGAGAAAATCGTTTGCGGTGCATTTTATTGATGTTACGATATTTCTAACATAACGAGGTTGACATACATCATTGAGACGAACTGCAACATGCTTCCTCAGGAGTATAGAATAAGTAGCATTTATAGTTCATTTACAAAGACGCAAATATCCACATCCCATAGATCATAACACATTCTATTGCTTTAAGATCTATTTGAGAAAATCGTTTGCAGTGCATTTTATTGATGTTACGATATTTCTAACATAACGAGGTTGACATACATCATTCAGATGGACTACAACATGCTTTCTCAGGAGTATTGAATAACTAGCATTTATAGTTCATTTTACAAGGACGCACAAATATCAACACCCCATAGATTATAACACATTCCATTGCTTTAAGATCTATTTGAGAAAATCGTTTGCAGTGCATTTTATTGATGTTACGATATTTCTAACATAACGAGGTTGACATACATCATTCAGATGGACTACAACATGCTTTCTCAGGAGTATTGAATAACTAGCATTTATAGTTCATTTTACAAGGACGCACAAATATCAACATCCCATGGATTATAACACATTCCATTGCTTTAAGATCTATTTGAGGAAATCGTTTGTGGTGCATTTTATTAATGTTACGATATCTCAAACATAATGAGGTTGACATACATCATTGAGATGGACTACAACATGCTTCCTCAGGAGTACTGAATAAGAAGCATTTATAGTTCATTTACAAGGACACACAAATATTCACATCCCATAGATTATAACACATTCCATTGTTTTAAGATCTATTTGAGAAAATCGTTTGCAGTGCATTTTATTGATGTTACGATATTTCAAACATAATGAGGTTGACAGACATCATTGAGATGCACTACAACATGCTTTCTCAGCAGTATTGAATAAGTAGCATTTATAGTTCATTTACAAGGACGCACAAATATCCACATTCCATAGATTATAACACATTCCATTGCTTTAAGATCTATTTGAGAAAATCGTTTGCAGTGCATTTTATTGATGTTACGATATTTCTAACATAACGAGGTTGACATACATCATTCAGATGGACTACAACATGCTTTCTCAGGAGTATTGAATAACTAGCATTTATAGTTCATTTTACAAGGACGCACAAATATCAACACCCCATAGATTATAACACATTCCATTGCTTTAAGATCTATTTGAGAAAATCGTTTGCAGTGCATTTTATTGATGTTACGATATTTCTAACATAACGAGGTTGACATACATCATTCAGATGGACTACAACATGCTTTCTCAGGAGTATTGAATAACTAGCATTTATAGTTCATTTTACAAGGACGCACAAATATCAACATCCCATGGATTATAACACATTCCATTGCTTTAAGATCTATTTGAGAAAATCGTTTGCAGTGCATTTTATTGATGTTACGATATTTCTAACATAACGAGGTTGACATACATCATTGAGATGGACTACAACATGCTTTCTCAGGAGTTTTGAATAAGTAGCATTTATAGTTCATTTACAAGGACGCACAAATATCCACATGCCATAGACTATAACACATTCTTGTCACGTGACGACACGTTTTCCCTCTTTTAACACTTTCCAACCTAGTTGAAAAGTGTTTACGACTTCGGTTTGTCTGGCCGTTATGGCCGTCTGCCGTCTGTCCATGCTCTAACTCCCGTAAATATGCTCGGATTGCCCTGCAATTTTTATATATTATTGTCGTTATCTATAACATGTCCCCTCAAAAAATTTCCGTTACATTACGGTCTATAGGGAAAAATCATTTGCGGTTTATTTTAATGATGTTACACAATTTCAAACACATTGTAATTGACATATATCACTAAGGTGCGTTACAAGAAGCTTAATACGGAATAGGGTGTGCATAGCACTTATAGTTACTTTACAGGGACAGTCAAAATAATTCCGTTACATTACGTCTACGGTGAAAAATCGTTTGCGGTTTAATTAAATAAATGTTTCACTATTTTAAACGCATTGTAATTTATATAGATGACTAAGGTGAATTACAAGAGGTTTACTACAGAATAGTGTGTGTATAGCAGTCATTGTTCATTTACAGGGACACACAAAATAATTCTCTACCTGCCTGTTAACAATAATTCCTGGAAGTGCGTTTTAAGTTGCTGAACGCGATTTTAAATTTAACTCACTTTTTGTCTATTACGTGGTGTGTATAAATTATGTAGATCCTATACAGGGCAGCACAAAAGTTCGCGAACACATTTCCGTTTATTGACAGAAACTCCAGAAAGAGAATTTTAAACTGTGCTGCGCGTTTCCTAACTAAACTAAAATTTAGCATCATATGTAGTATATATACAAATCTATAGATCATATACAGGGCTGAATAAAAGTATTCGGATATGTTTCCGAGTGTAAGTTGGAAATATATGTTGGAAATTCCTGAAATTACGTTTTAAAATATGTTATGCGTTTTCTAAATTGTTTACTTAGATGTTATCTTTTAGCTTATTAAACGGTAATGATTTGTAAAATTATTTTGGAAGCGTTGGAAAGTGTTACATTATCTATGCTTGACGCATGATTTTTCGTTCTTGTTTTTACTGGCTGTGCGACATCGGGAATTCGGTTCAAAACCTTGAATTTGATAGTATTTTCTGAAAGATCTCAAGTCTTTACCAAAAAATGGAAAAGTCTTTCGATTACAAAGTTTCTGAATACGAACCCTTACAATTTTACGCGTTTCCGAACAAAAATGAATCGAAAAATAAGTCAATTGAAAAGTAGTCAGTTCGGATTTGAGAACAGCCTTAAAAAAGAATGACAGTAATACATGTGGAAAATTTTTATTTATCAAGAGCCAAAGTCAATTGAGAAATTTCTTTTTGTCATTCAAAAATATTTATAATATATTCAATTTTTCTTGCTCTGGAATAGAAAACAAAATGACGCAATATTATAAGGACATTGCCTTTCTCTTTTTGAATCTTTTGCTACCGACAGTTTCCTGTTAAACTTTCAACCCATTTAATTATGTAATCGGATTAATTTTAAATATCTATCTCATGACAAAGTACAAGAGATAAACTTTCTCTTCCTTTTATCGATAAATGTTAAAAATAGAGCAAAAGCTTATGAAAATCGTATCAAAAAACTATATTTAGAGTAGCATCGATAGTTATTCAGCAAATATTCAAAAAGGTGGCACTCTCAATACTCGACATTGGACTTGGATCTCTAATAATCAGAAGGGAACGCCATTAAAAAATAGACGCATCCCCCAACTTCTGTAAACATTCGACTGGGAAAATGTGAATAACACTAAGAGATGTTTTGTATTTTTAAGAGATTAGCGCTTATATTACGTCTTTATTATAGATAAGTCACATGAAAATATGTCGTAGTCAATTGAAAGAACGAAAATAAGACTCAAAGAAGGGGGAGGGGGGATAATAAACACCAAAGAAGTGGGGGGGGGGGATAATAAACACAAAAGTCGATATTTTGTATCAGTTGTTTTTGAAAAAAAATTTCTATGATGTAATCATTTTTCTTTTAAATTTTGTAAACATTTTCTTATTCTTCTTAAATGAGTTACGATATTTGAACTCCTGATATGCTGTTTTTGACGTTATTCTAAGAAATGTTTGTCGCGTTAAATGTTAAGGGTTTTATTAATTAACAAAGATCAATATATCGCCAGAGTTGTATCTGTTGTTTTTGAAAAATAAATGACGTAACCATTTTTTTTGAATGTATAATTTTGTAAATATTTTCTTAGTTTTCGTATTAAGTTGAACTTCAAAATATCATTATTTGATATTGTTCCACGAAATATCTGTCGCGTTAAAATTTAAGGCAAGGTTTTATTAATTTATAAATTAAAGTAAGCTATGCATTATTAATATTGTCAAAACTAAATTTTGGTACTAGTTTGGTACATTTTGGTGGTTTGATACAATTTCTACATGAGACGATCCCCTAAGTAAAATTTAAATATAGCTTTAATTAGTAGACGTAGCGATTGGTACCAGTTCCATTTCTATACGATGATTCGCGGCAGAATATGTTGGGGAGTGATCACTTATTATTATTATTTTTCCAGGACTGTACTATTGTTGTAATTGCGAAGAAGAATCTATTATTCATTACTTTCTTCTATCTTTACAAGAAGAAAGTATTGGATTCATGAAAATTTTCGACTTCCGGTTTTGGACGGATTTTTACGTTTTAGAAGGTCCTGAACACGATTTGACCATTTTTAGAAAATGTCTGTCTATGACTCTGTCTGTGTGTATGTGACAAAAATTTTGTGGGCGCTCTATCTCAAGAACTAATGCAAGAAATTTAATAAAACTTTATATTCTGTTAGTCCCTGATATAAATTGGTGCTGATTAGTTTTTGGTTGAAATCGCCCGACAGGTGGCGCTGCTATGCTGCATTTTTCGAGATTTCCGCAATAGCTCTATCTCAAGAACTAATGAACTTATTTTCATAAAACTTCAGGTTCAGATAGACCTTGACATAAATAGAAGCTTATTACGTTTTGGTGTAGATATCTCAACAGGTGGCGCTGCCATACCACTTTTTTCCGATTTTTACGATAGCTATATCTCATGAACTAATGCGCGGAATTTCATCAAACTTCAGATTCTGTTAGACCTTGACATAAATAGATGCTGCTTACGTTTTGGTGTAAATTCCTCAACAGGTGGCGCTGCTATGCTACTTTTTTCATTATTATCACGATAACTATATCTCAAGAACTAATGTACGTATTTTCATCAAACTTCAGTTTCAGTTAGACGTTGACATAAGCTGTTGTTGATTAGGTTATGGTCTAAATCTCTCAACAGGTGGCGCTGCTATGCTGCATTTTGCAGGATTCACACGATTTTAGCAATAGTCATATCTCAAGAACTAATGCACGGAATTTAATAAAACTTCAGATTCAGTTAGACCTTGATATAAATTGGTTGCTGATTCTTTCTAGTGTATTATGCGAAACCTGTGTGAGATAGAAGAAAGTTTTGGGATTGGCACATCAGACTAGTTTATTTTTGTAGTTATATGTTTTGTATGTCATTCTCACGTAAAGGCACATTTAATGACTCCGAAGGGATAAATATTAGAAAGTGTAACAAATATCCTTATATTTCCATTCATATGTAGGGTAAAACCGGGTAGGCGGGTCAGATCACGGTTACCCTGTTTTCTCGCTGATGGATACTGCCCTGTTGCACAACACCCGGCTTAACTTACATCTCTTAGTGTCCTCAAGCAGTGTGTATTTTCTGATTTTTAAATACATCCAGCCTGATGGATCGAATAAGGTAAGTAAATCACTGTGGCAACATTTTATCTTTTGTGACATTGACTGAAAATTCCAATGGGAAACTTAAGCCTAGCTTTGAAAATTCCAGAACTTGAAATCCATATTTAGATTCTTTTTCCATTTAATATCTATTTCTCCGGAACATCTATCCAAAAAACTGTCGGTAGATTATAGGATTGCTATAATTAAACGATTTTAGTATAAAATTTCGTATTTAATTTCAGTAACAGGGAAATAATAGGACTTCATCTGAAATAGGACGTCATCACCATGGCAACTTAGAATCATTACCTATCATCGGATATCATTGAATTAATTACGTGTGACAGGTTTTAATAGAATGAAGAATGTGATTATAACTTGGTCACAGAGGTTATAAAATGTCATATACGTCATAGGTGTCAGATAACTTGGCGATACATCTCGGTCGCTTGGCGATTAATCCTCGGAAGCTGCTATAACAAGGAAGTACCGATTTTTAAAAAATTCGAATTGCTTAATAAATATTTTTATTAATTATCTTTTTAAGTTTTGATTCGATTTTCATCAAATTTGAAATGACTCGAAAAAAATCTGCAACTGTTAGGTATATTCAATTTCAAACTGCTCGGTTGTGTAGTTTTTGCGCTGTTATATGCGGACAGACGGATAGACAGACAGACCAGACGACGACTATACATATGTGCTACGTATTTATATACTTACGAACGCACCTAAAAAGGAAAAACGTGTTTCGATTACATAAGTTTCTGAATAACAACACCAGGTCATTTCATGCCTTTTCGATCAAAAATGAATTAAAGGCTGTGTCTGAAAGTAGCCCTTTCGATTTGAGAACAGCCTTAACAAAAAAAAAAAAAAATCATCCCTGACGGTTCGACCTACAGGCACAGGTAGATTTCGAAGACGCAGACCGTGGGGCGACTGTTTGTTGAGAATTGCTGAAGAAATGACCTTTTTGACATGATGCTGTAGTTGGAAACGTCCACTTCGAAACCTAACTTGTTTGCAGGCGGAGCCAGCAGGGATTTAATTTTTTTTTTCTGTAAGGGTTGGTCCTATAAAAAACTTGTCAATACAAAAGTTTTAGATAATATTAAGAGGATTTATGATAAATTTAAACGGATTTGATATCTTGTGAATGGAAGAAGTTATGAATTTTTTTCTTCTAACCCCCCCCCCCTTGGGGCCATTTTTAATTATATCAAAAATCTGCCATACATAAATTTTCGGCCCTTTTCCTAGAAATAATAATAACTTTAAACGGATTCGATACGTATCATAATTAAGAAATTATGGAGTTTTTTCTGTTTTCACAAAAAGTCCCCCCATCCCCCCCCCCTCCTTGGTTCGATTTTGCCCATTGACGAACTTGTCCAAGATTTTATGCCCCTTGATTTTATGTATCAGTTTGGAAAATATTTATGCAGAATTTTTCTTGTTATCGTGCCCATAAAAAAGTGACACACACACACACACACACACACACACACACACATATATATATATATATAAAGTTTTGAACTGGGGTTGATTTTGGGTTCTGGGAGTCATAATCGGCGTAGATTTGCAAAATTTTTTCAAAAATTCCAACTTAGGTGAGAATGTAACTAATAGGTAGTATTTCTTACGAAATCTACCTAAAAATACAAACGCGAATCAATACATATATTTAAAAGATAACAGTCATTATGGATTCCTGTATACCATAAGCTCTTTAAGTGATATTCCTTTGATCAAATTGGGCAAAGTCTCATTTAATGTTGTTAGATGGTTTTGTTAGCACTGATTTAATCCCCTTTATTTATAGCTTATTGTTTGAATATATACCGTAAGAGGTTTCAGCCTTTGAAGTCTTAATTTTAATTTTATGGTTTATGTTTATTGCACTCTGTCTATATGATTCCTGTCTGCTAAATTTTGTAAGCTGTTTGTTGAAATCGAATAACAAATTTAAAAATATACATTTTCAGCGCATTTCGATAAGGATAAGTGGGGTAAGTGTAATCATGGAGATTGTGTAATACTTGACTTATTAGCAAATTATAAAATATTATTTTAGTTCAGGGCTTAGTTTCTCCGAAAAAAAGTACCGGAGCCCTAATATTCTGCAGTACAAACACCAGTAGCGTACTCCCCCCCCCCTCCCCCCCCATCCGCCGCCACTCCAATTTGCATATTTATATTTCATACATTATTTTCAAAATTTAAAGCATTGTTTTTTTCTTTTTTATTTAGTAAAATAAAAATTTTAACTACATCTATCTGCGTATACTTAGCATAAACTATTCCACTTTTTAGTTTTACTACTTCTAAATAGAAATCTTTGCCTAATTTTGATGTTAATTAATCGCGGAATTCTGAGATTCAATAAGCTCAAGATTATTATTCGGAAACAGTCTTAACACAAAAAATGAATAGTTCGCAGCTAAGCAGAATAAAATAAGGCTATTTCTGTTTACTCTTTATTCTGATCAAAATAGCATTAAAATGATTTGAAATGGAAATAAATAAAATTTTGAATTTAAGACAGATTGAGCTCGAGCCTGCCCAAACCCGAAGACCGATGTAAAAATCGAGCTTCTCTCAACTCCATCTCTTACGTGAACGAACATTACGTCACTTATTAGTGTTTTGATACAAAAGAAGGCAAAAGGTTGGAGCTGAGAGGGAAAGAAAAAAGTAATTTAGGAAGCGTTATTGCACTGGACTCCGGAGCGCAGTACTTATGAGCTCCAGTGAATTCTGGCCAATGTTTAAATATTTACTGAAAACAGAGAAGTACCGGAGCTGAGCTCCGGCGCAAATTAAGTCCTCTTTTAGTTGACATGTTTCTCCAGTCTCTTTTTCACAATATTTGAGCGAGAGTAGTCAAATAAATCTCCAATGAATTGCTTTAGATACAGTTTTAAAAATAGTCTAAATTTTGATGTTCAATGGTATAGACCAGGGAGGGGGAAACCTATGGCACACGTGGCATAAGTGGCACGCGAAAGAATGATTTCGGCACGGAGTTGAATGAGACTCTAAAACAGAATAGAATGAAATTAAGGCTGTTCTCGAATCCAAAGGAGCTACTTTTTGACACATTTTTGTTCGGAAACGCATGAAATTGGCAGGTGTTCCTATTCAGACATTATGTGGTCGAAAGACGTTTTCAATTTTTCGGTAAAGACAGGACATCTTTCAGAAAATACTGTCAAAATGGACGTTTTGAACCGAATTCCCGATGCAGAAGTTTGAGAATGGGGAAAACTTGTCGTTACGTGACACGAATAGTTTATAATTCGATAAATAATTTATTTATCAAAAAAGGGAAAACGTGTTCCGATTCCCCATCGCTTCAATATTCAAGCCTACCAATTTTAAGCTTTTACGTTTAAAAATGTGTCAGAAAATGTGCCACAAAGTTTCATGTTGTTGAACAGGGAATTTGAGAACCAACCACACCTTTAAAAAAATATATACAAATTAAAAAATAAAACTGAGCATTTCTAATTTTTTAATTTTTTTCTGAAATTAAACAATTTGCAATGCAACTTTTTGAATTCCAATCTTTTTCAACATGGGCTCAATAATTTATCAAATTCAGTCCTGTATACCTTCCGTGTTTTTTCAAATCAAATAAAACCAGAATTTATAGTTAATAAAACAATGATTAAATAATCACATAGAAACAAATTACATTTTTATTACTTGGAAAAAAAAAGAGGAATGTTAGCAGGTGTGAAAATTAATAAAATATTTGGAGAATATTGAAAAGAATGATCATCAGGCATTATAAGCAAAAATGCCAATGGGGAAATTATAACGACTTGGTATAAAATTTTGAGAAGAACATCTGCCATTCCATGCGTTTCCGAATAAAAAGGAATTAAAAAAATATGTCATAAAGTAGCCAATTTGGATTTGATTTACTTAAAAAAAAAAAAAAAAGAAAAAAAGAAAACGTGTAAAAAAATATGTCATAAAGTAGCCAATTAGGATTTGATTTACCCAAAAAAAGAAAAAAAAAACCCTGTTTCCACGACAAAGTTTATGAATACAAACATCTGCCATTCCATGCGTTTCCGAATAAAATGGAATTAAAAAAATATGTCATAAAATAGCCAGTTTAGATTTGATTTACCAAAAAAAAAAAAAATTGTAAACGTGTTTCGATGACAAAGTTTGTGAATACGAACATCTGCCCTTCCATGCGTTTCCGAATAAAAAGGAATTAAAAAAATATGTCGTAAAGTAGCCAGTTTGGATTTGATTTACCAAAAAAAAAAAAAAAAAAAGAAAGCAGCCAGTTTGGATTTGATTTACAAAAAAAAAAAAAAAAAAAAAAAAATGTGTTTCGATAACAAAGTTTCTAAATCGAACATCTGCCCTTCCATGCATATATGTCCTTAACAGCGCCATTTCATGTAGCAATGTTGTATAGCACTTCTTCGGCCAAGCCACTATTAAAATAATTCACAAAATTGTGCAGTTTCGTGAATTTAAGAAGACTTTCTGTTGACTTATGCAAATGACTTGACTAGGGACCTCTGTTTCGCAATGTACTAAGGTACAAACAGTGATGAATTCGAGGGGTGACCCGAGGGGGACATTCTCCAGAAGCACCAACTCACTCCAGGAAGATTTTAGATTTTGTATTGGTTCAAATATGCAAATTCACCTCTCCTCCTTCCCCTGAAAAACTCCATAATGTATCCACAAACTTAGCTATTCCAAAATATATGCTGCTGGGAAGACATTTTTGGCAATAAAACATTTGAAAACATATGTACAAAATTTTAAACATTTTTTTTGGTTGACACTAACGTCAATACGTCACCAAAGAAATATCGGTACTTTTCGGTTTGCCGGGTGCTAGTGATATATATATACATGTAATCATATATACCCGGTGAATCAGTAGTTGAATTTTTTTTAGCAGCAAAAAATTTTTTAGTTAAAAAAGTCACCTGTAGATGGCGCTAACATGCGAGAGATTCAGCAGAATTATGCACTCCGGTCGACTTCTGGTTGTGGGGATATTTAAAATCACTTCTGTACAGTTCATCACCTTCAACATTGGGCGAACTCAAAAATTCTATCTATCGTGAGGTTTCTGCAATTCATTCCGACATGTTGCATTCAGCTAAATGGACGTTGTGAGTGCCTTAGTTGGGTCGTACAATGTTCTGTAGGTCATGTTGAACAATTGTTACTGCAAGAATAAATGGATGGTGCGTATTGTTGTCCTGTTCATTGTGTTTCGGGTAGTCAGCTCTCTCTATCAGTGACATTTTTAACTAAAAATTTTTTTGCTTCTAAAAAAATTCCGACTACCTAGTCAGCTCTTTCTTGCAAACCGCACTTCTTTATCAAAATTTTTTCCTTTTTTATGAATTTTTAAAGTTTTAACGAACTTTTGGTTCACCCGGTATATACAGGGTGACCCATGATTATTGAGACAAACTTTAAGGGGAGGTAGGGGACATCACAAGGATTCAGGTTTGTATAGCAACCCATGGTCGGAAACGGCTTCGTTCGCCGTTGGGCGGTGTTCACAAGAGCATTGGAGCACCTCTAACATCTGCAGATTATCGCATCTTTGAGCAAGAGGTGCTACCAAACTTACTTGACACTATGTCACAACATGTCAGACGCGATACGTGGTTTCAACATGATGGGGCACCTCCCTATTATGGCAGATAGATGTGTTCGTGAACATTTGAATCAGGTGTTTGGTCACCGATGGATTGGCCGTGGTGGACTGGTTTCCTGGCCACCACGCTCTCTTGATTTAAGCAGCATAGATTTCTTTTTTTGGGTTGTATTGAAAAGTGCTGTGTATGCAACACCTGTGGATTCCGATATGGATCTGGTTGCAAGACTCGTCTGAGCTGCTGCGGATATCCAACAAAAACCAGGTGTATTTGAGCGAGTTCACCAATCCATGGTCCACGGTGTAATGCATGCATCGCTAGCAATGGTGGAAATTTTGAACATCTTTTGTGACATTTTCACATATCACAGTACTTTGACTAATATCAATCATTCTTTGATCAATAAATTATTTCAGATAATCTCAGTCTTTTGTCTCTTTGTTTCTTGTACTTGTCATACTACTTTCCCATAACGTTTCGACCATGGGTTGCTATGCAAATCTGAATCCTTGTGATGTCCCCTACCTCTCCTTAAAGTTTGTCCCATTAATCCTGGGACACCCTGTATATGCACACACATCCATCTACATCCATCTACACACACACACACACACACACACATATATATATGTGTGTGTGTGTGTGTGTGTGTGTGTTTGCAATGAAAAAAATGCTTAAATTTTCTTTTGTAATTAAATTAAATTAAAATATTTGGTTTCACAATAAAACATAATAATACTCTTGTCTCCATTCAATTAGTAAAAAAAAAAAAAAAAAAAAAAAAAAAAAAATATTAAAGAGAAGAGTAAAATCCATAGCTCCAAATCCCTCCCCAAAAGTATTTGTCTGGCTACAACCATGAATTTACTATTTAAAGATCTTTAATACTATTCCCCAGACTGCAACTTTTAGTTAGTCCGTAAGAATGCCTAAATTTAACCACATCTTTAAAATTAAGAAAATATTTATAAGCTTCTTAGCAGGTGAATTATTATGAGCAATTAGTAAATTTAGTTTGCATATAAAAAAAAAAAAAAATAGACGCAGGAATCAATACACATATTTAAAAGCTAAATAATTAGTCATTATATGGATTCCACAGTCATAAGCGGATTAAGTGATATTCCTTTGATCAAGTTGAGTGAAGTCTCATTTAATGTTGTTATGTAATGTTCTAGAATTGATATAATCGTCTGCATTTACAACTTGTTGCTTGAATAGGCCGTAAGAGGTTTCAATCTTTGAAGTTAAAATTTTAATTCTGCGGTTTATTTTCTGCTGTCTGTGTAAGTTCTGTCTGGGGAATTTCATAAGTGGATTGTTGATACAGAAAAACAAATTTAAAAATGTAATTGATCGTTAAATTTCGATCTATTAGCTTTAGAGATTTGCGTAAAATTTATTTTATGAATGATGTAAATTTCAAAGATTTTCGAGGAAAATATGTTGAAATATTCCTTTTGAAATTAAGAACAAGATGTTTTTAGATAAGGTAAGTGACCTAAAAGTGGCCATAGTTAAGCTTTGTGGATTTTTTTTATTATTTTCTGGTTGGGTGTGTGTGGCTGAATTTTTGTTTGTAAAATTTTACACTTATCCCTAACACATATCAAATATACTTTTCTTTGTAAAATAAAATTTTATTACTTTTATAATACAATTACAAAATTGCAGCTTGAATTCACCTTTGGAATTCCAAAGGTGGCCCATGTATTGAAATCACTTTTAAAATGTGAAAAAATACTCGGTAAGTATTTTGCTTACTATTATGCTCTGATGATCCTTTCTTTCTTTGCACGATATTTCAGGGATTTTCTTCTGGGAGTTACTGACTTCTTTTGAGTGATCTCTGGTGTTAACAATAAATGATAATAAGTTTTTTCCGATATTTATGTAGAAATTTTGAAAATAACCCTTAATACACTGATTTCCACATTTTCTAAGGTAGCCACCTTGGGAACATGCGTATGGTCGTCATTTGCACGGCGTAAAAGTATTAAGATGATAAATTTCTTAGAATTGAAGTAAATGTAGTTAAAGAGAAAAAATAAGCTTTCGGAAAACGTATCATAACTCAAAGTTCTAAGAATTTAAACACGTGTAAATTAAAATACTATCTTCTTACCTGGAAATTAGAAGGCCCTCTCCTTAAAAGTACTACATAAAATGTAGGAGGATCAAGGTGATCTCTTTAAATTCAGCCACGTGCGTTGCAGATACATGATTGACAATTCAGTAGCACCATTTTGTGATTAAAAATAAATTAATTCTATTTTTGAGGGCTGGCTACCTTAGAAACACTGGCCACCTGTGGTTCACCCACCTTATTATTAGTTTGAAAGGGTATATGGCTTGATTGATATAAATTGATCTAAATTACTGCTTTACATATATATATATATATATATATATATATATATATATATATATATATATATACAGGGTGAGTTTAAATTGTTTTTACAAAATAAAAGGGGTGAGGGTACCCATCCAGACGAGCAATAATTACCATGGGACGTACCATCGAATTCCACTCTGAGAAGCAGAAAAGTGTAAAATTAAAATTTCAACATGAATTTAGAACAGTGTTGGGAAAGCAAATGAACGGTACAAAAAGTTGCACAGTCTGATTTATTGATCAGAGAACAACTCACAGCAAGTGTTCAAAGTGGTGGTCACGCGTGTCGTTGCACACTTCACACCGGAAAAAAAGGACTGGCCTATCCTCTCGAAGATTCCTGGTGTTGTGTTAATTTTGATTGCAACAACAACGATTCTCGCTACGAGATCTTCAGGAAAGTCCACAGGCGTCTCGTACACTAAAGATTTCATGAGCCTCCAGAAGAAAAAGTCCAGTGGATTGAGGTCTGGTGAGTAAGGTGGCCAAGCCACAGGTCCGCCACGTCCGATCCATCGTGAGGGATATGTGGCATTCAAGAAGTGCCGGACCGTGCCGGAAAAGTGTGCTGGGATTCCATCGTGCATAAACCACATGTCTCTCTGGATGGGGAACGGAACAGCCTGCAACAAACTGGGAAGTACTTGTTCCAAGAAGATACGGTATGTTGCGCCGGTCAAACGGTCTGGCAAGATGTAAGGGCCTACCACGTAATCACCATGTTCAGATGTTTACGGAAAATGTCTGCTGGTGTTGACAGGTAGAGTAGTGGGGATTGCTGTCACAGGCGATGACTTGTTCATGCTCGACGCATTTCAACTTTACTCTTTTCTGCCTGTGAGAGTGGAATGCGACCTATGTTCCATGGTAATTATTGCTGGTCTGGATGGGTATTATCACCCCTCTTATTTTGTAAAAACAATTTAGACTCATCTTGTATATATAAAGTAACAGGATTGTTTTTACTGTGATGAAACCGTGTTATTTTTTCCACAGTGTGAAAATTTAAAAGTATAGCGGAACGTAATTGCTGTGGATGGTTCGAACACGGTTTTGTTGAATTTTAGGTTAATACATACATATATAATTTTCCATGTGTTTTATATGATTTTTAATTCAATGTTTTTTTCTCGTATCTTCATTTTTTCTTATTTCAGTGCATTATAATGCAGTAGACTTTATTTGGTTACTCACCAGTCTTTTATATGAAGTAATGCCTTTTTTGCGTCACGTGGATGTTCTTGCCAATTGAAGATTAAACACTCACGTGTCGTTTTGTTTTTCATTTTCTATTACCATATGATTTCTGTATTCCATGTTCTGTTTTAATTTATGATTTACTACTTTTTATTTCATTTTTTGTTTGGCCATCATATATCTTTAAGATATATTTATGTTTCTTAATACATCAAGATTTCCTGGTACGTTTTATTTATTAAGATATTTTCCACGTACTAAGATGTTTATTGAATGATATAATGATATAAATTATGGATGATAAATTATGCTTAATATAAATAATAAGCTTAAGAAATAATAGAATATTATATTATTATATCATTATATTAAGATATATATATATTATTTTATATTATATATTCTTATATTATTAAATTAATATTGTTATATATTATATATTATATGTTATACTAGCTGATTCGCGGCGTTGCCCGGGCCCATGATAAAATTAAACAAATCTCAAGTTACTATAATTTTATATCTTTAACCCGATTTAGTATGAAATTATTTATTTAAAAGTGCTGCGCACGCGAGGAAAATCCTTTATTTTCACTTTCAGCCAATAGGGGGTGCATTCTGATATAAAGGAACCTCCAACACGTGTTCCCGCTTCTTGCGGCACCGTATAGAGGCGTGCAGCGCACACGCTGCAAAATGTTTTAGTTCCACCTTCCGCCGCCAGGGGCGCACTCTGTTCCAAACAAACTACCTTCCAAACGAAACTCCGACACGTGTCCCCGCTGCCTCCGGCATTGTATAGCAGGCGTGCTGCGCACGCGCTGCAAAATTCTTTAGTTCCACGGTGATATTTCTTCGAAATAACAACTTAGGGCAGTATTAACAGAGGAATGAAACAAAATTGAACATTTTTACACAAAAAAACTATTTGCATCCATGCCAAAACGTATTAAATGTGTAATTTCAGGTAAAGGATACTCAACAAAGTGTTCACACGTTTGATTATTTGCATATTTTTTGTTTACATTTGTTGAATGTTCAAAGTGTTCAATTACTTATGTGAGATTGTCTGTAGCACTTTCTCGGTAAATTAATTTTTTGAAAAAAAAAAGTTTTGAACATATTTTCATTACAATACGTAGGTTTTATTATAGACAAAAGAAAGTTTATACGAAAAAAAATTAAGTAGATCCTTTAATATTTAGATGATGTTTTTTATAAGTAAGTTTCAAAAACACAAGTGTCCAAAAACAAATGTGATCCACTGTATATGCAAATAATCAAATGTTTTAATACTTTGTTGAGTATGCTTTACCTGAAATTACACGTTAAATACGTTTTGGCATGGATGCAAATAGTTTTTTTGTGGAAGAATGTTCAATTTTGTTCCATTCCTCTGTTAATAGTGCTTTAAGTTGTTCTTTCGAAGAACTATATTCTTTTGTTCTTTTCTCCAGTTCATGCCACACATTTTCAATTGGGTTTAAATCTGCAGAATATGACGAAGTCTTGATAACTTTGAAACAGTTGTACAGCTGCCAAGCGAACATTTAGGGCGGTAGGTTTGGGATTATTATCTTGATACAACTTGAATGCGTTTTGAATTCCCAGTTTTTGGGCAGATATTTTCCAATTTTCCTTCAGGATATTTATATACTTATATTGGTCCATAATATTTTCAATGAAAACTAGATTTCCCATACCAGAAGCAGCAAAACATCCCCAAACTATTGTGCCTCCACCTCCACGTTTGACAGTTCACAATAGATCTTTCCGGTTGAACTTTTCGTTGGGCTTTCTCCACACAGTTATTCGCCCATCAGACCCTAATATGTTAAATTTTGATTCATCCACAAATATGACGTTTTCCCAAAACGATGCATCTTTGTCTACCATGGATTTTGCAAAATCCAGACGTAACTTTCTTGCTCTTTCATTAACGAAAAATTTTCTTCTGGCTAATCTACTGTTGTATCTATATGATCTGATAACTCGTCTATCAGTTTCAGGGTTTACTTTTATTGAAAATCTGTTTTCTAATTCTGTTGTAAGTTTCACTGCACTAATTCTTGGATTTTTCTTGATTTTATGCATAATATACCTACGATTCCTGGAAGTTAGCTTGCGGGAAGCTCCTGATTTTAATGCTTTTTCAAAGGTTCCACGTAGTTTCCACCGTTTTATAATAGCAAAAACAGTTGAATGCCTTACTTTAACAAGTTTTGCGATAGTTCTGATGCTTTTCCATCTTTAAAATGTTCTATGTTTAAATTACTAATAGAATTTGTTGTAACTTTGTAGCGCCCGGCCATGTTCACTTCAAATATAGAAATGTAAACAAATTTACATGAAGTAGTAAGTAATTTCAAAGTGCAAATGAAAATATTTGACATATATTTCCTTTTATAATAAAAATAAATAAAAAATATCATCTGTCAAAAAATTTAGTAAAGCTTTCAAGTGTCCAATTACTTATGTGAGATTGTTTTTAACACTTTCTTGGTAAATAATTAAAAAAAAAAAGGATTTGAATTTATTTTTATTACAATATGTAGGTTTTATTATAGAAAAAAGAAAGTTTATATAAAAAATGAAGTAGATCCTTTAATATTTTGATGATGTTTTTTATAAGTAAGTTTCAAAAACACAAGTGTCCAAAAACAAATGTGATCCACTGTATATGCAAATAATCAAATGTTTTAATACTTTGTTGAGTATGCTTTACCTGAAATTACACGTTAAATACGTTTTGGCATGGATGCAAATAGTTTTTTTGTGGAAGAATGTTTAATTTTGTTCCATTCCTCTGTTAATAGTGCTTTAAGTTGTTCTTTCGAAGAACTATATTCTTTTGTTCTTTTCTCCAGTTCATGCCACACATTTTCAATTGGGTTTAAATCTGCAGAATATGACGAAGTCTTGATAACTTTGAAACAGTTGTACAGCTGCCAAGCGAACATTTAGGGCGGTAGGTTTGGGATTATTATCTTGATACAACTTGAATGCGTTTTGAATTCCCAGTTTTTGGGCAGATATTTTCCAATTTTCCTTCAGGATATTTATATACTTATATTGGTCCATAATATTTTCAATGAAAACTAGATTTCCCATACCAGAAGCAGCAAAACATCCCCAAACTATTGTGCCTCCACCTCCACGTTTGACAGTTCACAATAGATCTTTCCGGTTGAACTTTTCGTTGGGCTTTCTCCACACAGTTATTCGCCCATCAGACCCTAATATGTTAAATTTTGATTCATCCACAAATATGAACTTTTCCCAAAACGATGCATCTTTGTCTACCATGGATTTTTCAAAATCCAGACGTAACTTTCTTGCTCTTTCATTAACGAAAAATTTTCTTCTGGCTAATCTACTGTTGTATCTATATGATCTGATAACTCGTCTATCAGTTTCAGGGTTTACTTTTATTGAAAATCTGTTTTCTAATTCTGTTGTAAGTTTCACTGCACTAATTCTTGGATTTTTCTTGATTTTATGCATAATATACCTACGATTCCTGGAAGTTAGCTTGCGGGAAGCTCCTGATTTTAATGCTTTTTCAAAGGTTCCACGTAGTTTCCACCGTTTTATAATAGCAAAAACAGTTGAATGCCTTACTTTAACAAGTTTTGCGATAGTTCTGATGCTTTTCCATCTTTAAAATGTTCTATGTTTAAATTACTAATAGAATTTGTTGTAACTTTGTAGCGCCCGGCCATGTTCACTTCAAATATAGAAATGTAAACAAATTTACATGAAGTAGTAAGTAATTTCAAAGTGCAAATGAAAATATTTGACATATATTTCCTTTTATAATAAAAATAAATAAAAAATATCATCTGTCAAAAAATTTAGTAAAGCTTTCAAGTGTCCAATTACTTATGTGAGATTGTTTTTAACACTTTCTTGGTAAATAATTAAAAAAAAAAAGGATTTGAATTTATTTTTATTACAATATGTAGGTTTTATTATAGACAAAAGAAAGTTTATATAAAAAATGAAGTAGATCCTTTAATATTTTGATGATGTTTTTTATAAGTAAGTTTCAAAAACACAAGTTTTCTAAAACAAATGTGAGCCACTGTATTTAATATTACTTAGTAAGTAAAATTTATGGTTAAAACGCGTTTATTTGTATTTAAAAAAGTGTAGAAGTTGGCAGGCAGCCATGTCTCTTTCGAGAATTTTTTATTTTATGAACCGTTTTGTACTCTTTAAACAGCTTTTAATTTCCCATTTGAATAATTGTTAATTTTAATACTTAGTACCTTATAATGTTATGAAACGCATTTAAATGTTCTTGTCGAAAATATTTATTTTACGGTTATTTTTGTACTTAAAAAAAAAAAATCAAATTTTCTTTTGTAAAGTAGTTTATTGTATCTTTTGAAGGATTAATTGAATCAAGTGCAAGGGCAATATCAAACTGTTATGTCTATTATATTTATAAAAATACCTTTCCAGAATATTTTCAAAAATATTATTCTTCTGGCCTACCTTTTAAGAACTTTTAATTTCCCTATTTAAACTTATTTATTCTACCTTTACTTTTATTTCTTTTACCCCTGCTGCCTCATCGCCGTCAGAACTGGTTCTCCTCAACTCAGTAGGTCAAAAGGATGAATTCCTGTGCGTCAATTTGAATATCTCCTTTACTTCCTTCACCTCGAATGACAGAAAGTGAAAGGAATAAGAGCTTTCTGCAGACGATAAATTTAAAAAAGAAGGTTAATTCAATAAAATAAAATAAAATAAACTAACAAAACCTTGGTATTCACTGGCTTCTTTTTTCAGAGTTGTTATGTTATTTTTTAAAGTTTTCATTGAAATTTAATTAATTTTACTGATTTTATAAAGAATGAAATAATCGCCATATTTTCCATTCCCACGCCAATTTTGCATATTATTCTTTAAAGATAATTATGATTTTTTTTTTTCTTTTAAGAAAGTATTCCGTTGTAGACAGATTCGATTTTCACATTTTTCTACAAGAACACGCATCAGAATACATCCACGGGAAGCATGCATTCAGCTGAGAGATCTTAGAATGGTGTATCTTTACAGTCTAATTTGTCTAAACGTCTTGAGGTACATGAAATCTCATCTAGACACAATTTACTCAGGTTTCAATGGAACAAATTGTTTTGCTCTGTTTCAATGAAATCTCATGTTCGCAAGACACTTAGGATTTAGACACATTGAACCAAAGTGTAGACGTGAGGTATATTTCTATGGACAGACGAACATCAATGGTAACATTTTTAATAGCACAGCAAATCGATATGACATCTCTATGACACCACAAAGGATAACAAGTATAACAGTCACAACGGTGACCAAAATGTGTGACTTCTTTAATTTGTTGCATTATGACTCCCAGGACACTTCATATCATGGTTCTACAGTAAAGCCATCGTGACACTTTTTGGTCCTTTTGAAATCTTCATGAATTCGAGAGGAAATCCCATTGGATTCATGAAGATTTGACTGTTAACATCAATGGTAACATTCTTAATAGCACAGAAAGTCCATATGACGTCTCTATGTCACCACAAATGATAACAAGTATCACAGTTACAACGGTGACTAAAATGTGTGACTTCTTTAAATCGTTACATTATGACTCCCAGGACATTTCATCTCATGGTTCTACAGTGAAGCCACCGTGACACTTTTTGGTCTTTTTGAAATCTTCATGAATTCGAGAGGAAATCCCATTGGATTCATGAAAATTTGACTGTTAACATCAATCGTAACATTCTTGTTAGCACAGAAAGTCCATATGACGTCTCTATGACATCACAAATGATAACAAGTATCACAGTCACAACGGTGACTAAAATGTGTGACTTCTTTAATTCGTTGCATTATGACTCCCAGGACACTTCATCTCATGGTTCTACAGTAAAGCCATCGTGACACTTTTTGGTATTTTTGAAATCTTCATGAATTCGAGAGGAAATCCCATTGGATTCATGAAAATTTGACTGTTAACATCAATGGTAACATTCTTAATAGCACAGAAAGTCTATATGACGTCTCTATGTGTCACCACAAATGATAACAAGTATCACAGTTACAACGGTGACTAAAATGTGTGACTCCTTTAAATCGTTACATTATGACTCCCAGGACATTTCATCGCATGGTTCTACAGTGAAGCCACCGTGACACTTTTTGGTTTTTTTGAAATCTTCATGAATTCGAGAGGAAATCCCATTGGATTCATGAAAATTTGACTGTTAACATCAATCGTAACATTCTTAATAGCACAGAAAGTCCATATGACGTCTCTATGACACCACAAATGATAACAAGTATCACAGTCACAACGGTGACCAAAATGTGTGACTTCTTTAGTTCGTTACATTATGACTCCCAGGACACCTAATCTTATGATTCTACAGTAAAGCCATCGTGACACTTTTTGGTCTTTTTCAAATCTTCATGAAATTCGAGAGGAAATCCCATTGGATTATTTTATATAGGATTTCCCCCCAAATTTGTCAATTAGCTCACTGTATTGCTGGCATCTTTCTGAGTTTTCACGATATTTGACTGGTCTTTTTATATGACCTACTCTATAGAATTGACTACCAAAGCATGAAAAAATAAATATTTGGTATAGTTTGCGCATGCGCAGTTACAAATTATTTCATACAAATGTCCATATCTCATCCAATATTCAATATATTAATTTTTTAATTGCAGTATACTGTTTCTACTGTTCTTGAAGTCAAACATGCGCTTTACATCCTCGAATTTCAAGAGCAGTTTGTCAAAACTTTCAGTAGCTATTCGACAAACCGTGTAAAAAGCGAAAGCGTCCGGCCATTGCCCCTTAATTTTTGGACAGCAGTGTATATGGTTGTATTCATGTACAGTTTAAAATATATGAATGTGTCAGACAGCAGAAATTGTCTAAACTGGCTAATTTTTGAAAAATTCCTAAATTCATTTTTTCCGCACGAGATTGATAGGTACTTTTAATCAGAAGCTATGAAATCGAATAGTTTTTTAATTTTTCGTTAAAGGCAGAATATCTTTTAGAAAATGCAAGTCAAAATTAATGTTTTGAACCGAATTCCAGGGGGAAACAGTCTGATTAATGTCGTTATAAGACAAAAGTCCCTTCTAACTCAAAACTGATACTCATTTACTGAAAAATGAAAAACTATTCGATTCTAAATAGCTTCAATAGTTAGGCCTGTCAGTGTTATGATTTACGTTTAAAAATGAGTCCATAAATGTGTTAGAAAGTTTCGCGGTAAAAAACTTTTATTATATATATTTTTTTATTTTTTTGAGTTACATAACCACACATTTTGAAACATTACTAAACCTTATTAACTTAAAAGCTAATGCATGTTCTACTTGCATCAGGTAAATACGACATAATTGTATAAAAGAAACTTTTCATTTTGTCTGAATAAATGAATTCATAAGTAAGTAATTATGAGTAATTACTTACTTATCATTAATAAGTAAATGAACTAAAATTACTCTAATAAAGATTATAGATATAGAATTAAAAAAAAAAAAAGAATGTAATCCTCGAGATTTTGTATGTATATTTCCTTAAAAAGAGACAAAATAAGAATTTAAGATAAAGTAAAACCTAGCACAAATTAAACGGCAGCAAATTATGAATTAATCCGAGAAAAACACAACAAGGATTTTTGATATATAAGGGTGAAACCCCCCGTTATTGGCACCTAACCAGTAACTGACACTTGAGCAAAAATGTAACTCAAATAAATATTTTGTTGTAAAATTCTGCAAAAAAATGTCATATAGTGGTAAATGAGACACTTATTTTTATTTTGGAGTCAATTTATTCACCACTAGAGGGCCAAGAACATATTCAATGAGGAAGAAACTTCCGAGAATACAAAAAGTGTCATTTTGAAGCAACCATCTTATTTCTAAAATTAAGGAAGTGTTTTTCTAATCTATTTGTAATGCAACCATAATAAACTTTTTTCTGAAAGTTATACTTGTAGAAATCAGTTTAAAGATGCATATGATATATTAAGGCGACGATTTAGGGTTTATAGTTATTTAACTTAGCTTAATGGGGGGTGCCAGTTATTGGTTCCTAGAATTTCATTTCACCATTCTCTGACAAAGGTTATAGTTATTGGTTATATTAAAAAAAAAAGTTGAAATGCATTATTTGAACTGTTTAAAAATGCATAATAATAAATTAAATTTATCTTGTGGTAAACACCATTAAAATTGAAGGTGTTTTACCAGTGTCTGACACCAGATGTCAGTTACTGGTTCATAAATGTCAGTTATTGGATATCTGCATTACTAATAATGATGTACTAAATATTACTCCTGTATACTCTTACTACATACCCTGCATTACTAATAATGCAGTGCATCTTACTAAGTCCCACTTTTTATAATAATATTAATGTATTTTGTTTTTATAATAAATAATAAATTTTTTCAAAGCATTTTAATCTTTTAAAATAAAGTGTCTGCCACTGGTTCAATTTGTGTCAGTTATTGGTGTTTCAAAATGGGCATGGTGTCAGTTACTGGAGTTTTTGACCATATTTATGAATAAAATTAATTGTTAATACTAAAATGTATAATTTTTTTTAAATTTTGCCAGCAATATTTTTTTAAATGTATCTCTACTATCCTTTCAAAAAGAAAGGTAAGTATAAAATAGATTTAAATTTTTGTAATAGTGATTTGAACAAGAAAGAATCCATAAAGCGTCATTTACTGGGGGGTTTCACTCTATTTCTCATTTTCTTAGCTGTTGGTAAAATTTTGATAGACTTCAGGTATTTATTTACACGCTTTAAAAACGCATTTTGGTTTCAGTTCTGATACTAGGTCATCGTTTACTACAGTGTTTGATTTTTAATGGTTTTCGCGTGATTTTTATAAGTAATATTAGAATTGAATTGGTCATTTCAAAAACCACATAAGTCAAGTTTTTTTTTTCCAGATATACTTTTTTTTTTTGTCGCAAATGCTTCCTTAAACATAGAGCCATGATCTGGGTAATAACCGCATAAGTCAGTAGTGTATTCCTTCCTCTTCAAACAATACCTTCTAATTTTCGTTCATTACTTAAACGACATAAAGTCAGCGACTTAAGTGGTTTTTGCATGCAATACCACAGATTACATGCGAATACCATATTACATTACCATATTACCATTTGCATGCAATACCATATTAAAACATAAAATAATGTTTCCGTATAAGTGCGTATATCTTCGAAAAGCACAGAATTTCTCACGGTTTTTTACTTTATTCATTAAAATTATTCATTAAATGCTCTTCATATATCTCCATTAATTTTGATTAAAAATATGTTTAATATGACTGTTTTGTTCAAATTAAATACCACCTAACCTTCTTTTTTGCTAAAACAACATAAGTCAGGAACAGTTTTTCTGTTATTGTTCTATTTATTATTCATTAATTATAAAAAATTTTTCAACATTTACAAACTTTGAAGTCCAAACTCTATAATCAACCCCCCCCTCCCCCCCCAAAGAAATCGTTTATTTGTGAATAATAAAGTTCTTTTAAATTTCTAAGTTCTGACTCTGTGACTTTGAAGTCCAAACTCTATAATCAGCCATAAATGAAAAAAAATAAAAATCGTTTATTTGTAAATTATAAAGTTCTTTTAAATTTCTAAGATCTGACTCTGTGACTTTGAAGTCCAAACTCTATAATCAGCCATAAATGAAAAAAAATATAAAAATCGTTTATTTGTGAATAATAAAGTTTTTTAAAATTTCTAAGTTCTGATTCTGTGACTTTGAAGTCCAAACTCTATAATCAGCCATAAAAAAAAAAAAAAGTTTATTTGTGAATAATAAAGTTTTTTAAATTTCTAAGTTCTGACTCTGTGACTTTGAAGTCCAAACTCTATAATCAGCCATAAATAAATAAATAAAAAATAAATAAAAATAAAAATAAAAATAAAAGTAGTTTATTTGGGAATAATAAAGTTTTTTTTTTAAATTTCTAAGTTCTGATTCTGTGACTTTGAAGTCCAAACTCTATAATCAGCCATAAAAAAAAAAAAAAAAAAAAAAAAAAAAAATCGTTTATTTGTGAATAATAAAGTTTTTTTATATTTCTAAGTTCTGATTCTGTGACTTTGAAGTCCAAACTCTATAATCAGTCATAAACAAACAAACAAACAAACAAAATTCGTTTGCTTATGAATAATAAAGTTTTTTTTTTTTTTTTTTTTTTTTTCTGAAAACTTCCGATTCTGTGACTTTGAAGCCCAAACTCAAAAACCAATAAGTTGTTTTTGATGATGAATCACATTTTGCTGTTGGTATTCTAAACTGCATCATTTGTTCTCAAAGATTTCAGTTTAATGCAAAGTTTTTGTTCTCGCTAATAAGTCATATTTTGCTTTGGTATAGTTTATTTATTTCTACCTGCGCAGTAAATTTTTCAATTGATTTTCATCTTTAAAAATTCTAATTTGCAGTAAAGTTTGTTAACTTTTAATGAGCCATTTTTTGTTGTTGGTACTCTTATTTTTCTTATTTACTTTAAATCTGACATATCTCAATAATGATGTGACTTTGAAGTCCAAACTCAAAAACCAATAAGTTGTTTTTGATGATGAATCACATTTTGCTGTTGGTATTCTAATCTGCATCATTTGTTCTCAAAGATCTCAGTTTAATGCAAAGTTTTTCATTCTCGCTAATAAGTCATAATTTGCTTTTGGTGCTCTTATTTAAGTTATTTCTACCTGCGCAGTAAATTTGTCAATTGATTATAAACCGTACTTTATGGGTTTTTTTTTTTTTGTTTTTGTTTTTTAACTACATTATTCATCTTTATAAATTCTAATTTGCAGCAAAGTTTGTTAACTTTTAATGAGCCATTTTTTGTTATTGCTATTCTTATTTTTCTTATTTACTTTAAAACTGACATATCTCAATAATGTTTATTAGCCAATAATGAATCGCATTTTACTATCGATATTTTTTTGTATCTTGTAGCATTAGTTCATATCGTTCGTATTTAACCCTTTAACGGACATTGGTTTCCCTATGAAACCACAAAACTTTAATTACGAAATTCAACAATGACAGCAGAATTTTAATAGAAATGTTTTCCATTTATTATGTATGTGAAATATCGCTTTTTTGATATATACAAATAAATTTGTTTATAATTTCCGGTGTCAATCATTTATTTCAACATTTTAGCAATTGAAGTGCTTTATCCGTTAAATGGTTAAAAATACAATCCATGGCAAAATTTGTCATTGATGAGCTACATTTGACCAATTTACAAACGCCAAGAAATACTGTGAAATCAGTTCTTGCGTACTTATACTAGCCCCAATTCAATCCCCGCCCCATTAATAGCTCTACGTGGACATAAACCATTCACATAATATGGTGCATGGCTAAAATCCATGGCACATAATGTTCAACAACGCGGAGTGTTTTTTTCCTTGATAATCCGCAGTTTCCTGACGATATTGTTATTTATAATATTTGTCTTAAAAATGCCAATTTGTAGCAAGGTTTTTCAATGGATAATCAACTATATATTTACACTTAAGGCTGCTCTCAAATCCAAACTGGCTACTTTCTGACACATTTTTTAATTCATTTTTGTTCCCAAACTTATAAAACTGGCAAGTGCTTTATTAAGATACTATTTTTATGTAACCGAACTGTTTTTACTGCTTTCCGGTAAAAGCAGAAGAGTTTTCAGAGAATGGTGTCAGAGTTGGCGTTTTGAACTGAATTTTTGGACACGACAGAGCAGGAAAGAATAAAAACTGCCGTCCTGAGACAACAACGTGATTCATTTACGAAAACATGAAAAAAAAATTTCGATTACAAATTACTTCAATAATCATGCCTGATAGTATCATGCGTTTATGCCTAACAATGAATCAGAAAACGTGTCAGAAAGTTTCGCGTTACTGAGCGGGGGAATATATATATATATATATATATATATATATATATATATATATATATTTTTTTTTTTGAGAATCGCCTTAAAAACACAACCCACAGCTAAGTTTTTCTGTCTGATGAGCTGAATTTCATCCAGTTTTTCAATCAAAGGAATACTTCTTACCGTGAAATCAATCCTTGTGTCTTTTACTTTTTCCACCCAAACCCCTTAATACCCCTACGTGATTGGAAACGATGCACATATATGGATATATAGTGGTTGACTTAAATCCATGGTACATAGTGTTCGACCACATGGAGTGGGTGGTTTTCTTGAGAATCAGCAGATTCCTGACCTCTGCGAAGGTTGCCTGGGCGGATCTGGCAACTCGATTTTTGTTCCGGCGACCCAGATACACTGCTTATCCTTCCTATAACCTTGCCCTCTTACGTCAAGTGGTTTTCTTTTTCTAAAAGCAATTCACTTTCATTAGGATTGATTATCATTGTATTAAAATAAACTAGAAATGACTATGATTAAAACTAATGTTGTTTGTCTAAACAGATTCGCGATAGGCTAATTGATGTCTTGAATCTGATTGACTGCGATTGAATACGTCATTTGAAAATATGAAAGGTTTGACCGTGCATTTTGCTAGCAGACGATTTTAATGATCAATGGGTTTAAAATTCATTAGATGACATCAGCTTCAGAATAAATTTTACTTTTTCCTATCCAATATGCAATGACTAATTTTGAAAACGATTTTATTAAGATATTTAACATTTTAGAAGAAGTTTTTTTTTTTTACAAAAAAGTGATATTATAATTATTTTTAAAACTTAATAAAAAATTAATGCTGGGCTATCAGTATTTATTATTAATACAGTAAAATCAGTTAAGATGAAATAGCAAGGAACCACAGAAAAAAAAATGTTTTCGACAGGTTTCTATGTAAGCAGGTATTTCTTTCCTTATAACTATAATTCAAAGGAAATGTTTTTACCTCAAATATTTCTTCAAAGAATGAATTAGTTTTAAGTTACATAATGCTTACCTCTTTATTAAAATATACTAGTATAATAACTATGATTAAAATTGCTGTTGTTTGTCTAAATATATTTGAGATAGGCTATTGATGTCCCGAATTTGACAAAATTAGAATAAATCATTTCAAAGGTTTGAACATAGCAGAGGATTATAAGGATCAATGCGTTTAAAATTCATTAAATATCAGTTTCAGAGTGATTTATATTTTCTCTCATATATAATGTGTAATAACTAATTTTGTAAATCGAATTTACCTAAAGCATTGAACACTTTGAGAGATTTTTCCACAAAAATGCGCCATTATAATCATTTTAAAAATTTAAGTATAATTAATATTAATGGAGGACTGTTAATTATAGATACTTATTATCGTCTTAAATCCATTTAATAAAATCAAAAATACCTCATGAACTTAATTGAATACATTGAACTTATTTAAATAAAAGTAGGATATGATTGTATAAAAATAGACCAGAAGTGATCATGATTAAATGTTGTCTGTTTAAACAGGTTTGCGATTTATGTCTTGAATTGATTGGTACCTCGAAGTGAGGCTAATTGATGTCTGAAATCTGATTGACTGTGATTAGAGGCACCATTTGAAATTTTGAAAGGTTTGACCATACATTAGCAGACGATTATAATGATCGTACCTATTTAAAATACATTAAATAATTTCAACTTGATTTTTTTCCCTTGTGCAATAAATAATTTTTTTAAATAGTTTTATAAATTGAAAACTTTGTAAGAACTTTTTCGCACAAATATACCTACAGAAACATATTTCCGATTGGCTTATTGATGTATTGAATATGACAGACTGCGATTAAAGACATAATTTGAAAGTTTGGAAGATTTGACAATACATTTAAGCTAGCAAACGATTATAACGATCAATATGTTCAAAATTCATTAGATATCAGCTTCAGAATATTTAATGTTCTTTCTTGTGCATAATATGGATTAACTTACTTAGTAAAACGAATTTTATTAAGACTTTCCTTCAAATCATGCCTCTTTCACAAGAATATGATATTTAATTAATTATAAAAGTTAATTCAGATAAACATTAATTGGGGATTAGCAGTATTTATTAATAATATTTGAAAAGTTTGACTGTACTTTAGATTTGTAGACAATTATAACGACCTATGGAATTAAAATCTATTAGATCATATGAGCCTCGGCATAATTTAAGTGTTTTTTAGCTCACAGGCTATCAAAGCCGGAGAGCTAATGTGCCCGATTTGCTTCAAATTTTGTATAGGTTCGTTCTGATAAGGCGCTTCCCCGATTAGTTTTGGGGGTTCATTGGTTAAGTATAAAGGGGGAACGGGGGGGGCGGGGAGAATTCCCATCTTAATTTAGATAAATGGATTTTTCATGCAGTATTATTCGACTTGCTTCAAATTTTGTATATAAGTTCCTTTGTGATAAGGAGCTTCCTTGATTAGTTTTGGGCGTTCATTGGTTAAGTATAAAGGGGGGAACGGAGGGCTAATCACCCTTGGATGGCCTTTTCTATCTGTACTTTGACTTTCGATTGGTGTGAATCGGTAAAAAGTAATTTTAGAGGGAATTATGAAAATTTTAGGGCACTCGGGTGGATGAAAGTATACAATGATGAATTTCGAGATGGCCCGGAGGGGGGGGGGGGATTCCTTACGCTGGAGCATTAAATTACACCCCAAGGAAGTTCAGATTCTCTATATATCAATGTTCTAAAAGTGCAAACATCCCCTCCCCCCTTCCATGGGAATTCATGATGCCCTCACCGGAGCTGCAGAAATTGAATACTGAATTGAATAATAAAATTATATACAAAAATATTCTGGCACGTCGAAGGTGTCAGTTGCTGTATTCAGAATCTTGTGGTTTGTACAATTGCCCCCTCTCCAGCCACTCCCCCATTAGATTAAGTATTTTGTGAAGTGTACTAGAAAGATATTTCTCTGAAAGAAGAATACTTTTTTTTACATCGTTGTTACAGATTTTAATTATAAAAGGATATCCTTTGCTTGAAAATAAATATAAATGCCTAGGATTGCATAAAAAAATTATTAAAATATACCCATATTTAGAAGAAGAAAAAAGTATTGTTCTGGAAACATTAGTTCAAACTTTTAACTACTTCTATTCTACACGCGCCTTGATCCCCTTAAGGTTGTTCTCAAATCCAAATTGGCTACTTTATGAACATTTAAAAAAAATATTTTTTGTTCGCAAACGTATAAAATTGGCAAATACCTTATTAACACTCGATTACTATCTTTGTATCTTTAAGATGCACAGTGACTTTTTTCTGACTGCAAAGGCGTCTTTTTTTTTATAACATTTCCCCCTACTCCCTATTTTTCTAACGCACGGTGGACTGAGCATAAATCTACTGTTGTGTATCTGGAGGCACGGCAGTGCCTCCGCCAAGTCGAGAAAGCACAGCCGTAAGCATACTTTTCTGGAAGCAACTCAGGGCACTTTTGACACCCCCATATCTCCGCGCTGGAGTTTCCCAAAAATTTTAAACTTCAATTATAGAGAGTATTTGGCACACAGGACCAAATTTTAAAATTACAACTTTCTGTCTTTTCTAGTTCAGGCGATATATGAACTCAAACATTCGATTTTTTGTCACTTCTTACTCACTCGTTCACGCGTCATCAAAAAGATTGGGTAGATCCCGTAGCCCCAGAAACTTGACATTTGGAAAAAAGGTAGTGTTTAGGATACAAAGAGAGGAAAAATTATAAAATCCAGAAAATTCGAAAAAAAACATTCGAAAATTCAACAAATTCCATCAAAATTGAAAATTGAAAATAATACGATCTTGTAGTCTTGGAAACTTAAGATTTGGTGTGAAGGTAGTGTTTAATATCCAGAAAAAGAAAACATCAAAAACACCAAAAAAATCGAAAGCAAAATTGAAAAAATCGAAAAAATTGAAAAAAACCGAAAATTTGAAGACAATCCGATTTTGTTGCGCTAGAAAATTCAAATTAGGAATAAAGGTAGTATTTAGGATACAGAAAAAGGAAAATTAAAAAAATCCAGAAAATTCGAAAAAAAAAAATAAAAAAATTCGAAAAAAATTGAAAAAATGAAAATAATTTGATACGATAACGCTCGTATTTATAAATTAATCAATTTGGATGAAACTAATTGTGTGTATTAAGCTCACCAATGCCTCGACCGAGTTCGTTGGCCAGCTTAGTCCGCCATCTTGTTTCAAGATGGCGGCCACGGAAAATTTTAAAACTAAAATAAATATACAAAAAAGTTAAAAATTCAAGTTTATTTTTTAATTAGGCGTTAGGACTTGATACAAGGATTCCAGAGCATTTTTTGTTTTACCTCTATCTTAAAAATTGGCTGAGATAGAGCAGTTTGAAATTCTAGGGTGGCTGACATTTTGAAACAAAACAGCACATTACAAAAAACCAACGATAAATTTATGGTCAATAATGGTCAAGCAGGTGCAATCCCGAATGAATACTCCGTGTTATTATAACTGTAACTTTGACTTCGAAATTTTGATACGTTGCATTTTCTATTTGTTGATATTTTTGAACTATGATTTACGCTAAGTGAAATGTTGTTGTTGAAGAGGGATTTTCCATGTATATCCGAAACGTCCAATTTTAATATGTTTTTAATGTTTTATGAAAGTGTATTGTAATGTCTGTAATTTTAATGATTTTAATAAAAATTTATAAGTTTTAGTGAACGCGATTTCTCGCAAATTATTTTCTTTCATTGCTGTAATCATTTTCCCAATCATACGCATAAAACTATATATTCATATCCATTAGCGCCAAATTCTCGCCAAACTTGGCGACAATTGGCGAAATCTCGCCAAATTTGGCGACAAAAATAAGTCTTCATAAATGAAGCCAACTTGGCTATAGCTCAATAATTTGGCGAATTTCTTATTCAAATTCAGTGTAAACGAATCTTTTGTAAACGGTTTCTTTGCATTTTAACTTGCTGTTTTCGAGTAACATTAGCTAAAATTTTAAAACGAAGATATAGGAAAGCTACCTTTTCCTGCCGGTACAGGCCGGAGGACTTTTTTATGAGTTGTCGGATGCAATCTATGTTTTGCATTAAATAAAGTAAAACATTGAAAAACAAATCCCACAGGATGGGGATAGTTTGTTTTAGATAGGTTTTAAGATAATTGTCCTATTAGCTAGTACACCTTCCGTTTATTGTTTTGTGTTATTTTCCCCGGATTATGCTTTTCTTTTCTTTTGTTTACGAATTTTGTAATAGAAAAGTTCCGCTATAGACTGGCTACGTTATAGACCTTTTTTTTTTATAGACAGGTTCATTTTCTTTCACAGGCTTTACTCTATTTAATTTATGTATGAAATATTTGTTGTTAAAAGATGTTGGTCGCACAAAAATTGTCACATCTCTCCCTCCCTCCCGACATTACTGGTTGGTTATGGCTTGATAGTCCTTTCTAAATAAAATCATGGTGATTCTAAGATTCTCTTGATTTATCTCTAAATTGAACATAAACGATCCTAAGAAAACGGATCAATGAATTACTATATTGGCATGAGGAAATTTAGTTGCAGAAAAATGGAGCATATAGCTAACATTAAGTCTAATAGGAAAACCACAGCCTTGGCAAGATTGTATTAACAAGAAACCATCCAAATACATTTTTATGAAAGTAATATAATTTTTCCCTCGAATCTATACAAACCATGCATTATAAGAAAACCCGGTACTTCTCTATTATCCCGTCGACCACTTTTCATAACAAAAAACATCGCCAAACTGTAAGATTAAACGCCAAAAATGCAGTCCCATTTACTTGATGTCAGAAGCATTACACGTGTTTGTTATGTCATCAAGTGGTTTTTAATTCGACATTTGCGTGTATTTTTCATTATGTTTTACTGATTTATCTGGAGGCACGGCAGTGCCTCCGCCAAGTCGAGAGAGGACAGCCGTAAGCATACTTTTCTGGAAGCAACTCAGGGCACTTTTGACCGCCCCCCCCCTCCATATCTCCGCGCTGGAGTATCCCAAAAATTTGAAACTTCGTTTTTCTAGAGTATTTGGCACACAGGACCAAAATTTAAAATTACAACTTTCTGTCTTTTCTAGTTCAGACGATATATGAACTCAAACATTCGATTTTTTGTCACTCACTCACTCACTCGTTCACGCGTCATCAAAAAGATTAGGTAGATCCCTTAGCCCTAGAAACTTGACATTTGGAAAAAAGGTAGTGTTTATGATACAAAGAAAGGAAAAATTATAAAATCCGGAAAATTCGAAAAAAAAAACATTCGAAAATTCAACAAATTCCATCAAAATTGAAAATTGAAAATAATACGATCTTGTAGTCTTAGAAACTTAAGATTCGGTGTGAAAGTAGTGTTTAGTATCCAGAAAAAGAAAACATAAAAAAAACCAAAAAAATCGAAAGCAAAATTTAAAAAATCGAGAAATCGAAAAAAATTGAAAAATTTCAAATAATCCGATTTTGTTACGCTAGAAACTTGGAATTCGGAATAAAGGTAGTATTTAAGATGCAAAATAAGGAAAAATTAAAAATTCCGGAAAATTCGGAAAAAAAATCAAAAATTCGAAAAATTCGAAAAAAATAGAAAAAATTAAAATAATTTGATTTTTTAGCCTTAGAAACTTAAAATTCGCAGTAAAGATAGTGTTTAGGATTCAGAATAAGTTAAAATAAAAAACGCAATAACATTCGAAAATAAAAACAAAAAATCGAAAAAATCAGGAAAATCGAAAAATAAGGATAGTTTGAAAATAATTCAATTTCATAGCGCTAGAAACTTGAAATCTGGAATAAAGGTAATATTTAAGATACTAAATAAGGAAAAAAAATGGATAATTCAAAAAATATCCATAAATTAGTGCAGACGATATATGAACTCAAAGTTTTGATTTTTTCTCACTCACACACTCACTCACTCTCGCGTCATCAAAAAGATTGGGTAGATCCCGCAGCCACAGAAACTTAAAATTTGGAATAAAGCTAGTGTTTCGGATACAAAGAAAGGAAAAATTATAAAATCCGGAAAATTAAAAAAAAAAAAAAAAAAAAAAAAAGACATTCGAAAATTCAAAAAAATTGAACAAAATTGAAAATTGAAAATAACACGATCTTGTAGTCTTAAAAACTTAAAATTTGGTGTGATAGTAGTGTTTAGAATTCAGAAAAAGAAAACATCAAAAACACAAAAAAAAAATTTTGAAAAAAAAATCGAAAAATCGAAAAAAATCGAAAATTTTCAAATAATCCAATTTTGTTGCGCTAGAAACTTGGAATTCGGAATAAAGGTAGTATTTAGAATGCAAAATAAGGAAAAATTAAAAAATCCAGAAAATTCGAAAAAAAATCAAAAATTCGAAAAATTCGAAAAAAATTAAAATAATTTGATCTTTTGCCCTTAGAAACTTGAAATTCGTGGTAAAGATAGTGTTTAGGATTCAGAATAAGTTAAAATAAAAACGCAATGAAATTCGAAAATAAAATCCAAAAATTGAAAGAAATCGAAAAATAAGGAAATTGTGCAAATAATTCGATTTCATAGCGCTAGAAACTCGAAATTTGGAATAAAGGTAATATTTAAGATACTAAATAAGCAAACATTAAATATATATATATATAAAGAAAGAAAGAAAAAATAGAAAGAAAGAAAGAAAAAGAGAGAAATTGAAAATAATATGATCTCGTACTCTTAGAAACTGAAAATTTGGTGTAAAGGTAGTGTTCAGGATTCAGAAAAAGAAAAAATTAAAAACACAACAAAAATTGAAAATAAAATCAAAAAATCGAAAAAAAAACGAAAATTTGAAAATAATTCAATTTTGTAAAGCTAGAAACTTAAAATTTGGAATAAAGGTAGTATTTAGGATACAAAAAAAGAAACAAATAAAAAAAATCTGTAAAATTAAAAAAAAAATTCAAAAATTTGAAAAATTGAAAAAAAATCGATTTTGTAGCTTCAGAACTTAAAATTCGACGTAAACTTATTGTTTAGGATACAGAAAAAGGAAAAATTAAAATACAATAAATTCGAAAATAGAATGAAAAACTCGAAAAAGATCAGAAATTTCAAAATAATTCGATTTTGTAGAGCTAGGAACTTGAAATTTGTAATAAAGGATACAAAATAAGAAAAAATTAAAAAATCCAGAAAATTATAAAAAAAATTCGAACAAAAATGAAAAATTGAAAATAATTTTATCTTGCAGTCTTAGAAATTTAAAACTTGGTGTAAAGGTAGTATTTACTAATCAATAAAAGGAACAATTAAAATATTCGTTACATTCGAAAATAAAATCGAAAAATCGAAATATCTTTAAGAAATCGAAAATTCGAAAACAATTTGATTTTGTACTGCTAGAAACATTAGTTTTAAGATAATTGTCCTATTAGCTAGTACAACGCCTCTAATTGTTTTATGTTATTTCCCCCGGATTATGGTTTCTTTTCTTTCGTTTACGAATTTCGTTATAGAAAAGTTCCGCTATAGACTGTCTACGATATAGGCGATTTCTTTATAGACAGGTTTGTTTTCTTTCACAGGTTGTACTCTATTTACTTCACATATGAAATATGGATTGTTAAATGATGTTAGCCCCACAAAAAATTTCACAGCTCCCCCCTCCCGACATTACTGGCTGGTTATGGCTTGATAGTCCTTTCTAAATAAAATCATGGTGACTCTAAGATTCACTTGATTTATCTCTAAATTGAACCTAAATGATCCTAAGAAGACGGATCAAATAATTACTATATTGGCATGACAATCAGGTAACTTAGAATTAAAATCGAAAAATCAATAAATTTATAAAAAGTCGAAAATTTGAAAATAATTCGATTTTGTAGTCCTAGAAGCTTGACATTTGGCAGAAAGGCAGGGTTTATTACACAAAGTAAGGAAAAATTAAAAAATCCGTAAATAATAAAAAAAGACTAAAAAAAACGAAAAAAAAACATCGAAAAAAGGAATATAATTTGATTTATTGGAAATTTCCGCAAATTTTAATTTTGGCTTTCTTTTTATACTAAAATGTTCTTTTATGTTAAATATCAAGTATCTAGGGCTGCGAGTAATATCTCAGATGGATAGCACCTATCCTGGAAGCAATTGAGAGTACTTTTGACACTCCCCCTCCCATAACTTAGTGCTTGCCTAGGATCCTGAAATCTCTTTTTATCTACAGTACTTTGCAAACGAAACTAAAGCTACAAATTTTTGATACCTGTAAATAATAGGGACAGAGTGTGGGCTTAGCGAAAATCAGTGGATGATCTCCAAAAAGAACCCAAAATCAAGAAAAGGAGGATTACTTACAAAAAGAAGTGAAATCTCATCAAAAAGTCACCTGTAAAAAATCCAGCCAAGTCTCGTAACTCATTTACCGTAAAAAGTACTGAGATCGTATAAAGCCAAGTTTAACTATCTTATTAACTCTGAAATTTTCATTCACAAATCACTCCTAGTCTCTACATCTTTAGTTAATTATTATTTTGTGACTTGGCAATTACGCAGCACAGGGAAGTTATTACACTTTAATATGTTATAGTATTATTTGATTAAGACTAACTATGTACATCACATTCTCGTGCTACGTAATTGCCAAGTCACAAAATAATAATTAACTAAAGATGTAGAGACTAGGAGTGATTTGTGAATGAAAATTTCAGAGTTAATAAGATAGTTAAACTTGGCTTTATACGATCTCAGTACTTTTTACGGTAAATGAGTTACGAGACTTGGCTGGATTTTTTACAGGTGACTTTTTGATGAGATATATATTACGTCCTGTATCTCATAGATGTAACGACAGCAATAATATAAGTTTTTTGAGGATAATAATCGAGTGTTAAGAAACTATGTAATCTAACTATTTTTTTTTTGTTTGTTTGTTAACACTTTCCAACCTAGTTGAAAAGTGTTTATGACTTCGGTGTGTCTGGCCGTCTACCGTCTGTCCGTGCTCTAACTCCCGTAAGGGGCTGTTCAAGTATTACATAAGCATGTTTTTGGCAATTTTTGACCCCCCCTCCCCCCTTGTCAACAAAAATAAGCAAATCGCAACCCCCCCCCCAACTTTTTTTTTTTTTAACAGTAATAATTTAATTTAAAAAAAATTAGGACTTAATTCAAATTAAAAAAACTTTACTCGACTTAAAAATAATAATAAAAAAAATGCTTGTTTTATTACCTTTCAATTCTATTGAAGAAAATTTCTTAGATCACAATTTTAGAAGAACTTAGCCATTTGTAAAATTTAAATTTGAACATGCCCATACCTATTCTGATGCTCACCACGGCTGCTAAAGCCATTTTTCCATATCTGTTATGATATTGGTTTCCAGTTTTACTTGATTATCTTCATCGCTTTCTTTTCGGATGCAATCTTGATCAACTTCCTCTTCATTGATCCACTCAACATCTTCCATATCTTCTATGAATTTTACGACGCACATAAGTTCATTTGCTCGACGAGCATCAATTCTCAATGGTCGTATAAGGCAGGCCTTCTCGCTTTTTTCACTATGTTGAATTTTTTTTATGTCTGTTTGCTGACTTCTGAGATGCATGATATTGGCCACAAGGTTTTGCGCATAATTGCGACTTTATGGCAGGGTAAAAATAGCCATACGGCATCTTTAAAAATATTCAGATTTAAGGCCAGACGAAGACTTTAATCTGTAAATTCCCCCTCCTCACTTGTAATGATGTCATTTGACGATTGTATAATTTTAATTGGAGGAGGAATGAATAGTCTTTTTTAATATACGAAATAATCCACTACGTGCAGAAGAGCAACGATTCTTTTCTTCGCATTTTACAATTTGCCGCAAGTATTGACTTTCTTATGCGTGCTTTGAATACCAATCCAAGTCAGAACCAAGAGAGTCTGGTTCGCCTGAATCAACATATGTGGCAGTAACAGGATAACCGTCAATGTTTAATGAGTTCCAGATTTCTGCGAGAGTTTTACCAGCATATGCAAAGTTATTTTGCTCCATTTCTTCATCAATAGTGCGACCGTTCTCATCGAGATGGGAATCATGATGGTCATGAGGGAGTATAAGACCAGACAGTTCTCGACTGAGTGGTGCCATTCGCTTTTTTCCTCGATTATATGCACTTCTTCCAGGAGCATTGCACGCTATGAAAATTCCATCTAAATCATGCTTTTTGAAATGGTTAATAGCAAACGATATGACTTTCTGGTAGCGGGGATTCTCGTCTGGACCTCCATCAACCGTATAACTATGATTACAGGTTTGATGAAACCCTCTTCTGTTTTCACTAATTTTTCAAAGTCTTTGAGTGTTAATAGAGTTTGTGGCGTTCAGCGATGACCCAGTCGTGGTCGGGTAAGGATACGTGATACTCCATATGCATCAGTATCGGAGCCTGTTTATTGGCTACTGTAATTTCCAATTTCCAAAGGTACACGTGCTTTGTCATCCCGTTTCTAATTGAATTTATTTATTACAAAGTTATGACTTAAAAATAAATATTTATAATAAAAGAGTTCATAAAAATGTGTATTTTCAAATATTATATTTTTAAATGCCCACTTTTCCTTAATCCCTAATTTTCATTCAAATATTTCACGTTTACGTGAATTTAACTTCACGCCAACTAACACGCTTGGCGACAGTTGAGTCCATATAACGGAAAAGTACTTAAAAATGAGACTTGACATTCATAGAAGTATAAGATATATTGTTTTCAATTCAATTGGATTACATTTCATTTTTAGTAAGGTACAACATTTGAAAACAGTTAGAAGATTATCTGCTACAAAACTTACATACTTTTTAATTTTTTCCCCCATGCATGCATTAATTTTCGAGTTATTTGAAAAGAAAAAATAAGGTTTAGCTTGGCTAAGCCATATTTAAAATGTAATAATTTGTATTTTGACATTTCCTTGGTCTTCATTTATTGCCATACTGACCATGTTTTGCCAAGGCTACACGGTCATTTTATCTTATCTATCTTTTTCCAATTTTTACAAGTAATTATGTAAACTTAAAGTTATCATAAAATATATTTAAACTTTTAAGAATAAATTGATTATAATTACCTTTATAAAATAATCAAGAACGACTGATTTCTTTTTGGTTGCAGTTCGTCCTCAATTCTTTTTAGCACCAATACCTCTAACTCTTTGTCAGTTTTAGAAGATTTTTTGTAGTGCCGCCGCACATCATTCGTTTTACATTGGATATCCTTCAAAGGTTTATCTGATGCAGAATTTTTGAAACTTTCAAAAAGTTTTTTATACAAGATTTCTCGAAATGAAGACATATTTCCGATTTCATTTATTTTAAACACCCCTACACTATAGTACTGAGAGGTTTTCAAAACTCACAAGACACCACACAGAGTAGTCGGTCACTATGGTTATGGGGTTCAACCACTTGACAGAGGAGGGGTGGAAACAAAGAAGATGGAATTTTACGTACGTTTTGGAAACTTTCCCGGAAAACTCGTACTGTCACAATACAACATATCGCATCGGTTCATTCAATTCTATTCTCACAATTGGAAATAGCAGTAAGTTCTCAGAGATAATAAGCCCTCATGCATCAAACATGAACAGTCACCTCTAGATAAAAGAGATCGTTTATATTTTCCTTGTGCGGTCAAAATAGCTGACGTCAGAACTTCAAGTTTAATATTCTTTTGCCATTTCTTTTTTTCAATTTGAAATTTTTAATAGTTTTTCTTTTTTTTTTTTTTTTTTTTTTTTTTTACAATTTAAGAGATTTATAAAATGTCTTACGTAAGCATAATTCATACACCCCCCCTCCCCCTTGTCAGTAAAAATAAGCAAATCGCAAACCCCCCTCCCCCCCCCTGGGTACTTACGTAATACTTGAACGGCCCCTAAATATGCTCGAATTGCCCTGCAATTTTTATATGTTATTGTCGTTATTTATAGCATGTTCCCTATTTCAACTGAAGTGCGTAACACTTATAGTTTTTTACAGGGATACTCAAAAGAATTCCGGTACATTGCGGTCTATGGGGAAAAATCATTTGCGGTTTATTTTAATGATGTTACACAATTTCAAACACATTGTAATTGATATAGATCACTAAGGTGCATTAAAAGAAGCTTAATGTGGAATAGGGTGTGCATAGCAGTTATAGTTACTTTACAGGGACAGTCAAAAGAATTCCGTTACATTACGTCTATGGAGAAAAATCGTTTGCGGTTTAATTAAATAATGTTTCACTATTTTAAACGCATTGAAATTTATATATATCACTAAGGTGCATTACAAGAGGCTTACTACAGAATAGTGTGTGTATAGCAGTCATCGTTCATTTACAGGGACACACAAACGAATTCTCTACTGTCTGTTAACAATAATTCCTGGAAGTGCGTTTTAAGTTGCTGAACGCGATTTTAAATTTAACTCACTTTTTGTCTATTACTTGGTGTATATAAATTCTGTAGATCCTATAAGGGCAGCTCAAAAGTTCGCAAATACATTTCCGTTTATTGACAGAAACTCCAGAAGGAGAATTTAAAAAGTGCTACGCGTTTCCTAACTAAACTAAAATTTAGCATCCTATGTAGTATATATACAAATCTATAGATCCTATACAGTGCTGAATAAAAGTATTCGGATATTTTTCCGAATATTGTATATGTTGGAAATTCCTGAAATTACGTTTTAAAATATGTTATGCGTTTTCCAAATTGTTTACTTGGATGTTATCTTTCAGCTTATTAAACGGTAATGATTTCTAAAATTATTTTGGAAGCGTTGGAAAGTGTTACATAATCTATGCTTGACGCATGATTTTTCGTTCTTGTTTGTTTTTCGTAAAGGCCGAAGATTCTTTCGAAAAGGCTGTCAAAGTTGACGTTTTGAGCTGAAATTCCGGACATGACAGCGCAGGAAAGAAACAAAACTGCCGTCCTGAGACAACAATTACTTATATAACTCAGGATGTAATTATATTTATCGGAAAATGAAAATGAAAGAAAAAAGAAACTGTTCGACTACAAATAACTACAATAATCATGATTGAAAGTATCATGCTTTTATGTTTAAAATGTGTCAGAAAGTTTCGCGTTGTTGAGCGGGGAAAAATATTTTTTGAGAAGGTGTTTGTAATTATGAGAATGAAACTTCAATGTATTTATTCGTTGTTTCTCATCAAAAATTTAAATTGATATTAGTTTTTTCTTACATCTGTGATATAATATGATTTGCAAGAACTATGATCTCTATAATAATTCGAGAAATTAAATTTCAAATAACTACACGGTAATAACAGGAATAATTTAACTCTCGGAAATTTTATTTTTACAAGTTTTTAAGTATAAGGATTTTTATTTCGAATTCGTAAAATAAATAAGTAAATAAAATGATAATATTAATAATAGTAACAATAAACAGAGAGAAATCCTAATATTTATTCCACATTTTATCTTACGAACAAGAAAGTTTTTATCTAGAAATATGTTAATATTTTATTGCTATCCAACGTATGTTATTTTGAGATATTTATCATAATGCATTTATGAATTTAAACAGACCCTATTTCCATAATACATTCATATTTTTCATATTCTCATAATGCATTTACTCTTTTTTAGACCATAATGTAAACATACTTCAAGGAATAGAACAGAAGATATGCTCCTTCGGATTTGAGAACAGCTTATAATCTAGAGCAGCATTTTTCAAACAGTGTGACGCGTCACACTGGTACGACTCGAGAAGACATCAGGTGTGCCGCGGAAATTTTCAGTAAAGTTCTATCAAGATTTTATGTATTAACAAAAAACATATAAAGCTTATTGAACAATTTTTTACAAATTTTAGATTTATGTTAATAAAATTTTGAAGAACATATATTCACGCACCAACATGTGCCACAACCATTTCTAAGTTCAGTAGAGAAATTTTTCGTTTTAAGTGCCTTGTGCATGTGATTCAGCAAATTTAAATGTTACAAAGAAAGGAAAAGTTAGCAAAAATAAGAAAGGGCAGGGGATTACAATGCAAAGAATTTAAAAACGGATATTACAATTTGTTGGTTTTTTTCTCAACTGCAAAGTTACAAAGAAAATATTTTGCTCTTATATTTATCAGGCAGGAATTTTTCGGCAGCAAATAGAGTTAAACACCAAAATAAATCTCTACGAAATATTTATCTAAAAATTCTTTTCTATGTTAAAAAAAAAAAGAGAGAAAGAACGAAAGAAATCTTTTTTATAACATATTGCAACAAATAGTTTACTTTTTTGGCTGTTAGTGTAAAAAAATCCCTGACGGCTCGGCCTACAAGCACAGGTAGATTTCAAAGACGCAGACTTTGGAACGCCTGTTTATTGGGAATTGCAAAAGAAATGACCTTTTTGCCATGATGTGGCAGTTGGAACCGCCCACTTCAAAATCTACTTGTGTCAAGTACGCGGAGCCGGCAGAATTTTGTTGTTTTTATTTATTTATTAATTTTTTTTTTTTTTTTTTTTTTTTTTTTTGCTGTAAAGGTTGGTCCTATAAAAAACTTGTCAATATAAAAGTTGTAGATAATATTAAAAAGATTTATAATAAATTTAAGCGGATTTGATGTAAATTGACAAAGTTATGATTTTTTTTCTTCAGAAACCCCTATTTTTTCCCCTTTTGAGGCCATTTTTAATTATATAAAAAATCTGTCATACATAAGTTTTCGGTCCTTTTCCTAGAAGTAATAAAAACTTTAAACGAATTTGATACGTATCATAATTAAGATGTTATGGGGGATTTTTCTGTTTTCACAAAAAGCCCCCTCCCCCATTTCCTCCCTTTGGTTCGATTTTGCCCATTAACGAACTTGACCGAGATTTTATGCCCCTTGATTTTATGTATCAGTTTGGAAGAGATTTGAGCAGAATTTTTGAAGTTATCGTGTCCATAAAAAAGTGACACATACACACACACACACACACACACACACAAATATATAAAGTTTTGAACTGGGGGTGGTTTTGGGTTCTGGAAGTCATGATGGGTGTAGATCTACAAAATTTTTCCAGAAATTCAAACATAGGGGAGAATGTAATAGGTAGTATTTCTAACGAAATCTACCTAAAAAGGACAACTGTTCCTTAATCTAGCTCTTATCTTTTTGAAGGTTTATGAAAATATAATATAACTTCTTGCGAGTGGCAAACGATTCCGAAAAGTGTTTATTTATCTTCAGAATCCAATAGATTTCCGATATTTGAATAAGCATATTTTTACATCAAAAGTGTCTTTTGCTACCGAATGTGTTTAGCATGAATTAGTTCATTTTTCAGTATAGCTCACGAATTGAAAATTTGTACTTTCACATTTTTGGCATGATGCTAAACCCAAATATGGAACAAAATTATGCAAAAAAGAAAAATATTATTTAAGATTTAAGTAAAAAAGTTAAATTTTAAGGTTAAATTTTAATATAAAGATGACCCTTTATGACAACAATTAACCACATATACAATTTATAAAGAATGTTTTTGCGAATTAAAGAGAAAGTTTTCTGCTTTTCTTGTTATAGCTACCGTTAGGAGGTCTTTTTTTGTACATGAGCATAAAAAATTATCAACATAAACATAATTTTCAATATTTACATGTTTTCATCAAATTTACATACATATTCAGAGTCCTGAAATTATATTAACGGGTTCTTAGACAGGTGTAATGACATTTTTTGAATAATTAAATAAATCTATACTAGTATGTAAAATTGGAATGTTCGTCTGTGAGTTTCAGAAAAACACCTATTCATAAGTTCATTCGATTTATTTAGAAGACGTAAAGTAAAAAATAATATAAAAAAAAATATCTGTCTGTCTGTATGCCTAGAATAGGCTCAGAAAAGGTAGTATACTAACTAAACACTAAACTTATCAGGGGCAGATAGAGAATGTTTCTGGTTACAATCTGCTGTTTGTTGCATTCCGAAATCTAAAATAGTTTTTCAGAAATCAGGGAAAAATCGGGAGAATCAATTAGTCAATCAATCTTTCGATGCTCAGAAACTCGAGAACTGATTGATTAATTTTAAAGAATCTTTCGGAGACTGAATGGTCTAATTAAGATTTATAAATGATAATTCTGGCTGCAATCTACCATTTGTCATATTCCGATGTCTAAAACAGTTTTTGAAAAATCAGGGAAAAACCGCAAGAATGAATCAATCTTTCATTACTCGGAAATTCGGGAATTAATTTATTAATTTTAAGAAATCTTAAGACGATTGAAAGTTTTAATTAAGATTTATAAATGATAATTCTGGCTACAATCTGAAGCTTCTCGCATTACGATATCTAAAATAGTTTTTGAAAAAACAGGGGAAAACCTGGAGAATAAATAAATCAACCAATGTTTGAATATTAAAGAACTCGAGAACTAATTAATAAATTTTTAAGAATCTTACGGCGATTTAAAGGACTAATTAAGATTTATAAATGACAATTGTGGCTGCAATCTGCAGTTTCTCGCATTCCGAAATCTAAAATAGTTTTTAAGAAAACAGGGAAAAACCAGGAAAATAAATCAATCAACTAATGTTTCAATTTCAATACTCAAAAACTCTAGAACTAATTAATCCATTTTAAGGAATCTGACGGTGATTTAAAGGTCTAATTGAGATTTATAAATGATAATTCTGGCTAAAATCTGCTGTTTGTCGGATTCCGATATCGAAAATAGTTTTTGAAAAAACAGGAAAAAAACGGGAGAATAAATCAATCAACCAATCTTTTGATGCTCAAAAATTAGAGAACTAATTTATCAATTTTAAGGAATCTTATGGCAATTTAAAAGAGTAATTAAGATTTATAAATGATAATTCTGGCTACAATCTGTTGTTTGTCGTATATCACAAATATTTTTTGAGAAAACAGGAAAAAATTGGAAGAATCTATCAACTAACCAAGCTTTTAATTCTCAGAAACTGGAGAGCTAATTGATCAATTTTAAGGAATTGTATAACAGTTGGAAGGTCTGTTTAAGATTTATAAGTGTTAAGTCTGGCTACAATCGGCTGTTTGTCGCATTCCGACATATCTAAAATAGTTTTTGGAAAACTGAAAAAAGTCTGGAGAATAAATTAATCAAACAATCTTTAAATACTCGAAATCTCGGGAACAAATTGATCAATTTTATAAAATTTTAAGGAGATTGGAAGGCCATATTTACAAATGATAAATCTAGCTACAATCTGCTGTTTGTTGCATTTCGATTTGTAAAATAGTTTTCGAGAAAACAGGAAAAAAACGTAAGAATGAATCAATTAACCAATCTTTCAGTACTCAAAAGCTCAGGAACTAATTGATAAATTGTAAAGAATATTACGGTTATTAAAAGGTTTAATTAAGATTTATAAATGATAATTCTAGCTACAATTTGCCAGTTTGTTGGATTCCGATATCTAACAAGAAGAGGACCAAGCTTGGTAATCACAGATTTTGATTATTATATATATGTTGTAGGGTAGACGCCCCTTAGTCGCAGGTTCAATGAATTTTATACAATGCTCCTTAGTTCTCGAGAAATAGGGGATCGGTCTAATATTTTAACACAACTTAAACACTTACTTCGTAACGAAATTACTGCGTTGGTCATAGCTCAGTTGTTACGGCGTCTGCCCGTTGATCTGCGGGACCCGGATTCGAAACCGGGATGAGCTACGACGGTTTTTCTCATTTTTTGTTTTATAAATATACTTGTAATTATAATAATCTGAATTAAAAATTTTAATATCATACATTAATTATAATGTTATCATATTTAAATTGAAATTTAATTTATTTGATTTTTAAGCCATTATTAAACATTTCTCATTATTTAAAGAGATTTTTTAAAAATGGATCCATTATTGACTAGTAGCAATTACAAAATCACACCTTATTTTATTAATTAGAAATTAATTCAAAGCGCAAGCATACGTATTACAAATTTAAAAATCATTAATATGCAAAAAAATATGTTGTAATTTAATTCTTATGCCAAATTTTAATATAATTTTGCTTCTTACTTTAACAAGCTGGAAATTGTACGTCAGACGTGACAAATGAGGTGCGTTCGTATAAAAGCTATATAAATATTTAGATCTTGATGATTTTTAATTCTGTGAAATGAATGATATCGTCTGCAGATTAATTTCTGTAATAGAATAAGTATCTTGGTCGCTTGACGATTAAACTTCGGAAGCTCCTCTAACAAGAAAGCACCGATTAAAAAAAAAAATTCAAATTTCTTAATAAATATTTTTATTAATATCTCCTAAAGTTTAGATTCGATTTTAATAAAATTCTGCAAAGATAATATATCTTAAATTTCAAACCATTCGGTTGGGTAGTTTTTGCGTTGTTATATGCGGACGGACGGACGGACAGACGGACAGACAGACAGACAGACGGACGGACAGACGGACAGACAGACAGACAGACGGACGGACAGACGGACGGACCAAGCGACGACAATAGGTGCTACGTATTTATATAATTACGAACGCACCTAAAAACAGAGTAGTATTATCATCGCATTGACTTCCCTTGTTAAGGCAATATATAAATGATGTTCCTTTAAAACCACAAATTGACACAATTGTTCAATATCATTGCATCGATAAAGCATATATGAAATACATTTTAAAAGTGACAAAAAAAAAATTAACTGTTTAATGATGTTTTATACAACGATTTAGTTACAAATAAAAAATAAATAGGTTAACATTATAATTAATGCACAATATTATAATTTTTAATTAGCATTATTAAATAATAATTACAAGTATATTTATAAAACAACAAGAACGAAAAATCATGCGTCAAGCATAGATTATGTAGCACTTTCCAACGCTTCTAAAATAATTTTACAAATCATTACCGTTTGATAAGCTGAAAGATGACATCTAAGTAAACAATTTGGAAAACGCATAACATATTTAAAAACGTAATTTCAGGAATTTTCAATATATACAATATTCGGAAAAATATCCGAATACTTTTATGTAGCCCTGTATATGATCTATAGATTTGTATATATACATAGGATGCTAAATTTTAGTTTAGTTAGGAAACGCGTAGCACAGTTTAAATTCTCCTTCTGGAGTTTCTGTCAATAAACGGAAATGTGTTCGCGAACTTTTGTGCTGCCCTGTATAGGATCTACAGAATTTATACACACCACGTAATAGACAAAAAGCTAGTTAAGATTAAAATCGCGTTCAGTAACTTAAAACGCACTTCCAGGAATTATTGTTAACCGACAGTAGAGAATTCTTTTGTGTGCCCCTGTAAATGAACGATGACTGCTATACACACACTATTCTGTAGTAAGCCTCTTGTAATGCACCTTAGTAATATATATAAACTTCAATGCGTTTAAAATAGTGGAACATTATTTAAATAAGCCGCAGACGATTTTTCTCCATAGACGTAATGTAACGGAATTATTTTGACTGTCCCTGTAAAGTAACTCTAAGTGCTATACACCTACTATTCCATATTAAGCTTCTTCTAATGCATCTTAGTGATCTATATAAATTTCAATGCGTTTACGATAGTGAAACATTTTTAAAATAAACCGCAAATGATTTTCCCCCATAGACCGCAATGTAACGGAATTCTTTTGAGTGTCCCTGTAAGAAAACTATAAGTGCTACACACTTCAGTTGAAATAGGGAACGTGCCATAGATAACGACAATAACATATAAAAATTGCAGAGCAATCCGAGCATATTTACGGGAGTTAGAGCACGGACAGACGGCCAGATGGCCATACGGCCAGACAAACCGAAGTCATAAGCACTTTTCAACTAGGTTGGAAAGTGCTAAAAAATGAGAAAAACAAACTTAGCTCGTCTCGGTCTCTATCCTGGGCCCGCGGATCAACGAGCATACACCATAACAACTGAGCTACGACCAACGCGACAAAGTAAGCATTTAAGTTGTGTTAAAATATTACACTCCTATTTCTCGAGAACTAAGGTTGGTTGGTTGATTTTTGACGGCCGATTATCTACACTTGGGATATAGGCCCAAGGGGGAGTGCCCTCCGTGGGAGTCTTTCTAAGGGATCCTAACCCGTATTTACGACAAGGTTCGAAGAAAACCACGGAAAACTTCGAACTCGAGAACTAAGGAGCATTGTATAAAATCCGTTGAACCTGAGACTAACGGGCTTCTACCCTACAACATATATAAAAATAATCAAAATCTGTGATTACCAAGCTTGGTCCCCTCCTTGTAAGATATAGTTTTTGAGAAAACAGCGAAAAACCGAAAGAATTAATCAATCAACCATTCTTTCAATGGTCAAAAATTTGAGAACTAATTGAACAATTTTACGGAATCGTATGTCAATTGAAAAGTCTAATAAAGATTTAAAAATGATCATGATTACATGTTTAGCTTACGACTAATACATTTTAATTTAAAAACTGGATTGGTTAATATTTTTCTCTTCAAAAACTTGAAAGACCTTTTAAAATACAAATGTAACACCAGGAGTTTCTACGCAGCTAGTAAATAAATAAAAATTAAAAAATGATTCCGAGTCGCTCTTCAGGAAAACAGTGAACGAGATGTCCCTTATATGTTTCTTTTGCCACAGGGAGAGTCCATACACAGAAAAACAACATTTACAGAAAAGGGAGTTTTCTGAAGTTCCTCTGTCTCTTCTCCTTCAACCTTTACAATTACAGTTACGAAAATAAAATGCTTTTATAAAAGATCTGTTTTTTTTTTTTTTTTTTTTAAAGTAAAGATATAGGATTTGTGGATTTTATATAAAAAATACACGGTGTCCCAAAAAGATTCAAACGCCCTTTAATTTTTAGGTAGATTTCGTAAGAAATACTACCTATTGAATTCTCCCTTATGTTGGAATTTCTGAAAAATATTTGTAGATCTACGCCTATCATTACCCTTGCCTTAGAACTTACCCCCCTTCCTCCTCCTAGTTCAAAACTTTATTTATTTATCTATCTATCTATATCACTTTTTTATGGACAGGATAACTTCCATAATTCTGCACAAATCTCTCAAACTGATACATAAAATCAAGAGGCAGAAAATCTCGGTCAAATTCGTTGATGGGCAAAATCGGACCAAGGAGGAGGAAAGGGGAGGGCTTTTGTGAAAACAGAAAAAAACCCATAACGTCTTAATTATGATTACATATCGAATCCGTTTAAAGTTATTATTACTTCTAGGAAAAGGGCCAAAAATTTAAGTAGGACAGATTTTTTATATCATTAAAAATGGCCTCAAGGGGCGATAAAAAATAGGGATTTAAGAAGAAAAAAATTCAGAACTTCGTCAATTCACAAGGCAGGAAATCTGCTTAAAGTTTTTTACAACACTCTGAAATGCTGTATATAGGGTTGCATTATTAAATTCGCGCATGTCTCAATAAAAAGAACGTCGGAATTTAAAATATAGTGTGGTTCATTTAATGAAACTATCATTTATCTCTAATCTTGATTTAGTTTTTGTTGGTGAAATTAGTACTCAACTTCGAAATCTACCCGTGCCTGTAGGACGAGCCGGCAGGTATTTTTTTTATATTTGGAGATATGTATAAGCAATATAAATTGTAAAAGTGTTCAAAACAAGGTAGGGATTAAGACTATGGGGAGGAAATAGTCCTACCATTTATCCTGTTATTATAGAAAAAATTGTCTCTCCGTTTTTAGTGCCGGAAAACCAAAATTTCATAAAATTCAAAGTCTCATAACTCGGCGAGTTTTGATCGTAGAAAAATGGAACTGTTATTCTTGTGTTTTACTCTTGTTAGAACATGGAGAAATATTTTCTAAATATAGCTTATAGAAACCAGGTGCCGTATACATTTTTTTTTAAAGTGTAACATTAACCAAAACAAATAGTAAGTAGACCACTTAAGCATAAATAAGTTAGCCATTGTTAAGATTAGCAATTATTAGGATAGAGAGTGCTCTGGCAAATAACTTTCAGAATAATTAATACAAAACTTTCAGATTCAGGTAGCCTATCCTTTCGCATTTATTTAACTATAAAATTGTCCACTCTGTCACCAACATAAGACTAGAATGATTATTTATTCATTTATTTATCAACACAAAAGTAACGTTTATTTCTTCGCACGTGTAAAAAAAAGGAAACATGTTAAGATCCGATATTTTATAACGTTAAAAAATAGGTTAAACTTCTTTTCTCTTTTCGCGTAAATTTCTGTAGTTTATCATATTCCAGATTCAAATAAGAGTATAAAGTTAATTAAAAAAAAATAGATATTGGAAATGAGTTTCGTATATTTTTAAAATAATTATTTCAGATGTTATTTCTTACCATAAAAGACATATGTATTTGAGTGGTGAAACAAAAATAAATATAATTTCCAATTTAAAGGTTAATCAGTTCTCCAGCAATTCCGACCAGTAAATAACTTTCATATTCAGTTAGCATATCCTTTCACATTTATTTAATTATAAAACGGTCCACTCTGTCACTAAAAGAAGGCTAGAATGATTATTTATTTATTTATTTATTTACTAACACAAAACTAACTTTTATTTATTTGCACGTATAACAGAGAGGAAACGTGTTAAGATACGATATTCCATAAAGTTACAAAATAGGTTAAACTTCTTTTCTCTTTTTGCGAAAATTTCAATATTTTATCACATTCCAGATTCAAATAAGAGAATAAAGTTGTTATTATTATTTATTTTTTATATAGGTATTGGAAATTGGTTTCGTATTTTTAAAATAATTATTTTAGATGCTACTTCTTAACATAAAAGAGATATATCTTTGAGTATTGAAATAAAATGGAATATAATTTTCAATTTAAAGATTAAGAGCCTACACTAGTCATGGGAAGAAACGCTCAAGCTAACGTTAAGTCTATGGGAAGGTTCTAGCGCGATTTCTCGTTCGCATTTTAATATTTTTAAATGCTCTTTTTGCATAGGATAGCTGAGGTCAATCTCCAACGTTGTTAGTTTTTACTTTTAAGATTTTTGTTGCAGTTTTTTTATAAGCGGGCATTTTTAATTTTGGAACCGGTTGGAACTGGTTCTGAAAGTGAAAGTATCCTTATATAAAATAACTGAAACCAAAATCGAAAAAATAAAAACTAATAACGTTGGAGATTGACCTCAGCTATCCTATGCCAAAAGAGCATTTAAAAATATTAAAATGCGAGCGAGAAATCGCGCAAGAACCTTCCCATAGACTTAAAATTAGGGTGAGCGTTTCTTCGCGCATAGTGTAGGCTCTTAAGCTGTGTTCCAGCAGATCGAAACAGTAAATGACTTTAAAATTCAGGTAGCATATCCTTCCACACTTACCTAATTAAAAAAATTTCCACTCTGTCACCAAAAGAAGGCCAGAATGAATATTTATTTATTTATTTATTTATTATCACACAATTAACGTTTATTTATATGCACGTGTAATAGAGAGGAAACGTGTAATGCCCAACCTTAAGATCCGATATCTTATAACCTTACAAAATAGGTTAAACTTCTTTTATTTTCTCGCGTAAACACCTTTGAGGTCACAGAGCTTCTTAAAGAAAAACACACACACACACAGCTGATCAGTTTTATTAAGTGGAAGTGTTTAAAAAACATCGTCATCAACAAGGTTAAAATACGCAGTGTCTTTTTAAGAACTTGGTAAGGGGGGTGACGCAACAGTTTTTAACTTTCACCTTCTGGCGCGAAGGTTCGACTTTCCAATCCATCCTTCACTCAGGTTTTTTGCTTATGTCAGATGTCGAGTTTACCGCAGTCGAAGGCGAATCGAAACTGAAAGTCGAATTCCGTTGAAGATGAATAGAGAAAGGAAGAGACAAGTAGGAAATAAAAAAAGGGGCCGTATAGTATGGAATTTGTGTTGTTTCTAGGTCTGATTAGGGCAAGGTGTATTTAATCAGGACCCGCTTAAGACCACTTTCTTTAAGAAGTAGGGGAAGCTCGACGTCACACAGGGGGCCCTCCTTTTACTCTGCCAATTATTTTGAAATTTTACCATCAAAATTTCGAGTAAACAACACTTTTAATATTAAACTAAAACTAACTACCTGTATAAATATAAAAAAATATTTTATTATATACATAATTATACGCAACAAATTAATTTTGTAAATTAATTTACAAATAGGGAACAGGTGCGAATATTTGAACTTCAAAATATATTTTATGCTTTACAAATTGCAGGATTTGCCAGTGCTAAGAACAGAGCAGGGACAACAAGTATTTGACGTAAATTTATGCTTGGCTACAACAGAATTTTGCTTTTATTTTATAAACAGAAATTTGGTATCACCTGAATGCTAATTACTTTTCCCTTTATTTAAATAACCTATTCTCCATATTTTATATCATTTCTCCACTATTTATGAATCTAAACAAAATATAATTATTCAGATTAAATTTTCTGTTATTTTTAGTACGTTTGAAATTAAAATGTAAAACATAAGAAAAATGAAAATAAGTAGCATTTAATCACTGTTTTTATACCATTTATTATATCAACAGAAAAAAAAAAATAGAGTATATGTGTCAGTAATAATCTGAGGGAAAATCTAGTATCTATAATTAAAAAAAAAAGAAAAAAAAAACACTTTTTTTACCCTGACTGAAATTTGCTTTCCTAAAAATTAGTTTTGAAAAGTAAATTTGGGGGCCCCTTTGTATTTCAGTGGGTAAGCTCGGGCTTCACGGGCCTATTCGGTAAACAGTCCCTGTATTTAATGACGGCATTTTTAAAGGACAATTTCAGCAACAACCATGGTGATGATAAAGAAAACTTTTATTGAATTTCTTCTTTTATTTCATTTATAGCTGAAGATCATTTATAGCTGCAGACTGTTTTGAAAAATAATAACATAATCGTAATGCCTACCTTATTTCGAACACTTTTGAAATTTACATTGCCTACGTATCTCCAGCAGATAAATTAAAGTGCGTTCCAGACTTTTTGGAACACTCTATATACGCCAATATCTCGCTTAATAGAATATTTTTTCTTGTCATACAATTTCAGAAACAATCATGCTGATGAAGAGGAAAGGCTTTTATTAATGGTCTTCTTTTATTTCATTTATAGCTGAAGATATAGCCTTCATGTTTATGTAAAGTTCCCATAAATTTATACTCTAACTTCTGCTTGGTAGAATAATGCAATTAGACAACATGACAACTCCAACTTCAAAGATTTACATATCCTATTAACATTATCGTACCGTATTAAAAAAAATATTATCGTATCATAGACTGAACAAATATTTAAAAAGCGTGACATTTTGAAAATTAATAGCTGGAATATTTCATCAACATAATCCAAATTCCTACCTTATTTCGAACACTTTTGCAATTTACATTGTCTTACGTATTTTCAATCATTTAAAAAATTAAAGCGCGTTTCGATCTGTTAGGGATACCCCGTATATCTAATTCACTGCGAGAGGGATCAGTGACTATCTTTGTAAATTTTCACGTCTCTCGAGCTTTGGTAAAGGAAGCGCGGGTCGGAAAAACCTGACTTAAGGCTTAGGACCCGGCTCCCTTTTGGGTGTCCGGCCCCGAAGCTGTTGGGGGACCCCGGTTCGTCCCCAAGTGTAAATGTGGTGGTCTCCCAAGAGGGTGGAAACCACCGCAAATCGCAGCGACCTATGTTGATATTTCACTTGGGAAAATGGGGGTGGTCAGCAGGTGGTGGCGCCCCCACCTCCGTAAAGCATACAGGAACTTTCCTGGTCGTGCTCATTAAAAGTTCCTCAGAACTTGGGTACGGTGGTTGACGTACCTGACGGGTGGCCTCAGGCGTCTGGCGGCGCACTCAGATTTATACCTCGTAGATCACTGTTAGTTTATAAATTCTATATACCATATTCTATATAATATTAATAATTTCAGTCTAAAATCCTGGAGGTATTTGAAGACAAAGAAAATACAAAAAGAAGTATGTGGTAACCAAAAGATTAAAAACCCTTGAATTAGAATATAATCTATTTACTTTTTAACCCTCCACCATTTTTTTTTAATTCTCAGATCCTATAGATAAGTATAACGATCCCTTCTCTGCTCCGAGTATTTTGCGAATAAGTATTAAATTTTCTCTTCTGAAAATTAACATCATAACTAACTTCTTCTTCTTTTTTTACATGGACTTATTAAAGAATTCCAATACCTTGTTATCTACCATCTGCTAAACGAAATGAAATTTCTTAATAATATTCTGTTACTGTTGCAAGGCGTTTCATAATCTACGCATAGAGTATGGATTTTCTTTCTTTTTTCTTTTTAAAAGTGAATTTATGTAATATTTGAAACTTTCAACCAGCAATTAATTTTTTTTTTCCATGCTGCAAGTAAGATTTCCAGAAGATTCAAAAGATTTACTCTTATGAATGCTAACGAAAAAAGCAAAAAACAAAAACAATTTCTTAATGCTGTGCAACAATAAAAATTCCATTCTTCTACGATCAAAATTTACCGAATTACGATACTTTTAGTTTTATGTAATTTCAGAATTTCACGGCACTAAAAAGTCATCTGTCCGTTTTGAAAACTCCGAAATATCATTAAATTCAAAGTATAATAGCTCGGTAAGTTTTGGTCGAAGTGGAATGGAATTTCTACTGTTGAACTTGTGAACGCCGGGAGAAATTTCTTCTAAATATATCGTATAAGACCCAGGGATTGTATAAAAATCTAGAAAGTGTACCGTTTTGAAAATTAATAACATAATCGTAATTCTTACCTTATTTCGAACACTCTTGAAATTTACATTGCCAACGTATCTGCAACAAATAACAAATTAAAGAAAGCGCGTTCCAGTTTTTTTGGGGCACTTTGTATATACGCCAATATCTCGCTTAATAGAATAATTTTTCTTGTCAAAAGTACAATTTCAGCAACAACCATGATGATGAAAAGGAAATGATTTTATTAATGTTCTTTTTATTTCATTTCTAGGTGACGATATGGCCTTCACGTTTATCTAAAGTTGGCATAAAAAATTATACTCTAACTTCTGCTTGGTAGAATAATACAATTAGGCAACATGACAACTCCAACTTCAAAGATTTACCTATTCTATTAATAATTATCGTACCATATTCAAAAGTTATTATCGTATCTCATTTTATCGTGTCAGGGATGGTATAAATATTTAAAAAGCGTGACTTTTTGAAAATTAATTATTAGACAATTTCATCAACTTAATCCCAATTCCTACCTTATTTGAAACACTTTTGCAATTTACATTGCCTTACGTATTTTCAATTGGTAAAAAAACAAAACAAATCGCGTTTCAATTTTTATCTCTGTTAGTTTATATATTCTATATCCATATTCTATATAATATTACTAATTTCAGTCTCAAATCCTGGAGGTATTCGAAGACAAAGAAAATATAAAAAAATCCCTGACGGCTCGGCCAACAGGCACAGGTAGATTTCGAAGACGCAGACCGTGGGGCTCCTGTTTGTTGGGAATTGCGGAAGAAATGACCTTTTTTGCCAAGATGCAGCAGTTGGAATCGCCTACTTCGAAACCTAATTTGTTTGCAGGCGGAGTCAGCAGGGATTTTTTTTTTTTTTTATATAAGAGTTGGTCCTATAAAAACTTGTCAGTATAAAAGTTTTAGATAATATTAAGAGGATTTATAATAAATTTAAGCGGATTTGAAATCTTGGGAATTGACGAAGTTATGAATTTTTTCCTTCTAAAACTCCCCTTCCTCCTCCCCCCCCCCCTTGGGGCCATTTCTAATTATAACAAAAATCTGTCATACATAAATTTTCGGCCCTTCTCCTAGAAGTAATAATAACTTCAAACGGATTCGATACGTATCATAATTAAGAAATTATGGGGTTTTTTCTGTTTTCACAAAAAGCCCCCCCATTCCCCTCCTTGGTTCGATTTTGCCCATTAACGAACTTGACCGAGATTTTATGCCCCTTGATTTTATGTATCAGTTTCGAAGAGATCTGTGCAGAATTATTGCAGTTATCGTGTCCATAAAACAGTGACACACATATATATATATATATATATATATATATATGAAGTTTTGAACTGGGGTGGTTTTGGGTTCTGGGAGTCATGATCGGCGTAGATCTGCAAAAATTTTTCAAAAATTCCAACTTAGGTGAGAATGTAATAGGTAGTATTTCTTACGAAATCTACCTAAAAGGATCTGTGGTAACCAAAAGATTAAGAACCCCTGTATTTAGTGGCGTAGCCAGGGTGGGGGAGTCCAGATGCTCTTGATACCACTAATTTTGTAAAATTTTTCTTTGCTTTATCTATTCGGAGAACTTTCTGCGATATCAAGGGGAAGAAAACTTTACAATATTACTGGTATCTAGAGCATTTGGAGCCTCTCCCTGTCTACGCCACTGCCTGAATTAGAGTGTAATCGATTTTATTTTCAACCCTCTACCATTTTTTGTAAAAATGCTCAGATGCCTTTAGAAAAATACAACAATCCCTTCCCGCAAAGCATGTTGCAGACGATAAGTATTATTTTGTTTTTCTTTTGAAAATGAACATTATAACTAACTTTGTTTTTCTTTCTTTATAGGGACTTGTTAAAAAAAATCCAAAACATTATTAGCTACCATCTGCTGAACTAAATTTACGCTATAGTTAGGGAATGAATACAATCCAAAGATTAATTTTCGATCCCTGGATTTTGGAATTATTTAGATGAAACCCTGAGATCCCGGAACAAAAGAGTAGGAAAGGGAGAGGCTCTTGAGGCTTAAGCCCTTTCCATTAAAAAAAAGGGGAAAAAGTCACAAGAGCTGTTATAAAAACAGTCATTTCTGCATTCAATATTTGATATTTTATCTCTGAAAAAAATTACTCCGTAAATGAAAAAGTCCTTCCGGCCTGTACCGGGAGGAAAAGGTAGCTTTCCTATATCTTCGTTTTAAAATTTTAGCTAATGTTACACGAAAACAGCAAGTTAAAATGCAAAGAAACGTTTATAAAAGATTCGTTAATACTGAATTTGAATAAGAAATTCGCCAAATTATTGAGCAATAGCCAAATTGGCTTCATTTATGAAGACTTATTTTGGTCGCCAAATGTCGCCAATGTCGCCAATTTTGGCGCTAACTGATATGAATATATAGTTTTATGCGTATGATTGGAAAAATTATTACAACAATGAAAGAAAATAATTTGCGAGTAATCGCGTTAATGTGCTGTTTTGTTTCAAAATGTCAGCCACCCTAGAATTTCAAACTGCTCTATCTCAGCCATTTTTTAAGATAGAGGTAAACCAAATAATGCTCTGGAATCCTTGTATGAAGGCCTAAAACGTAATTAAAAAATAAATTTCAATTTTTATTTTTTTTGTATATTTATTTTAGTTTTAAATTTTTAAATGGCCGCCATCTTGAAACAAAATGGCGGACCAAGCTGGCCAACGAACTCGGTCGAGACATTGGTTAGCTTAATACACACAATTATTTTCATCAAAATTGATTTATATATACGAGCGTTATCGTATGACATAGGTCAGATATATATATATATGTATATATATATATATATATATATATATATATGTGGATATATCTATATATATATATCAACATTTGAACGGAGGGTGGTTTTGGGGTCTGGGGGTCATGATCGGTGAAAATATATCGAACTTTTCCGGAACTGCTTTCCTCCGAACGGCTGCAATAGGTAGCTTTATACTTTTTTGTATTGAAAGCTACCTAAAAGTACTATAAATATTGATTTGCTAACTAGTATAACTGTAGGTCGGGGTCTTCAATATTAGCTTTCCAAGTTCCATTTTTTTAAAAGTAATTTTATGTATTTACTATTTGAAACTTTCAGTCCGCAGCTTCATTTTTTTTTCATACTACAAGTAAGGCGAAGTCAGAAATTTCAGAAGACTTAATTCTTATAAATCGTATCGTAAAATAAGATTACATTCACTGATACTCCAAGATGGATTTTTTTTTCTCGGAAAATTTTATTTTATACAGCAAATGCACTTTGTCGTACACTTTACAAAAAAAAAAAAACTACTCAGTATTTTGACTTGAAAGTAAACATAAAAATAAATTATGATCTGTAGATTTGCCCAATATTTTTTTTTTTTTTTTTACAGAATAACCCTAAAAAATTGATTATTTTAATTAATTTATTTTACATGTTTTTCCATTATGAACGCATTAAAAATACCAATACTGCGGAACGCTTCACTTTTTGCCCCTGTATCAAAGGCCGCCAGAGAACCTTTTTTCAACCAAATTCCAAATAAACTAGTCGGATGTGCCAATCCCAAAACTTTCTTCTATCTCAGTCATGTTAATACTTCAAAATTCGCTATCACATCGCCAATAAAATCAACATTTTTCATCATTCTGTTGTATGTCAGCTGCGTGCGAATGGTCGGGTTACAAGGATGCGAACAACCGATGTATACTAAACTACGAAAAGTCCTTCTGGTCTGAACCGACAGGAACACATAGCCTTCCTATTCCTTGGTTTTATGATTTTAGCTAATTAATTTAATGGAAAACACGAAGGTAAAACGCGTGGAACCTAAATAAAGAAGATTCAATCCCAGTTCTCGTCAACATTGAATTTGAATGAGAATATCGCCAAATTAGTCCTCTACAGCCAAGTTGGCTTCATTTATGGCAACTTATTTTTGTCGCCAAATTTGGCGATATTCCGCCAACTGTCGCCAAGTTTGGCGAGAATTTGACGTTGGCGAATATAAATATATAGTGATAAGCAAATAATAGGATTAATGGTTACAACAATGAAAGAAAATTTGCCGAAACCATGTTAACTAAAGCTCATAAATTAAACCCGTTTAGGGATGAATTCTGCTGTCTTCTTTGAAAATGTTAGCCACCCTAAAATTTCAAACTGCTATATCTCAGCCATTTTTTAACATAGAGGCAAAGCAAAAATTGTTCCGGATTCTCCGGATCAAGGCCGAACATTTAACGAAAAATAAGTTTTAGGATTTCTAATTTTTTTGAATTTGCACATCTTTTTTGAATTTGAAATCTTTAAATGGCTATCGCAACGCACCCTTTCGTCGAAATATCCCCAAATTCTAATAGAACCTGCTTGCCATAGCCAAAAACATAGAAAAAAAATGTTGTTCAATTTGAAGCATAACTTCATACATTTTTTGATGATACAATAGTGAAAATGGAACAAAAATATCGATCACAGCGCCCCCTTTCGTCGAAATATCCCCAAATTCTAATAGAACCTGCCTGCCATAGCCAAAAACATAGAAAATAAATGTGGTTGAATTTGAAGCATAACTTCATACACTTTTCGATGATACAATAGTGAAAATGGAACAAAACTATCGATCACAGCGCCCCCTTTCGTCGAAATATTCCCAAATTCTGATAGAATCTGCTTGCCATAGCCAAAAACCTAGAAAAAAAATATGGTTCAATTTAAAGTATAACTTTGTACACTTTTAGATGGTACAATAGTGAAAATGGAACAAAAATATCGATCACAGCGCCCCCTTTCGTCGAAATATCCCCAAATTCTGATAGAATCTGCTTGCCATAGCCAAAAACATAGAAAAAAAATTAGGTTCAATTTGAAGCATAACTTCATACACTTTTAGATGGTACAATAGTGAAAATGGAACAAAAATATCGATCACACCGCCCCCTTTCGTCGAAATATCCCCAAATTCTGATAGAATCTGCTTGCCATAGCCAAAAACATAGAAAAAAAAAATTAGGTTCAATTTGAAGCATAACTTCATACACTTTTAGATGGTACAATTAAAAGCCACACAGACGGACAGACGGACAGACGGACAGACGGACGGACGGACAGACGGACAGACAGACATTTTGTAAAAACATGTTTTTCGGAATCTCTGACCCCTAAAACGTGTAAATTCGTCGAAAACCGGAAGTCGAAAAAAATTTCGATTACAATACTTTCTTCTATTATAGATAGAAGAAAGTAAAAATTGTTTTTAAAATTTCAAGATGTGCTCTTTCATTTCCAAAAGACCCCATTATTATTACTATATAATTGTGGTAAAAAATAGCAAAAAAGTGGAGAAATTTTACTTAATTAAAAAAAAAAAAAAGTTATAACATGCCTTAAACAATAGGATGCGAGTTAATAAATATTATTAGATTGTTACTCCAAGTTAAAAAAAAATAATAAATGATGACTGCTGTTTAATTTATTTATTTGTCTCTTTTTAATTATATTATGCGGTCAGTTATCAAGGATCTGTTCAGATTTTTCTCGCAGTGTCCTGTTTCAGTGAAACTGTGAAAAATCTATTCATAATTTTATGAATTTGACCTTTATCGTTTTATCCAGGTTCCTTTTTTAACAATTTTTAACAAGATCTTTTATGTATAAAATAGCTAGGTAAATAGGTTTTTTGGTGTCTTCATCTGTCTTGTGATAGGATATAGATTTTGAATTTAAAAAGATTAAATTTGGGAAAAATAAAGTTTAGAGATGGAAAAGTTTGCTGAAAGCTTTATTTTTAAAACAAATAATTTTGTGATGGTTCCTGTTTTAAGATGAAAATAATTATGAAGGGTTCTGTTTCAAGATGAAAATAATTATGACGGGTCCTGTTTTAAGGTCAAAAGCTGGGCCTGATTGTTCAAAAGGCACTTGTAGCACATGCTTTCCCTCTAAAATTTAAAAGGACCTCCAAAATGATTGTGAGGAGGGTTCTCCAATTCCCATTTAAATTGTTTTACATTGTATTTTTATTTTTTTTTGTCGGAAAAGAAAGTTTGCTTAATCCAAGAGGAAATCCATGCGCTACTACACAAAACTTATTTAATAGGAATATAACAATGGCATCAATAGGGTGTTAATTAATCATGTATAGCCTCATGGTGGGCCTCTTAGAAACCATCCTGGAAATTGAGCATACAGCTGTATGTACTAAATATATCTGAAGTAATATATACAAGGAACAGAATAAAAAGCTGTTTAATGAAATATATGTGACCTCGACTAAGCTACTCCCGGGAATAAAATTAGTATCATCGGTGAGTTTTAAAAATTAAGAAAACTTTTTCCAAATGGAAGGGGGGCCCAAAATGATACCGTACTTCCCCTAGATTCAGAAGTTAATCGGGCCCTGGTCAAAAGATTTGTGAAGGGTCCTTTAAAGGACTCAAAATTTTCCTAAACAGATCCCCGGTTTTTGTTTTACTAACACGTACAGAGTTAGTGAGCCGTAACCTATGTTGTAGATGATCCGTATTCCCACCCGGATGCATAAGTCATAAACATAGTTGATCTTCAGAGATAGTAATGCTGAAATGTTGGATAAAGCATTTTCAAACCTCGAGATTTCCTGTCCCTACTTCTGTCTTTTTTTATTATTTATTTAATAAAAATTAAGATACAATGTAAAACAAGAACGAAAAATCATGTGTTAAGCATAGATTATGTAACACTTTCCAACTATTACAGAATAATTTTACAAATCATTACCGTCTAATAAGGTCAAAGATAATATCTAAGTAAACAATTTGGAAAATGCATAACATATTTAAAAACCCAAATTCTGGAATTATTGACAATATTCGGAAAAATATCCGATTTCTTTTGTGCATTTTAGTTCAGATAGGAAACGCGTAGCATAGTTTAAAATTTCCCTTTTGGAATTTCCCTCAACAAAATGTACTCCAGAACTTTTGTGCCTCCCTGTATATGATTCATAGAATTTATACACACCAAGTAATAGAAAAAAAATGAGTTAAATTTAAAAACGCGTTAAACAACTGAAAAAGCACATCCAGCAATTATTGTTAACAGACAGTACCAAATTCTTTTGTGTGTCCCTGTCAATGAACGATAAATGCTATACTCTAAATATTCTATAGTAAGCCTCTTGTAATGCACCTTAGTCACATACATAAATTTCAATTTGTTTGAAATATTTAAACATTCTTAAAATAAACCGCAAACGATTTTACTCCATAGACCGTAATGCAACGGAATTTTTTGAGTGTCCATGTAAAACAAATTTAAGTGCTATACACACCATATTCTATAGTAAACCTCTTGCAGTGCACCTCAGTGATATATATCAATATCAATATGTTCGAAATTGTATAACATCATTAAAATAAACGGCAAATGATTTTCCCCATAGACCGTAATGTAACGGAATTCTTTTGAGTGTCCCTGTAAAAAAAATATACGTGCTTACATATTTCATATTCAATACCAAACATGCCATAGTAAACTTCAGTAACATATCAATTTCATGACTATACATATATATTTACGCTCACGGACAGACAGACGGCAGACAAACTGAATTCATAAGCACTTTTCAACTATGTTGGAAAGTGTTAAAAAGACAAATGTTTCATTGGCTACGGAAATAAATGTAATATAACCACGTACGAAATATACAATAACCCTGTCCAAGATATCCACGATCCCGAATTCTTTATCTTTAGAAATCCCAGAAACCAATATGTTTTTTTACGATATAAAGAAGCATTTATAAAAACAAAGTTTCTTTTGCTGCCGCTGATTTTCGGAAATGTTTCCGAGTAGTTTTAATAGTATACGTTACAAAAGATCTAGATCCCCAAATTCATATTAATTTAATACCATGTTTATGAAACCAATTAGGCTGATCATATTTTGCATTCGAACATCCATCGGTGTAATAAGTAAAACTGGGCTATAAACGATAACAGAATCGATTCTGAAATCCATTTCACAATGCAATTAACTATTTAAAGTTAATTTTCTATTTTTTATGACAAGTAATCGTTAACCTGTTCAGTGTTTAGCATTCTAGCAATCAGCATTAACTACAAAAGGGTTAAAAAAAACTAAAAAAAAACTTGAAATCTTCATTTTAAAATTATTTTTTAAACTCAACATGTTAGAAGCAATTCTAAACACTGTCCGAATGGTGAAACTAGTCGATGGGGGCCACCGTAATACTTACCCATCATGGATATGCATAATATAATATATGAAAATAAAACATGTGTAAACTATTCATAAAATGCATTGCAATTCGAATAAAATCGTGGCTTCATGACGTCCTAAACTTTAAAGGCTCTATTACTGAAATGCGTAAAAGAAACATGCTTATAACTCTGCAATTGATAATCCTATTAACTAACGGTTTACTGTGTCGGATGAGGCGTCTCATTTCCAATTAAAATATATCTTTGATTTGAAATATGAATAAAATACAGGGTCATGAAAAATCGAAGAGTGTGGAAAATATTCTTACAACTATCCCGGCAACTCATTATCCGATCGACTTCATTCGTTATGCAAAATTTATGTTTTTGTATTGTCTTTTATAGTCACTCCTTAAAATAAACAAATTCGAAAACTTTTTTATGTACCTTTTATCGGAACGAATTTTTCGAGAGTCCGAAAAAATAGTTCCGGATAATCGAGGTTATTGAAATTCAATCAGCTTCTTCCCATTATCACATACTAAGTACATACCAAAAATTAATTTGTTCGAGAGATAGAGCGTTTACAGACACACAGACAGACGAACGGCAAATTTTTTTTTCTAAAAATATGTTTTTCGGAACATATCCGTTTTCTAGTGTCTGAAACGAGTAAATCCGTCAAATAATAATAATAAAAAAAAAAAAAAAAAAAAAAAAAATCCATCTTGAAAACGATTATAAGACGTAACCTATACTACGTATGATGGATCCGTGTACGTTAATGGGAGCTGGTGCACGTTAAATCTGTTCGTGGCTCCAAAGTCGTCCAAGTTCTATATAAGCGTTACCTCTGGGGGTGCCAATCCAGATGCAGGTCTCTCATCTGGAATTGGTTCAAAATTAGGAGACCTGTTTGGTCAGACTTCTACCCTTGGGTGCTCCTGGTATCTTGTACTAACAGAAGCTGCTCCATTTTCCATTACCATGATTCTGGAGGTCGTCGGTTTCGTGAGGATGATTTAGCAGTGCTAAACCATCTGGGATTAGAAACAACAACACGTATGATGGATATGTATAACAGAAGGTAAACCGAAAACTACCAGCTAAGACAATTTAGCGTCTTAACGTATCAATTGTAAGAAAACATTATTTTAGAACGTAAATTTACTGTCATTTATGGTCTGTTACTATTTGAATATTATATGGGGCAGACGTAGAAGATGAAAAACGCTTAGCATTACTAGTTCTCGCATGATGGTAATATCATGCTGAAAGTTCAAGACTCATATTCATCCCTTACAAAACTTTGTTATAGAATTCTATAAAAAATATTTATAGAAAACGCATTATAGAATCCTTATAGAATTATGGCCTGTTTTTCTATAAGCTTGTTTAATCGAAAGCTATAGAAATATCTGTAGAAGTTCAATAGAAATGTCTGTAGAGCTTCTATAAAAATATCTATAGAAAAAATATAGAGCTTCTATAAAAATATGCATAGAATTTTATATAGAACCCAGGTTGTCACTCTCCCAAATACTAACAACACTCGATGCTGCTTGACTTTAGTGATGGGACGAAGGACCAGTACTTTCAGTATGATACAACCATTAACGGTTTCAAAACTCTTATTACACTATTTCAACTTTATTTCTTTTGTGATTTGCATTCCCAATCACATATAGTCTTGTAAAAATATTTAAAGTCTAATAAATTATTATTTGTTAAAACTGAAACAATTGTTTACATATTTATACTTCAGATTAAAATATTTGAATAAAAATTACAATATTATTTAAGTGAATAAAGTTTATTAAATTAGATGGATGGTTTTATAAATTTAACAGCAAATTAAAAAAATATTATAAAATTGACTAACAAATTAATGAATTATAAACAAATTAATTAATCATCATTTAATTCAGTTGCCTGACTGATATATATTATTACACTGACAATTAAATCACAATGTATTAGAATTGAATTAAATTATATATATATATATATAATCATATTAAATCTATGGAGTACTATTATATATTAAACTGATATATTAAAAAATTAATTATTATTTTTTAATTTTAATATATAGTTATAAATAAATTACTACACCCATAAATTTTAAAAGACCAAGAAATATTTTTTTTATATAAAAAAACAAAACAAAAAAAAATCTATAGAATCATTAGTCTATAGAACTTAATTCTGCAAGGTATATAATATTCTAAAGAAAAACTGTTCTACAGTAAAAAAATTCTACAGAACTTCTAAGAATTCTATAGAAACATTTTCTTTAGAAAAGTGTGCTATAGAACTCTTCAAAACTCTATAGAACTTGTAAAGAATTCTATAGAGTTCTATACAGCTCTATGAACTATTTCCGTAAGGGATTGATTTAAAACAGGGTATTTGAGGTTAATTTTGTTTTAAATTTTTTTGCTTAATATAAGGTAAAGCTAGGATAGTCTGCGCACAATTCAAAAGAATAGCAATAAAAAATCTAAATATTAATTTTTTGCTAAACTATCCATGAATAATTTTGACTTCATTTGTTTTTTATGCATTTCCATTGCTATTTTGTTGTTATGTTGCAATTTAATAGAACAGTTGTAATAAAACTAAGAAAGTTATTTTGCGCAATCTCTCCTTACAGGGTTGGTGTGATTGCGCACATGGGTAGGAGAGATTGTTACTAATAATAACTACAATTAAATTGTTAACAATAATAATTACACTTAAATTACATTGCTGTAAGGTTTTTGTGAACAAATTTTATTGTATTGGGAGTGAATATTTCAACCTAATGCTTAAAGAATCAGAAAAGGAAATAATTTTAAAAATGATTAAATAATTTTAATTAAAGGAAAAAAAATAAAGAATCAGAAAAAGCAAGTCCAGATAAGATTACAAAATAAAATCATGTAACTTAATAACATGTTTAACTTAAAATTAGTCCATTTTCATTTTTTTATATAAATTTACCAATAAGCTGCGTAATCTCTCCTAGCATAGAAACTATTGGGAACAATGCGCCATCTCTCCTAAGTAGCAGATGCGCAAACTCTCCAATTTCGGTAGGAGAGATTGCGCGGTCTTTTATTTAAACATGGCGCTACTAAAACGAACCGTTGATGTTCACATTGTTAGCCTAGATTAGTAGGTTATGAGAAAACGTTTATGTTTAAAATATTTTGTACTATTGACATTGTTTAGAAATTATGATGAATAGCTATGAAAATTCAAGCACTTACTTTGGGAAAACAAAACAAAATAGCAATACTTTATCTTAGACGCTCAAAGCAATCAACGTGTACTTTCAAGTAGACACTCTACCAGTGTTGTTGTACAACTACCTGGAGTCGCTGCGCTCTCACTCTACTCCTTCCCCCCGAACCTCTATGTGCGCAATCTCTCCGACTGCGTCATCTCTCCTGGCTTTACCTTAAACTATTATAAACAGTACCGAATTTCATAATATCGAGTTACTGAATAGGAGTTTTAATGCTAGACGATATTAGGAAATTTAGCAAAGGAACTGCTACTTATGAACTGAAGTTCGGGGATGGAGAATTATTTTTTTTTAAGTGTAACTTTGTAATATCATTCAGTTACTTGAAAAAATGATTAAATTATCTGTTACACACACACAGTTTTATTACCCGTAAATACGTGGGTATCGGTTTCAGCAAACTCCTAAACCATATGGTTGTCGCTTGAATCATATTGCATGGAGACGTAGCAAACAACTGCCTGCCACTTGATGGTATTATATTGGCTGATGCTACTGGTTTTATTAAATCCATTGAGTGCATTTAAGTCTATTTTGTTGTAACTTATTTGTTTAATGTAAAATATGATAAGGAATGCAAACTTTTACAAATTTAAATTACTGAACAGGCATATGTGTGATCAAACAAGAAAAATTGTATAACAAAAGAATGCCAACTTATTAACTAAGCTTCTGGGGAGGGAGAGTTAGTTTTTGCCCAAGTGTAACAAAATGATATTATTGAGTTAATTGAAAAAAAAAGATGAAAGGTTACACTTTGCTTACACACAGTTTTACTATCCACAAACACGTGGGTATCGTTTTCAGCAAACTCCTAAACCATATGGCTGTTGCTTGAATCATATCGCATGGAAGACGTAGCCCACTTAACATAACTGCCTCCCACTTGATAGTATTATATTGGGTGATGTTACTGGTTTTATTAAATCCACAGAGTGCATTTAAGTCTACTTTGTTGTAACTTATTTGTTTAATGTAAAATATGATAAGGAATGCAAGCTTTTACAAATTTAAATTACTGAACAGGCATATGTGTGATCAAAGAAAAATTGTATAACAAAAGAATGCCAACTTATGAGCTAAGCTTCTGGGGAGGGAGAGTTATTTTTTGCCCAAGTGTAACAAAATGATATTATTGAGTTAATTAAAAAAAAAAAAAAGATGAAAGGTTACACTTTGCTTACACACAGTTTTACTATCCACAAACACGTGGGTATCGTTTTCAGCAAACTCCTAAACCATATGGCTGTTGCTTGAATCATATCGCATGGAAGACGTAGCCCACTTAACATAACTGCCTCCCACTTGATAGTATTATATTGGGTGATGTTACTGGTGTTATTAAATCCACAGAGTGCATTTAAGTCTACTTTGTTGTAACTTATTTGTTTAATGTAAAATATGATAAGGAATGCAAACTTTTACAAATTTAAATTACTGAACAGGCATATGTGTGATCAAACAAGAAAAATTGTATAACAAAAGAATGCCAACTTATGAACTAAGCTTCTGGGGAGGGAGCGTTAGTTTTTGCCCAAGTGTAACAAAATGATATTATTGAGTTAATTGAAAAAAAAAAAAGATGAAAGGTTACACTTTGTTTACACACAGTTTTACTATCCACAAACACGTGGGTATCGTTTTCAGCAAACTCCTAAACCATATGGCTGTTGCTTGAATCATATCGCATGGAAGACGTAGCCCACTTAACATAACTGCCTCCCACTTGATAGTATTATATTGGATGATGTTACTGGTTTTATTAAATCCACAGAGTGCATTTAAGTCTACTTTGTTGTAACTTATTTGTTTAATGTAAAATATGATAAGGAATGCAAACTTTTACAAATTTAAATTACTGTACAGGCATATGTGTGATCAAACAAGAAAAATTGTATAACAAAAGAATGCCAACTTATGAACTAAGCTTCTGTGGAGGGAGAGTTATTTTTTCCCTAAGTGTAACAAAGTGATATCATTGAGTTAATTGAAAAAATGGTGAAAGTTCTGTTACAGTTTGCTAACACACAGTTTTACTATACGCAAACACGTGGGTATCGTTTTCAACCAAATCTTAAATCCTATGCTTGTCACTTGAATCATATCGCACGGGAGACGTATAGCCCACCGGGCATAAGTGATGATCCCCATTTGATAGTATTACATTAATTGCGCTGTTGTTACTGATTTAATTAAATCCATGGGTTAAAGAGAGTGCATTTAAATCTATTTTGTTGTAAATTATTTGTTTAATATAAAATATGATAAAGAATTACAAATTTGAACTAATGAACTGTCTGATCAAACAAGAAAAGTTAACAATGGAAGCCCAACTTATGAACTAAGCTTGTAGGGAGGGAGAGTTAATTTTTTTCCCTAGTGTAACAAAGTGATATCATTGAGTTAATTGAAAAAAAATGATGAAAGATCTGTTACACTTTGCTTACAAACAGTTTTACTATACACAAACACGTAGATATCGTTTTCAGTCAACTCTTATAAATGATATGATTGTCGCTTGAATTATATTGCATGGGAGACATAGTCCACTGGACATAACTGGTCCCAATTTGATGGTATTTTATTGACTACGGTTACTGATTTTATAAAATCCATGGGTTAAGAAGGGTGCATTAACGTCTATTTTGTTGTAACATTTGTATGATAAGGAATGCAAACGTTTACAAATTTCAACTAATGAACAGGCATATGTCTGATAAAACAAGAAAAGTTAACAAAGTAACCCCAACTTATCAACTAAGCTTCTGAGGAAGGAGAGTTGGCTTTTTATCGAGTGTAACAAAGTGATATCATTGAGTTAATTGAAAAACTAGTCTTTGGGGGCCACCGTAATACTTATCCATCATGGATATGCATAATGTAAAATATAAAAATAAAAATGTGTAAACTACTTGTAAAATGCATTGCAATTCGAATAAAATCGTGGCTTGATGACGTCATAAACTTTAAAGACTTGATTACTGAATTGCTTGAAAGAAACCTCCTTATAACTCCAAAAATAATAATCCTATTAACTAGCGGTTTATTGCATCTGATTAAGCGTCTCATTTCCAATTAAAATATATCTTTGAAATTAAATTTGGATGAAATACAGGGTCATGAAAAATCGAAGAGTGTGGAAAATAGGATTCCAAATATCTCGGCAACTCATTATCCGATCAACTTCATGCTTTATGCAAAATTTATTGTCTTTTATATTCATTTCTTAAAATAAACAATTTCGAAAATTTTTATATACCTTTTATCAGAACGAATATTTCGAGAGTCCGAAAAAAATAGTTCCGGTTAATCGAGGTTATTGAAATTAAATAGGCTTCTTCTCATTATTGCATACTAAGTACATACAAAATTGCAAGTCTCTATCTCAAATTTTTCGGGAGATAGAGCGTTTACAGACACACAGACACACACACAGACGGACGGCAAAATTTTTTTTTTCTAAAAATATGTTTTGCGGAATCTTCAGTGTCTAAAACGTATAAATCCGTCAAAATTTTTTTTTTCGATTTTCGAAACGATTACAAGACTTACCCTATGCTACGTATGATGGGTAAGTAAAAAAAAAATGATGAACGATCTGTAACAGTTTGCTTATAAATTATTTTACTACCTGCAAACACGTGAGTATCGGTTTCAGCCAACTCTTAAATCATATAATTGTCGCTTGAATCATATTGCATGGGAGACGTAATCCACTGAGCAGAACTGGTCCCCATTTGATGATACTATGCTGACTAGGGTTACTGGTTTTATGAATTCCATGAGTTAAGAAGTGTGCATTTAAGTCTGTTTTCTTGTAACTTATTTGTTTAATATAAAATATAATAAGGAATGCTAATTTTTACAATTTTGAATTGCTGAACAAGCATATGAATGGCACATGCCTGATGAATCAAGAAAAGTTAACAATGGAACCCGAGAGTTAAGTTTTTTCTCAAGTGTAATAAAGTGATATCACTGAGTTCATTGAAAAAAAATGATGAAATATCTGTTACAGTTTGCTTACAAACAGTTTTACTATACACAAAGACGTGGATATTGTTTTCAGTCAACTCTTATAAATGATATGATTGTCACTTGAATCATATTGCATGGGAGACGTAATCCACTGAGCATAACTGGTCCCCATTTGATGGTACTATGCTGACTAGGGTTACTGGTTTTATGAATTCCATGAGTTAAGGAGTGTGCATTTAAGTCTGTTTTCTTGTAACTTATTTGTTTAATATAAAATATAATAAGGAATGCTAATTTTTACAATTTTGAATTGCTGAACAAGCATATGAATGGCACATGCCTGATGAATCAAGAAAAGTTAACAATGGAACCCCAAGTTATGAACTAAGGTTGTGGGTGGGGTGGGAGAGTTGAGTTTTTTCTCAAGTGTAACAAAGTGATATCATTGAGTTAATTGAAAAAAAAAATGATGAAAGATCTGTTACAGTTTGCTTACAAACAATTTTACTATAAACAAACACGTGGATATTGTTTTCAGTCAACTCTTATAAATGATATGATTGTCACTTGAATCATATTGCATGGGAGACGTAATCCACTGAGCATAACTGGTCCCCATTTGATGGTACTATGCTGACTAGGGTTACTGGTTTTATGAATTCCATGAGTTAAGAAGTGTGCATTTAAGTCTGTTTTCTTGTAACTTATTTGTTTAATATAAAATATAATAAGGAATGCTAATTTTTACAATTTTGAAGTGCTGAACAAGCATATGAATGGCACATGCCTGATGAATCAAGAAAAGTTAACAATGGAACCCCAAGTTGTGAACTAAGGTTGTGGGTGGGGTGGGAGAGTTAAGTTTTTTCTCAAGTGTAACAAAGTGATATCATTGAGTTAATTGAAAAAAAAATGATGAAATATCTGTTACAGTTTGCTTACAAACAGTTTTACTATACACAAAGACGTGGATATTGTTTTCAGTCAACTCTTATAAATGATATGATTGTCACTTGAATCATATTGCATGGGAGACGTAATCCACTGAGCATAACTGGTCCCCATTTGATGGTACTATGCTGACTAGGGTTACTGGTTTTATGAATTCCATGAGTTAAGAAGTGTGCATTTAAGTCTGTTTTCTTGTAACGTATTTGTTTAATATAAAATATAATAAGGAATGCTAATTTTTACAATTTTGAATTGCTGAACAAGCATATGAATGGCACATGCCTGATGAATCAAGAAAAGTTAACAATGGAACCCCAAGTTATGAACTAAGGTTGTGGGTGGGGTGGGAGAGTTGAGTTTTTTCTCAAGTGTAACAAAGTGATATCATTGAGTTAATTGAAAAAAAAAATGATGAAAGATCTGTTACAGTTTGCTTACAAATAATTTTACTATAAACAAACACGTGGATATTGTTTTCAGTCAACTCTTATAAATGATATGATTGTCACTTGAATCATATTGCATGGGAGACGTAATCCACTGAGCATAACTGGTCCCCATTTGATGGTACTATGCTGACTAGGGTTACTGGTTTTATGAATTCCATGAGTTAAGAAGTGTGCATTTAAGTCTGTTTTCTTGTAACTTATTTGTTTAATATAAAATATAATAAGGAATGCTAATTTTTACAATTTTGAAGTGCTGAACAAGCATATGAATGACACATGCCTGATGAATCAAGAAAAGTTAACAATGGAACCCCAAGTTATGAACTAAGGTTGTGGGTGGGGTGGGAGAGTTAAGTTTTTTCTCAAGTGTAACAAAGTGATATCATTGAGTTAATTGAAAAAAAAAATGATGAAATATCTGTTACACTTTGCTTACAAACAGTTTTACTATACACAAACACGTGGATATTGTTTTCAGTCAACTCTTATAAATGATATGATTGTCACTTGAATCATATTGCATGGGAGACGTAATCCACTGAGCATAACTGGTCCCCATTTGATGGTACTATGCTGACTAGGGTTACTGGTTTTATGAATTCCATGAGTTAAGAAGTGTGCATTTAAGTCTGTTTTCTTGTAACTTATTTGTTTAATATAAAATATAATAAGGAATGCTAATTTTTACAATTTTGAAGTGCTGAACAAGCATATGAATGGCACATGCCTGATGAATCAAGAAAAGTTAACAATGGAACCCCAAGTTGTGAACTAAGGTTGTGGGTGGGGTGGGAGAGTTAAGTTTTTTCTCAAGTGTAACAAAGTGATATCATTGAGTTAATTGAAAAAAAAATGATGAAATATCTGTTACAGTTTGCTTACAAACAGTTTTACTATACACAAAGACGTGGATATTGTTTTCAGTCAACTCTTATAAATGATATGATTGTCACTTGAATCATATTGCATGGGAGACGTAATCCACTGAGCATAACTGGTCCCCATTTGATGGTACTATGCTGACTAGGGTTACTGGTTTTATGAATTCCATGAGTTAAGAAGTGTGCATTTAAGTCTGTTTTCTTGTAACGTATTTGTTTAATATAAAATATAATAAGGAATGCTAATTTTTACAATTTTGAATTGCTGAACAAGCATATGAATGGCACATGCCTGATGAATCAAGAAAAGTTAACAATGGAACCCCAAGTTATGAACTAAGGTTGTGGGTGGGGTGGGAGAGTTGAGTTTTTTCTCAAGTGTAACAAAGTGATATCATTGAGTTAATTGAAAAAAAAAATGATGAAAGATCTGTTACAGTTTGCTTACAAATAATTTTACTATAAACAAACACGTGGATATTGTTTTCAGTCAACTCTTATAAATGATATGATTGTCACTTGAATCATATTGCATGGGAGACGTAATCCACTGAGCATAACTGGTCCCCATTTGATGGTACTATGCTGACTAGGGTTACTGGTTTTATGAATTCCATGAGTTAAGAAGTGTGCATTTAAGTCTGTTTTCTTGTAACTTATTTGTTTAATATAAAATATAATAAGGAATGCTAATTTTTACAATTTTGAAGTGCTGAACAAGCATATGAATGGCACATGCCTGATGAATCAAGAAAAGTTAACAATGGAACCCCAAGTTGTGAACTAAGGTTGTGGGTGGGGTGGGAGAGTTAAGTTTTTTCTCAAGTGTAACAAAGTGATATCATTGAGTTAATTGAAAAAAAAAATGATGAAATATCTGTTACAGTTTGCTTACAAACAGTTTTACTATACACAAAGACGTGGATATTGTTTTCAGTCAACTCTTATAAATGATATGATTGTCACTTGAATCATATTGCATGGGAGACGTAATCCACTGAGCATAACTGGTCCCCATTTGATGGTACTATGCTGACTAGGGTTACTGGTTTTATGAATTCCATGAGTTAAGAAGTGTGCATTTAAGTCTGTTTTCTTGTAACGTATTTGTTTAATATAAAATATAATAAGGAATGCTAATTTTTACAATTTTGAATTGCTGAACAAGCATATGAATGGCACATGCCTGATGAATCAAGAAAAGTTAACAATGGAACCCCAAGTTATGAACTAAGGTTGTGGGTGGGGTGGGAGAGTTGAGTTTTTTCTCAAGTGTAACAAAGTGATATCATTGAGTTAATTGAAAAAAAAATGATGAAAGATCTGTTACAGTTTGCTTACAAATAATTTTACTATAAACAAACACGTGGATATTGTTTTCAGTCAACTCTTATAAATGATATGATTGTCACTTGAATCATATTGCATGGGAGACGTAATCCACTGAGCATAACTGGTCCCCATTTGATGGTACTATGCTGACTAGGGTTACTGGTTTTATGAATTCCATGAGTTAAGAAGTGTGCATTTAAGTCTGTTTTCTTGTAACTTATTTGTTTAATATAAAATATAATAAGGAATGCTAATTTTTACAATTTTGAAGTGCTGAACAAGCATATGAATGACACATGCCTGATGAATCAAGAAAAGTTAACAATGGAACCCCAAGTTATGAACTAAGGTTGTGGGTGGGGTGGGAGAGTTAAGTTTTTTCTCAAGTGTAACAAAGTGATATCATTGAGTTAATTGAAAAAAAAAAATGATGAAATATCTGTTACACTTTGCTTACAAACAGTTTTACTATACACAAACACGTGGATATTGTTTTCAGTCAACTCTTATAAATGATATGATTGTCACTTGAATCATATTGCATGGGAGACGTAATCCACTGAGCATAACTGGTCCCCATTTGATGGTACTATGCTGACTAGGGTTACTAGTTTTATGAATTCCATGAGTTAAGAAGTGTGCATTTAAGTCTGTTTTCTTGTAACTTATTTGTTTAATATAATATATAATAAGAAATGCTAATTTGTACAATTTTGAATTGCTGAACAAGCATATGAATGGCACATGCCTGATGAATCAAGAAAAGTTAACAATGGAACCCCAAGTTATGAACTAAGGTTGTGGGTGGGGTGGGAGAGTTGAGTTTTTTCTCAAGTGTAACAAAGTGATATCATTGAGTTAATTGAAAAAAAAAATGATGAAAGATCTGTTACAGTTTGCTTACAAATAATTTTACTATAAACAAACACGTGGATATTGTTTTCAGTCAACTCTTATAAATGATATGATTGTCACTTGAATCATATTGCATGGGAGACGTAATCCACTGAGCATAACTGGTCCCCATTTGATGGTACTATGCTGACTAGGGTTACTGGTTTTATGAATTCCATGAGTTAAGAAGTGTGCATTTAAGTCTGTTTTCTTGTAACTTATTTGTTTAATATAAAATATAATAAGGAATGCTAATTTTTACAATTTTGAAGTGCTGAACAAGCATATGAATGACACATGCCTGATGAATCAAGAAAAGTTAACAATGGAACCCCAAGTTATGAACTAAGGTTGTGGGTGGGGTGGGAGAGTTAAGTTTTTTCTCAAGTGTAACAAAGTGATATCATTGAGTTAATTGAAAAAAAAAATGATGAAAGATCTGTTACACTTTGCTTACAAACAGTTTTACTATACACAAACACGTGGATATTGTTTTCAGTCAACTCTTATAAATGATATGATTGTCACTTGAATCATATTGCATGGGAGACGTAATCCACTGAGCATAACTGGTCCCCATTTGATGGTACTATGCTGACTAGGGTTACTGGTTTTATGAATTCCATGAGTTAAGAAGTGTGCATTTAAGTCTGTTTTCTTGTAACTTATTTGTTTAATATAATATATAATAAGAAATGCTAATTTTTACAATTTTGAATTGCTGAACAAGCATACGAATGGCACATGCCTGATGAATCAAGAAAAGTTAACAATGGAACCCCAAGTTATGAACTAAGGTTGTGGGTGGGGAGGGAGAGTTAAGTTTTTTCTCAAGTGTAACAAAGTGATATCATTGAGTTAATTGAAAAAAAATGATGAAAGATCTGTTACAGTTTGCTTACACACAGTTTTACTACCTGCAAACACGTGGGTATCGGTTACAGCCAACACCTTGCTATTCATCCTGCAATACCTACACAACCCCCTCAATTATTCTCGACACGTTCGCATAATATCTCGTAGGCCAAGGTAAAGGAAAACTTCATTTGAAAAAAAAAATCAAAAACGAGTTAGAAACACTTTCTTCTTTAACGAACCTCTGCCAAAACCAGGTCAAGCGTGGCTCGGCGTGTAGAAGGTTCGAATTCTACCCCAACAGGTAGTCGGAATTTTTTTACTTTTTTACCTTAGCCAAGGGAAAGGCCCCCTGTTGTAGCTGAGGTCACGTGGTACAGAGGTTAACCCCATTTTTAAGTCCGATGTATCCCGATTCGGAAAAAGACATGAGGATATGTGAGGGTGGAGGTGCCTGATTGTGGGTGTATTTCAAAGTGAGTGCGGTTAAACGAAAGTGAGTTTATGTGTGTCAAGCTAATAATGTGGTAACAAATTGTTTGATTTAATTTAAGTATACACTAATAGGTATTCGTGAGTGATCATTATACACGTGTAGTGAAAGTAGTAAAAATACGAGAAATAAGGATAATTTATTAATCATGGAACCTAATTCATAACCTAAATTTTACATATTAACAGTGGACCCGTGCGAGGATTTCGCATTGCAGGTTAATACTTTTTTTTTTTTTTTAGCAATATCTAATTATTTTTTAGATGCAGGTTTAAACTTCTATAAAGAAAAATTAAGGATAAAAATATCTGAAAACAATATTAGTCAAGCCAAAATATCATCTCATTTATTCCATCACAGTTACAATAAAATTGATCGAAGATAGTAGAAGGCACACGTGACGAAAAAAAAAAAAAAGCAATCGTATTTTAATTGCATTAGAGGATGATGTCATCCGCTTCGAGAAAAACATGGGACAAAAAGAAAAATAAATTGGATGCATATAAAATACAGTTTAATTTAATATAACAAAGCATACATGTTAGGCTACACGTGAAATACCACTGGTTCGATCGATCGATGGTGTCTTTTTCTTCTAAACATTTGAATTTGAATTTCGCTTTTTAATCATAAATATAAAATAAACTCGTGCGGAAACGTTCTACTTTATCTTTTTTTTAATACTATTTATTATTTTTTTTAGAATCATTGTTCAGCCCGATGTAATGCGGTATTTTATTTTTTGCGGCAACATTGATTTAAAAAAAAAAAAAAAAAATTCATTTCGTTTATGAAAACAATGCCGATTTAATTTTAAACGAACTGCAAATTTTAATAAAACAAAAACATGTTTTAACGAAATGTAAGTGTACTATGTCAGAAGCCGCTTCAAAAACCTTCTGAATGATACCTCATTCATTGTTGTGTATTATTTTGTAAATGCATAGAAAGAGGGATGTTGACAACATAAATCCTATATTTGATACATACTGCGAATCATTTGGGTATCTTTGCAATTTTTGATGTAATGCCAGAAACTTAAATGAGGCAACGAAATCCTGCCTCGTCTTATAAAAGGGCACGGACCAAATTTCTTAGATATAGATGCATTGATTTTTTTCCGATATATCACTTTAAACCTGTCGATGGTAGAAATAGATCATTATGTGTGCCATGTTATTATTATAGTAACGAATTGTTTAGTTTAACTTACAGACATTCGTAATATTCGTTGCATTATAGATATTCGTCAATAATTATTAATAAGTATTCAAATACGACAGGAATAGAAATCCCTGAGTGAAATTTATTAATTATCGCGACTATATTCTGGTAGAATAGACCATGTGATTCTTAATTTAAATTTTATATCTTGCAAACTCAGTGACAAAAATTTTATTGCAATTTTTAACTTAACAATACATCCGTCCTTTTTAACACTTTCCAACCATGTTGAAAAGTGTTTATGACTTCGGTTTGTCTGGCCGTCTGTCCGTGCTCTAACTCCCGTAAATATGCTCGGATTGCCCTGTAATTTTTATATGTTATTGTCGTTATCTATAGCATGTTCCCTATTTCAACTGAAGTGTGTAGCGCTTATAGTTTTTTTACAGGGACACTCGAAAGAATTGCGTTACATTACGGTCTATGGGGAAAAACCATTTGCGGTTTATTTTAATGATGTTACACAATTTCAAACGCATTGAAATTTATATATTTCACGAAGGTGAATTACAAGAAGCTTAATATGGAATAGGGTGTGCATAGCACTTATAGTTACTTTACAGGGGCAGTCAAAAGAATTCCGTTACATTACGTCTATGGAGAAAAATCGTTTGCGGTTTAATTAAATAATGTTTCACTATTTTAAACGCATTGAAATTTATATATATCACTAAGGTGCATTACAAGAGGCTTACTACAGAATATTCTGTGTATAGCAGTCATCGTTCATTTACAGGGGCACACAAAAAAATTCTCTACTGTCTGTCAACAATAATTCCTAGAAGTACGTTTTAAGTTGCTGAACGCGATTTTAAATTCAACTCACTTTTTGTCTATTACTTGGTGTGTATAAATTCTGTAGATCATATACAGGGCAGCACAAAATTTCGCGAACACGTTTCCGTTTATTGACAGAAACTCCAGAAGGGGAATTTTAAACTGTGCTACGCATTTCCTAACTAAACTAAAATTTAGCATCCTATGTAGTATATATACAAATCTATAGATCATATACAGGGCTGAATAAAAGTATTCGGATATTTTTCCGAATGTTGTATATGTTGGAAATATACGTTGGAAATTCCTGAAATTACGTCTTTAAATATGTTATGCGTTATCCAAATTGTTTACTTAGATGTTATCTTTCAGCTTATTAAACGGTAATGATTTGTAAAATTATTTTGAAAGCGTTGGAAAGTGTTACATAATCTATGCTTGACGCACGATTTTTCGTTCTTGTTTAAATCATACTTTGAACCAAAAAATTATTTAACGAATGAAATTAAGTAGATTTAAAATGATTACTACATAAAAGCAAGACACATTTATTTAAATAATTTTTCTGGTTCAGAGTATGTTTTTTTTTTATTATTATTTTTTTATTATTATTTTTTTAAAGCCGGATGCTGGCAAATATGTCTTAACCCTTTGACTACGAATCTGGCCATATATGTCCCAGTGGACACCACTTTTTGAAAAAAAAAATTCTCTGCCATAGTCATATAATCAAGATATATTCAAGATATATATACTATAAAGAATATATTCAAGAGAAATATACTATAAAGAAATTTTTTTGTAAATTGTAGTGCGACTGAATATAAAAATAGTCGCCAATTCTGGCCGGTAATCTAAGAGTTAATATAGAAGCTACCAGTTCTACGAAGTAAGATCTAAAATATAATAAATTACAGACAATTTTTACTATAAAGAAAGTTTTTTGTAAATTGTGGTGCAACTGAATATAAAAATAGTCGCCAATTCTGGCCGGTAATCTAAGAGTTAATATAGAAACTACAGTTCTATGAAATAAGATCCAAAATATAATCAATTACAGACAATTTTTACTATAAAGAAAGTTTTTGTAAATTGTGGTGCGACTGAATTTAAAAATAGTCGCCAATTCTGGCCGGTAATCTAAGAGTTAATATAGAAACTACCAGTTCTACGAAATAAGATCCAAAATATAATAAATTACAGACAATTTTTACTATAAAGAAATTTTTTTGTAAATTGTGGTGCGACTGAATATAAAAATAGTCGCCAATTCTGGCCGGTAATCTAAGAGTTAATATAGAAGCTACCAGTTCTACGAAATAAGATCTAAAATATAATCAATTACAGACAATTTTTACTATAAAGAAAGTTTTTTGTAAATTGTGGTGCGACTGGATATAAAAATAGTCGCCAATTCTGGCCGGTAATCAAAGAGTTAATAAAGAAACTGCAGTTCTACGAAATAAGATCCGAAATATAATAAATTACAGACAATTTTTATTTATATTTATTGTACTTATTTATTTATTATTATTGTATAATGATGACAAAATCTGAAGATGATCAAATTAGCAGTAGATGTCAAAGAATGCAGTTAGTTCACGGTTTTATTAATTATTTTAATGGAAATGTTTTTAAGGTGAAAGATTGCAGTTAACTAAAGCTCTGTTTTTAGTTCCGATGCGTTAATTATAAAAAAAAAAAAAAAAAAAGAAAGAAAAATATACGTGAGAATGGGTGGTGCTTGAAAGTGGGTGTATTTCAAACTACTCTTAAACAATCATTTTCATTTTAGGTTTATGTGTGTCAAGCTAATAATGTGGTAATGAATTGTTTAATTAAATTTAAGTATGGACAAATGGGTATCCACGAGTGATTATTATACACGTTTTTGATCAAGTAATTTATTAATTACCGTGGCTACATTCGGTATAATATATACGTCATGTGGTGTCATTCATAATCTAAATTTTGCATTTTGTACATACTGTGGTCCTGAGTTTTATTGTGGCCCTAATGCAAAAATTGTGTTTCCATTAAATAAAGATGATTTTGATAATTAAGAAATAAAGATAATTTAAAGATAAAATAGGATAACCTTTATGGGACACAATAATCCTTAACTTAAATTTTACATCTTACAAGTATAGTGGCTATCTGGAGCATATTGATTAATTTAATTTAACCCTTTCGGGACGGGTGATGCATATATGCATCGTCAAAAGTTATATGTGGAATATGTTTTTGGCACCGCTAATAAATAATTGTAATATTTGTCTTTTTTAATTAGAGTATTTGTTGGTATCTTACAAGTACAGGGAACTGTTTAAAAAAAGCGGTACCAACCAAATAAAATTTCTGTAAAGGATGCCGTCGCGAAAGGGTTAAGTACAGAACAATGGGATCCACGAGTGATTATTACACGTATTCGAACGCAATCGAGATCAGGGAATTAAAAGTATTTTATTAATTACCGTGGCTACAGTAGGTATAATATATACGTCATGTATAACCTAAATTTTACTTCTGGTAGATTACTGGTCCTGTGTTTTATAGTAGCCCTAATACAACAATTGTGTTTTCATTAAATAAAGATAATTTAGATAATTAAGAAATAAAGATATTTTAAATATAAATTAGGATGTACTTTATGGGACATAATAATCCATAATTTAAATTTTATATCTTACAAGTAAAGTGACTCTGGAGTACATTGATTAATTTAATTTAATTACAACCCAAAAGATATCCACAAGTGGTTATTACGCGCGTTTGAACGCAGTCGAAATCAGAAAATATTTCTAATACAGAAATTATTGTTTTGTCAAATAAGATAATAATTTAAATAAGATAATTAAGAAAGAAAGATAATTTAAAGATAAAGTGGGATAGGCTTGATGAGACATAATTCATAACTCAAATTATACATCTTAGAAGCAAAGTGACCCTATAAGTTTCATTGAAGTTATAAACGATTATTGTCTCACGACTGCAGTTTTTTCCCCTTTCCGCGCTGAAAATCTGTTCAAAACGCCAACTTGGCAGATTTTATGAAAGATCTTCTGCATTTACCAAAAAACGGTGAAATTCTGTTCAATTACATAGTTTTGTAATAAAAGCGCCGGCAAATTTCATGTGTTTGCGAACAAAAATTAATTTAGAATTGTGTCAGAAAGTAGCTATAGTTAGGATGTGCAAATAGCCTTATGACGTTATGAAGAAAACATTCCATCTTAAAAGACTTTTCGAAAGATATTAGGTCTTCATACATTTTGTTGGAATGAAACATAACTTGCAGCTCAATCTATTGGATAAGTCCTAAATTTAATTAGATGAAAATGCAGAAAAAATAATTAAAATTAGAGGGATGTGTGCAAAAAAGAACAAAAAAGTTCACTTCCATTTAGAAAAAAGCAAAATAAAAAGCTGCTAAACTTTCCAGCAGTCTTTTCACGTTATTGCTGTAAGAAAACTTTACTCCTCTATGCGTATATTCGTGAATGGACTTTATGCATGCTACTTGGGTCGAGGCTAAAATTCGTCTATTGGCGGTATTTACTTTTGAATATTAGATATTACCATAGCGCTTTATGTGTAATTAATGCTTATCTGTTAAAAATATCGCGAAGAAATTCATTCTTGTTGAAGTAGATATTTAAGGCATTGTAAACCAAATTTAAAATGTCATTCTGTTTCCGAGAATATTCGCTGCTTTTGAAAAAAAATGATTTAATTTTATCTACGTAGCCTGGATCGAGGCTAAAAATCGTCTGCTGGCGGTATTTGTGACTGCACATACTGGCATTCTGGCAAATCAAAATACCACCAGCTCTCAGCTGTGACATCGTGCATAAAGTCGATGCTAACAAAAAAGAAGACTGCCGCGGTGCGTTACACCTTACACGTGTCTCTTTTTTTATAGACCGCTTGAGTCACGTGATGCTTGAATGCACGAATACAGGTGCATGAAAATAACATCACGTGACTCTTGCGGTCTAACGCGAAAAGTCGAGCTGCAGCCTGTCTTTTTCGTTAGTCTCGCATAAAACCCGTCTATTGCTGGTTTTGTTATATTGTAAAAAAAATACTTTAAACCACGATATCTAGACTTAGGCTAAATACCGTGCTTTAAACTATGGGAAGATATAAAAACTGGATAAATCCCTATATTTTAGAGTATCATAGTAAATTTTCCATTAAAAAAGGTTACGAGTAAAAATCAGTGCAAGCTTTTCCAAAAATTCTCCACATACGTGAAATTTTATTTAAAATGCATTATGTTGTTTAGAATTCCTGGTATTCTTCGAAAGCGATAAACAAACAGGTTAAGGTCTGCGGATGGCCTAGTTTGGACCGTCTGTGACCACCAATTTGAAAAACGATCTTTAACTATTCATCACAAGATTATGACATGATAGACACCGGAACTTGCGATTTCTATAATGAGACGTAACTTATTGCAAGAATGTCTTAAGATGTTACGAAGAAAACATTACATCTTAAAACACTTTCTGACAGGTATTTGGGTTTTTGTAATGGCAAGAATAGTTGAATTAAGAATGACTTTGTTGAAATGAAACAGAATTTGCGGCTCTACCAATTAGCTCTATCTCTAGCTCTATCTATTAGTTATATCTTACTATTATTACTAACTCTATCGCTATCTATTACCCATTATTATTGAAGCCCTATCTATTATATATGAGCTGCAAATATTAGCTCTATCTATTATTTGCAGCTTGATTTATTATAATTTTGTAGGTCATCTATTAGAACTATCTATCTATTTCTATTACTCTATCTCTCTTTTCTATTACTCTATCTACTATTTCATTGCAAGTCTATCTATTATTATTATTACAGAATTTGCAGCTCTGTCTATTTCCAGCTCTATCTATTATCTCTACAGAATTTGGAGCTCTATCTATTTACAACTCTATCTGTCATCTCCATCTCATTAGTAACTATATCTATTATCTCTATATATAGATTAATAGCATGTCTATCTATTAGGCAATTTTCAGCTCTATTTCTATAATTTATTTCTCTCTATTTACAGCTCTGTCTATTTCCAGCTTTATCTATCTCTACAGAATTTGGAGCTCTATCTATTTGCAGCTCTATCGATTTGCAACTATATCTATCATCTCTATCTCTATCTCATTAGCAACTATATCTGTTATATCTATATATAGATTAATAGCATCTCTATCTATTAGGTAATTTTCAGCTCTATTTCTATAATTTATTTATTTCTATTTGTAGCTCTATCCAACAATTATCTCCATATATTTGCAGCTGTATGTATTATCTATCTATTCTTTGTTAAAATGAAACAGAATTTGCAGTTCCATCTCGTCTGTCTTGGTTCAAATGAAACATAATTTGCAGCTCTATATATTAGACATCTGCAGCTATATCTATTAGCTCTATCTATTTCACATTATTGTTGTAGAGAAACTAATGGTAAACTTTACTTCACTATGCGTATATCCGCGAATTGCTAGTTTTGTTAAATTAGACATTTTGAACTATAGAAAGACCTATACATTCCTATAACTTGGAACATCTTTGTACGATTTTTATTCAGAAAGATTAAGAGTAAAAATCAGTGAAGGTTTTTTCCAAACCTTTGCATACGTGAAATTTCATTTACAATGTATCCTGCTGATCAGAATTCCTGGTATTCTTCGAAAGTGATAAACCAAAGAGGTTAAGGTCTTCAGATGGCCTAGTTTAGATTGTTTGTGTGACCACGAATTTGAAAAATGATATTCATTCGTCATAAGATTACGAGACGATACCGGAACTTTCGATTTCTATGGTGAGACGTAACCTATTGCAAGTAAGTATGCCTTAAGACGTTACGGAGAAAACATCACGTCTTAGCGAACTTAAGGAAAGATATTTAGGTCTAGCAAGAACTATCGCATTAATAATGGATTGGCTGAAATGAAACAGAATTTGCAGCTCCATGAATCTTAAATTTACTTGAATGAAAATATACAAAGTTTAAGGTGGTTCTCAAATGACCTGCTCAACAACACGAAAGTTTCTGATACATTTTCTGACTCATTTTTAAACGCAAAGGCATAAAATTGGCAGGCCTGTCTATGGAATCGATATAAGTTTTCTATTTTTTGATAAATAAATTACTTATCGAGTTATAAGCGATTCACGTCACGTGACAACACGATTTTTCCCTTTTTCGCATTGAAAAATCGGAATTAGGTTCAAAATGCAGATTTTGGCAGTGTTTTTGAAAGATCGTCTGCCTTTAACAAAAAATGGAAAACATGTTTCGATTAGGTTAGTTTCTGAATAACAACACCTCCCTATTCCATGCCTTCCCGATTAAAAAATAAATTAAAAAATGTGTCAGAAAGTAGCCCCTTTCGATTTGAGAACAGCCTTAAGGAAAATTAAAAGAAGGGTGGCATGCAGAGAAAATAATTTACTCATTTAAGAATAAGGGATATAAACGCTGCAAAATTTTGCAACAATTATTCTGCAGTATTGTTGCAGAGAAACAAACGAAAAACTGTTTTGCACCATGTTTATTAGAGATGATTTCGGGCTCTTTTTACGAACCCCTAGCTGGAAAAAAAAATTGTCATTAGAGCTCGAGCACGATATCGAAAGTACGCTGTATAAAATTGATAATAGCATTCAAAAACTGTTTCAAAACTGATTTTCTCATATAAAAATCCCTTCTTACATAGAAATAAGTATTAATCCTAAATACTCCCTCATGACAACGTTTCATGACCTTCATGTCCCTGAAAATCTGTTTAAAATAGCAAATTTGTTATTTCTACCCAACCACCGGCAGCCATCTGCAAAAGTCACAATTTTTATTCTTTGAAAATATTGTTGAACAATTATGGCAGAAAGACATGAGTACTGTTTTCCCGCAATTCTGAAAAAGGACTTCAAATCGAAAGCGATGATAGACAAGGGGCGGTTTCCCAAGGCTTCTTTATGTTTCTCAGGTCCTGATTACCGCACACGCCTTTCTAGGCCGATGCCTTGGGCCCACTGCAGGCAAGAGGCCCAAAATGAGAAAATGATTTAGAATTTTTTTTTTTAAAGCTCCTAGAAAAAAAAAGTTAATTTCCAGCTCCAATATCTAAGCAACAGAAATCTATATAAGCACCTTGTCTGTACTTTTCCGTTCCCTGAAAACAGATTAAATTAGGTATGCTGCCGACAAAATATTTTTATTAAAATTATCTTTGAAGAAATATTTGAGATGAAGAGATATTTAAGGTATTGTAGCATCGTACAGCAAAAGAACATTTAAAATTTTCTCGAGCATTTTTTTAAAATGCAAGAAAATTTTAGAATACTCCCGAAAAAAAAAACAAAAAAACAAAAAAAAACAATTCAATTTCTTTTCAAACTGATTGTTAACCCCTCCGCGACGAGCGTCCTTTACAGAATTTTTAATCTTTTACCACCAGTTTTTCAAAACAGAAATTTTCGCCTAATTGAATCGCAGAAATGCTATCATTAAATAAGGCAAAGCTTACAATAAAAAATAACTGGTGGGAATAATCGAGGATTCTGAGCATCTTATGCGTCACGTATACGTGTCGCTCGTCCCCAAGAGGTTAAAGGATTGTATAAAACACTTTAAAAAACTTAGAGTACATTCTTGTTTCTCACATAGTAATATTTTTTCTTTCTTTTATCAATTTGTGAATAAATAAAATTTTCATTTTGAGCTCGATCCAGAAGACTAGTATAAAAGTTGAGCCGAGCCCGTGTCAGGCTCGTGCTTGGGTTCACGGGCTCGGGTTGAATCCGTCTCATCTCTAATGTTTATATGTGCGAATTGCTAATTTGGTGTATTACAAGAAAGTACACTTTTAACTGTAAAAATATCTATAAATCTCTGTATTTTGTAGTACTTTTGTACATAAAATACAGAAAGTTTGCAAGTGAAAATCAGTGGAAGTTTTTTTTTTTCCAAATTTCTCCACATACATGAGATTTTGGCTTACATTGGTGTATCCTGTTGATCATAATTCCTGGTATTTTTCGAAAGGGAAAAGCAAACAGGTTAAGGTCTTCGGATGACCTAGTTTGGACTGTTTGACCACGAATTTAAAAAATGATCGTTAACTATTCATCATAAGATACCGGAACTTACGATTTCTATATGATGAAACGTTACGATTGGGAGTAACGAAGAAAGCACATAGGAAAATCCATAACTCTTGGCATCTATGAGAAAGCATTACGTCTTAATGGACTTTCCGAAAGATATTTAGGTCTTCATATTATAGGAAGAACGATCGGATAGATGGTTGCAGAAATTATATAAATTTAATTTGATAAAAATGTATAAATTTTAAAGATAATTAAAGGGAAGATCATATGCAAAGAAAGCAGCTTGCTTACATTTAGTAAAGGGGGAGGTTCTAAGTTTAATTTGATGAAAATATACAAATTTTAAAGATAATTAAAGAGATGATGATATGCAAAGAATCTGTTTGCTCACATTTAGTAAACGGAGAAGTTCTAATTTGAAAGATAATTAAAGAGATGATGATACGCAAAGAAAGCAGTTTGCCCACCTAATTAAAGAGATGATTATATGCAAAGAAGCAGTTTGCTTACATTTAGTAAAAGGAGAAGTTCCAAATTTAATTTGAAAATATACAAATTTTAGAGATAATTATATGAAAAGAATCTGTTTGCTTACATTTAGTTAACGGAGAAGTTCCAAATTTAATTTGATAAAAATATACAAATTTGAAAGATAATTAAAGAGATGATGATGATATGCAAAGAAAGCAGTTTGCTCACATTTAGTAGGGAGAAGTTCTAAATTTAATTTGATGAAAATATATAAATTTTAAAGATAATTAAAGAGATGATGATATGCGAAGAAATCAGTTTGCTCACATTTAGTAAATAGAGAATTTTCAAATTTAATTTGATGAAAATATACAAATTTAAAAGATAATTAAAGAGATCACATGCAAAGAAAGCAGTTTGCTGACATTTAGTAAAGGGTTAAATGCTAATACGATTAAAAATTTCCAGAAATTTTCTTTCATTATTGTTAAAAAAAAAAAAAAAAAAAAAAAAAAAAAAACTATTGATAAACTGACTTATATAAACTTTGTGTGTGTGAGTTGAGGTTTTTTAAACACTACATATGCATTTTGATTTTGAAGTAATAGGGATAGCTACAATCTATTTTTCCAATATTTATATGTCTATCTATAATGTCTTTACTCGCTTTCTGTTTGAAGTCCTTCTCTAGAATTACTGTAAAATAGAACTCATATATTTCTGTCATAGTTGTACAATGATATTTTAAAAGAATAAGAAGAGTGACTTTTGTCTGCCAGTGGTTGGATATAAATAACAAATTTTAAATTTTAAATAGATTTTAAGGGACGTGAAAGTCACGAAGCTTCGTCATTTGAGAGTATTTAGGATTAATAGTTATTTCTATGTAAAAAGATATTTTGAAACGAGAAAATTAATATTGAAACAATTAAAAAATGTTATTAACAATTTTTTACCGTGTACTTTCGGTACCGGGCGGGCTTTGATGACGCAAAATATTTCGTCCTCGGGCTCCGAAAAAAGAGCCCGTAACTAAAGTAGTAACTGAAGGCCGCGTTTGGCTCACCAAGAATCACCAAGGTGGTAGTGGATTTTTAGTGTACTATAGGATGAGATGACATTTTTGCGGGAAATATTTTTTTTCGAAGTCAGGTTTGTGATTAAAAAAAAAGCAATTATAAATGTTATTTAAAAATTTTAATCTCTACTCCCAAATACCCCTTCTTTTTTTAAAACATTTTTGCAGCGAGGTGTATTTTCCAACTTTTTGCCGCATTTAACATATGATTATTTAAACATGTGTTTCTATTAGATTAGTTTTGACACAATTATTCAAATTGGTAAAGAAATCATATGAGTTGTAATTTTCCAACTGGACGAAAAATGTCCGGGCCAGGATTCGAACCTGGGATCTCTTGGCTGAAGCTGCCATGCTTTACCAACTGTTCCAAATTACCTGTGATTTATTCTGTTGAGCTGATTGAGATATCAGACCAGATGTTATGACCAATAAGGTTAACTAGATGAATTAGGTCCTCCAGATTCGACCGGGATGGCTCAGTTGGTAGAGCATGGCAGCTTCTGCCAAGAGATCCCAGGTTCGAATCCTGGCCCGGACATTTTTCGTCCAGTTGGAAAATTACAACTCATATGTGTTTCTATCTCTAATTATATTATAACAAAAATGTTTCTTATTTTAGAATGAAATGCTAGTTTAAATTCAATGCTTTATTCCTTAGACTTTCCAATCCAGAATACGGGTGCATGTTTTTACTTTCCGAAAACATAGTATAAGGAAAGTATTGTAATCATGTTTGTGTGTGTGTTTGTGAGCGAACACGATAACTCCCAAACGGCTCTGCGTCAATTTGTCGCGCACAATTCATCGCGGAACAATTCATCGCAGCGTCAATTCGTCGCAGCAACAACTCATCGCAGCGTCAATTCGTCGCAGCAACAACTCATCGCAGCGTTAATTCCTCGCGGCGTCAATTCGTCGCAACGAACACATATTTGAAGGCTATGATAATAAAAGCAAAGATAATTTAGTAAAATTATTTAATGATAACTAGTTTTTTAGATATAGAGAATTATAACTAAAAATAATTATCATTAAATAATTTTACTAAATTATCTTTACTTTAATCATCTTAGCCTTCAAAACCATTTTCGTTGCGACGAATTGACACCACGACGAGTTGACGCTGCGATGAGTTGTCGCCGCGACGAATCGACGCTGCGATGAATTGTGCGCGATGAATTCTGCGCGACGAATTGACGCGACACCCTCTCAAACGGTACTTCCGATTGTGTCTCATTTGCTGAATATTTTATAGACCACTTTCGTAAGACCTGTATATATTTTCGTAAAAATCAGCCGACGGATTTGGTATTTAATCCATTTTTAAAGCATTTTCAAACCATTTTGTGAGATTTTATAGGGAAAATCACCATGTATTGGGTTGTTCGGAAAGTTGCTTCTGTTTGAAAAAATTCAATTCGTACCGGAAAATTCTATCATTTAATTATTAAACATTAATTCCGGTATCTAATGTCTAATAAATGACGGGAAGAATTTTCCGGTGCGAATTGATTTTCACAAACGGAAGAAACTTTCTGAAATACCCAATAAATGCAACGAAGTATAAGTGATAAATATTGCGGGAAATGTAATCCAGCATTAGTGGTGCGGTGGTAAAGTCTAAAGTTCAGAAGCGGGAGGTCCACCATTCGAATCCAGCCGATTCCATCGTGTCAGAATTTCTTCCTTTTTTTTTTTTTTTTTTTTTTTTTTTACTTTCTGGACATCAATGGAATATTAGAAAAGGACTCACTTCAGAATTTTTTTTTCACATAATGCTGCCTTGAGTCATCATGTTGGTCATGATCAGGACTTTACTGATTTTGATAAAATTTGATAAAATCTGGTAGCCAGAAAAAAAATTCTAGTAGCCAGTAAAAGATATTTACCACCCCCTCCTTCCTCGTCATAAATTTTCAAAAATCACAAAAGGTTTTATGAATTAATTGAGGAAAAATAATAACAGGCATAGTTTAGAATTATTAATTACATAGTTTAGAAAGATAAATATAAACTAAGTTCTCTAATGAAACTTATCAAAATCATGTAGCTTTCCATAATAATAATAATAATAATAATAATAAATAAATAAATAAATAAATAAATACTGTAAAGAGTGAATTAACCGGCATGTTCGGAAAATGCTGATTGCCGAATGCTTCAAATGTCCGGATAGTTGAATGCTACAAAATCTATATCTGCTGAGGAGGATCCACGTAAATAGTGAAGCAGGAAAACAAGTTTTCGCCTATTTTTTGGTCGAAGTCTCAAATAATTCTGATTTGATTATTTTAAAATTTACATTTGATGAACTTATTTTTGCCAAATTAAAAACAACAGTTAAAAATATTTTTTGAGTGAATATAGTTTCAAAATTTATTTTTTAATATTGGGAAAGGGGATGGCAATTGTGCTTATTTAAAGAAAGCTTAGGTCAATTTTTGTACAAAAAAAAAAAAAAAAAAAAAAAAACATTAGATTAAATAACTTGGTCGTCAGAAAAAAATATTTGGTCGCCAGTGGCGACTTGGCGACCGTATTTGTCAAGCCCTGGTCATGATTGTATCCATGTTTTGATAGAAATATTTACAACTTTATCTCAAATCATGGATAGAAATTGAATTATTTTCAGGGGGGCGAACACCGCTAAAGTACTTTTTTTAATCTAAAAAATTACAAGAATAAGCAGTTTATCAGAATTTCAGAATATCATAGTATAACACCGTGTTTAATTTAACGATTCTAATTTCCGAAGCCTTCGAGGTATTTTATATGCTTATAAATATTTGTGTAATTTAAAAACTTTAAATTGCGGTTTGTAGGATGGTGAATATTATGCAAAGTGTGTTAAAAACCAACGATTTGCAGAGTTGACGTCGAGGATCCTGATCTGCAGATTACTAGTTATTTCCCCCCCCCCCCAAAATCCATACACATGGTGACAGCTTTTTTACAGATTATCCACAAAACGACACGAGTATAGTTGGGAACTCCACACTATGCGTGTGTGAAATAGAGTCATCCAGAGTTGAACCCGGTACTGCCACCGTGACAGATGAACGCCCCTAAGCTCTCGGCCACGGGGAGCCCTCACAAAAATATATCTTAAACCTTTCTACAAACTTACCAACACCCCTTCACTCTAATTTTTTTTTTAGTAATCTAAGATTGTTTTTTCTCCTCACCTGCTGCTAAAACAAAACACGAATGTCTTTTTTTAACAGTATAAAAAATAGAAATATCTCTTTTTTTTTGGCAGGTAGCACTAGAATTTCCTTACTAGTAAACCCCTTTAGAGGCCCCTGATGTATTACTTCCTTCAACTAAATGCTGGAGAAATCTAACAAGGAAAGGGATAAGCCACGAAAAAATATCCCCTTTTTTTCCCTATACCTCTTAGGCGGTCCCTTTGAAGGAATTTTTTCCTTATGGCCACACCTGCCTTACAAACGAACAGAAAAAAAATTGGAAAAAAAAAAAAAAAGAAACTGAAAGGGGGTTTGGAGTGAGTGAACTCCACCAATCCCTTGTTTTACCCTCTCCGTAACCTCATTTCGTCTAAATTGGAAATATTGTCAGGTGACGATCTCTGACTCCAACTCCGTGGGTTTAAATTTTTTTTTTTTTTTATTACAAATATCCTCAGTACGAGTGGGAGATTGATTTATACCAACTACAACTCGAGGGGGGAGGGGGTTAAAGATTTATTAAAAAAAAAAAAAAAAAAAAAAAAAAAGATGAGTTACATGCAGTGCCATAACTTAAAAGAGAAAAAAAGAAATCAAATACAGAAATCCAGAAAAAAACTTTAAGGTCAGTGGGAAATATTGAAACAATTAAAACTAGTTGTTGGGGGCCACCGTAATATTTACCCATCATGGATATGCATAATGTAAAATATTAAAATAAAAAATGTGTAAACTACTTATAAAATGCATTGCAATTCGAATAAAATCGTGGCTTGATGACGTCATAAACTTTAAATGTTCTATTACTGAATTGCGTAAAAGAAACATTCTTATAACTCCATAAATGATAATCATATTAACTAACGGTTTATTGCGTCGGATGAAGCGTCTCATTTCCAATTGAAATATATCTTTGAATTGAAATTTGGATGAAATGCAGGGTCATGAAAAATCGAAGAGTGTGGAAAATAGGATTACAAATATCTCGGCAACTCATTATCCGATCGACTTCATTCTTCATGCAAAATTTATGTTTTTTTATTGTCTTTTATACTCACTCCTTAAAATAAACAATTTCGAAAAATTTTATATACCTTTCAGCAGAACGAATATTTCGAGAGTCCGAGAAAAATAGTTTCGGATAATCGAGGTTACTGAAATTCAATAGACTTCTTTCCATTATTACATACTAAGTACATACAAAATTTCAAGTCTCTATCTCAATTTGTTCGGGAGATAGACCGTTTACAGACACACAAACGGACGGCAAATTTTTTTTTTTCTAGAAAAATATGTTTTTCGGAATCTCCAGTGTCTGAAAGTGTAAATCCGTCAATTTTTTTTTTTTTTTTCGATTTTTAAAATTATTACAAGACTTGCCAAACGGATAAGTCAGAAATTAAAATATTATTACTAGAATAGATCAGCGGTTTCCAAACTTTTTTCTCTCTCGTACCCCTTTCTTAAACTTTTAATTTTAGCGTATCCCTTCGCACAAAAGCAGTCTCAAACATTTTTCTCTTCGTTCGTGAGTAATGCTTCGTGCGTAATGCGTTCGTGAGTAAAGATTTATTTAAAAAAAAAAAAAAATGAGTTACATGCAGTGCCATAACTTAAAAGAAAAAAAAAAAGAAATCAAATACACAAATCCATAAAAAGCTTTAATGCCAGTGGAAAATATTGAAACTATTAAAAAATGAATAAGTCCAAAATTAAAATATTATTATTAGAATTGATTAGCGGTAACCAAACTTTTTTCTCTCTCGCACCCCTTTCTTAAACTTTTAATTTATGCGTATCCCTTCGCACAAAAGCAGTCTCAGATATTTTTCTTTTCGTTCGGGATGAGTAATGCTTCGTGCGTAATGCGTTCGTGAGTAAAGATTTAAAAAAAAAAAGAAAAAAAAAATGAGTTATATCCAGTGCCATAACTTAAAAGAAAAAAAAAAGAAATCAAATACACAAATCCAGAAAAAACTTTAAGGTCAGTGGAAAATATTGAAACAATTAAAAAATAGATAAGTCAGAGATTAAAATATTATTAATAGAATAGATCAGCGGTTCCAAAACTTTTTTCTCTCTCGTATCCCTTTCTTAAACTTTTAATTTATGCGTATCCCTTCCCACAAAAGCAGTCTCAGATATTTTTCTTTTCGTTCGTGAGTAATGCTCTTACACTAGTTACCAAAGTTAGATGTAATACTCTTTAGATATCCAGTTTTAATCACATATCCATTTTGGACCACAACCACGATTTTACCATAAAGTCACTCAAAACACTAAATACTAAATCAAAACACATAGGGCGAAATGCAAATTTCACCTTACGTTATTCATAAAATTTCAATATGAGACTCGATAGATCCCACTGTTGCTTAAAAGGTGACATTTAAAAGACGCAAATAGATGTTAAAAGATGTTTAAAATGTTTAATGAGCAAGGATTTTCTCTCCCTGATGATGGTCGCAGTAGCCGGCCGAAAGTACTAGGGCAGTTTTTAAACATTTTAAACATATTTTAACATCTATTTGTGTCTTTTAAATGTCACCTGTTAAGTAACAGTGGGATCTATCGAGTCTCATATTACAATCTCACAAAATACTAGTTGACGTGGTTCTCAAATGACTTCTTCAACAATGCGAAACTTTCTTAAACAATTTAAGACTAAGTTTTAAACTCAAAGGCTTGAAATTGGCAGGCCTGACTATGGAAGCGAATTGGAATCGAAATGTGTTTTCCATTTTTTGATAAACAAATTACTTATCGAGTTAGTGATTCGTGTCACATGACAACCTTTTTTTTCCATTGCTTGCGGCACCGCGGTGGGAATTCGGTTCACAACGTTGACTTTGACAGCATTTTTTGAAAGGTATTCTGCTCTTTAGGAAAAAATTGAAAATGTATTTCGTTTACATAGTTTCTGAATAAGAGCACCTGCCAACTTGATGCGTTTCCGAACAAAAATGAATTAAAAAATGTGTCAGAATGTACCTCTTTTGGAATTGAGAACAGCCTTAAAGATTTCAAATTAAGCAGTCACAAAGAAGAAATAAAGCTACACCCATTAATACACGTTAATGAATTTATGCTAATGCTGTTTTGTTGAACACTATAATGATGATCTGCTTTCAAATATGTTTTGAATGAAATCCATTCACAAATTGAAGCTTTGAAACCAGAAACCCCGATACGATTCATGTTTTATCTACATATTTCTGGAATTGTTAAAAAGAAAAGAACTATAGAAGAAAAAGAAGGGAATATGCGAAATTGCAAGATATTATTAGTAGTGAGCGGATATAATGGCAATAAATGATAAACCAATTACTAAGTTTAGGCATCTTTATTTTATTTTATGCATAAAGCCTAATTGAATTTTGAAAAAGGTCTCTCTTTGTAAAAAAAAAAAGTTTACAGTTTTGTTTTACTGTTTTTATTTTAACATTTTTTTATTTTTTTTTATTTAGTTTTCCGCCATTATCAGTGTAATTTTACACACTCCAAGTTGGGAACCACTGGAATAGATTATAGCATTTTTTATTAATTTAAAATGCAACACAATTTATCTCTGAATACTTTAAACAAAAAATAAACTAAATTAGTAAATAAAATTTAAAAAAAAGGAAAATGATTAGTTTTGTTACCAGTAATATTTTAATGTCATTTTGGATTTAAATTTTGTAGTTTTCGATGTTTTTGTGATCATTTTTAAAGTATCTACACTATTAAAGGGAAATTTTTTTCCTTCTCTCTCTCTTTGTGTGTGTTGGCAATAGCTCTATCATCCTTAGAGGTCTGTAAATTTGGTTCCATAATAGACAAAGGCAGTTCCGAATGACCATTGTTCTCAAATTTTAGATTTTTAATTGGTTTTATATTGAGCGAAAAAAATTTCTTATTAAGCCAATTTTCCAAGTTCGTCGACAGTTTTGTGTCTGTCATAAAAGCAACCGAAATTCAATCTTTTATCCAAATATAGTAAATCTTGTCCTCTTTTCAATGAGGTTTATTTAAAATTCGTACAACGATTTTTTTTTTTTTTTTTTTAAAGAAAGGTCCCTTTTCCGCTGAAAATGACTATTTTGTTATTTATGAAATTTTTTTTAATTTGATACCTTAGCTATCCAATTTCATATTTTATATCTCTGTATGGAGAAAACCTTTAATAAATCGCTTTTTTGTTTTTTTATGTAATTTAAAATAAAAATTACGATTTTGAATGGAACAAAACAAACCGCATGAAAATATTCAAATTAGAACTGAGCCAATTTGAAATGGTAAATGTGTGTACTTTAACATGGATTCCAATTGATTTTTATCTTTGTATGCGCTTTTCTCAAAACTGTGTTTTTGATGCATTTGCGCACTGTAGAGAAGAAAATAGCTTGCAGCAGATAATTTTTTTCTGTACGTGTCTAAAATAATCATATCTACAATGCCCACCTACTGTTTTGTCAATTAAACGACGCAAATTTTGTTTATTGAAATTAAAATGTGCTTTTTAACGTGATACACATTAACAATTTAAAATTGATCCTATTGTTCTAATTTGAATATTTTTATGTGGTTTGTTTTGTTCGATTCAGAACTGTCTAAACTTTTTAAAAAATAGGAAAAACAAAAAATCGATTTTATTTGAAGGTTTAAAACTGATGATTCCACGTAAGAGATTTTACACTAGTCACGTGAGGACACTTGCAAGACAATGTTTAAACTATAGCAGCGTTTTTATTTATTTATTTATTTATTTTTTAATTTCTCGTTTGCATTTTCCTATTTTTAAACGATTTTTTTCATAGGGTAACTGAGGTTGATCTCTAAACAGGCCTTGTTTACTTTTTCGATTTTGGGTGCAGATGATTTTAATGAGGTCACTTTTTGTTTCAGAATCGCTTAAATATCCCAATTAAAATAGTAGTAATAATAATAATAATAATAAATAACAAAAAAAATGTTAAAAAGTTTAGAGGTTAAATTCAGCTATTCCATAAAAAAAAAAAAAAAACCCTTAAAGTTTTTATTTGTCATTGTAATAATGCCGAAATGTAACAAATCAACAAAATACGAAGACAGACAGATTCGAGCTGAGCTTTTTAAGTAAATCAGAAAAACTGTCAGGTAACGATCTACGATTCCTTAAGTTTTTTTTTTTTTTTTTGTCTTTAAATATCTCCTCAGCAAGCGTGGGGGATAGATTTATACCAACTACAACACAGGGGGTAAAGATTTATCTTTAAAAAAATGTTTTTTGAGTTATGTTTAGTGTCACATCTTTCTTAAAATTAGGAAACTCAAGTAACATTTGCGAATTTCGCCTTTGCTTTTGTGTCAACTAACTCATGATGTAATTTTTCGCCTGTTTCCTCTTTGATTTTCCTCTGTCACAAATCTGTTTCTTAAATTTGAACGGAGTAAAAAAATAAATCATTTTGGTTTTAACGAAAATAAATTATAATTTTTTTTCATTATAGTGGCGTAATAGTCTCAAATGGATCAAAGCGTGTATTATTGTAAACGTGTACATTCGGTTACTTTTAATGTAGGGGGAGGCAACAATTAATAATTTCAGCAATATTCTTCAAAACACAACCACTAACGATGGAAAATCGGAAAATGTTATTAAAAACACATTTGTTGCTTTTATAAAAAATAATCTGTTGATATTTGTCGTCTACTTCATTATTATACATTTCCATTCAAACTATCTGTTATATATACAATGTAACCATAATATAGATGACATTATAATTCATCACACACAAATTAAGAAAAAAAATGTAAGAAATTGAAATAAAAAAATAATTAATGATGTAGAAATGACTCAATGAGATGATGAAAATTGCAGTGTTAAATAAAATTTGGTATCAAATATCTATAAATAGCAGAAATCATAGAAATAATACACAATAAAATGCGCAAATTCAGCAATTAACAATGCGTATTAGTTATAAGACTGTCATAAACTAAAAATGAGTTAACAATTGTAATATATATTGAATAATAATATATAAGATATCATTTAAACATAAGAAAAAATATTTCATAATAAATGTGAATATTCAAAGTCAAAAGATTACTATAAAGATATCAAAAAAAAAAAAAAAATAGATGTACGTTCATAATACACACACACATACATAATATATCTTTGAAATAAAAAATTAACTAACAATTTCGTATAACAAAAATATCCGAATCTCATTCAAAGATGGCATGTAATATTATATAGGTCATAGATGCTAGAAGTAGGTGCCAAAGGTGCCAATTGGCCGATTGTCACCACTAAATTTTGTTAGTATTCTTCGTCTAAAAAGAATACTATTGAAGTTTAGGTGAAGAATACTAATAAAATTTAGTGGTGGCAATCGGCCCACTGGCACTCAGTTCTTTACATCCCTGTATATATATATATATATATATATATATACAAGCGGGGTTGGCCGAGCTATGATCGGTTAAAATTAGCTTTGCGTTCAACTCAATATAACAAAAAATTCTCGCTGAATTACTTACATTGCATATTAACATTACTTACATTACATATTTACAACGAAAGGGCATCCTTCCAAACTACATTTGAATTCTGTTTTCGAGAACGTTCTGTGGACTCTGATTGATTAAATGATGTATCGCGGCTTCTATTGGGAATTTCTAGAACATTTCTTCAGAATCTGAAAGCCAATTTTTTCGCCAAATATCCCCAAGTTTGGCGAAAGTCTTTCATTTAGCGCCAAGCATGTGTTGAGAAAGTTCTATGCACCCTGATTGGTTCAATACTGTTTTCGAGAACGTTCCATGGACTCTGATTGGTTGAATCATGTATCTCGGTTCCTATTGAGAATTTCTAGAAAATTCCTTCAACTTTTAAAAGCTATTTTTTTTTGCAAAATATCGCCAAAATGTTGCCAAATATCACCAAACTTGGCTATTTTTTTTCATTTGGTGCCAAGCATGTGCTTTGGCATTGGTAATTTTAAAAGGCGATTTTCCCGCCAAATCTCGCCAATGTCGCCAACATTTCATCAAATATCTGCAAATTCGGCGAAATGTTACCAACTTTGCTACTTCGTTTACTGCCATATGAAAAACACAATAACTTAGTAACTGTTTCAACCTTCAATCCCATTGAAATGCATTGATCCGTAGTGACTCCAAAATGACCCAATAATCGAATTGTCTCGAACATCTGACCTAATCATCTTCTCGTGCCCTAAAATTGGAGAATATAAAATTTCGTCAAAATAGTAATAGTTACAGTCGTTTTTAAGATAAAATTTGCATAACCACACACACACACAGGATTTGCTCGTATTATAATATACCAGAGGGCCCGTGCGAAGATTTCGCACTGAAATCTAATATTTTTTAGGTACTTCTCTATTATCCCGTCGACCACTTTTCATAACAAAAAACTACCGCCAAACTGTAAGATTAAACGCCAAAAATGCAATCCCATTTACTTGATGTCAGAATCATTATGCGTGTTTGTTACGTCATCTAGTGGTTTTACATTCGACATTTGCGTGTATTTTTCATTATGTTTTACTGATTTAGTAGTTATTAAATTCCTACTATTAGCTCACACTCTCTCTATATATATCTTGTTGGAATTTTCAATCGTTCATAAAATATTTTCTATTGATCCATTCAAGTTCAAATAAATTTTTTTAAACTTGTACTGGATGACAATTGAAGTTAATACAGTTTTTTCAAATATTAATTCATTCAGTAAATTTAATTAATTAATTTTAATTTTTACATGGGAGAAAAAAACTTCTCCCATTGTTTCATAAATGAAATGAAAGATTTATCTCAAATTTCTGATGCCAGCAAAAAATAAAATACCGCAACGATGATTATAAAATAATGTTCAATAAAGATAACGTGGGACATTAATGCTCACGGGTTTATTTTATATATTTATGATTAAAAAGTAGGAATTGACTTAAAAAATTGTTTTTATATTACTTGTTTTATTAATTAAAATAACAATTGTGTCCTTAAATTCTTGTATTTTATTTATTTATTTATTTTTTGATATTTCAATGGCAACGTTCTCCCGTTTATTTGGCGATAGTTTTTTGTTATGAAAAGTGGTTGACGGGATAATAGAGAAGTATAATTTTTTATCAATATGTAATATTTATTAGATGCAGGTTTAAACTTCTAAAGAAAAAGCAAGGATAAAAATATCTGCAAACAACATTTAGTTGTTAGTCAAGCCAGAATATCATCTAATTTATTCCATCAAAGTTAGACTGAAAACTGATCCAAGATTGCAAAATGCACGCGCGAGAAAAAAAAAATTAACAATCGTATTTTAACTGCATTAGAGGATGACGTCATCCGCTTCGGAAAAAATATGGAACATAGAAATATAAATCTAAACATTTCAATTTCAATTTCGCTTTTTAATCATAAGTATAAAATAAACCAGTGCGGTGTTTTTTTTTTTATAATAATTGCTATGAGCATCATATAATGTGATATTTTATTTTTTTGGCAACAATAATTTCAGGAAAACCTTTCATTTCTTTCATGAAAACAATGAGGATTAAATTTTTAATTTTCAGAAAATTTTAATCAAAAACGTGTTTTAACGAATTGTTAAGTGGGCTATGTCAGAAGCCGGTTCTAAAACCTTTCATATGGTATCTCATTCGTTGTTCTGCGTTTCATATTTTCTTAGAAAAAGGGATATTGACAGGAGAAATAATATATATGACCAGAGGGCCCGTGCGAAGATTTCGCACTGAAATCTAATATTTTTTAGGTACTTCTTTATTAACCCATCGACCACTTTTCATAACAAAAAACTATCGCCAAACTGTAAGATTAAACACCAAAAATGCAGTCCCATTTACTGGATGTCAGAAGCATTATATGTGCTTGTTACGTCATCAAGTGGTTTTACATTCGACATTTGCGTGTATTTTTCATTATGTTTTACTGATTTATTAGTTATTTTATTAATTAAAATAACAATTGTGTCCTTAAATTCTTATATTTTATTTATTTATTTATTTTTTGATATTCCAATGACAACGTTCTTTCGTTTATTTGGCGATAGTTTTTTGTCATGAAAAGTGGTCGACGGGATAATAGAGAAGTATCATTTTTTATCAATATGTAATATTTATTAGATGCAGGTTTAAACTTCTAAAGAAAAAGCAAGGATAAAAATATCTGCAAACAACATTTAGTTGTCAAGCGGAAATATCATCTAATTTATTCCATCAAAGTTAGAGTAAAAACTGATCCAAGATTGCTAAAGGCACGCGCGAGAAAAAAAAATAACAATCGTATTTTGACTGCATTAGAGGATGACGTCATCCGCTTCGGGAAAACCATGGGACTTAGAAATATAAATCTAAACATTTCAATTTCGCTTTTTAATCATAAGTATAAAATAAACCCGTGCGGTGTTTTTTATAATAATTGCTATGAGCATCATATAATGTGGTATTTTATTTTTTTTGGCAACAATAATTTCAGGAAAACCTTCCATTTCTTTTATGAAATCAATGCCGATTTAATTTTTAGTTTTCAGCAAATTTTAATCAAAAACATGTTTTAACGAATTGTTAAGTGGGCTATGTCAGAAGCCTGTTCTAAAACCTTTCATATGGTATCTCATTCGTTGTTCTGCGTTTCGCATTTTCTGAGTAAAAGGGATGTTGACAGGAGAAATAATATATAAGGATAATATGCATATATAATTAAAATGAAATCCTATGTGTTAAAATAAAAGATAAAAAAGTATTAAACGACAATCGCACATAAATGTGATCAGCATTAATTAATTCATATTAGAAATAGTTATTGTGAAACCAAAGTTGTCAATAGGGATCAGGCAGTAAAGTGGTATAAAGTAATAAGGAAAATATCTGTGAAATAGAAAAGAATTTTGATGAACACAATTTAAGATAAAACCGCATCGAAGCAGGTTCATACAGATTTAACTGTCTTGAAATTTCCGCTTAAAAACTGGTATGATGAAAATTTTCTCGATTTCGGAAATTCACTACCTCGATAACCCTATAAGGTTATAGCTGTCACATGAGGGGGGAAAATCATATACACAGAGACGTGTTTTTTTTCTTTTATTACCATTCTATAGATACGTAAAGAAATTATTGCATTTATTATTTCAGTGTGTCAGGATGAATGTTAAGACAATAAAACAAACTACAATATCATTAAAAAAAAACTTAAAATTTTAATAAATTTGAAAATAAATATGCAAGGGAATACAAACATGGCTAAACGTAAAGTTTATATTAAATGTAAAATTAAAGTTATGTTTGTTAATATCCATTATCCATTCGTTGTTTTTCCTTTCTTCTAATCATGAATGTTAAAAGTAAATAAATAAGTTGGAAATTGTACTTCAAACGTGACAAATGAGGTGCCTTCGTACTATAGCTAGTTATATAAATATTCAGATCTTGATGATTTTTAATTATGTGAAATGAATTCTATCGTCTGCAGATTAATTTCTGTAATAAAATAAGTATCTCGATCGCTTGGCAATTAAACCTCGGAAGCTCCTATAACAACAAAACACCGAATTTTTTTTTTAAATTCAAATTTCTTAATAAATATTTTTATTAATATCTTCTAAAGTTTTGATTCGATTTTCACAAAATTTGAAATGTCTCGACAAAATTCTGCAAAGATAATATATTTTAAATTTCAAACCATTCGTTTGGGTAGTTTTTGCGTTGTTATATGCGGACAGACGGACGGACCAGACGACGACAGTAGGTGCTACGTATTTATATAATTACGAGCGCACCTAAAAAGGGGGGGTATGCCATGCACATGTAATTTTTAAGGGCTACGCGAGGCATATATATTTTAGAATCATTAACACATGGCTGTCAACTTGTACGCTTCTTTTAAGCAAATAAATATTTTCAACCAGAAATTATATGTCATAAATAAAATAAAATATGTACATTTCATTAAATAAACTCAACACACATTTTATTAAATAATTTTTATGGTTCAAAGCATGTTTTTGTCATTTAAAAAAGCGTAGAATTCGGCAGCTATTTTAACATTACTTTAAAAAAAAAAAAAAAAAGAAAAAAGAAAGAAAAAAAAAACTACTTACAAAACCAAACCCAATGTGGTAATTGTTATAATGAAGCGGCGATGTATTATTATATAGATATTTTTTCAATCAAAGATTTATTATAGTGTCTTCTCATTCTCGGTTTTACAAACGATTTTAGAATCTGAAAGTTGTCCAAGACAAAAATTTAACTATATAAATTGACTTGCAATGAACAAGATTTATAAACGTTCCCAATTCACAAGGGCAAAATACAACCGAAATTTCTCTATTTATTTTGATTTATAAACATACAGAATTGTTAATAAAATATAACTTATTCCTTCGTAGCACTTACTTAATTTCATTTATTAAGTAAAATTTCTCATGCAAAATCTGTTTATTTTGTCTGCAGATTATACGCCGAAAATTACGTTATTTTTCTCCTAAGTATTTATAATTTTGTACTTTTACTTGTAGTGAAATGATATTAGATCTGTATTTAGCTTTAATTGGGAAATCAATTAGTGCCGACAATGTAAATTGAATACATTACTTACACTTATTAAAATCACCCAATTTTTGATAAGAATGCTGTAGATAGTGAAAAGTATTCTTTGTTATTCTCTATAAGGCCAATGATCTATAACAGAGCTAGAATTCCAGGAACATTGTCTAAAATATATTTTTTATTGTCTCGAAGCGTTTCGGAGAAAACAGATTCTAGGAAAGTCGTTCCTTAAGATTTTAAAAAGTGTAAAAGCTGTTTATTAGAAATGTAATAAGTAAATTAAGGGCCACGGCCGCGACCAGTCGTCAAAGTCAGAGAGGGCTTTGAAAATTTTTGGTGGGACCAGGGCTTTACAAATTTCATAAAATTTGGTAGCCAGCAAAAAAGTCTACTCGCCAGTAGAAAAAGTATTTACCCCCTCCCCTTCGCAGTCATTTTTTTTTTTTTCAAAATCCACAAAAGTTTTCCTTTTTTTTAAAAATTAATCGAGAAAAAATAATAAATAACATATGCATAGGCTAGAATTATTAGTTACATAGTTTAGAATAGTACATGAATTAGTTTTATAGATTTACTTCAAATGAATCACTTATAATCACTAATTTGTTATTTTTCGTTATAATGAATGTGGCAGATTAATCTGTTTTAATTCTAAATACAAAAAAAGAAAAGAAAGATAGCATTTTTTAGCATTGTATCATATTTTAAATAGAACAAAGGCAGGATTGACACTATTTTTTACTGTTTCATTGACCTTTCCCTGCACTTTCTAATAAAGTGACATGCTAGCTGGCTAGAGTGGCGTTTTCTGTTCATGAGATGGAAAATGCTTTTTAAACTTGGTTCTTCCATTAAAAACACCAGAGAAGAGGAATATCATAGCTTCTCGCTCGCCAGTAAGGGGTGGGATGCCGCTTGTGCTCATTTTTTAGATAATTTTTTTGTAAAAAAAAAAAAAAATAAAATAAAAATAAATAAAGACAGATGAAATAACTTGGTCGCTAGTGGTGACCAAGCGACCGCATTTGTCAAGCCCTGGGTTGGATTAATTTCCATTTGATATTTTCCCTGGAAAAATTACCGTTCATAAAAAAAAAATAAATAATAATAAAAAAAAAAATAGATTTTTTAAAAATTATTATTATTCGAATTTCTATAGTGTTTAGAACGGTTTGGTGAAATTCGAAATATTTAAGAAGTTACAGTCAATTGAAAGAGAGCGTGGACCAGCTGAAAAACAGGTATACGGGACACGGCCAGACGAAATTACAGCATTTTCTCAACAGTATTCGGAATTTTACACTTTTACTTGAAGTAAAGCGGTATTAGATGCAGGGCCTGTTTACCGAATAGTCGCGGGGAGTCCGTGCTTACCCAAAGAAATACAAAGGGGCCCCCAAACTTACTTTTCAAAATAAGTTTTTAGAAAAAAAAAATTACAATCAGGGTACAAAATGTATTTTTTTTCCTTACGAAACTTTTATCTAAATTATGAAATAATGCTTTTAATAAAGATTTGTTTACTCGAAAATTTGATGGTAAAATTTCAAATTGTTGCAGCGTACGGGAAATGGATTTAGTAAACAACAAAGCAATTGATAGAATAACAGGGGGGGGGGGCATGAGTAATGTCGGGCTTCCCCCTACTTCTATGTCTTTAGCGGGCCCTGATTAGATCTACATTCAGCTTCTGAATTCTTTGGTTCGTAGGTATAAATCGAGGAATCGCGGAATAACTCTAAGTTGCAAGATATAACGATTAACTAAAAAAAAAAAAAAAAAATTATAGCTATTTTTCTTTACCAAAACCTTAAACGCATTTTTTCTTGAAACGACATTTTACAGCGCGCCGTATAAAGTACATTGTTAAAAATTTGAAGCAAACTGTCCAGTCATTTGACCGTATAACCTCAATTTAACTCTATTCTGACAATAATATGGGGAATAATATGGTCAGAACAGCTCTAAATTACAGTTATGTAACTGTTTTATATAAAAAAGGTCAAATGACTGGACAGTTTGCTTCAAATTTTTAACAGTTTAGTGTTTAACTGGATAAACTAATAAACTTTTTTATTTTTGCAAATTAAAGATTATTTTTTTTTTTTTCCAAACAACTACCATTTTACCAAATTTCTTTCAACTTCACTAAAAGTAGGTTCATCACCCCCCCTCCCCGACCAATTTAATATATTTTCTGAAACAATGATTTTGTGTGTTTCAGATGACTTTGACAAGCTGTTGCACTACACGATGATGAGCGCGCTGCGTACCGATTATGGAACTGACAATATCGCCATCAATTTTAATAATTACTGTATAAAAAATATTTTTTATAGTAAAATCTATGAATAATTAAAAGAAAATATGTAATAAGTAGATAAATTGCGTTTTTGTGTTACTTTATTATTTCTAATAAAAACAAAGTCATGAAGTTGACCTACTTTTCGGGACGATGAAGGGTAACTTCCACTTAAGGCTGCTCGTCAGTAAACTTCCCGATTCCCCTCGCCAATGTTATTCCTATGGGCGTAGAATGCCTTCGTATTTTTAAAATATCTCCTCGGGAAATTAATATTTTTAACTTCTGTTTTCTGTGTACTATTTTTAAAGAGTGTCTCCTTTTTTTTTTTTAGTTATCAAAATATTTCTAAACAATGTGCTTAATTTATATTTTTATGTGTTAAAATCTCAGCGAAAATGAATAAGATTTTAACATTTCGGAAGTAGATGGCAATTCCACCTGTCAGAAAACCATTGTTTAGAAAGTTAAAAAAATTAATTGCAATATGGATGCTATATATTATTAAAATATTATGAAGTCTCAAGGAGGCTCAATATGTGGCAGGGGAAGGGGGGGGAGGAGTGCTCAGCCCACACTTGCCCCATCTTGTTAAGGCCAATGTACGGTGGGCTTAAAAACATTTTTGCAAAAGCAGTACCTTAGAAATGTAATAAAGCATTTAATATTTTTTTTTTCAAATTTTAATATTTTCACTCGGAAAACAATAGAACATATAATAAGCAGTTTGAATAAATAAACAAGTCTTCACGGCTCAATTAAACGATTAGGTTGATTTCTTTTTATTTATATCTTTTTTATTTTTTATTTTAAGGAACATACGTCGATTTAATACAAGTTAAACAAAGTAATCTCATTCTTTCTATTTTAGTGATATAGGTAATTTGAAAGGGAAATTTTATATAATGTAATGCTTACTAAATGTAATTTAATGGATATGAGGAAATTATATAAAAAAAAGTTAAAATTTGTTGAAATTACAGTTTAAAAGTCGCCCATAGGCTGTAATATAACCCTAATCCTATGGTCGGAAAAACTACTATACAAATACAACTACTTTATTAAAAAAGTAAGTTAACTACACCTATACAACTTTGTTTTAAAAAGTAGCGACTACACACTACTTTTCAAAATAAGTCACTAGTTCGCTACTTTCAGATTTTGTCAAATATTTCAATCTATACTAAAAATTGAGTACAATTATTAAATAATACAGTGGCTTCTCGTTATATCCCGTCTGCCAGTATGCAATCAAATAAGTGCTATATAACTCAGGGCATTAAAATTAAGAAAAATAACATATATTTAAGAAAATGTTTTGTGTTTACCTCCAAAATGTTAGTTTATGGACTATTACATTAGGCATATTATATATTCTCAGCGAAATTAAGAGAGATACATAATACAACAAACATTTATATATAGCGTCATAAAAGTGCTTTTAAAGCTTATTTAGTGTTTTGGGAGACCACGAAAACAGAGCTACATATCTGGACAAGCAATATAAATAGGGAGTAATATTGTACATAACATATTTATGCATAACAATATATACTTTATAAATTGTATTTTTTATTCTTACAGCAATTTGTCGCTGACATTTGCAAATTTTTGCTCAGAAAACATTTTGCACAAAAGAAGCAAATTACGATCACGTGATTTGTAGATTCCCCCTCCCCCATAAGTAGCGTTAAAAGTAGCGTCAGTGCTCGCTATAAACTACTGGTTGTTTGTATTGCGCTACTAGCTTACATTACATTTTTCAAAATATAGCGCGCTACTACAGACTATTAGAAAAGTGGCGACAACAGGAGTTTCGCTATTTGTAGCGGGCTACTTACAATCACTGCCCTAACCATTCAATCAATGCCATCGAAAATTTTTGTGTGTTACTATAAACAAATTATAAGAGCTACACACTTGATTAAAACTTAAACGAAGATACTTTCAAGATCAATACACTGACCCATTTCGAATTTGTTCAGTAGTTCGGACATCGTCATGATAAATTTTGCAGATTTTTTGCTCTTGTGTGTCCCTATAAATAAAATTAAAAGCTACATACTTAGTTAACGAACTCATCTAAGATACTGCCAAGATCAATGCATTGTCCAATTAGGCTCGAATTGGTTCAGTATTTCGGATGTTATCGTGGTGATAGTGTACTACAAGTAACGAAATTACAGTAGTTTGCAGTGTAACACACAACAATTTGAAAAATATAATGTAGCAAGTAGAACAATACAAAAAACAGTAGTTTGTAGTGTAACACACAACAATTTGAAAAATATAATGTAGCAAGTAGAACGATACAAAAAACAGTAGTTTGTAGTGATACAGACGCTACTGTTAACGTTATTTTCAGGGGAAAAAATGTGCTATTCTTCAAATCACGTGATTGTAACTTGCTTTTCATTTTGTGCAAAATGTGTTCTGCGCTACAATTTGCAAATGGCAGCGACAAATTACTCTAAGAATATTAAATAAAATGTATGTAGTGTATGGTTAACCAAAAATATTTTATGTGCAATAATAGCCCCTCCTTATATCGTTTGTTCTGTTTTAGTATACCCACACAAAATAAATAAGTTGTAGTTTAACCGCATTTTTATGTAACTACAGTTTTTTAGACAGCTGACCAGGTCCCTACCTGCCGGGCTTTTGCCCAGCTTAACGGGTTGATGCCTGGTAACGGGGTGAGGATTCGCCTGATCTCCGCATGGCAAAGATCTGTTTGATAAATCTCTAGGCCGACGTGGCTTCAGAACATTTTGTTGCCTAAGTTGCTTTTCCATAGTTGGCCGGTTGCTAATTGATGTTTGGATGAGACGGTTCAGCACTGCGCAGTGTAGCGAAGTCATGCCGGACGGATGTGAGATGTTGGTGTATTTACTAATTCCACGCTGCATCGCGCACCCATACGTCATGTCATCGCTACTCGAGTTGGTTTCGTAATTTAGAACCTTGATCAGGTGACGAGACCTTCACCTGACTAGGCACTTCCAGAGGTGTAATTCACAGGGAACTTGGAGTAACGATTTTGGAAAAAGAAATATATAAACAAAAATAAGAATCTTATTTTCTAATATGTTCAATCTGATAGCCCTTTTATTGAACTATCATATTACATCTTGAAATCCAAGATAAAAAAAGCTTTTCTTAAAATATCAAGGCTGATTTTGTCCCACTCCTCGACCACAATCTTACGGAGTTCATCCAGTGTTTTGGAATGCCGCTGATAAAAAACTTGTTTTAAAAGTCTCAAATGCACAGCAATTTATAAGAGACACGTCGGGAAACTTGGATGGGATGCATTTAATTGGAATAGCCTTAACCCTCTAATTCCCATGGTAGAATACGTTCTAGAAATTCCGTAATTCAGGAAATCTGAATTCATATCAGAAAATTTCAGTAATGAATTTAGCTTTATTTAATGACGAAATATTTGTTACTAAATGAAGAAGATATTGCTATTTTAAATTTCTGGAATGAATATGGAATATCTGAATTGAAAAATCTACTTAATTGAAAACAGTGGTGGTAGCATATATGCTATCATGGGCATTAGAGGGTTAATCACAGTTTCAGTCATTTTTTTTCCAAAAATATAGCAGTAGATTTAGAGGTGTGGTTGGTATATCATGGATGGTATATATGGCTGGAATAAGGCCTTAGGTAGCCTTATCCTGATGATGGAACTTAACACAATGAAGATCTGCTGGATAAAGTGATGGAATGTCTTCTATGAAAACGAGTGTCAAACCATATTTCTGATAGTAATCCGAGTTAATTTTGACATTTGTTTCTACTTTCCTTATTTTAAGTTTTCCGTTATAAGAGAATCAAACAATAGCCATAATACGTTTAGAAAAACTCTTTTTGTTTTCTGTGAACTAGCATTTTAGGTCTTTTCCTTGTCTTTTTCGGTAGTAAATCAATCTTTTTTCTTTTGCAATGCGATAAATATATTCAAGCCTCATCCATTGTAACTACATATTTCCATATTTCAGCTGCCAAATAATTTTCATTCACTCATTTTATCGACCCAGAAGGGGTGGAAAGTTGAATGAAGATTGATCAAGTCCTAAAGCGACCCTCGTACCTGTAATGTGGTGGCGCAATGCGTTAACCACTGAGCTACTGTACGTTTTTTTTTGTATAGTATATAATCAAATGAAAAATACGAATAAAAAGACATTCTTATTTATATTTTCTTCAAAATTTGCATAACTATAACAAATAGCAGAAAGCTATTCTTTTTTAAATCAATGTATAGTATTAAATTTGGAAATACGAATAATTTATATTTAATAAATTGTACATTTAATTGCTTCTCTGCTAGACATAGATTATACATTTGCACGTTCTTTTCAGCAGCATAAACTCACATTTCCCTTTAAATTATATTTTTTACTTATAAGGATATTTCCAAAATTTAATTTCAAACAGATTAAATAAAATGTCAGTAAAACCCTCAGTCAGTTAAGACCCTCTAATATCATGCTTCAAATTACTTCTTTTAATAAAATAAAACGTCTTCATTATAAGAAATCTGAAAACACTACATGCACTGTTTAAAAAGATTCGGATAACAAAATGAACTTTGATTACTTCTGTGTCAGTGGTGTTTCAAAAACTTATTTTCCTGTTTTCTACTCATCTGTTATTACTTCACTTTCTTACTTATATGTGAAAATAAAAAATAAAATCACATATACTCACCAGAATAATTAAAAAAAAAAAAAAAGAATGTAAAAAGAAATCAACCCTTTTTAACAAGATGATAGATTTATTTTCACGATTTTTAAATCAATGAATTTTAAAATATGAATCAATTATATTTATTAAATTGTACATTTAATTGCTTCTCTGCCAGACATACTATATTATACCTTTATGCGTTCTTTTCAGCAGCATAAACTCGCATTTTCCTCTAAATTATACTTTTCTTAAAGGATATTTACAAAATTTAATTTCAAACGGATTAAATAAAATGTCAGTATTAAGACCCTCTAACATCATGCTTCAAATTACTTCTTTTAATAAAATAAAACGTCTTCATTATAAGAAATCCGAAAAGCCTCATGCACTGTTTAAAAAGACTAGTATAATAAAATTAACTTTGATTAAGCCTGTATCAGTGGCATTCAAAAACTTATTTTTCTGTTTTCTGCTCATTTGTAATTACTTCACCTTCTTGCTCGTATGTGAAAAGGAAAAATAAAATCACATATACTCACCAGAATAATAATAAAAAAAGAATATAGAACAAACTTAACTTTTTAACAAGATGATAGATCTATTTTCACGATTTTTAAATCAATGAATTTTAAAATATGAATAATTTATATTTATTAAATTGTACATTTAATTATTTCTCTGCTAGACATACTAGATTATACCTTTATACGTTGTTTTCAGCAGCATAAACTCGCATTTTCCTTTAAATTATATACTTTACTTAAAGGACATTTCCAAAATTTAATTTCAAAGGGATTAAATAAAATGTCAGTATTAAGACCCTCTAACATCATGCTTCAAATTACTTCTTTTAATAAAATAAAACGTCTTCATTATCAGAAATCCGAAAACGCCACATGTACTGTTTAAACGGACTCATATATAGCAAAATTAACTTTGATTAAATCTGCATCAGTGGTGCTTCAAAAACTTATTTTCCTGGTTTCTACTCATTTGTAATTACTTCACCTTCCTATTCATATGTGAAAAGGAAAAATAAAATAACATATACTCAACAGAACATTAAAAAAATGGATTTACAATAATAATAGTAATAATAATAATAATAATAATAATAATAATAATAATAATAAATAAATAAATAAATAAATAAATAAATAAATAACTGTTTAAGAAGATAGCAGATTTATTTTCACGATTTTTAAATTAATGTATAGTGTTAAATTTTGAAATATGGATCATTTATGTTTATTAAATTGTACATTTAATTGCTTCTCTGCTAGAATACTAGATTATACTTTTATACGTTCTTTTCAGCAGCATAAACTCGCATTTCCCTCTAAATTATAATTTACTTAAATGATATTTCCAAAATTTAATTTCAAACGGATTAAATAAAATGTCAATATATTAAGACCCTCTAACACCATGCTTCAAATTACTTCTTTTAATAATATAAAACGTCTTCATTATAAAGAATTCGAAAACACTACATGCACTGTTTAAAAAGACTCATATATAGCAAAATTAACTTTGATTAAATCTGTATCAGTGGTGTTCAAAAACTTATTTTCCTGTTTTCTAACCATTTGTAATTACTTCACCTTCTAACTCATAAGTGAAAAGGAAAAATAAAATCACATACAGTCACCAGAATAATAATAATAAAAAAAGAATCTAAAAAGAAATTAAATTTTTAACAAGATGACAGCTTTATTACCACGATTTTTAAATGAATGAATTTTAAAAAATGAATCATTTATATTTATTAAATTGCACATTTAATTGTTTCTCTGCTAAACATACTAGATTATGCCTTTATACGTTCTTTTCAGCAGCATAAACTCGCATTTATCTTTAAATTATACTTTAAGGATATTTCCAAAATTTAATTTCAAACGGTTTAAATAAAATGTTAATAATAAGAACCTCTAACATCGCGCTTCCGTAAAATAAAACGTCTTCATTATAAGAAATCCGAAAACGCTACATGCACTGTTTAAAAAGATTATTATAACAAAATTAACTTTGATTAAGTCTGTATCAGTAGTGTTCAAAAACTTATTATCCTGTTTTCTACTCATTTGTAATTACTTCACCTTCTTACTCATATGTGAAAAGGAATAATAAAACCACATATACTCCCCAAAATAATTTAAAAAAAAAGAATGTAGAAAAAAAAATTAACTTTTTAACAAGATGACAGATTTATTTCCACGATTTTGAAATCAATAAATTTTAATATATGAATCATCTATATTTATTAAATTGTACATTCAATTCCTTCTCTGCTAAACATGTTAGATTATACCTTTATATGTTCTTTTCAGCAGCATAAACTCACATTTCCCTCTAAATTATACTTTACTTAAAGGATATTTCCAAAATTTAATTTCAAACGGATTAAATAAAATGTCAATATATTAAGACCCTCTAACACTATGCTTCAAATTACTTCTTTTAATAAAATAAAACGTCTTCATTATAAGAAATCCGAAAACGACACTGTATAAAAACACTCGTATAACAAAATTAACTTTGATTAAATCTGTATCAGTGGTGTTCAAAAACTTATTTTCCCACTTTCTAACCATTTGTAATTATTTCACCCTCTTATTCATATGCGAAAAGGAAAAATAAAAACACATACAGTCACCAGAACATTTTAAGAAAAAAAAAATGCATCTAGAAAGAAATTAACTTTTTAACAAGCTTTCCACGAGCGTTTTTCCAATGCAGCATTTTAATCCGTTTGGGATATTTTTCATCGAAGAATTTATACATTAGATGTGTAGTAATTGAATTCTTTATAATCTTGTCGCATTAGATCTTTTCGACTAATAGCGGTGTCACTTCCAGCTGTATTATACAGTACTTAAAACAAAGTAGGAATAAGTTACTTAAAAACTAAGTAGCATAATTCTATTAAAAAAAGACTTGGAAATTGGAAAGGTTTCAGCAAATCTGTTTAAAATTTAATTTTCTATTCTTTCCGCACCTGTCCGAAAATTTTGTTCTAATTTTACTCCGTGAAAGACGTAAATTTAATTTATAATTTAGATTTGTCTAAGATAAATAATTTTTTAGAATTCTTTTAAAAATTCAGAATTATAATTATTTAGAATTTAAAAAATATTAAATAATTCATCCCAACAAGATAATATTTCTTTTGTGTTTTCTTCCCTGTTTCTTCAAAGATCTCGAATTTAGATATTACATTATTATAAAAATTAAAATACAAAATTAATAATAATAATAATAGTACAAAATTTACTGGTCTTGAGAAGGTCGCCATTTGTGTATATGACACTTGTAGGTCTGTTTATGAAAGGTTTTTTTCAAACCTTTATCTTTACTGTTATCACTTTTAGCATATTATTTTTATTTTATCGAGAAATTAAATCATAAAATAAATATATAAATATTAAAATCACAAAGTATTAAATATATGCAAATTCTTAAAAAAAAAAGAAGAAGAAGAAGAAGAAGAAGCATAATGGTAAATAGTAAAAAGAAATTCACTCAACTATATTTGTATCAGTGGTGCTAAGTATTATTATTATTTTTAATTCTTAAAAATATTCGATTTAAATAATCCATGCGACAAATTGACTTTTGTTTTCTTTTTCGGGCAATTCCATATGTGACAGAATGACAATTTTGAGTTGTAGAATTAAGTTAAAGCAATTACCCTGAAGCTATTTAGAAATGAAAATTGACTCTTCAGTTTGCACATGACTTTCATTGATTAAAATATTTAAACAAATTATGAATTTTTTTTATAAACTATTTTATTCTCTCATTTTTGAGTCATTTCTTATTGTGTGACGGAATGACATATTTGCTACCATGATGCAACCTGGTATTTAAAACTGGAAACTTTTGTGAATTAAGAAGCCATTCAGTTCCTAAACTAATACATATCTTAAATATGTTGTATAAGCAATATAAAATTATAATTTAGAGCTACCTACCTGTCCTAGGGTTAAAGTTATTAACTGTCATTTGACGTGACGGAATGATTGAAAGTTTCTTATGAATTTATTTAAAAAAAAAAACTAATAAATTGCACAATTAATAATTAAAACAACTAAACTAATAAATTGCATAATGTTTTTATTATCCAGAATGATCATAACAAATTACATTTTATAACTATTCACATATGACAGCTTTTTCAAAAACATATCGAGTATGATTACCTTGTTTATTTTGCATCCATTATTATTAAGTACACTAGTGTGCAAAACTTAATACAAAATGCTAATTTCTAAACACGTGAGTACTCAAAAGGAAATTCTATGAAGAGCAAGTGTAATAAAGAGGCACTACCCTAACAGCACGGCCAGTCGATTTGAAGTCCCCTTGACGTCACATATGGTTACAAGTGTCACAATCGCTACGGTGAATCAAAATATGGGATCTTTCACTCGTCTCATTATTACTCTCAAATGACTGCTATCACTGAAAAGTCACTGTGACTGTTGCTTTGTAATGGATCACCTGGTGACATTACAATGAAGTCACCATGTGATTCTCAAGTCACTGTCAGTTGAAGACTGAACTTTGAAGTCATTGTGAGAATTGCATTGTGATGAGCCGCCAAATAATGTCACAGTGAAGTCGCATGGTGACTCTCCGGTGACCTATACTCTTTTGTAAAGTCATCATTGCACTCCTTTGTGAAAAGTCACCAGATGATTTCATTTTCTGTCACTTGGAAACTCGTCACAGAACAGCTTTCATGATGACTTTACAATGGAGTGTCAAAATGACAGTCACATGAGAGTCACAAGATGACTTCATTGTAAAGTCACTTGGTGACTCGTCAAAAAGCAGCAGTCGTGGTGCCTGTTCAGTGGAGTAAACAAATGAGAGTAAAAATGAGACGAATGAAAGATATTACATTTTTGTTCATTGTAGTGACTGTGACAACTGTGACCATTTGTGATGTCAAGAAGATTTCACATCGACTGGCTTTGCTGTTAGGGTAGTACTTATTTTCTACACTTGCTGTTTATAGAATTTCCTTTTGAGTACTCACATGTTCAGAAATTAGTATTTTGTATTTGTTGCTTAAGTTTTGCACACTAGTGTATATGGATTTAAGACTATTGTAAACCATTAAATATTTTACTACATGCATTCATTTATTAAGAAAATACAAAATAAACAACAATTACATTCTTTTTCACAGTTTTCTTCAAGAATACTATTTGTACAAAACTGCAAAGATTTTTTTTTTTCTGCTATAACCTAAACGTTTTGAATCGAAAACATTAATTTGAAAACTTGGAATATATTTCAATATATTTTTTAACTTAATTTACAAAAAATATTAATTTTTTTTTCTTGATAAAAGTTGACACTTTCATGGAATTGTCTTTTCGTTTACTTCGGTTTTTCTGGTATAAATTTTAATACATAAATATGGGTGTCACTTACGTTTAAATACTTTAACATTTCAAATAAAATGTATTATTATTTTAAAAAAATAAGCTATAATTATTTTTAAAAGACTTCCAAATTAAGAAATTTTAGCAAGTCTGCTTAAAAATTAATTTCCTATTATTTCTGCAGACGACGGAAAATTTTGTAGTGGTTTTATTCCTTTAAAAACAGAAGATGCAAAATGTATTTATGATATAAACTTGTTAGAGATAAATATTTCTTTAAAAATATCATTTCAATTATATTTAAGTTGTAGTCAGTTTCGAAAAAAAAAAATAACGTCTATACATTGTCTGCAGGGTCTGTCCAGATCTTTCTGGCAGGGTTCTGTTTTTGTGAAATTGTGCACTTAGAAAAAAGTTTTGTTGAATCAACAAAAATTTAGTTGACCCAACAAAACTTTTTGTTTAAATATAGGTCAATGGAAATTTTGTTTGAATCAACAAAAAAAAAAAAAAAAAATATTGTACCGTCAGCAAAAAATGTTTTGTTAATTCAAGTAAAATGGTTCAATTTTACTTGAATTTTGCTAAAACAACCAAAGTGTACTCAACAAAACATGTTTTGTAGTTTTAACTAATTCCTTTTTCTGGATGTGAAGATTTTTTTTATATTTATGAAAATTCTAGTCATAATTTTGTGAATTTGAAATTATCGTTATATTCAGGTTCCTGGTGTATCTATACCTTACGTATAAAAAAGCTAAGTAATATGTTCTTTGATGAGTTCAATTGTTTTGTGACAGGTCAGTTTTTATTTTTAAATCATTTAAATTTGTGAAAAGTTCAGTTTGTAGGTGGACAAATTTTGTGAAAGGTCTATTTTTAAGACAAAGATTTTTGTGAAGGGTCCTATTTTGGGATGAAAATTTTTGTGAAGAGTCCTTTTAAGGACCCAAAATTTTCCTATACAGATCCCTGATCTGATAAAGGAAATCATATTAACATTATATATGAACTAAAGTTATATATAAAAAAATTAATTAATGTAAAATAAATACATATATATTTAAATTATACTAGATACGTACCCCTATAATAAAAACAAAATTAATTAATGTAAAATAAATACACATATATTTAAATAACATAGTACTAGATATGTATCCCTATCATAAAAACAAAATTAATTAATGTAAAATAAATACATATATATTTAAATTATATAGTACTAGATATGTACGCCCATCATAAAAAAAAAAAAAAAAACTACATTATCAAAACACATTTTGTCAAAAAACGTAAAAGAACAGGCAGCAAAGTTGTCGGAGTACCCCTGTGATTGGAAGATATTTTTTTTTCTGTTATATGAAAAAATTTCAGTCTTCTGGCTGAAGAATTTCAGCTTTGGTTCTCAAATTTTTCATGTTTTGAGGGGGAAAGGTCGTGCGTAAAAAATCCGTTTTGAATGCGAAAAACTAACATACAGTACTGTTGCCCCCTCTGTTATTTGACGAAAATGCAGCTTTAGATTGGAAGATTTCAGGTAATTTTTATGTTAGATTGATGAATTTTCTGTATTTCTGGGGGTGGGGGGGAATGGACAAATCAAACCAGGACGTTTTAACAAAACAAAACAAAAAAAAAAAAAAAAAAAAAAAGAAAGAAAGAAAGAAAGGAAAAGAAAGAAAGAAAGAAAACGGAAAGAAACTTTCAATTCATGGATTTCTTCGAGAGTGTAAAAAATACACGCTATAAATATTAAATAACAATAAAAATCCATTAAAATTAGAACTATTAATTATTATTATTATTATTTACTTAAAAAGGAATTATCCACTCACAAAAATCCATATAAAATTCCAAAATCAATTCATTTTGGACTTCCAAATTATTAAATTTTATAAGTAAGTTTGACAAATTGATATTGGATTCCCGTTTTCTTCTTCCCCTGTTTTTAAAGCTTTTAAATTAAAAGTATTAATAAAACTATTACTTATAGCTACATTCTATATATTCTACATTATAACATGTAAAATAAAATAAAAGTTACCATTCTTTAAAAAAAAAAAAAAAAAAAAAAAAAAAAAAAAAAAAAAAAAACTTTAGTTATAATAAACTTTAGTTATACTAAATTTTAGTTATACTTACTAGATTTTAGCATATCTTTTTACATGTTAATTTCCTATGATTCTCGCACTTGTCCGAAAGTTTTATACTAATTCTATGTCGCTAATAGCTGAAATGGAAATTTTATAACTTATCGTATCTGTTATTATAGCTGTTGAAGTAAACAGTTTTTTAAAGAACTTAAAGGTTCAACAGTAAAAAGTTTCACAACAGTATTAAATTTCAGAAATTTTTACAGAATATTTGTTAGCAATAGTTAAAAGAAATAACTATCTCTCCTTTTGAGACCGCGGCTGCATATTAACTCTCTTTACACGGATATAGACGACAGAACATTTTCCAGAAAATTAAGTTTTCAGATTTAAAGGGAAAAAAAAAGATTTTTTTTTAAATAAACTTTACAAATAAAGAAATTTCAGAAGTTAAAATTTTATTAGTTTTCTCAAATATAAACATTTAACTGCATTACAATACCAATAAATGTACCACAGTTTTGTTATTTAAAAAAATTTCCTTCATTCTGTTTTCTTTTCCTTTTCCGGAGCATAATCACCTACTTTTCTTAGTATGAATGGCTAATCAATCAGTTGGAATAAAAAAGATAACAAAAATTGTAAATCACTTTAATTTATTTAATCAATAACCACATGCCAAAGCTTTTAATAGAAAATTTTAAATAGAAAAACCATTAATTAAAAAAATACTTGGGATGGTAAATTTTACTTAATAACAATGAAGTAAAAACAAATTCTATAACTTCTCCTCCTGAAATAAAATATAATTTAAACTATTCAACTGAGTTATCAGAACACTAACAAAATCAGAAAAACATCTTTTTTTTCAAATCGGTGTTCGAACCCACGTTCCTTCTGAAGAAATAGAATTCCTCTGTTGTGGACAAGCAACTCTCCTATAAAGGGATTCTAGTTAGCTTGCGGTTACTGTTTTTGCTGTAAGTTTATGTAAATTTAGCATAGTGGTCGATCGGCAAGGTACATAAGGTGAAGCGAAATATTGTATCGTCGGATTTGGTCGGATTTGGTCGCATCCTGCCTAGTTGGTAATCAAGATCTGCATTGAAGATATAAAGTCGTGATTTCGACACGTGTCAAGTAGAATTAAAGCTTGCTGAGTGAAAGTTCGTCGTTTGGGCAAGATAATTTGAATTATAGTCTTAAATAAAAACTTTTCAGCGGCCACGGGTTGCTAGTCTTAGTAGCAGTTAAACTGTATTAAGGATTTGCAACTGTTTCTTCTATTACAGCCTAAAGCAGACATACTCAACCTTTTACTTTCGTGGGAAACAAACATATATTTTCGACATTAGGTGGGCCGCAACTCAGTTAAAATAGGGTAAAAAAATAATAATAAACTAGTAAGATAACATAATTAGTATGCCAAAGTTAATATTAGTAGGGTTGAACGTTTGTTATGGAAGAAGTGTCACCAAAAAATTTTAACACCAGCATTTCCAAACAATAAACTTCGTGCTAGATTTCTATAGCAAATGTTGTAAAAAATATTCCACCAAGTTTTTGTTTGGAAATAATGGTGTAAAAAAAATTGGTGCTATTTATATTTCAGCGACAAACTTTTAACCTTAAAAAACAGTATTAGTTTTATAATAAGTATAAAACATAATAATATAACGATGCAGAATTTGCAATTTCTGATGAAAAAAAAAACAAAAAAAAAACAGGGTATTTTCTCTAATAATTTAGTCTTTGGTTCAATGCAAACATTTTTATTTTTTTAATTGTAGAAATATATAGTGCAAACTTAATTAATTTTGAATAATGTTCGATTAGTGTTGGATATTCAGAAATGTATACACAAATAGGACTGGAAAAACGGCATTAAATATGTTTTAACATAACTTTCAATGAATTTTAGTGATAATTAATAAAAATTTAGAATAAATGATAGGACATATTTTGTCTTCCTATGAAAATAAATAAATAACAAAACACTGAAGGTTTTAAAAACCTTTTATGCACATCTCAAAAAGATTTTATAAATGTGGATTAATGATTATTTGTCTACAAAAAAGGTCGCCGGGCCACAGGTTGAGTGTGGCTGGCCTAAAGCATTGAGTGCACGTTGGATTCGTTAGGGATTTGAACTGCTAGGGATATACACGTAAGTGGAACTTTGTTATTTTAGTAAATCGTCTAGTTATTTCTAGTTAAGATTAAGTTAGTGGTTGATCTTTGTTAATCGTCGCATGATATAGGCTAAATTCGTCAGGTGATTCCACCACACTCCTTGCCCACATAATGTAAATAAAAGTGTTTTAAACCTTAAAACTGAATGATGGCTAATTTATAAGGTAAATTAGCCCTCTTGCCGGGAACGCTATACCTCTATCGGGTGCTTAGACCACTCTTCCATGGCAACTTCTATCAACTTTCCTCTGAAACGAAAGGACTTCAAAACTGCTTTCCTACTTCGTTCAGCGACAGAGAAGCAACCTAAAATGTTCACTGAGCATGCTCAGATAGACCGAAATCGGCCTTAAGAACTCAGCTTTGAAATATAGTAGAAGATCCAACCCGGGTTACAGAATATAGGTGATAACCTTTTATTATTATTATTATTGCAACTCTTACAGATTTTTTACATTTAATATATTATTTTAGATTGGCCACTAACAACTCCAAAAATCATTTTAACATGCAAAATATTGATTATGTATCAAATACGTAAAGTTTTGAAATTTAATAAAAGCGATACTTTCATGGTATATAAGCCAGAAACAAATCTTGAACAATTTATATTATTTTAAGTACAAACGGATTTATATTTCGCAATCGTCTGCATGCGATAGAGATGGATTAAAAATAAAATTATGCTTGAAAATCTATATATTTAAAACGAAAGCATAGATTATGTAACACTTTCCAATGCTTCCAAAATAATTTTACAAATCATTACCGTTTAATAAGCTGAAAGATGACATCTAAGTAAACAATTTGGAAAACGCATAACATATTTAAAAACGTAATTTCAGGAATTTCCTACATATACAATATTCGGAAAATTATCCGAATACTTTTATTCAGCCCTGTATAGGATCTATAGATTTGTATATATACTAAGTAGGATGCTAAATTTTAGTTTAGTTAGGAAACGCGTAGCACAGTTTAAAATTCTCCTGCTGGTGTGTTCGCGAACTTTTGTGCTGCCCTATATATAAAATACAGAATTTATACATACCAAGAATAGACAAAAAGCGAGTTAAATTTAAAATCGCGTTCAGCAACTTAAAACGCACTTCCAGGAGCTATTGTTAACCGACAGTAGATAATCCTTCTGTGTGTCCCTGTAAATGAAGGATGACTGCTATACACACAATATTATGTAGTAAGCCTCTTGTAATGCACCTTAGTGATATATATAAATTTCAATGCGTTTAAAATAGTGAAACATTATTTAATTAAACCGCAAACGATTTTTCCCCTTTAGACCGTAATGTAACGAAATTCTTTTGAGTGTCCCTGTAAAAAAAACTATATGTGCTACACACTTCAGTTGAAATAGGGAACATGCTATAGATAACGACAATAACATATAAAAAATGCAGGGCAATCCAAGCGTATTTACGGGAGTTAGAGCACGGGCAGACGGCGGACGGGCAGACGGCCATACGGCAGACAAACCGAAGTCATAAACACTTTTCAACTAGGTTGGAAAGTGTTAAAAATGAGTAAATTGCGATACAGTTTTTAAACAAATTGCGCTTCAAAGTACATTTTTTCCCCTATTCGACGGTGTAAAAATTGAAAATGTGTGATGTTTAGAAGTTTAAAAAATTACAATAAAAGGGGAATTAAATCGTCTGGTGTTGCCAACAACAAAATGACGTCAGCGTTATGCACGGACACGTCTTTATAATATAGATAGATACATAAGTGATACCATAAAAAGATACAATACGGAATGAGCTATTTATATAAGCCAAACTGAGATGCTGTTTTATGTCAAATACACATTACGAGCATTTTAGTAAAAAGTATGTCAAACATCACGTCTCTCCTATGCGTTAAAAAAGCACAATGTATAAATTTTAAATATTTACTTACAGATAGATCTGTTTCGAAAAACACATATTTGACGTTTCAATTTGAATGCATTTTAGTATTTTGATGAGATTAGATGAAACTGTTTCCACGATCTCTTTCTTATATATATATATATATATATTATAACAAATCATCAGATTTGAAATAGAATTATTTGTTTTAATCTTTCAATCCTTCTTACAATATTTTATTATCTCCTTATTCGATACATATCTTTCAGCTATGTATACATTTTAATACCTTTGAAAATAATTCTTTGTAATACACACAATCTACACAAAACGATTCAAAATTAAATCGGATAAAAACGTTGAAGAATAAAAACTTTACTTGTAATTTTTTTTTCTTTAAGCGTTTTGAGGATTTTTAAGATGATTTTTTGCTCTACTGAATTAGAATATCACAAATTCAAATACGAATAAAAGAAAAAGACAATTTTTTCTTTCTTTTTTTGAATTTGTATTAAACTCGAATTTCGTATTTGAAACGATATTGTTTCGTATAAGAAACCTGGTCGATTACGGAATGTAGGTTATGGCAAATCCGCATGTAATTAATTAGCATTGGATTTATGATTTTTGAAATTAATTCTTGAGATATGATATATTTCAGAAAGGGGGTCGCTTAGTAATTTTTGTCTTATAGAATATTGTAGTGATTAGAGGAACTTCAAGTAGTATGGAATACTATTACAGTAGAACTCCAATTATCCGAATCAATTGGGACCGGACCTCATTCGGATAATCAAAAATTCGGATAATTGGATTTTTTTCGAAAAAGGGTCTATTTTAATTAATTTCTGTATATATGTTGAAAATGGGGGAAAAATTATTTTTAAAGAAAAAGAGCTTTTAATTAATTAAATGAAAAGGCAACACTTTTACATGTTAAGCGTACTTACAAGTGCTGTACACCAGTACAGCATGTCCTTACCGTACTGTAAATGAAAGTCATTGCTTGCTGAACATCTCGGTCAAAGTAAGCTGTTTGACAGTCTTCACCCGTTTTCGGGCAGCCAATTCGCGCATCCGCTTAACAGTGAGAAGTTGCATGTGGTCACACTCGGGCTGACGCTCCATCCACTTCAACGCAATTTCAAGGCCGGCAAATGCTTCACTAGCTGATGGTCCCGTGTATGGTTCAAATTCGACATTAAGGTCATCTTCTTCCTCGACGCTTTCTTCTCTCACACTTTCAATATGTTCATCATCATTTAGAATTTGAAACCAAGGGTCTGACGAATCACATACCATCCACTCTCCTATATCTTCTATGTCTTCGCGCGTAGACAGAATCATTATTTTGCAAATTGCAGTACGTTTCCGTTTTAATTTTTTTTTCTCTGAAATTCTGAAAGCGATTCAGATAATCAGCGATTCGGATAGTCGGAGTTCGGATAATTGGAGTTCTACTGTATTTACATTTGGGGCTCTACAACATCCCGATATTGTTTAAAACCCGAAAACCAAATACAATTACAAACTTCAACCATCTACGAATAGTTTTTATAGACAAGAATTATTTTACGGAATTTCATAACTTGCAAACAAATAATAATAATTATTGAGATGATACCTGGTGAGAAATGATAGAGATGTAATAAAACAACGTTAAAAACACCAGAACTTAAATTTTCTATAGCATTAGTTTCGGTAGCATTAGCGTACTGACCTCAGTGCTAAGAATGCTGGAAATTTGCTCGTATATATGGGGAAAGATGCGGATTCAACCGAAAGCTTTAATGACCAATAAGAAAACAGGAGATAACGGGTTACAGCCAATAGGAAATTGCGGAATACAATAAAAAATACACTGTAAAACTACTCGAAAACGTTTCCAAAAGTCAGTGGCAACAAAAGAAATATGTTTTTATAAAAGCTTTTTTAATTCTCGAAAATATATTGGTTTCTGAAGCTTCTAAAGATAAAGAACGCTTTTCGGAATTTTGTTTAACGCGTAAGAATTTATTCTATATTTTAGTGTTCGAGGTTATATTATAGTTTCCTATAAACTAAGAAACATATGTATTTTTTTACAGTCTTCAATTAAGGATATTGAGGTTCGTGAAATGTGTTCATCCAAATTTCTTACATTTAAAACTAATAATACACGCAGAAAAAAAAAAATCAACCCTATCTTTATCTATTTATTTTCTTAAATAGAAATTATCAAGTTTGGAGATGTAACTATTTGTTTTTAATACTTTCCAACATAGTTGAAAAGTGTTTATGAATTCGGTTTGTCTGTCTGTCTGTCCATGCCCTAACTCGCGTAAATATACTCAGATTGTCACGCAATTGATGTATGTTATTGAGTTTTACTATAGCATGTTCGGTGTTGAAAATGAAGTGTCTAGCACTTATAGTTTTTTTACAGGGACACTCAAAAGAATTCCGTTACATTACGGTTAATGGTGGAAAATAATTTGTGGTTCATTTTAATGATGTTACACAATTTCAACCAAATCGAAATTGTTATATATACCTCAACTGCACTACAAGAGGCTTACTATAGAATGCGGTGTGCATAGCGCTTATAGTTCCCTTACGGGGACGCTCAAAAGAATTTCCTAACATTACGGTCTATGGAGAAAAATCGTTTTCTGTTTATTTTAATAATGTTTCACTATTTCAAACATACTGAAAATGATATATATCACGTTGTTGCATGACAAGAGGCTTACTATAGAATATTGTGTGTAAAGCATTCATCGTTCATTTACAGGAACACACAAAAGAACTCGGTGCTGTCTGTTAACAATAGGTATTGGAGGTGCTTTTTCAGTTCATGAACGCGTTTTTAAATTTAACTCGTGTTTTATCTATTACTTGGTGTGTATAAATTCTATAGATTATATACAGGGTAGCACAAAAAACACTAAAGTTTTTGAGTACATATCCATTTATTGACGGAAATTCCAGAAGGGAAATTTTAAACTGTGCAGCGCGTTTCCTAACTGAACTAAAATTTAGCATGCTATGTAGTATATATACAAATCGATAGATCATATATGGGGCTGCACAAAATAGATCGGATATTTCCCCGAATATTGCTGGTAATTCCTGAAATTGGGTTTATTAATATTTTATGCGTTTTCCAAATTGTTTACTTAGATATCATCTTTCACCATATTAAACGGTAAAGATTTGTAAAAATATTTTGGAAGTCTTAGAAAGTGTTACATAATCTAAGCAAAACGCAAGATTTTTCGTTCTGGTTGTCTTTTATCCTTTTTTTTACGCTATTTTATTACCACCTAATTGGATACGTATCTTTCAAATAACGAATACATTTAATATCTCACATATCTGATTGAAAATAACTCTATGTAATGTACACAATCTACACAAAAAGATTCAAAATTAAATCGGATAAAAATGTCAAAGAATAAAAACATGGCTTGCGATTTTTCTTTTCTTTCAAGAGTTATGAGAATTTGGAGATGTTTTTTGCTCTATTGAATTTGAATATCACAAATCCAAATGAGAAAAAAGCAAATAAAGATGAAAGAAAGAAATTTATTTTTAACACTTTCCAACATAGTTGAAAAGTGTTTATGAAATCGGTTTGTCTGTCTGCCATCTGTCTGTCTATGCCTTAACTCGCATAAATATACTCGGATTGCGATGGAATTGATATTAAATGAATTGATAATGAAATAAAAATAAATGATAATGATATTAAATATAAATGATATTAAATGAATTAATTAAATTAATTGATTTGTTGCCATTCTATTGAGGTTCATTATGACATGTTCCGTATTGAAAATGAAGCGTGCAGCATTTGTAGTTCCTTTACAGGGACACTCAAAAAATAAATTCCTTTACATTAAGGTCTATGGAGAATGCACTGCAAATTCCCAGCACACATTGGGAACACATTTGGAACACTTTGATTAAAAAAAGTGTTCCAGTTACCTTAATGTGTACTGAATGTGTTCCCTTAATGTGTTCCGAATATGCCCCGCTACAAAGAAAATGTACCGAAAGTGTTCTGATCAGGATATCTGTTAAATCTAAACTTGGGAACACATTTGAGAATGGATTAGGAGCACATTTGGGCACACTTGTGAAATTATCGCTTTCAAAAAGTGCGCTAGGAAGTGTGCTGAACAAAAGAAGTGTTCTCAGAAGCAGGGGTGCAAAAATCTAGGCCCCGATGGGCCGATTCCAACCACTAAATTTTTAGTATTCTTCGCCTAATAAGATTACTGATAAAATTTAGGCGAAGTATACTAAAAAAAAAAAAAAATGACGAAGAATACTAATAAAAATTTAGTGGTGGGAATCAGCCCATTGGCGCCCAGATTTTTGCACCCCTGATCAGAAGAATTCTAAAAACTGTTCCCAAAAGTGAGCTTCAAAGTGTTCTAAAAATGTGACAAAATAAGTGTTCTGAAAAAGTGTATAAAAATTTGCTGTGTGTATTTTAAAGATGTTACACTGTTTGAAACATATTGAAATTGATGTATATCACTAAAGTGTACTACAAGATGTTTACTATATAGAATAGGGTGAGCGTAGTATTCATCGTTCATTTACAGGGACACGCAAAATAATTCGTTTTGCAGTACTGTGTAAAAACAATAAATGCTGGAAGTGCGTTTTCAGTATTGTTGTAAGCGTTTTTAAATTAAACCATTATTTTGAATATTAATTAGTTTGTATAAATTCTAGTGTATAAAGGCTACACAAAAGATTTCGAGTACATTTCTGTTTATTGGTGGAAATCGTTGAAGGAGATTTTCATCTGTATTATGCGTTATCCAACTGAACTAAATTTTAGCATACTGTGTAATATATATACAAATCTATAGATCATATACAAGGCTGCGCAAAAGAAATTGGATGTATTTTCGACAGTAGATGGTAATTTCTGAAATTAGATTTATAAATATGTTATGCGTTTTCCAAATTGTTCTGTTTGATCCTTTAAACTATGATAAACTAAAAGAAAATTACAACATTCTGAATAAACATTTCTCCTTTATTAAAAAGGATCTATGATCCTGCTTTCCTACATTTATAAAGTACTTTTTAATAGAATATATTTTGTTTTTGAAATTTGTGTATTACAGTTCACATATAATAATAATGATCTCATTTTTGTACTCATACTGTTCTTACTTCAGCTTACTGTTAGAGCTATGCAAAAGTACTCGTTGTGTTATGATTAAGTATTCTTTTCATAATTTTTTTAATTACTTTTTTTTAATGTCAATTTTTTTTTCTTATTAAGAAATGTTGTGATTTGAACTTGTATTGTAAAAACTAACTTTGTACTAATTTTATTTTTATCTCTAATGCAATATTCAACATCTGTATTCTGAAATGTGAAGTTTTAATAAACATTTCCCCTCGAAGAAGAAAGTTCCTATGCTGAATGGCTGGATCTCCACGAGAGGGTGATTTCATTTCATTTCATTTGTTTGCTGAGACATCGTCTTTCACCGTATTAAACGGTGAGGTTTTGTTAAAGTTTTGGAATGT